>CM066033.1:1278198954-1278798954 GCA_033557465.1 Ichthyophis bannanicus | reverse complement strand
ATGAGCTCCCCAACCCCTTGGAGAGGCATCTGTTGTAAGGGTTGCTTGGGGTAGCAACTGTTGAAAGGGGGACCCCAGCAACAGATTCTGAGTGGACTTCCACCACTGGAGAGACCAAAAGAGGCGACTGGAGGTTGCTATTTTGTCTGACAGGCACCCTGATGCTTGGGTCCATTGGGTGGGCAGAGTCCACTGAGCTGCTCGCATGTGAAGGCGAGCGTAAGGAAACACATGCACGGTGGATGCCATATGGCCTAACAGTTGTAACATCTCTCGAGCAGTTAAATGGGATTTTAACTGAACTTGTGAGGCTAACTGCACCAATCGGAGGCAACGGGCTTGGGGAAGATAAGCCCTTGTAGTTGTGGCATCCAGCAAGGCCCCTATTTCAACTATCCTATAACATGACCTAGACAGCGAGAACCATTCTATTACCATCCGTTGAAACAACAATGTACTTAAGTGTAAAAATTTAGATATGTAAATAACGCCCCCCCCCTTTTCTAATGGAAGATCGATCAAATTTCCCAACTATTGTGTGTCGTGCTTATCCTGTAGATCAATTTGTATTTCTTATCCTGTAGATCAATTTGTATATCTTTGAAAATGTTTTATCCTGATCTGACAGTTTCCATCATGTAATCAAACCGCTCCTGATCGCTGGAAGTAGTGGTATACAAATGTATGCTAAATAAATAAAAATAAATATGAACTCTAATGACTGAGTAGGGGCGAGATGTGATTTTGGGATGTTTATTACCAGTCCCAGATACTGAAGAACACGCCTTGTGCAGGCTAGGGAAGCCTGGTCCTCTGTCTGGGATGGAGCTCGGATGAGCCAGTCGTCCAGATATGGGAATACAAATATTCCTAGAGTGCGTAGAAATGCAGCTACCACTGCCATGCATTTGTGAACACTCTTGGAGCAGAGGCCAGACCGAAAGGAAGCACTCTGTATTGGTAGTGCTTTCCCTGATAAAGGAACCGAAGGAACCTTCTGTGTGTTGGATGGATGAGGACATGGGTGTATGCATCCTTGAGATCTAGATAACAAAGCCAATCCTGACTCTGAATGTATGGAAGGAGAACACCGAGAGAAATCATCTTGAATTTCTCCTTGCATAGAAACTTGTTCAATTCTCTGAGATCTAATATGGGTCTGTAGCCCCCTGTTTTCTTTGGGATAAGAAAATAGGGGGCGTAGAACCCTGAACCCTGTTGAAGAAGGGGTACTTCTTCCATTGCCCTTTGGGTAAGAAGGGTAGCAATCTCCTGGCCCAGAAGGTCGAGGAGAGATGTTGGAGAATTGAACTGTCTCACCATGGTGTGAGGAGGAAGGTTTAAGAAATGAAGCTTGTACCCCTCCCTTATGATGGAGAGGGTCCATTGCTCTGCTGTGATTTGTTCCCATCTGGGAGCAAAGTGAGCTAACCTTCCTGGAATGGTGAGAGGCTCTGGTTCTTCTAGAGCCAGAAAGGCTAAGTTCTCTAGTTGTAAGTCAAAGGCCCTGAGGAGGCTGAGGCTGTTGGGCTGTAGCAGTCCTTGCAGCCTTAGGCTTGGCTTGTTTAGGTTGTTGCTGACGCTTTGCAGCAAAACGACCTGCAGAAGATGCCTGGTGACCATAACCAGGATAATATTTCCCTTTTTTGGGAAAGAAAGCCTTTTTGAATAACCTTTTTCTAACAGGAGCAGAAGTAGACTTTGAAAGTCTATCTAAGGCAGAATTCTCAGCATCCATCTGAGTGGCCTTTGCTTGCCAATCCTTGCCAAAAAGGTTTTCACCTGTACAAGGAAGATTTCCTAATCCATCCTGGACCCAGGGTTCCAAATCAGAAGCTTGTAACCAAGCAAGTCTGCGTGCACCTATGGCAATAGCCGAGGCTCTGCTGGCACACTCAAAAGAGTCAAAGGCTGCACGGTTGGAAAATTTGGAAACATCCTGGGCATGTTTAAGCCAGGTGAGAAACTCCTCCCTTTTATCTTCTGAGACAAAAGGAGATAAAGATTGCAGATGAGCTGTAACTTCCTTTAGAAACATCCCCATATAGAGACTATAGGAGTTGATTCTGGCAGTAAGCATATTGGCCTGGAAAATTCTCCGGCCAAAAGCATCCAAGGTTCTGCATTCTCTTCCTGGAGGATTAGATGAGTGTCTTTTTGCACTCTTTATCTTCTTCATAGCAGACTCCGCCACAATAGAGTGGTGAGGAAGCTGAGTCTTATGAAAGCCAGGACAAGGAGGAACACGGTACATGGTGTCCAACCTGCAAGAATGAGGATAGGCAGTGAGAGGTGTCTCCCATATGCCCAACATGTGATCATAAAGGATATCATGAATTGGTAAAGTAGCTGCCTCTTTAGGAGCCTTAGGATATTGTAAAATATCCAATTTCTTGGCTCTAGGCTCTGGTTCAGGGGCCACTGAAATAGAGGGGCCACTGAAATAGAGAGGCCCCTGGCCACTTCCCTAATGAAGTCTTGAAAAGACAAGTCTTCTGGAGGAGACATTCTTCTTTTTGGAGAAGAGGGCTCCTGAGGAAGGAGTACCAATGTTTCGACAGAAGCCTCTGATTCATCAGAGTCTTTGGAGGAATCGAAGTATCGCCTGTCTGGATGCTCTCGCAGAGCCCGATACGCATACCGAGTGGTATCGACATCGGGAGTGATCGGAACCGATTCGGTACCGATGGGCATCACAGAACAGGGTACCGCTGCAGTCGACACCGAAGCCGATGTCGATGTCGATGCAATCGGTGCCGGAACCGGTACCGACAACGGAGTTTGTTGCGGTACCGGAGGCGTCGCAGCTTGTATGAATGCCGTAATGGCACGCTGCATGGTCAGAATATTCTGATCCATCGACGCAACCAATGTCTGGATGTTGGTACCAGTGGAAACCATCGGTACCCCAGAACATGGCAACAGGTGATCGGTCGAGGCCACGCCATCGATGTCAACCTGTGACCCCATAGATGAAGCTTTGGAAGCCGGAGCTTCCCGCTGGGGTAATTTTGCCGGTGCAGGATCCTCGAGAGCAAGCCCGGAGGCATCTCGATACTTAGAGGGAGATCTACCCTTCGAGGACCAGCTGGACTTATGTTTGGTTACCTGAGATCCATGGGAGGAAGAAGCAGCCCTGGAAGATGTCGATGCCACCGAAGCTGCATCAGAGGGAAACAGGGTACTGAGCTTGGCCGCTCGATTCTGTCGACCTCTTTTAGACATCATGGAACAGGACTCACAATCGGTGATGGAGTGGTCAGGGCCCAAACATTTTAGACACCAGTCATGGGTGTCGGTGATAGAAAGAGTACCGCTGCACTTCATGCACTTTTTAAACCCGTAAGCGGGCTTTTCCATGAGGAAAATTTTGCTAGGCCTAAGGCCCAGAAGGAAAAGTTGCACAGAAGTGGGAAACGGTAGGTTTTTGTTTTTTTGGTTTTTTTTTAAAAGAAAGAAGAAAAGACCGGTGGTACCGGTCCGACGTCGAAGAAGGCAGACGCGTGACCAAAGAAATAAAGAAAAATAAAGAACTTCTTCAGCGGTGACAGGAACACGACCTGCTGGCTCCGTGGAAAAGAAGAAATGGAGAGAGGCAGTTAGGAAAGGCGGGAAGACAGCACACAGGCGCTGTGGGATGCTCCCAAAAGCTTTCTTTCTGGACGCTGGGGAGCGTTCCCGCGCAGGCTCCATCGGTACCGACGATACCCATATGTGAAGACTCATTCCTGCTTGTTCCTGGAGATTCATAGTAACATACCTAGAAACATAGTATATGATGGCAGATAAAGACCAGTATGGTCCATCTATTTATTTTATTTATTTAACAGGTTTTATATACCGCTTTATCATGTCAATCAAAGCAGTTTACACTGAAACAAACTTGGTAACGTACATTAAACAGGGACATTGAAAACTTGGATTTTTCTGAGGCAATGGAGGGTTAAGTGACTTGCCCAAGGCCACAAGGCGTGCTAGTGGGAATCAAACCCTAGTTCTCTGGGTTCCCAAGCCAGTGTTCTTAACCATTAGGCTACTCCTCCACTCTAGTCTGCCCAGCAAGGCAGCAAGAGTAGGTGCATTTGCCGCTCCGTGCAGGTCACCTCTCCCCATGCCTTTGTTTAGGGATGTACCCACCGCTTCGTGTAGGTCACCCCTATTTGTTCAGATATAAGAGATAGCTATGCTTATTTTGATTTTATTCTGTTGCTATAAAGAGATCCACTATGTCTGTCCCATGCCATTTTGAATTCTGTCACTGTGTTTGCTCCCACCCCTTCCATCGGGAGGGCATTCCAAGTATCCACCACCCTTTCAGTAAAAAAGTATTTCCTGACATTGCAGCTTCATGTTATGCCCTCTAGTTTTACAGCTTCCCCGTCTTTGGAAGAGGTTTGTTTGTCCATTAATACTCTAAGTATTTAAAGGCCTGAATCATATCTCCCCTGTCCCTCCTCTCCTCCAGAGTGAACATATTTAGGTCTTAAAGTCTCTTCTCATAAGTCTTCTGATACAGGATTCAAATCATTTTGGTCACCTTCCTCTAAACCGCTTCCAGCCTTTTTATATCTGTGCAAACAAATCTCTCGCCCCCTATCGCATACATTTCCCTTGGATTTCTGCTTCCCAAGTGCATGACGCTGCACTTCTTCACATTAAATCTTAACTGCCAAGCATTAGACCATTCTTCCAGCTTTTGTAGATCTTTCCTCATGTTCCCCACTCTCTCTGGAGAGTCCACTCTGTTGCAAATTTTGGTGTCATCTTCAAAAAGGCAGACTTTTCCTTTCAGCCCTTCGGCAATATCACTCATGAATATATTGAGTAGTACCGGTCCCAAGACCGAACCCTGGGGCACACCACTAATCACCTTCCTTTCATCTGAGTAAATTCCGTTTACCATCACCTTCTGTCGTCTGTCAGTCAACCAATTTCTGATCCAGTTCACCATCTTGGGACCCATCCCAAAGCTGTTGAGTTTATTGATAAGCCTCATATGAGGAACAGTATCAAAGGCTTTGCTGAAATCTAGGTAGATCACATCCATCGCATGCCCTTGTATCTAGTTCTCTGGTCACCATGTCAAAGAACTGAGATTTGTTTGGCAAAACCATCCTTTGGTAAAACCATGTTGCCTTGGATCATGCAACCTGTTGGTTTCGAGGAAATCCACTATTCGCTCTTTCAGGAGCGCCTCCATTACTTTTCCTGCCACCGAGGTAAGGCTTAATGGCCCTATTACCTCTTTTATGGAGAGATATCACATCAGCTCTTCTCCAGTCCTGTGGAACTTCTCCTGTCTCCAAGGATCTATTAAAAACATCCTTCAAAGGCCCTGCAAGAACCTCTCTGAGCTCTTTCAGTCCCTGGGGTGTATCCCATCTGATCCCATAGAATTGTCGATTTTCAGTTTTACAAGCTGTTCTAATACATCATCTTTTATGAATGGTGTGATATCTACTCCATTCCCATTTGTATATTTATCAATCACAGGTGGTCCTTTTCCAGGACTTTCTCTAGTGAAAACAGAGCAGAAGTATTTGTTTAGCACTGTCGCTTTTTCAATGTCACTTTCCACGAATCCGTTCCCAGCACTTTTGAGTCCTGCAATTCCACCTCTGATTTTCCTCCTCTCCCAAATATACCTGAAAAAGGTTCTTGTCGTTACACTTCACATCTTTAGCCATCTTTTCTTCTGCCTTTGATTTTGCTATCCTTATTTCTCTTTTTTTTGTCTCTCTTAGTTTGATCTTGTATTCTTTTCTGTGTTCCTCTGTTTGCAAGCTTCTGAATTTTGTGAAAGCTGTATTTTTTGCCTTTAATTTTGCAGCCACTTCTCTGAAGAACTAAATAGGTTTCCTTTTCCTCTTGTTTTTATTTACTTTCCTTACGTATGTATCTGTTGCACTTTTTATTGCTTTCTTTAGTTTAGCCCATTGCAATTCTACTTCCCTTAACCCCTCCTACCCTGCCAATTCCTCCTTCAGGTTCTTGGCCATTTTAATGAAGTCAGCATTTTTGAAGTCTAAGACTTTGAGTTTGCTGTGATTGGATTCCACCTTTGCTTTTATCTCAAACCACACCGTGTCATGATCGCTGCTGCTCACATGAGCACCCACCTGGATATTCGACACACTATCTCCGTTGGTGAGCACTAGATTCAGCACGGACCTCTCCCTGGTCGGTTCCATCACCATTTGTTTAAGTAATGCACCTTGGAAAGCATCCACAATTTTTAATACTTCTTTCCAGATTTGCAGAAGGAACACACCAATCCACATGGGGTAGATTTAGTCACCCAATATGATCACTTCCCCCTTTGTGGCTATCTTTGCAATATCAACAATCAATTCGCTATCCATTTCTTCGGTTTGAGTTGGACGCCTGTATACCACACCAGTATGGATTACAGTGCCATCTCCTCTTTCCAATACAATCCAGATCACTGCTTCTTTTCCCCACGTCCCCTGTATTTCAGCCGCTTTAATATCGCTTTTGACATACAGGGCTACTCTCCTCCTTTTCTACCCTAAATAGATTATAGCCAGTTATGGCTATATCCCATTTATGTGACTCATTAAACCATGTTTCTGTAATGGCCACAATGTCCAAGTCCATTTCCACAATTAGGGCTTCCAGATCAGGAACTTTGTCGGCTAGGCTTTGAGCATTTGTACTCATTGCTTTCCAGCATTTGTTGAATGGCTTGCCTGCCTTTTGCAAATGATACAGGTATATAGTCTGTATATACTTTCCCCTGTTATCAATCCAAGTTGTATTACCTGTTCAATGTAAGTGCAAAGCAGGCTCTTCCTACTCTGCACAAAATGTTATCTGTAAACCGCACTGATTTTAAAAAGCGCGGTATATAAAAGCATTAAATAAATAAATAAATAAATAAAATGGAGCTCACTCTGAGGAAAAAGATGCTACCAGTGCTATGCCACAGGGATATGGTCCTTGGTTTTATTTTTATTAACATTTTTATAGGTGATACTGCAGAAGGGATGTTTGGTAAGGTTTGCCTCTTTGCGGATGATACCAAAAACTGCAATAGGATAGACACCTAGGAAGGAGTATTTAACATGAGGAGGGATCTAGCTAAGCATGAAGAACGGTCGAGAATTTGGCAATTGATTTAACTCTAAAAAATGTAGGGTCATGCAATGGGCTGCAAAAATCCAAGGGAGTAGTACAGCGTAAGGGGTGAAGGATTGCTGTCCATGAAAGAAGAGTGGGACCTGGAAGTAAATGTTTCCGATGATCTTAAGGTGACTAAATGGGTAGAAAAGGCAAAGACGAAAGCCAGAAAGATGCATGGATGCATAGGGAGAGGAATGGTCAGCAGGAATGGAGAAGATGGTAGTGCCTCTGTAAAAGTCTTTGGAGATACTTCATTTGGCGTATTATTAAAACTTTGAAGACTACAACTTCAAAAGGATATAACCAGGATGGAGTAAGTGCAGAGGGTGGCTACCAAAAGAGTCAGTGGCTTCATCATAAGGCATATGGATATAGACGGAAAGATCTTATTATGTATATTTTGGAGAAAAGGCAGGAAAGAGGAGTTATGATAGAAATATTTAAAAACCTCCATAGCATAAATGCACAAGAGGAGAACCTCTTTCAATTGAAAGAAAACGCTTCAACGAGGAGGCACAGGATAAAGGCATAAGGGGATAGAATCAGGAGTAATATACAGAAATATTTCTTTATGGATAGAATGGGAGATGCATGGAATAGTCCCCCAGTGAAGGCAGTAGAGACAAGAACAGTATCTGAACTAAAGAAAGCATGGGACAAACACAGAAGATCTCTAAATTTATTTATTTATTATTTATTACAATCTTTTATATACGGCACTATTTGGTATCAGTGCGGTTTATATGAAACAAAATCACCAGAACAACAAACTATTCTGAGTTTACAGAGAACAGGCGTACAAACTTGGGTAACATGGGGGAACTATTTACAATATTATTTACATACAGTCGTTATGATAATGACAATGGACACTGATCAAGATATCGCACCGAGAAAGTTGATGAGGTTAACTAATAATTATGGTGTAGCTACTTTGTTGGTGGAATTTGGCTTGGTGTATTGCTGAGTGGATAGTATTTGAGGAACAGGTGATAAAGGAAAAAAAGGGACTATAGCAATTGGTATGGAAGCACAGACTGGCCATATAGCCTTTTTCTGCAGTCATATTTCTGTGTAACCCTGGCTTCCCTGGTTTGCAACTCATTTCTCTGATCACTAATCTAACAACGCCACCCTTTTTCCTTTACCAATATAGAAACTGCCTTGAATACTTTCTATACTGTTTAGTGTCGGCTATATTGTGTTTCACCTTAGTGCGCTTACCATTCCCATGTAGACAGTAAATCCATCTCTCTACACAGTTTTTATTATTATGATTTATATGGGGCTTGTTTCAACTGAAGCATCCTATCAAGCCTTTCACTGTTTAATTTGGACTTTATCATGGTACTGAACCAGCTAATGTGAGCTGAAGTGACTGACTTGGAAAGTCTTATTTTTGGTGGCAGTCACTTCAGCATGCAGTATTTATTTATTTAACTGGTTTTATATACCGTTTTTCTGCAAGGCAAAACGGTTTACATTAAACAAGTAGTAACATTTACATGGAACAATTGGAACTATGTTTATTTATTTATTTACAGTCTTTTATACCACGCTATTCGGCATCAGTGCGGTTTACATGAAACAGAAGATTTTATACAGCGCAGAATCAACTCCGTATTTACAAATTAACAGGTGATTCAACTTGGATAACCAGGGTAACTACAGATAATATATTTACACTGGTGTATATTTACACTGGTGTTCAAAACTGTAAATAACTGGTAAATGTAGTTACTCACCTATAACAGGTGTTCTCCAGGAGCAGCAGGAATCAGTCCTCACATATGGGTGACGTCGGCACCGACAGAGCCCTCGTGTGGAGCATTTCCCCAGCTTTCAAAGAAAGCCTTTGGGAATATAGCACGCATGTGCGGTCCCCTTCCCGCCCAAGGATGCCATCTTGCTCAGTCTGATGACATAGCTAAAGACAACAAAAAAATCAAAATAAAGGATAAGACTGCAACTCCAGGGGAGGAGGGAGGGTCGTGAGGACCGATTCCTGCTGCTCCTGGAGAACACCTGTTACAGGTGAGTAACTACACTTTCTCCAGGACCAAGCAGGAAGTCAGTCCTCACATATGGGACTCCCCAGCTCTAGGCTACCAGGAACCCAGAACTGAAAAAATGGCTCCCTCTCAAGAGCCTCAGCATCCATGATAAGAATTTTCTCTGAGAACGCACACCATACGGTAGCCCAACACAAGGGCCGGAGGGTAGGAGTTGCCTAAACCTCAAAGAGATTACGGAGTACCACCTGGCCGAAAACACTGTCCGCCGGGACACTCTCTCCAGGCAGTAATGGGCTGCAAAAGTCTGGCTTGAAGACCAAGTTGCGGCCCAGCAGATGACTGCCAACGGGACAAAGCGGAGATGAGCTACTGACGCGGCCTTTGCTCTGACACGGTGGGCCGTGACCCGACCCTGCAAGGGGAGGTCGGCTGCCCTGTACGCCCAGGCGATGCAATCTGCCACCCAAGTGGACAACGTATGCTTGGAGACAGGTAACCCCATCCTAATAGGGATAAACGAGACAAAGAGCTGAGTAGCCCTTCGATACTCCCGCGTACGTTCTATGTAAAAGGACAATGCCCTCTTACAGTCCAGGGTATGCAGGACTGTTTCAGCCCGGCTGGCATGCGGCTGGGAAAAAAAGGTTGGAAGAACCACCTCCTGATTGAGGTGGAAAGAGGAGACCACTTTTGGGAGGAACTTGGGATGGGTCCCGTAGGACCACCCTGCTCCTATAGAACCGCATGTACGGTCTATCAGAAACTAGAGCTTGCAGTTCACTCACCCTTCTGGCTGAGGTAAGAGCCACCTGGAAGAGCGCTTTCCACGAGAGGAAGCGCAAATGGCAAGTAGCCATCGGCTCAAACAGTGGGCGAGTCAGTTGCTGCAAGATCACATTCAAATCCCACTCAGTCGCCGGTGGACGAACCGGAGGCTTGAGCAGAAGCAGACCTCTGAGAAATCTGGACACCAAGAGGTGAACCAACAGACTGTCCCTCCACCGGTGAGTGGTGCACTGACAGAGCACCGAGGAGGACCCGAACAGAGTTAGACTTAAGGCCTGGGTCTGACAGGTGAAGTAGATACTGCAGTACTACTGGCACAAGGCAAGAAAAAGGATTTTCATTGCGCTGAGCACACCATACCGTAAACCTACACCACTTAAGGGCATAGGACTTTCTGGTGGACTGCCTCCTAGAGGCCAAGACCACCTCCTCAACCTCCTTAGGTAGAAGTAAGGGAGCTCGCACTAGCCTTTCAGCAGCCAGGCCATCAGATTGAGGGACCTGAGATTGTGGTGCAGAAGGGAACCCTACTCTTGAGACAGGAGATCGTGTGTTGCAGCCCCAGAGAAAACGGGGCTTCCACCGCCAACTGTAGGAAAAGTGGAAACCACGGTTGCCTCGGCCATCTGGGGGTATCAGAATCCCTGAGGCCTTATCCCAGAGGAACTTGAACAGAGTTCGGGCCACCAGGGGCGTGGGAGGAAACGCATACAGGAAGCCCGTAGACCAAGTGATCAGAAAAGCATCTGCTGCTGTCTGGAACAAAACCTGGGCAGCTGATGGTTTAATGGACTTGCAAAGAGATCAATGAATGGAAGTCCCCAGCGGAGGAAGATCTGCTGGACCACCAATGGATTCAACTGCCATTCGTAGGGCTGGAGAATCCTGCTTAGCTTGTCTGCTAGGACGTTTTCTTGACCGGGTAGATAAACTGCTTTGAGAACCATGCCTTGTTTGACCGCAAAGGAGCAAAGGTCCAGTGCCTCCTGACATAGCAGCCTGGAGCCTGGTGTTTGTTCACGTAGAACATTGCTACCTGATTGTCCGTCTGAACTAGGACAGACTGTTGAGAGAGAGCATTGCAGAAGGTTTGCAGAGCTAAGCGGATTGCTCGCAGCTCTAAAAGGTTGATCTGCTGTGTGGCCTCCTGAGGGGACCACAGGCCTTAAGTGCACGTGCCCTGGCAATGTGTAGCCCAGCCCTTTAAGGAGGCATCTGTCGTCAGCACCCTTGTGTGTGCTGGAGCCTGAAAAGGTACACCCCTGAGAAGTTTTGGCAGATGTAGCCACCACTGTAAGGAGTTCAGAAGTCGCCTGGACACCTTTACTCTGTCTTGGAGGTCGCCAGTGGCTTGTGTCCACTGATCTGAGGCACCATTGAGCAGCCCGCGTGTGCAGACGGGCATTCAGGGTCACAAGTACCGTAGAAGCCATGTGGCCCATGAGCCGCAGGTAGTGCCTGGCAGAAACACGAGAATTGCTTTGGAACAGGTTGGCCAAGTCCATAAGTCTGTGGGCCCTGTCCTCGGGCAAGTAAGCTCTTGCCTGAAAAGTGTCCAACCTGGCCCCTATAAACTCTAGATTCTGAGAGGGGAGCAAAGTGGACTTTGCGTAATTTATGACAAAGCCCAGATGCTGAAGAAGAGAGACAGTGCGGAGAGTGGCCTGTCGGGCCTCCTGGAGTGACTGGCCCCTGATTAGCCAGTCATCCAGGTAGGGGAAGACAAAAATCCCCTGATTTCTGAGAAAAGCCACCACCACCGCCAGCATTTGGTGAAAACCCTGGGGGCAGAGGTCAGGCCAAAGGGAAGCACACTGTACTGAAAGTGGTTTCCTCCCACTACAAATCGGAGATATTGTCTGTGGTCTGGACGGATGAGGATGTGAGTGTAAGTATCCTTTAGATCTAAGGAGCATAGCCAGTCTCCCTGCTGGAGGTAGGGCAGCAGTATTCCAAGGGTAAGCATCTTGAACTTTTCCCTCTCCATAAACTTGTTCAGATTTCGTGAGTCTAGGATAGACCTGAGGCCTCCTGTTCTCTGGTACCAGGAAGTACCTGGAATAGAAGCCTTGCCCTTCCAGGTGGTGTGGCACCGGTTCCACCGCCTGTTCGCTTAGAAGACTTGCCAACTCCAGAAGGAGGAGGTCCCTCTGCAGAGGAGGTCTTGGAGGCTCCCCTGGATAGTAGGAGGGGGTTAGCTGATGGAAATGGAGCATATAGCCCTTCTGGACTATGCTCAGTACCCGGGTATCCCCCGTCATGGCTGGCCATCTGTAGGAGTACAGGGTCAGCCAACCTCCTGTGCTGAGTGGAGCCACCGGCGGAGGAGAGGCTATGCTGTGGGAGTCAAAAACCCCCTCCCTGCTGTGCAGGAGCCGGGGCTGGCGGCTTGGGGGTTTTGTGCCTACGGGGCCCATTCCCCTGCTCTTTGGCCTGCTGGCCCTGTTGGGGAGCTGGAGAGGCCTGATACTGAGGATAGGTTTTGTAGGCAGCACCCTTCCTCGGGAAAAAGGTCTTCTTCCCCGAGCCCTTCTTTTTCCGAGAAGGGGCAGAAGTCTTTCTGGACAGTCTTGTCCTGGTAAGAGTCTCGGTTTCAATTTCTGCAGCCTTTTCAGTCATGGGCTTGCTGAACAGGTTGTCACCTCGGCAGGGGACATCGACCAACTTGTCCTGCACCCATGACTCCAGGTCCGATGACTGTAGCCAGGCCTGACGGCGCGTGCACCGATGCCGGCCGCAGCTACCCGGGCCGAAACCTCAAAGCCATCTGTGATAAGGAAGCTTATCAGGACCTAGAAGAGAGTGGTAAAAAGAAGGAATTTACCATAATAAAGGGACCCATTTTAAAAGGTACGGGACTTAAAACTCCATTTTCTCCTAGAAAGCAGGTAATTCCTGGCTACAATAAGGAACAGAGTGCCCCTAGTGGTGGAAAGGAGAGGGAATACAGGCCCAGGGTAAGGAACCCTTACGTCACTGCATTCCCTAATCACTCAGCTGCCACGAGGGAGTTTGATCTCTCCCACCTGAGAGGGGAGAGGGTGGAGCAGGAACCTGAGGGGTTTAAGTTTAGCTCAGTTTATCCAGGACAGAGACGGTCAAGCAGACCAGGGACAAGCAGGGCACGTGGAGAGGAACTGGAAGGACTCCTGAGAGCTGAGAGTGCTGCAGCTGCTGACCAGAGAGAAAGAGAGAGCAGTAGTTTTGCCTACTCAAGAAGGAATGGAGCAGTAAGAACCAGAAGCACTAATTGGAGAACAGGACGTGCTGGATGGTGGCCAAAGCATGTAAGAAGGGAAGCTACTACAGGCTTTGATCAAGGTATGAGCCCCAGAAGCTTAGCTAATAAGGAGCACTACGAATTTGCCAGAGACAGCTTTAACCATAACAGAAAGCAGTCAGTTAAGCTATCTGAATCTGAGCCAGAGATTGAACCAATGCAATTGGGGGAGCCAGATTTACCTTGTGAAGAAGAGGTCTCATACATGGACTGCTCTGCACGCCAGTCTGCCAATTCAGAGGGGTTTGCAAGGGATGTCAACCGTAAAGAAAAACCTCCAGTGTCCAAAGCCCTAAGAGCTGTGTGAGCTTGTTAATGTTCTAAGTTCAGGAGAAGTGTGATGCAGTGCAAAGCTGAATCTTCCTGATTACCTTTTGAGAAACAGCTGTGAGCAGTGCAGAGCTCCGTCTGAAGCCGTTTCAACCAAGGAAGTAAGAAATGTTTTTTTTACTAACCACTGAGAAAACCTTGAAAAGAGTTTTATCTGCTTGTGAGAATTTATCTATCTGTATGAAGTGCTGTGTTTAAGCAGACAGGATAGCCAGGTATTTGTTCTGGACTGGAAAGAGAAAGAAAACCTGGTTTGAAGTTTTTTTCTGTATGTTTTGGACTGCATGGCAAGCTCTGCTGGAAGCAGGTGCTGTTAATTAAGCTAAAGAAAGCAGTTTTGTTAAAGTTCAAAGTTATCCTGTAATGAGTTACAAGAATTCCTGGTGAAATATCTAAAAAGGTGGATCTGTGAACCTAGCGTGTCTTTTCTTTTTCTAATGAATAAATTCTTGTCAATGCACCCACTCAAACCCAACTACAATGAAGGTGTTTTTTTTCATCTGAAGCCAAATAATATCTAACTGAACTACTTTTCCCATAATGCATTAAAAGGCATTCAGTTAGAAAAGGCCAGAAAGTTGAAGCACCTCAATGACAAAAACAAAACCACGCCCCTCCATACCGATGTAAGGGGCTAAGGGCGTGACACCATCATAGACTGCTCGAGAGATAAACTTCGAGCACTCTCGGATCCCTGTAGACAAGGCTTTGAATCTCTGCAAGGGTTCCTCGGAGAGATCAGCCGAGAACCCGGCAATCTCCTTTGCCAGGTCACGTAGGTACATGCCCATGTACAGCGGGGTAAGTCTGGACACGGCAAGATAGCATAGAGCCCTGGAAGCACTTTCTACCGAGGGCATCCAGGTTCCGGGCCTCCCGACCGGGAGGCACCAAGGAGTGCATCTTTTGACTTTTCAGCCTGTGCATGGCCGATTCCACAACCATGGAGTTGTGCGGTAGCTGCGCCTTTTGGAACCCAGGGCTCTTACGGACTCGATAAATGGAATCCACCCGTTTGCTAAGAACCGGCGCCGAGGCCGGTGCTTCCCATATACGGAAAAGCAGCCATTCCAGCATCAGAGGAGCCAGAACAGTAAAGGCTTCCTTCGGAGGAAAGTCATACTGGAGGGCATCAAGCTCTTCGGCTCGAGGCTCCTCCTCGGCCTCTGCCAGGAATACCAAAGCCTTGGCCATGTCCCTGACGAAGTCCGAGAACCGGGTTATCCTCCAGGGGGTCCTTCTCCAAGGCTCGGACTCCGATGAGTCCGACGGGACGCATCTGGTCCGGAAGGTGTCCGGGGACTCCTCGTCCTCTGTCTCCCATGCTGACTCCTATGAGGAGTCGAGCGGCTCCGGCCGTGTGGGCCTCGATGCCACCCGCCCCGACGCCAAGGGCACCGGCGTCGATGACCTCGGCCCCGCATGGGAGGTCGAGGGAGACCTTGGCTGAGGATCGACTCAAGACTTGATTGACTCGAGGATCGGCTCGGCCTCCAGGGTCGACTTAGACATCGAGGTCCCGGTGGTCGGGGCAGATGCACTGGTCAGACCGGCGATCAGTACCCACCTCTGCTCCATGAAGGCAGCCAGGCTGTTCTCCAGGGCCGTCAACCTGAGACCGAGCTCAGGAGACTCCACAGCCCCCGACTCGGGCCCCACGGCGTTGGGCCCGACGTCGGTTCTCCCAGAGGAGAGTCCACGAGGACAACTGATGTTACCTGACTCGGGGACTCTGGCTCCAGGCGAGGCAGTTTGGTCGGCCGCTCTGACTCCGAGAGCCTGGGACGGCGGTCAGGGCTGCGCGACCTGGCCCTCGAGGATCCAGGTGCTTCCACTGATGCTGCCCTCACGAGCTTCTTCTTCCTTTTGTGCTCTTGGGCGGGAGACCCCCTTTCAGAGGACCCATGACAGTGCTCGGGGTCAGACTCCCAAGATGTCGAGGCCTCTGACGAAGTCTGGGCCCGGCCGGACGCGGACTCTGAAAAAATTCTTTCACGTTGATGCTGACGGCTCCGAAGCGCCTTTATTTATTTTTATTTATTTATTGTTTTTTATATACCGCGCTCTTTAAAATCAGTGCGGTTCACAGGTAACATTTGAGCAACTCAATAAAAACTGATATGCTTTTACATTGAACAGGGGGTACAACTTGGATTTCAACTAGGGTAACTATTTACAACATTTACAATTCTGTACATTGTGACCACCTTTGACGTCATCTTGTCGCACGGGCCACAGACCAGCAGGTCATGGTTGGGCCTGAGGCATCGGAGGCAGCAGTCGTGTGTGTCGGTGAGAGACATAAGTTTCTTACACCGATCACACTTCTTAAACACGCTGGCAGCCATCGGGGGAAAAAGGGCCCCTGCAAGGTCAAAAGACAGGGCTGCCAGTGAAAACAACAGAAAAAGCACGAATGCTAGTCACAAAGGACAAAAACCGAAAAAGAAGATACGGGCTCGATAGCGGTGTACCAAGCTGAGGCGGGATGGGGAACCGGCGTCGAACCGGATAAGGGACATGAAAAAAATTGCAGAAAAATCAACTTTTTACCAGGTGACACCAACTACGTCCATTGGGCTCCATGGAAAAAGAAAGACTGAGCAAGATGGCACCCTTGGGCGGGAAGGGGACTGCGCATGCGCACTGCATTCCCAAAGGCTTTCTTTGAAAGCTGGGGAAATGCTCCGCACGAGGGCTCCATCGGCGCCGACGTCACCCATATGTGAGGACTGACTTCCTGCTTGGTCCTGGAGAATAAATATTACATTGTTACAATGAACAAAAGTGACTATTTACAAATGGCATAGCGGCTATGCGGTGAAGCATTGTGTTTGCCTACTTAAGGGGGGTGAGTGGTGAGGAGGGGCAGAGTATGATCTTCTGGGTGGTTTGTGGTGGTAGATGTGTTGAAGTATTCTTCGAAAAGAAAGGTCTTAAGATGTTTTTTGAAGAGGGTGTGGGATTGGAGGCCCGTAAGGTGGGGGGTAGTTTGTTCCAGTTGGTGGGGGCGTAGAATTGGAAGGCTCTTGTTCAGGTGCGTTGTGGTTTCTTGGAACTCTGTGCAGGTAGAAGGAGGAGATTTGCTGTGTTTTGGCGTCAGAGTCTGCTGTTGTTGGGGCGCTCGATTAGTAGTTGTAGCTGTTTCGCAGTAGTGTTGAGGAGGGCTCTGTGCGTGAGGACAATGGTCTTAAACCTGATACGGGATGTAACTGGCAGCCAGTGTAGGGATTTCAATATAGGCGTGCCTGGTGGCTCCGGTGATAAGTCGTGCAGCTGTGTTTTGTGCCAGCTGCAGGGGGGGCAAGGGTGGTCTTAGGTAGTTCCTTGTAGGATGGAGTTGCAGTAGTCGAGGAGAGGGGTGATGGATGCTTGACAGACTGTGCGGAAGCTATCATAGGGTAGAAGAGGGCGTAGGTTGCGGAGAATTCTGATTTTATAATAGATATTCCTTGTGGTGTTTAGGATGTGAGGCTGGAAGTTCAAGAGGTGGTCCAGGGTTACACCAAGGTACTTGATCTGGGGTTTGACCTGAATTTTAGTGTCTTCCAGTTTGATGCTTTGTGAGGGTTTGAAGCGGGGGGCTCTCTGGAGATGTGAAGGAGCTCTGTATTGTTTAAATTGATTGTGAGATTGTGCTGTTGTAGCCATGTGGTGACTTCTGTGAAGCAGGCTGCAAGGGTGGAGTAGTCAGGAGAGGTGGTGTTGAAGGAGGTGAAGATCATTATATCATCCGCATAGAGTTGGTATCCGACAATGAGGCTCTTGAGGATGTGACGGAGGGGCATGATGTAGATGTTGAAGAGGAAGGGAGGAGAGGGCCAAACCTTGTGGTACTCCTTGGGGGAGGGTGAATGACGATGAGGATTGGTTTCCAGTTCTCACTTGTAGGGTTCGTTGGGAGAGGTAGGAGTGAAACCATTGGAGCGGGGTGCCTCGGATGTCAATGGTGTTAAGTTGTTTGTTGGGTCTGGTGAGATACTGTGTCCAAAGCTGCGGATATGTTGAGGAATAGTAGGATGATGCCTGAGCGGGGTTTCTCTGTCCCAGTTATGAGTGTGTTGAGGAGGGAAGTGAGGAGGGTTTCTGCAATGTGAGTCGGAGAAATCCATGCTGGTTGCTGCTGAGTGGGGCAAAATTGTCCAGGTGCTCCTAAAGCTGAATTTCTACTGCTTTTTCGATGACTTTAGAGAGGAAAGGGATGCTGGCAATGGGTATGTAGGATGCAGGTGAGGTGTTTATGTTTATGTTTATGTGTTTATGTTTAGGCATTTGATATACCGCCCTTTACTTACACATCAGAGCAGTTTACATGTATATACTAACGGGTACTTTTTATTCCCTTGTCCCCGAAGGGCTCACAATCTAAGTGTACTTGAGGCAATGGGGGGGTTAAGTGGCTTGCCCAAGGCCACAAGGAGCAGCCATGGGACTAGAGACCCCAGTCCCTCCGGCCTGAAGTTACTTGTCCCCATGCGGGAATTGAACCCCCGGCCCTCCAGCCTGAGGTAATCTGTCCCAACCACTAAGCCACTCCTCCCTCCCAGGTGGGATCAAGGTTGGGTTTCTTCAGGAGGGGTCTAATGGAGGCTTTTGTGAGCGATGGGGGGAGGCAGGCTTGGTTGAGGGAGGCGTGGAGAACTGTAGAGATGAGCGGAAGCATCAGGGTAATTGTCTGCTTGATCCATGTTACTGGGCATGGATCTAAGGGGGAGGTGGTGGCATTGATGAGGGTGATGATGTTCTGGATGGACATCTCGGAAAGAGGTCCAGGGCTGGGTTGTGGGGGTTAAGAAGGTAGTGGATGGAATGGTTAAGGTAGAGGTGGCAAAGTGGCTATGTTTAGCTATAAGAAAATCTGCCATAATTTGGGGGTGGATGATGTCTTCCTGGGGGGGCTGGGATGGGTCATTTGTGAAACTCCTGACGAGTTCAAAGAGTTCTCTGGGCTTTTTTATGGCACGGAGTAGTAAGTTGCTGTGGTGTTCCCGCTTGGCATTGAGAGTGCTGGTAGAGTATGCTGTATGTTGGTCAAGGTAGATGGTCAGCAGCTGTGGGTCTTTAGTTTTTCTCCATCTTCGTTCTAGTTTTCCAAGTAAGCATTTCTGATTTTTGAGGTAGGATGAGTACCAGGGGGCGTGGTTCCGGGGGGGGGGGGTTTGGGATGGTTGTGTTGTGGAGCTTGAGAGGCTGTGGTGATGATGGTGTTCCAGGTTTAAATGAGGAGATCAAGGTCCAAGTGTTGAAATGCTTGCTTTAATTGAGGAATGGTTGTTGGGTGAAGGTGTCTTCATGGAAGTTTGTGAATCTTCTTGTCGTGTGAGGTTTGGGTAGTGTGGGATGTTTGAGTTGGGGGTTGGGTAAGGTGATGGAAATTAGGTGATGGTCAGACCATGGGACTGGAGTGGATGAGGGGGTGACTGAGTAGGAGGAGGAGAGTAGTTCATTGGGTAGAAAGAGCAGGTCCAGGGTGCTTTTTTTTGGTGGGTAGAGGGTCTTGATGAGTTGGGTGAATTGGAGGTCACTCATGGCTTGGAGAAAGGCGTTGCTGTAGGTGGAGTAGGCTGAGTGGAGGTTAAGGTCTCCAAGTAGGACAAGATGTTGTTGGCATGGAACAATGGAGCAGACTATCTCAAGAAGAGAGTCCAGTTGGTCCTGCCTTGTAGTGTGGAGCTCTGTATACAAGGCATATGGTGAGGCATTTGTTGCTGATGAGGATGTCGAGTCCATGAGAGGATGTTGTGCTGATGGTGGTGAAGCAGAGCTGCTTGTTAGAAAGGATGCAGACTCCTCCACCTCTGCTGTTGGTTCGTGGGCAGTTGTGGATGTGGTGGGTGTTGGTGTTGAGCTGGTTGAGAAGTAAATTGTCCGTCTCGCTGAACCAGGTCTCAGTAATGCAAAGGAGGTCGATTGCGTTGTCGGTGATGTGGTCGGCAAATGTTTGGATTTTGTTCCTGGCGGAACGGGCGTTGATTAAACTGCATCTAATTGGTTGAGTGGGGTGTGTGTCAGGGACTGTTGTGGTGAGGGGTGCAGTGGGAATGGGGAGTAGGTGTGATTGCCTCCTGTGTTGCTGGCTGTAATGGGGAATCGGAGTGTAGTGGATTACGGGCTTCGGAAGGTGAATGATGGGAATGAAGAAGGGAAGGGTGAGGTAGGTTGAGAGACAGTGTGCCAGTAGAGATGAGAGGTAAATAAATTTGAAGTATTTGGGTAGTGTATTCATGTTTGATTTCTTTGTTTTGTGTGAGTGTAAAGGGTAAAAGAGAGAGGGATTGTTGCTAGGAAGTGTTTAGCAAGGTAGGTGGAGAGACTTACGGAGGAGAGGTTCAGTGCATCCAGGAGGAGTGTAGGATCATTCCTCAGGTTTACGCCAGAGGGTTTCGCTGTTAGATTTAAAGTCCTGCTGCTCTCTGTGATTGGTATTAGGCAGCAGTCTGGCGGGACAGTGTTATTTGGTGTTGGTTTCAGGTTTCGGCGTCCTGTATGGTTTTGGCTATTTTGGTGCGGTCCGTGGTGGGATTCCGGTTCACTGTGTGCACTTCAGCTCCCCTCCTAATGCAAGCCCGCTAGGAGCGGGCGCGCCCTTCAGCTGGTGCCTTTTAAAGGAGTCCTGCTGGAGCCTGATTGTCCTTTGGTGCAGGGAGCAGGAGTCGTCCCCTATCCTGCTCCCTGTGCTGGATGCCAATTGGGGCGGGCTGATGGCGGCTTGTTGATGGTGTTCGTGCCCTTCGGCTGGTGCCTTTTAAAAGAGTCCTGCTGGGGCCTGATTGGCCTTCAGTGCAGGAAGCAGGAGTCGTCCCCGATCCTGCTCCAGGCCTTCAATACTGATCCACCCTACACAAAGTTTTTCAGTAATAGGGTGGCTCTGCATATGTACCTTAAGTGTCTTCCTTTGGTAGTGTCGGTTATCTACCTTAACCAATCAATAGTCCCTTCCCAATATTTTCCCAGGAAATATGTTCACAATGGTGAATGTGCCTTGCACATCTTAGTTTGCAAAAAAACATTAGCCTTCTATTTGGGGTTAAGTAAAGCCCATGGAAAGTTCATCTGGCTTTTTGTTTCTTTTGACTTCAATAAACCTTTGTTTGTCATGGACAAGCATATTGTATCTAACTGGGTACTAATTCTGCATCTTTTTTCCTTATTCTCAGGCAAGACTGATCCTAAATGGGTAAGTCAAGGCTCACAGTGGTAGAGCCATGAAAGTGTCAATGGCCCACTTAAGGTCAGGTTAGAACATAACATCATAAGAGATATGCCAGACTGAGTCAGACCAAAGGTTCATCAAGCCCAGTATCCTGTTTCCAAAAGTGACCAATACAGGTCCCACGTACTTGTCAGGTTCCATGGAAGAGATCTGCACAGCTTCAGCATGGGCTTCAGTCCACACACTCACAAATCATCCCTGTTTAAAGAGGAATTCCTGATATGACAGTAGGTTTTGCTCAGTCAGTCTTGAGGTACCTCTTTGATGTTTTGAATATAATTCCATTTCCCTATAGGGCCCCATTTTTATTGTTTTCAGGTTGCCGTCAAACAAAACAAAACACAGCAAAAATAGCTTGTTGCCAAAAAAAGCATAGTTGCCCACAGGCATTCTGTTTATCCGACTTCCCACTTTTTTGTTAAAAGCAATCTGGTAGCTAGGGATTCCAATTATGTGGGATTTTACTATCCTGTTTGTCCTTGGAGAAAGCAAAGTGACTCATCAACAGTGGGTGTTCTGAAAGAACAGCATTGCCACTGGATCAAATGGCATATATATAAAGTATCTGTGAAAGGTAGCAACGAATGGCGTGATTAAATTGGCAGAAGACACAAACTTATTCCAAATTGTTAAATCACAAGTAGATTTTGAAGAGCTGGTTTCTACCAGATTTAAAGCCATAAACGTAACTGACATGGCCATGTATGATTGTGGCAGTATAGGAATCCATGCACATGTATGGTACATTGTATGGAAAGCTCTTTAAAATTAGAGAGCTAAATAGTACCCCCCTAAGACTTGTATTCTTCTGTCCTCTGAGAACAATTGCTAAAGGTTATAAAGTAGCTTTCTCTATCTCATCCTGATATAGATATAGGAGATAGCTGAACACAACAAGATAAATAAGGCCCTCAAGTCTTTGTCCTTGAGTACTGCATGTAAGGCACTACTGCTCACATTTCAAGTGTGTCAGTTTTCGACATACCAGTGCACATCCAGAGAACATACACACAGATGTTTACAGTACCATTGCTAAATCCAAGTTTCTACTTCGTAGAGTGTTTCACTCTATAATGCTGCAGAGTTCACTCATCTCTGCAGGAGAGAGGACAAAAATGCAAAACAATCAATTTTAGTTTAAATTTCTGTTATTTTAAAGCATCACTAACATTTTCCTTTTCTTTGGCAGGAAAAGGGAATCCGTTTAACCACACCAAATAGCAAAGCAGATGGAAAGCTAAATGTACAATGGAGATAAGAGGTACTTGTTGAGTAAAAAACGCTAATCTTACAGCAAAACATTTACCTTCATTTGAGTTGTCAGAAGTACTTTTCGAAGAGCGTTGACTTTACTGCCTCGCCTTTGATTCATTTCCTGGCATCTAGCTTCTGGAGAAGAAATAAGAGGAAATGCAGTATTTGATGTGGACTACTGACCTGTAAGCTGCACATGTATGAAATTAAATATTTCAGAATCTTAGTTATTCAAGGCCATTTTTGCTCCTGAAAACAATACATTCCTATTATAGTTTCCACAGTTCTATCACTCCACTGACAGCTTTCGGTCACGTTTTCTAAAGACGAGAGGCCCGATATTCAAAGGGATTAACACGGCTAGCAGATCTGCTAACCGTGTTAATCCCCCTAGCCGGGATATTCAGCCACAATAGTGCTGCAAAATATCCATGGGTGCTGCCAGTGTACATCCCAATGCTAACAGGTTAGCACTAGGACTTTCTAGGGATGGCACCTGGCGATATTCAGCCACTGCCCGGTTATTGCTAAGAAGTGAAAGTCAAGCGCAGTAAAGGCTGGCCCGACTTTCACTGCTGAAGCAAACTTGACAGCGGCTGTATATCACTTCTGCCTGGTTAGCTTTACGGCAATCCAGGCAACTTAGATATTCAATGCTGGGGCCCGGATATAGCCCCACCATTGAATATCTGGTATAGTGGTCATCGCCAGGTACCGCCCCTGGTCTATAGCCACATCAGGGATATGAGTGTGAAACTGTGAATACAGTATGGCTGAGAACATTGCTGCTTTTGCTACTAATACTACTACGAAACATTTGTATATTGCTACAAGACGTAGGTAGCGCTGCACAGACACATATAAGAGACGGTCCCTGCTCATCAGAGCTTACAATCTAATCAAGACAGACAACACAGTAGCTGTAGACATGGGATACATCTAAGGGGAATTGTAAGGAAACACAAAGGAGATCAGGTGAGTCAAGATCTGAAAGCAGCAGCAAAGAGGTGAGTTTTCAGCCTGGATTTGAAAATGGTCAAAAAAGGCGCCTGACGTTCAGACTCAGGTAATTTGTTCCAGGCATAAGGAGCAGCAAGGTGAAAGGAACGAAGTCTGGAGTTGGCAATAGAAGAGAAGGGCACAGATAGAAGCGATTTGCTAGAAGAGCGGAGTTCCCGAGGAGGGGTGTATGGAGAGATAAGAGGAAAGAGAGAGAAGAGCTGCAGAGTGAATGAACTTATAGGTCAGCAGGAGAAGTCTGAACTGGATGCAGAAACGAATAGGGAGCCAATGAAGTGACTTGAGAAGAGGAGTAATATGAGCATGACAAGGCTGGCAGAAGATTAGCCATGCAGCAGATTGCTGAACAGATTGAAGGGCAGACAGATGGATTCAGAGGGAGACCAGCAAGGAGTAGGTCCCTCTCCTGGTCTATGCACACCAACCTCTCGCCCTCTATCACAGACCATTCTTTTGGATTTCTGCATCCCAAGTGAATGACTACACTGACTCACATTAAATATTAACTGCCGAGCATTAGACCATTCATTCAGTTTTTCTAAATCTTTTCTGAAGTTGTCCATTCCCTCAGTGGAGTTCAATATGTTGCAAATCTTCAAAAATCTGCAAAAAGGAAAACTTTTCCCTTCAATCCCTCAGCAATGTAATTCACAAAGAACTGAATAGTACCGGTCCCAGGACAGCTACATGGAGCACTCCACGTCCCACCTTCCTTTCTTATGACTGAATTCCATTTACCACCACCTTCTGTCGGTCAACTAATTTCTGATCCAGTTCAGCACCCTGGGACCCATCCCCAGGTTGCTTAGTTTATTGATAAGCCTCCTATGAAAAACAGTATCAAAGGCTTTGCTTGAAATCTAGGTAGATCAGATCCATCACATGCCCATGATCTAGTTCACTAGTCATCTTGTCAAAGAACTCAAATCTATTAGGCGTGATCGTCCTTTGGATAAATCATATTGCAACTCATTGAATTCTAGAAATGTGCTAATCGTGTTAATCATGGCGAGTGAGATATTCAGTGGCACTAACATGGTTGCCGCTGAATATTTGTGGTTGATGCCATTGAATGCTCTGATGCTAGCTGATTAGCATCAGAATGTTTCGGAAAAGGAGCAGAGGCAGCAACAAAGTATAACCGGCCAGTGGCGATATTCAGCAACTAGCTCGTAATCCCATGACGGTGAGTGAGGACCCTGAAAGTCTCGCCTAACGTTTGCTGCCACTGCCTGGTTAAATGCAGTGCTATCCGGGCCAACTTTGATTTTAATGCTGGTGGCCGGGTATGGCCCCAGCATTGAATATCCAGATTTAAAGTTCAGTGGCGACAGAGACTTTATTAGCACTAGCCACCACCGAATATCCTCCCCAACAATTGAAGATGCATCAATATAACAGAACCTCTAACAACTCCACAAAGACAACATCTCGAAGTTTCCGAGCCTTCGACAAAGAACTCATACTTGCACAAACTAACCCTCTCTACGAAGACACCATGCTCAACCTGGAAAACCTGATTGCATCATGGAACAACCACCTCAGCTCTATTGCACAAAAACCACGATAGCAAGACCTCAAGAAACAGAAAACATGCACCATGGTTCTCTCCTGATCTGCGGACATCCCTTTTATATCTTCGAAAACTCGAGAAACGATGGCGCCGATCTCACTCCACAGATGACCAGACAGCCTACAACACACAACTCTCGGCCCACAGAAAAGCAGTCCTGACAAAAATGAAACAATTCCACACAGATACACTCAAAAGATCCCTAAACAAACCACGAGATCTTTTCAACCTAGTCAAATCCCTATCGAAAGAACCATCACCATGTCCTCCTGAGGAGATCCACCCACAAGCCTTCGCGGACCATCTACAATCAAAACTATTACAAACAAACAAAATCGCTGCCTTCAAGCCTCAAGACACCACCTGCCTAAACTATCTCTCAATGTTCTCAACACCCCCAAGAAACATGTGGAAGATACCATTGCAGCCATCAACACTACCACTGCTCATACTGACCCTTGTCCAGCTTACTGGTTAAAGAATATACGCAGTGATATCAGTCCATTAATCACAAGAATGATAAAACTATCGTTCACAACCGGATCCTTCCCCTCAGCACTCAAACAAACTTCAATTAGACCTCTCCTAAAAAAAACCAAGCTTGACCCTAGTAAAGTGGAATCATACAGACCCATAGCTAGCATACCATTTCTAGCTAAGATATTTGAAAAGGAAGCACAACGACAAATACAAGACCACATCGACATTGCATCCCCACTAGACCCCCATCAACATGGCTTCAGGGAGTTCCATGGCGTGGAAACCCTTCTGATCTCCCTTCTCAATAATATCATCACATGTATTGACAACTTCCACCAAGGCTGTGTACTTATTTTCATAGACATAGCTGCAGCCTTCGACTCGGTACACCACGGCCTGCTCATAGAACGTCTAAAAGAAAAAGGCATTAATGGCCTCGCCCTTGATTGGTGTAGATCATACCTTGAAGGAAGGTGGCAGCAAGTAAGATCAAGATCAACAAAATCAGAGCCCTTCCACCAAGATAAGGGCGTTCCACAAGGCTCATCATTATCATCTCTCATGTTTAACATTTACGTTCAACCTGTCTGTAACATCATCAGGTCCTTCAATGTCCAATGTCAGATATATGCAGATGACATCCTTCTCTACATGCCATTCTCCACAAAGCAAATGGACCTCTCACCTATCATTGAATGTTTTAACGCAGTATCAGAATGGTTTCTATCTCAAAACCTCTGCATTCAACATAAAAAAACTGAGGTACTCTTTATCACAAAAAATCCGAATTTTACTCCACCACCTCATATAAAAGTGAGAGAAGCTGAACTCCAAACGAAGTCAACAATTCGATACTTAGGAGTTACACTAGATGAACACTTGGACATGAAGCTACACATATCCTACATTGTCAGAGCCGTATATTTCAAGATCCGGACACTCAAACACCTCAGATTCTTATTGGACCCAAGTGACTTCCGGACTGTATACCAAGCTCTTATCCTACCCCACTTTGATTTTGCCAATGCCATTCTCCAAGGCCTCCCACAGTCTACTTTGAATCCCCTACAACTAGCCATGAACGCCGCTGCTAGAGTTCTATCTGGAACATCGAGATTTGACCACATCACGCCCATCTTAATTCAGCTCCACTGGCTCCCAACACATGGAAGAATTCTATTCAAAACTCTGATGCTTACTTTTAAAGCCATCAACGGCATAACCGCTTCATCACTAGTTAATCTAGTTCAGCCCACTCCACCTAACAGATCCAGAAGATCCACAGCAGCAAACACTCTAACTATCCCAAGTGCATCAACAAAATGCACACTAACAACGTCAAACAGGGCTTTCAGTTTTTATGCTCCCAAGCATTGGAACACACTACCACCAGAAATCCGAGCCATTACCGATCTCACACAATTCACAAGGCACTAAAACATTACTTATTTATTCAACATTACCAGATCAACCATACTCCACCATAGTCACACCTTTTTCTCTAAAAACCACTGTATATTAGTCCCATTCTTAACATCCGTCCATAGGTGCATAACCCATTATGCAAAGCTTACTGTTACATATGTAAATAGTTGATGTGCATGTTTCCCTAAGTTATCCAAGTTGTATTTCCCTGTTCTCTGTAACACTCATGTTTGTTCATTATGGTTCGTTGTTCCTTGTGAACCGCGCTGATACTAAATAGTGCGGTATATAAGAAATTAAAATAAATAAATAAAAACTTAGAGAAGCTAACAAAGTAGTCAGGAAAGCAAAGATACAAAAAGAAGAAGAAATAGCCAATGCAATAAAATGGGGGTATACGACATTTTTCAGATATGTTAGTGAGAGCAGGAAGGGCAAAAGTGGTATTGTCAGACTCAAGGGTGAAGGGGAGGAATATGTAGAAACTGATGAGGATAAAGCGGAATTGCTTAACAAATATTTCTGTTCTGTGTTCACAGATGAAGAGCCAGGAGGAGGACCTCAGACAACACCCACAAATAGGAATAGAAGTGAAGGGGATCTTGAACAATTTTCAGAAGGCTGTGTTCATGAGGAACTAGCTAAACTAAGAGACAAAACAATGGGATACAACCAAGAATACTGAAGGAACTTGGTGATGTTCTGGCAGCTCCACTGATTGAACTTTTCAATGCTTCTTTAGAGTCAGGAATGGTCCCAGAGGACTGGAGAAAGACACATGTGGTCCCTTTACAAAAAAGCAGAAGTAAGGATGAAATTGAAAACAACGGACCAGTTAGTCTAACCTCTGTGATGAGTAAATTATTGAAAAACTGCTAAAAGAGTGAATAGTGAGGTTTCTGGAGTCCAATGGATAGCAGGATTCGAGGCAGCATCAGTTTACTAGAAGCAGGTATTATCAGACAAATCTGATTGATTTCTTTGACTGGGTGACCACAGAGCTGGACTGAGGGAGAGCCCTAAATTTGGTGTACTTAGATTTTAGCAAAGCCTTTGACATCGTTCTACACAGGTGACTTATAAACAAACTGAGCACCATAGAGATGGACCCTAAAGTGACTAACTGGGTTAGAAATTGGTTGAGTGCAAGTTGACAAAGGGTACAAGTAAATGGAGCTCACTCTGAAGAGGATGTTACCAGTGGTGTGCTGCAGGGATCTGTCCTTAGTCCGATTCTTCTTAACATCTTTGTTAGTGATATTGTGAAAGGCTATCGGGTAAAGTATGCCTCTTTGCGGATGATACCAAAATCTTCAACAGAATAAACCCCAGGAAGGAGTAGATAATGTGAGGAGGGATCTAGCTAAGTTTGAAGAATGGTCGAGAATTTGGCAGCTGAAATTTAATGCTAAAAAATGCAGGGCCATGCATTTGGGCTGCAAAAATCCAAGAAAGCGGTACAGCGTAGGGGACAAAGTACTTCTGTCTATGAAAGAAGAGCAGGACCTGTGATTGTTTCCAATGATCTTAAAGTGGCTAAACGGGTAGAAAAGGCAACGGCAAAAACCAGAAGGATGCTTGGGTGCATAGGGAGCTGAATGGTCAGCAGAAAAAAGAAAGTGATAGTGCCTCTGTATGGGTCTCTGGTACAACCTCATTTGGAGTATTGTGTGCAATTCTGGAGACCACACCTTCAAAAGGATATAAACAAGATGGAAACGGTGCAGAGGATGGCTACTAAAATGGTTAGTGGTCTTCGTTATAAAACATATGAGGACAGACTTAAAGATCTTAATATGTATACATTAGAGGAAAGACGGGATAGAGAAGATATGATAGAGACATTTAAATATCTCTGTGGCATAAATGCACAAGAGAGCCTCTTTCGATTGAAAGCAAGCTCTGCTACGAAGGGACATAGGATGAGGATGAAAGGGGATAGACTCAGGAGTAATATGTGGAAATATTTCTTTATGGAAAGAGTGGTAGATGCGTGGAATAGTCTCCCAGTGGAGGTAGTATAGCTGAGGACAGTATCTCAATTCAAGAAAGCATGGGGCAAACACAGAAGATCTCTAAAGGAAAGAAGGGGACTACTGTAATTGATATGGAAGGGCAGACTAGATAGTCCATATGGTTTTTTTTTCTGCTATCATGTTTCTATGATCTACACAATCAGCACTTCTATTGTGAAGGAAAGTATTATGGCTCACCTGTTAACAAGTGTTTTTCATAGCAAGATTGACCAGAGCTGAGAACTTACTGTAAAGGTTTGAGCATGCCTTACCCTTACCACAAATAGCAGTCTGCTCAGGTACTATGACTACTACTAATAATCATTTGTAAAGTGCTACAATGTGTATACAGCGCTGTACAAATAGATGCAAGACACAGTGTAGCTGGGTTTGAAAAAGATTTTGACAAGATCCTGGAGGAAAAGTCCATAAACCATTATTAAAGAGTTCCAGGGAAATCCACTACTTATCCTGGGATAAGCACTGTGGAATCTGTGTACTTTTTGGGAACCTGACAAATACTTGTGGCCTGGATTGGCCACTGTTGGAAACAGGATACTGGGTTTTGATGGACCTTGGTCTGACCCAATATGTTTTTTCTTATGTGCTTATGTCCCTGCTCATCAGAGCTTGCAATCTAATTAAGACAAAGAACATCACAAAACTGGGAACTAGAGCATTGTAAGATACACATAACTGGTGAACAAGAGAGATGCATCAGGATCCAAAAGCAGCCTTGAAGAGGTGGATTTTCAGACTGGAAGTGAATAGGGCTAGAAAAGGAGCCCAATGTACTGATTCAGGTAGCTTGTTCCAGGCATGTGGAGCAACAAGATAGAATGAAAGAAGTATGGAGTTGGCAGTGGCAGAGAAAGGCACAAATAAAAGGTATCTTTATTTTATTTATTTAGCATTTTTTATATACCGCATTTCCGATGGTCAATGTGGTTTTTATGAAACAATTTAAAAATTAACATTACATTGGAGATAGAATATTAACATGGCACAAAACACTTAAGAATGAGGATGTTGAAATCTCCTAGAATAAGTAGTTGGGGAAAAAACATTATTAACTTTAATTAACTTATGGAATTCCCAAGGAGGGGTGTAGAGTGAGATTAGAGAGGCAAGGTCAGTAGAAGTTTGAACTGGATGCGGAAAAGGATAGGGAGCCAGTGAAGTGAATTGAAAAGTGGGATTACATGAGGATAATGACAATGGCGGAAGATAAGCCATGCAGCTGAGTTTTGAACAGACTGAAGGGGAAAGAGATGATTCAGAGGGGGACCAGCGAGGAACAGGTTACAATAGTAAAGATGGGAGGTGACTAGAGAGTGAATAAGGTGGGGCTCAACAAATCCCAGGCGCCAGCCCTTATCCCAGGCCTTAACAAATTTTGTTTGTATCGAGGAGCCAGTCCAAAATCTTAGGAGCCAGTGTCTGCGATGTTCCCTCCCCCTGCCTAACCTCCATTCTCCATTGACTTTCCTCCATTTGCAAAATCATACATGGCTGAGAAGAGTGGAAAATTTTGAAGAGGCATCTTTAGACAGAAATATTTAGAAAGTGTCTGTGTGCCTATGTGGTGCAATGGCTGTTTGCCCATCCGATTGCTTTTGTGTGGGTGGGGTGCAGGACTATAGTGTATGTCTACGTTACTGCAGAGTAGTATATTAAGAAACCTAATAAACAAACATGCGTGGTGCCCTTCCTGCCCAGGGTGCCATCTTACTCAGTCAGATGACATAGCTAAAAGACGGCAAAAAAATAAAACATGGTATAAAAGCAACTCCAAGGGGAGGAGAGAGGGTTGTGAGGACTGATTCCTGCTCTCCTCGAAGAACACCTGTTACAGATGAGTAACTACGCTTTCTCCGGGAACAAGCAGGAAGTCAGTCCTCACATATGGGACTCCCTAGCTACAGGCTACAGCAAGCCCGCAGGAGAAAAAAAACCACGGTCGCCCTCAAGGAGAGCCGTGATAAGCAGCAATTTAGTCTGCAGATACAGGCTGCAGTAGGACCCGTGTGTCTGATGGAACCAACACTCTGGTAGCCTGAATGCAGAACGGTCAGAAGGTAGGAAGTGCTAGACCCCCGAAAAGATTCCAGAGCATGGACTGGCCGAAGGTGCTGTCTCGTTGGGACTCCCTTTCCAGATAGTAATGAGCTGCGAAGGTATAGATAGACCAAAGACCAGGTGGCGCCCAAGAGATGTCCAGTAGCGGGACAGAGTGCAGGTTTGCCACAGAGGCCACCATGGCCTTGACACAGTGTGTCGTGACCCGGCCATCCAGCGGGAGACCCTCCTGTTCATAGGAGAGGGCAATACAGACCACCACCAAGGTGGACAGTGTACATTTGGTCACCACCTTCCCCAGCTATGAAAAGCTGAGAAGCTTAACAGTGGCCCTGGGTACACAATGTAGAAGGACAGGGTCCTCTTACAGTCCAAGGTGTGGCGGACAGTCTCTGCCCTACTGGCATGAGGCCTTGGGAAGAAGGTGGAAAGTACCACCTCCTGGTGAAGTGGAAGGGAGATACCATCTTCGGAAAGAATTTAGGGTGTGTGCGGAGCACCACCCTGTTCTTTTAGAACCTGGTATATGGCACCTCTGCCACTAAGGCTTGGAGCTCGCTAACCCTGCAAGCGGAGGCGAGCACAACCAGGACCACCACCTTCCACAAGGGGTAGCGCAGGTAGCAGGTAGCTAGAGGCTCAAAAGGCGGGCAGTGAGTAAACTGTGCCAATACTACATTAAGGTCCCACTAGGTCACCGGAGGGCAGACAGGAGATTTTGATAACAGAAGTTCCCTCAAGAAGCGGGTCACCAGCGGATGGACCAAGAGGGGTTTGCCATCCACCAGATGGTGATGTGCCGTCAAGGCACTAAGGTGCACTCAGAAAAAGTTTGATTTGAGCCCGGATTGCGAGAGATAGAGAAGATACTGCAACACCAGCTGCACCAGGCAGGAGAACAGGTTAACACTTTGTTCCGTGCACCAAACCGAAAATCTACACCATTTGAAGGCGTATGCTTTCCTAGTGGAAGCCTTACGGGAGGCTAGCAGGATCTCCTCCACTTGGATGAAAGGGGCTAAGGTCACCCTTTCAGCAGCCACGCCGTCAGTGAAAGGGACCCCAAGTTGGAGTGCAAGAGAGAGCACCATTCCTGAGAAAGGAGCTCTGGGGAGCTCCCCAATGGGATGGGAGTCTCCACTGACAACCTGAGGAGTAGCGAGAACCATGGCTGCCTGAGCCATCAAGGGGCTATCAGAATCAGGTAGGTTTGTCGCAAAGAGTCCTGAATAGCATTTTAGCAATTAGTGGCGAAGGTGGTAAGGCGTACATGAGACCTTTCGACCACAAAATGAGAGACGCGTCTGCCGCCACCTGGGAGGGGTGGGCTTGCGGAAGCAGAAACAGGCAACTGGTAGTTATCTGGGCTGGCAAAAAGGTCCACCCATGCTTTCCCTCAGAGATGGAAAAGCCGAATGGCCACTCAAGAGTCCCGCAGCCACTCGTGTGGCTGGAGGATTCTGCTCAATCTGTCTGCAAGGGAGTTAGAACATAAGAACATAAGATATGCCATACTGGGTCAGACCAAGGTCCATCAAGCCCAGTATCCTGTTTCCAACAGTGGCCAATCTAGGTCATACGTACCTAGCAGTTTCCCAAAAAGACACAGGTTCCGCACTGCTTGTACTGGGTCAAGCATTGATATCCTGGGTCCCTTCTTAATAATGGTTTATGGACCTTTCCTCCAGGAACTTGTCTAAACCTTTTTTAAACCCAGCTACACTAACAGCCTTTACTACATCCTCCAGTAACAAATTCCAGAGTTTGATTACACGTTGAGTGAAGAAATATTTTCTTTTATTAGTTTTAAATAGTTTACCCTGTAGCTTCATTGCATGTCCCCTAGTCTTTCTATATTCTGATAACGTAAACAATCGATCTACTTTTACCCGTTCCACTCCGTTCATTAATTTGTAGACTTCTATCATATCTCCCCTCAGCCGTCTCTTTTCCAGGCTAAAGAGCCCTAACCTTTTTAGGCTTTCTTCATAGGAGTATCCTTCCATCCCCTTTACCATTTTGGTGGCTCTTCTCTGAACCTTTTCTAATAACGCTATATCCTTTTTAAGATACGGCGACCAGAATTGCACACAATATTCAAGGTGCGGTCTCACCATGGAACGATATAGAGGCATTATAATATCTTTTGCTTTATTTTCCATTCCTTTCCTTATGATACCTAGCATTCTATTTGCTCTCTTGGCTGCCGCTGCACACTGGGCCGAGGGTTTTAACATGCTATCCACAATGACGCCTAAATCTTTTTCCTGGGTGGTGGTTCCTAATGTGGAACCTTGCATCGTGTAACCATAGTTTGGGTTGTCCCTAGGTGCATAACTTTGCACTTGTCCACATTAAATTTCATCTGCCATTTTGATGCCCAGTCTTCCAATTTATCAAGATCCTCTTGCAATTTTCCACAATCCTCTTGGGTTTTAACAACTGTAAATAGTTTTGTGTCATCTGCAAATTTGATAGCCTCACTCGTTATTCCCCTTTACAGGTCATTTATGAATATGTCAAAAAGCAGCGGACCCAGCACAGATCCCTGGGGTACACCACTATTCACTTTTCTCCATTGGGAAAATTGGCCATTTAGCCCAACCCTCTGCTTTCTATCTTTTAACCAGTTCTGGATCCACAGTAGTACACTGCCTCCTATCCCATGACTCTAGTTTTGCCAAAAGTCTCTGATGAGGGACCTTGTCAAAGGCTTTCTGAAAGTCCAGATACACTATATCAACTGACTCACCTTTGTCCACCTGTTTATTCACACTTTCAAAAAAACATAATAGATTAGTAAGACAAGATCTTCCTTGTCTAAAGCCATGTTGGCTGTCTCCCATTAGGCCATGACTATCTACATGCTGAGTAATTTTATTCTTTATGATGGTTTCTACCATTTTTCCCGGTACTGACGTGAGGCTCACCGGTCTATAGTTTCCCAGATCACCCCTGGAACCCTTTTTAAAAATTGGCGTTACATTGGCGATCCTCCAATCTTCAGGTATTATAGATGATTTTAATGAAAATTCACAGATTACTAATGTTGCTCTAGCCAGGCAGGTATACTACCCATAGGTGTATGCCCTTCTGGACTGCGTAGGAGCAGAGCACTATCGCCTCACGGCAGAGGGTACAAGACCCCATACCCCCCTACTTGTTCACACAGAACACTGTCAATTGGTTGTCTGTCTGGATCAACACCGGCTGGCACTGCAGGTGGTGGCAAAAAGCTAAAAAGCTTGGAAGGCTAGATATACCGCCTGCAGCTCAAGGAGGTTGATCTGCTGGTTGCTCTCGTCCTGCAACCAGCTGCCCCGGATGCGGAGTTCATTGCAGTGGGCTCCCCATCCCAGTAGGGAGAGATCCATAGTGAGAACCCTTAAGGGGCTTGGAGTTTGGAAGGGCATCCCTGCCTTGAGGTCCTGGGGATTTTGCTACCAGGTCAGAGATTCTGCCAACTGGCGGGTCACTGAAACTCTGTCCTGGAGATGGCCTGTGGCCTGTGTCCACTGGTTCAAGGCACACTGTGCGGCCCTCATGTGAAGGCAAGCATCTGGGGTGACATGGACCATGGAGGCCATGTGCCGAGAAGCCACAGTAGAAGCCGAGCCGACACTGAGGGACAGTGTTGTACATCCAGAGCCAGTGCCCTGAGATGGTCGGCTCAGTCCCTGGGGAGGAAAGCCTTTAATTGGAGGGTGTCTAGTCTTGCCCCTCTGAACTCTAGATATTGTGTTGGGAGAAGGTGGGACTTCGAGTAGTTTATTACGAAGCCCAGATGCTGCAGGACTTGGATGGTGCATGCGGTTGCCTGCTGCACTTCTTTAGCCAATCGTCCAGGTAGGGGAAGGAAAAGACCCCGTGGAGGTGGCGGAAGGTGGCCATGACTGCCAGGCACTTGGTGAAGATCCTTGGGGTGGAAGCCAAGCCAAAGGGCAGTACCCTGTACTGGTAATGGCAGCCCCCCATCACGAACCGTAGGTACTGCCTGTGGTTGGGGTGAATGAGGATGTGGATATAAGCATCCTTCAGATCCAAGGAGCATAGCCAGTCTCCCTGCTGGAGGTAAGGCAGCAATGTTCCAAGGGAGAGCATCTTAAACTTCTCCCTCACCAGGAACTTGGTTCAGGTTGCGCAGGTCCAGGATGGGCCCCTTGTTCTTTTTGGTACAAGGAAGTATCTGGAGAAGAACCCCTTGATCTTGAGATGGAGGGGAACTGGTTCTACCGCTCTGTCCTCGAGGAGACCTGCGAGTTCCTTCAGTAGGTGGACCTGGTGAAAGGGAGACCTGAGGGGCTTTACCAGGAAAAGAGGAGGAGGTGTCTGAGCCAGATGGAGGAGGTAGCCCTCCTTGACCACCTGGAGTGCCCAAGAATCGGTGGTGATGGCTGGCTACCTTTGGGCATAATGAATGAGATGTCCTCCTGTGTGCTGCTGACCTCATTGGGATGGAGAGGCTATGCCCAAGGAGACAAAAGCTCCCCCCCTGGCTGGGCCAGGGCCAGGGCCAGGGCTGAGGCCTGGGAGCCTTCTGCTTTTGAGGCCTTGCCCATGTCCCTTGGCCCGCTGACCCTGCTGGGGAGCCGGGGAGGCCCGAAAAGGTGGGTAGCTTCTGTAAGCAGTCCCTTTCCTCGGGTAGAAGGAGGGGGGTTGTTTGTTTTTTTACTCGAACCCTTCCTTTGGGGAGGGGCAGCGGTCTTTTTTAGAGAGCCTGGTCCTTGTCATGAACTCCAGTTCGGTGGCCTTGTCAGTCATGGGTTTGCCAAAAAGGTTCTCTCCTTGGCATGGCATGTCAACCAATTTGTCCTGAACCCATTGCTCGAGAAAGGATGACTATAGCCAAGCCTGGCGTCAGGCACAGATGCCCACTGCCACTACTCAAGCTGCTGACTCAAAGCCATCATAGGCTGCCCGAGACATAAATTTGGAGCACTCACGGATGGCATTGGCGAGGAACTGCTGCAGGGGTTCCTCGGAAAGACCAGCTGAGAACCCAGCAAGTTCCTTCACCAGGTCTCTCAGGTACATGCCCATGTACAGCTGGTAGGCCTGGATCTGGCCAATGAGCATCAAGCCCTAGTAGTATTTTCTGCCAGGGGGCATCCAGAGTGCGTGCCTCCATACCGAGGAGCACCGAGGAGTGTCTCTTCTGACTCTTCAGCCAACGCATGGCCGACTCCACTACCATGGAGTTGTGTGGCAGCTGTGCCTTCTGGAAGCGCAGGCTCTGGCCAACTTGGTGCATCGAGTCGAGCTGCTTGTTCACCACCAACACCGATAACGGTGTCTCCCACATATGAAGCATTAGCCATTCCAGAATGGGTGGAATGGGCACTGTAAGCAATTTCCTCAGTGGGGCCTTGTTTTGAAGGATTTCGAGCTCCTCCGTCCGACAGTCCTCCTTTGATTCCATTGGGAATGCTAGCGCCTTGGACATGTCCCTGGAGAAGCCGAGGAATGCCATGTCCTCTGGTGGGGACAGACGCCGCGGCCCCTAAGGAGGGGAGTCTGAGGGATGTCGCGGTGGCGACTGGTGTCCGGTGACTCCTCGTCCTCCGTCTCCCACTCAGAATATGCCATCAGGACTCGAAGAAAGGAAAGATTGCAGGTTCTGGGCCTGAGCCTCACCCTTGGCGGCCCCATGGCTGGCGCCAAGTGCACTAGTCAGGGAAGATCTCAGCCCTGTGGAGCGGGAACCGGATTGAGACCTCGGTTGAAGTTCGACCCGAGGCCGAAGGGTCTCGAGGATTGGCTCGGCCTCCGGGGACATCTTCGATGTCGATGGCCCGGTGGTCTGGGTGGAGGAACCGGTGGTAACGGACAATAGTGCCCGCTGCTGGTCCATGAAGGCGGACAAGCTGTGCTCCAGAGATGCCATTCTGAACTGGCCAAGAAGGCTCTGCAGCATCAGCACAGGCACTGAAGGAACCGAGCCCGATGCCAGTTCCCCCGAAGGGGAGTCCTCAACAAGGATAGTGTCTGGCAACCGAGGCCGATCCGAGATAGTCCTTTTGGGAGACCTTCGGAGGCCGCTCCCTCTCCACTCCCTCAGACAAGCATCGAGGACTGCAGGACCTAGCTCGGGGCTTACCCGGCTTGTTGGAGTCATCCAGTGACACCACCTTCGAAGTCGTCATCTTCTTCTTTTTGAGGGTGACTCCTTTCTGAAGAGTCATGGCGCAGACCGGGGTCAGTAAGTCTACCCTGAGATTCCGCAACTTCAGAGGAGGCCTTGGCTTTCGGAGGTACTGGGGACTTCAGGAAAAACTTATCGTGCTGCTGCTGGTGGCTCTTGAGGGCCTTAGTGGACATCTTTTTACAGAGGCTGCATGCCGTGGGGTCATGGTCCGGCCCCGGAGAGTAAAGGCAGCAGTTGTGCGTGTCGGTCAGGGATACTATTTTGGCACACCAATCACACTTTTTAAAGCCACTGGTAGTCATGGGGGAAAAAAGTACCCCAGCGAGGTCAAAGACTCACGCGGTGCTGCCAGTTGGAAAAAAGGCACAAAAGTGCCGAAAGGAGAAAAAAAAAGGTAAGAACCCAAGACTCGATGCCGGGCAGCAAGTTCAGGTGGCAGGAAGAGTACGCGTGCACTACCGGAGAAAGTATAAAACTCAGGTCGAGGGAGGAAGTGACGTCACCGAATCCGATGGCGGTGTGAGGGCATCGCTCCGGGCTAGCCCTACCAATAAAATTAAAAGGAACCCTCGATGATTGGAGAAAAGGAGCTTAAATAGAGACGGAAAACCCCAGGAGCAGAAGGGGAGTGAGAAGCCGGATCGGAGGCGTGAGGGTGCAGGAGGAGCGGAGAAAGAGTAGGCTGAAGCGACGGAAAACTCCGTGAGTGGCAGGGGAGCGAGAAGCTGGATTGGAGGTGTGAGGGTGCATAAGGAGCGGCGAGAGAGTGAGCTGAAGCAGCGGAAAAGAAAAAAGAAAATGGCGATCGGCAGCCTGTGGCGAGCAAGATGGCTGAGTGAGCAGGCATGGAGCAGGACAGAGACAAAGATGATGTTGAAAGGTGCAAAAAAGACAAGAAACGGGGAATGCATGAGTGAAGGAGGAGGTTACAAGAACAGGGGGGAAAAAAAGACTGACTGGCTCAAAGTGCACCAGTGAAAGCAGAGCGGGGAGCTCTGATGGAAGAGCAGCAGTTTGGACAGCTAAATTAATATGTTGGAGGTAAGGGGAGGGAAGAAAAAAAAAGTTGTGAAAATTAGGAAAAGTGCAGGTATGGAGTAGCAACCAAGCTAACAATAAGAAAACCAGTGGATTTGTGTATATCAAAGGTGTTGAGCCAAAGCCAGTATACTATTAGGTGCACAGTGACTGGAAGAGGAAGAAGAGGAGAGAGTTAAGAAGTATAACATTGCCACGAGAAGGAAAACTATGGACCTGAGAGAGTATGCATTCCAGGGTGTGGGGGCGGGCACCAGTGAGCATACGGCCTTGGAGAATAAAAATAAGAACGTGGAGCAACTGGAGCCTGCTGAGGGGTCTACACAGCAAAATAATTTCGAGCAAGGAAAGGAAACTTTAAAGGACATCGCCAGAGCAGAGTTAAAGGAATGGTTCACGGAAATAAAGAAAGGTGCAAGCAGTGAAAACAGAGCTCAGTGATCTCATTGGAAACTTGAAGGAAGATATAGCTGAACTGACGCATACAGCAGGAAACCATGAGAACCGGCTGCAAAGTCTGGAGCAGCAGCAAGAGGAGCAGCAACAGGGGTACCAGGAAGTTCAAAAATGGGAAAGAGATATGCAATATAAATTGGAGGACTTGGAAAATAGGTCTTGCAGGAATAAATCTGAGGATCCGAGGAGTACTTGAGGAGAGGGAATTCCAGGACAGCGCGAAGGTGGCGGCTTCAATATGTTCAGAAATACTCAGAAAAGGAGGGGAAGACGTTGCCCCCGAGGATAGAGCACACAGAGCATTGGAAACGGCGAGAGTGAACAGACCTAGAGATATCATTATATGTTTTACTGGATATAAAATGAAAGAAATGATTGCAACAAAAATAAGGAGCTTTGGGACCTTAAATTGGCAAGGATACCTAGTAACTATATATGAGGATTTGTCCATTGAAACATTACAGAGAAGGAGAGCCATGCAGCCTGTCATAGAGGCACGGTGAAGTGGGGACATCAAGTACAGATGGTTACATCCTTTTGGACTGTCATTTACATTAAAAGGAAAAACTAGAAGAGGCGAAAGCAGCGCTACAAGAAGCGGGAATTAGGAATGAGAAATCTGACAGTAGACCAGATATGGAAATAGTAGGGAATGGAGTGGAAAAGCGCAAAGTTAATGAATGAAGAGCAGCAGGAACTGAAGAAGGGACATAGTAAAGAGGGCAAAGATCGAGTTAAAAGATGACAAGCTAAGGTGGTGGAGAACTTACATATGGATATGCTGGAAGAGGAAGAGATGGCAGAGATGGAGAACTAGAGACAAAACAGTTGTGTGCAGCAAACTGTATGACAATAGAAGTATTTAGAATGTGTAATGTTAAATTTGCAGAAATGTTAGAAGTTTTCTGTATGATGTATTTGAATATTTGGATAAGGGTATAGAGGTAGGGGGAAGGAAGGTAGACAGGGAAGAAGTTATAGATGGAGGAAGAGGAGGGGAGGAAAGGGGAGGGGGAATGGGAGGTGGGGCAGGTGGGGGAAGCAGGGGACACATTACTCTAATAACTCCTGGACAGGAGGGGAGGGGGGGGAGGGATTGAGGAGGGAAGGACGGGGGGAGGGGGGATGGGCTGTGGAGGGGGGAAAAAGAGGGCACAGAGGAGAAGGGGGAATAGGTGGAGGAACGTATGGGGGCGAGAGGGAGGGGGCAGAAGAGAAGGGGAGGCAAGAAGACAATCTGGTGGTATGCAATCTAAGTTGTTAGGGGTCACTACAATCAATGTAAAGAGATTAAGAACGTGGCAAAAGCGCTGGCTCTTAGAAAGGGAGGGTAGGCGTATGAATGCAGATATCTGTTTGCAGGAGACACACCTACGGGTGGGACAGGAACACTTGTTAATTTCAAAAAAATATCGAAAGGTGGTGCTAGCTGGGCAGAGGGCGAATCCTTGGAAAGGAGGTGTTGGAATTCTGGTGGGGGAAGCATTTAGACATTTAGTAGTAGGAGAGGGAAAGACGGGAGATGGGTTGGGGTGAAGTTGCGAGTGGGGGAGGGAGAGGTGTGGGTGGTAAGCATATATGGGACAAATGAGGGACATGGAGAAGCATTTGAAAAAATAACAAAGGAGTTGGAAGAATTGAGAGATACCCTGTTAGTATTGGGGGGGGGGGCGGAATTTTAATTTAACTTATAACCTGAGGCTGGATAATAGTGGGGGGCACGGTAGTAGAGGGAAGAAGGATAGACAAAGCATGAAGAAGATGCAGTAGAGATTAGGATTGATAGATTTATGGATGTCTAGGCACCCAGGGGAGCGTAGGTATACATTTTATTCACAGGTGCATGACACACAGTAGAATGGACATGATCTGGGGAGGTGGAAAATGGGCTTCAAGAGTAAAGGAGGTAGAACAAGGGGAAATTACATGGACAGACCATGCCCCAGTTAGTCTGATTTTTGATACAGGAATAGAGGATGAGGGGATAAAGTTTTGGAAGTTAAATGACTCATTGCTGGAGGAAGAGGAGCACATGGGGGTAGTAAGAGCAGCTATAAAAGAGTATCTGGTATTTAACGAGACGGGGGAGGTCTAGTTGAAGACCATATGGGACGTGTTAAAGGCAGTGATTAGGGGGAAGCTAATAAGTATAGCAGCGCGACTTAAACGGGAGAAGAGGAAAGTGGAAGGAGAATTGATAGGGCAGATAAAGCAACTGGAGGCCCAACGCCAGAGGACTAATGATTATGGGTTAATGGCTAAATTGATAAAAACTAGGGCAGAGCTAAGTAGGTTGAGAGGTCAAGAAATAGCGTTTAAACTAAATGTATTAAAGCAAAAATATTTTGAAGGGTGAAATAAAGCTGGGAGGATTTTGGCAAGTAGGTTGCGGGCCAAACGGCAGGCAGTGTACAATTGGAATTAGGGATAATAAGGGGAGGCTGGTACATCGCACAAAAGAAATTAGTTATATTTTTCAAGATTATTATCGAAAGCTATATCAAAGTGAGTTGCAAAAGGGACAGGAGGAGATAAAAAGCTTTTTGCAGGAGTGCGGGTTGAGTAAGGTTGCACCAGAGGACAGGGAAAGAATAGGGGAAGACATTAAGGACGGTGAAGTGAAGGAAGCTATAAAGTCCTTGAAAATAGGGAAGTCCCCGGGATTGGATGGGTTTATGGCGCAGTTTTATAAGAAGATGGCAGAGCAAGTTATGCCAATACTAACCCGGGTTTTCAATAAGGTGCTAGAAGGTGAAAGGATTCCTCAGACTATGGGGGAGGCAGGTATGAAAGTGTTACCAGGATAATGGGGTGTGTGGTTCTTATAGACCCATTTCGTTGATCAATTTGGATGCCAAGATATTCGCTAAGGTATTGGCAAATCGGATCCAGGGAATATTGCTTAAGATAATCCATAGAGATCAAACCAGATTTGTAAAGGAGAGGCAAGGGAGTGATAATATAAGGAAAGTGATGAACATTACTTGGCATCTTCAGGGCACAGGAGAGCAGGCAGTACTAGTTTATGTTTTGGTGGATGCAGAGAAAGCGTTTGACAGGGTTGAATGGCCATATATGTTCCAAGTATTGGAGCAGATGGGATTTGGGGACAAGTATATAGCATGGATAAAAGCTTTATAGGTGCACCCGAGCGCGGAGGATTCAGATAAATGGGGGATATTCTGAGCAGTTTACATTGGGGAGGGGTACCCAGCAAGGATGTCCACTATCACCGCTTCTATTTGCACTGGCAATTGAGCCCTTGGCTGAAGTGTTCAGGAGGGAAGCGGATGTAAAAGGAGTGGTAGTGGGAGGGGGGGGAGGAGAAAATAGCGTTGTTCACAGATGATGTAATATTCACATTGGTGCAGCCTTTAACCACTCTGTCAGTGTTGATGAGAATTATAAAGGGGTTTAGTAGTATAGCAGGCAATAAAATTAATTCAAGTAAAACGGACGTCCTTGGGTTTAATCTATTAGGGGGCTTAGAGGAACGGCTGAAGTCGCATTTTAATTTTAAGTGGGTGCAGCAGCAGTTTAAGTACTTGGGGATACAATTAGGGAAGCCAATAGAGGATTAAACAGTGGAATTATCAAGCATTGACAGAAAACATATGGAGAGATCTATCAAAGGGGGGGGGATAAGACTGTCGTGGTTGGGACATATAGTGGCAGTGAAGATGAATGTATTGCCAAGATTGCTGTTCTTGTTCACATCCTTACCATGTAGGGTGACCAAGAAGGAGACAGGGAAGTTACAGAATCTGATTATGCAGTTTATTTGGGAAGGGAAACACCCGAAGATTGCAAGGGGGACCATGTATCAAATGCGGTCAGAAGGGGATTTGGGGGTACCATGTTTGCTAAAATATTTTGAAGCTGCACAATTGAGGGTGCTTCTAGCGTGGAGGGAGGGGCGGATATCTTAAGTTGGGTACAAACAGGGGGGAGAGGAATCTAAGGAGGGGAGAATATGGGACCTGGGAGGGTGGCGAGATAAAGAAGGGAAGGGCAATCCATTTAGGGAACTTATGTTCCAGATTTGGAGAAAATGGAGGGGGTATCTTATAGAAGGGAAAGCACAGTTACTTACCTGTAACAGGTGATCTCTGGGAACAGCAGGAATTAGTCATCACATATGGGTACGTCGGTACCGACGGAGCCTGCGCGGGAAAGCTCCCCAGCTTTTCAAATGAAAAGCTTTTGGGGCCTCCCACTGCACATGCGCGCTGCCTTCCCGCCTTCCTGACCAGCTCTCCTCAGTTCGAGTTTAAAGCTGAGACAATAGAGAGAGAGGACAGGAAGATAGAGGAATAGAGAGACAACTCCTAGGGGAGGTGGGTGGGTTGTGATGACTAATTCCTGCTGTTCCCAGAGATCACCTGTTACAGGTAAGTAACTGTGCTATCTCTAGGAACAAGCAGGAATAAGTCATCACATATGGGGACTCCCTAGCTGAGATGCCTGGGAGATCCCCCTCCAAGGGTAACCATCTTCGGATGGATCTCAGGCATCCATTCTGGGAAGGTGGGCAGGAGTTGTTTAAGTATGGAACAGGTGTTTGAGGACAGCCTGACCAAACAAGGCATCCCGGCGGGAGTCCTTGTCCAAGCAGTAATGGGCTGTGAAGGTATGCACCGAGGCCCAAGTGGCTGCTCGACAGATCTGATCTATGGATACAGAGTGGAGATGAGCCATAGAAGTGGCCATGGCTCTCACATTGTGAGCTGTGACATGGCCTTCCAGAGATATGTTCTTACTCTGGTAAGCAAAGGAAATACACTGAGCAATCCAGTTGGAAAGTGTGCGTTTGGTGACTGGAAGTCCCAAATGAGAAGGATCAAAAGCCACGAAAAGCTGAGAAGACTTTCGATGTGGCTGAGTTCTATTGAGGTAAAAGGCGAGAGCTCTTTTACAGTCAAGAGTATGAAGGTTCCTCTCTGCACTGGATGCATGAGGAGCCGGAAAAAAGACAGGTAGATATACCTCTTGATTAAGATGAAAAGGCGAGACCACTTTAGGCATAAAGTGGGGATTCGTCCTAAGGACCACCTTATCATGATGAAATCTGGTATAAGGTGGATTTGCCACCAAAGCCTGCAGTTCACTGATGCGGCGAGCCGAAGTGACTGCAATAAGGAAAAGGACCTTCCAAGAAAGAAATTTCAGGGAGGTAGATACCAATGGTTCAAAAGGTGGCTTCATAAGTTGACCCAGAACTAAATTCAAGTCCCATGCTACCGGAGGAGGCCGGATGGGAGGCTTAGTGAGGGTTAGGCCTCTCATGAATCTTGCAATAAGAGGATGAGAGGAAACAGATTGTCCATTTATAGGTTTTAAGGATGCTGTAATAGCACTTAAATGGACTCGTACTGAATTCGTCTTGAGGCCTGCATTGGAGAGATGCAGGAGATAGTCTAGTAGAGAATTCAATGGAAGTGCCAGAGGGTCAAGACCCTGTTGGGCACACCAAATGGAAAAACGTTTCCATTTGAAAGCATAGGAACGCCTGGTAGAGGGTTTCCTAGAGGCATAAAGGATATCTTTCACTGGTTGAGAAAGATTAAACTCTTGAAGGCTTAAGCCTTCAGTAACCAAGCTCGGAGATGTAGGGACTTGGGGTTTGGATGCCACAAAGTCCCCTGCTCCTGAGACAGAAGGTCTGGTGCAGCTCCCAGGTCCAGGGAGGAGCCCTGGGAGAGCTGTAGAAGGAGAGGGAACCACACTTGGCGTGACCAGCGTGGAGCAATGAGGATCATGGATCCGTGATCCCTCTGAAGTTTGAACAGAGTCTTGGGAATCAAAGGAATGGGTGGAAAAGCGTACAGGAATTCCTGACCCCAATGCAGGAGAAAGGCATCGTTGGCCTGAGCTCCCTGACACGGAGTCCTGGAACAGAACCGGGGAAGTTTGGCATTCCACGGACTTGCAAAGAGGTCTATGTCCGGGGTCCCCCATTCCTGAAAGATTCTGCATATCTGGTCCATATGAAGGGACCATTCGTGTGGGAGCAGAACTCGACTGAGTCTGTCTGCCCGAGAGTTTTGAACTCCTGGAAGATATACTGCCAGAAGATGAATTTGGTGCTCTCTGGCGAAGGCCCATAATCTGAGAGCTTCGTTGCAAAGCGACAGAGAGCCCGTCCCTCCTTGTTTGTTGATATAAAACATGGCCACCTGATTGTCTGTCTGAACTAGGACAGTCAGGTTGGCAAGGAGGGTATGGAAGACTGTGAGGGCAAGGAAGATTGCTCGCAGTTCCAGAAGATTGATATGAAGGGTGGTCTCTTGAGGAGACCAGATTCCCTGAGTGGAGAGATGTTGAAGATGAGCTCCCCACCCTGTTTGGGAGGCATCTGTTGTGAGGGTTGCTTGGGGCAACGAAGGTTGGAAGGGGGTCCCCAACAACAGATTTTTGGAGGATGTCCACCACTGGAGAGACCAAAACAGACGTTTTGAGGTGAGCACCTGGTCTGACAGCAGTCCCGATGCTTGAGACCACTGGGTGGCCAATGTCCATTGAGCTGCTCTCATATGGAGACGAGCATAGGGTACCACATGAACCGTGGAGGCCATGTGGCCCAGAAGTTGCAGCATTTCTCTGGCTGACAAGTGACTTCTGGACTGAGCTTGGGAGGCCAAGCTTATTAGCCTTTGGCCTCGGACCAGAGGGAGGTAGGCCCTTGCAGTGGTGGAGTCCAATTGGGCCCCTATGAATTCCAGAGACTGAGTAGGGATGAGTTGGGATTTGGGAATGTTTACCACAAGTCCCAGATATTGAAGAATACGCCTTGTGCGGTCCAGAGAAATCTGGGCTTCTGACTGAGATGGAGCTCGGATGAGCCAGTCGTCCAGATATGGGAAGACAAAGATTCCCAGGCCTCTGAGAAATACGGCTACGACTGCCATGCATTTTGTGAAGACTCTTGGAGCAGAGGCCAGACCGAAGGGTAGTACTCTGTACTGGAAATGTTTTCCCTGGAACAGAAATCTTAGATACTTTCTGTGGGATGGATGGATGAGTATATGAGTGTACGCATCCTTGAGATCTAGAGAACAAAGCCAATCTTGACTCTGAAGGTATGGAAGGAGAAGGCCCAGAGAGAGCATTTTGAATTTCTCCTTGAATAGAAACCTGTTCAATTCTCTCAGATCTAGGATAGGTCTGAAGCCCCCTGTCTTCTTTGTTATGAGAAAGTAAGGGGAGTAGAAACCTAACCCCTGTTGTGGAGGAGGAACCTCCTCTATTGCCCTTTGGGCAAGAAGAGAAGAGACTTCCTGACCAAACAGGGTCAGAAGAGATGGGGGAGAACTGAATTGCCTCACCATGGTATGGGAGGAAGGCTGGAGACATGAAGTTTGTAGCCTTCTCGGATAATAGAGAGGGTCCATTGCTCTGATGTTATTTGCTCCCATCTGGGAGCAAAGTGAGCTAGCCTTCCAGGAATGGTGAGGGGCTCTGGCTGTGCTAGAGCCAGAAACGGCAAGTTCTCTAGAGGGAAGTCAAAACCCCTGAGGGGGTTGAGCCTGCTGGGATGTAGCAGACACTGCAGGCTTTGACTTTACCTGCTTAGATTGTTGACGCTTAGCCGCAAGGCGAGGCTGAGCAGATTGTTGGCCAGTATTTGTGGGAAATCTGGTCTTTTTATAGTAAGGCCTTTTAAAAGGCTTCTTTTTGGTAGGGGTAGAAGTAGACTTGGAAAGTCTATCTAGAGTGGCATTTTCTGCATCCATTTGAGCAGCTTTAATCTGCCAGTCTTCCCCAAATAAGTTCTCACCGGTACAGGGCAGATTCCTGAGGCCTTCTACAACCCAGGGTTCTAGGTTAGAAGCCTGGAGCCAAGCGAGACGTCGGGCTGCAATAGCAATTCCCGAAGCTCTGCCTGCAACCTCGAAAGAATCAAAGGCTGCCCTGTTGGAGAACTTGGAGACCTCTGAAAGTTGTGTCACCATAGAAAAGAAGTCCGCCCTTTGATCATCAGGGATAAAGGGGGCAAAATTCTGTATTTTTAGGGCAAGTTGCCCAAGATACATGCCCATATAAAGGCTATAAGAGTTGATCCTGGCTATAAGCATACTAGCCTGGAACATCTTTCTTCCAAAAGAGTCTAGGTTCTTACATTCACGCCCTGGAGGGGTAGAAGAATGCCTCTTAGGACTCTTTATTTTCTTCATAGCAGACTTCACCACAATGGAGTGGTGAGGCAGCTGAGTTTTTTGGAACCCAGGCGAGGGAGGGACCCGATACATGGTGTCCAACCTGCGGGAATGGGGAGACAGTGTTAAAGGAGTCTCCCACAAATCCATCAAGTGTTCTTGAAGGATTTCATGGACAGGCAGAGTGACTGCCTCTTTAGAAGCTTTTGAGTATCCTAAAATGTCCAATTTTTTGATCTGGGTTCTCTTTCAGAAGATGTAGTAATAGAAAGTGCTTTAGCTACATCAAGAATGAAATCCTGAAAGGATAAATCCTCTGGAGGAGACATCCTCCTCTTGGGAGAAGAGGGCTCCTCAGGAAGAGTAAGCTCAGCAGAGTCATCAGAGGAATTAAATTCATCAGAAGAATCTGAGTACTCTTTCTGTGCTTCCAATGTACGATACGCATACCGATCGGTATCGACATCGGGCGTATCGGGCATTGGATCGGTACCGGGCGAAAGCCGGAATCCGCCATGCGAAACCGATCGACGTTTAGAAGTCGATGGTCTGGGTTCCGGTGTAGATACCGGAACCGGGGTCGGTACCGATGAAATCGGTACCGAGGGCGTCGCAGCCTTAATGAAGGCCAGTATGGCCTGCTGCATGGTCTGGACAGTACTGCCCATAGACGCCACTACTGCCTGGATGTCGGTACCGGTATGGGCCGGTACCCCAGAGCAGTCCAACAGGTGATCTGTCGAGGCCGTGCCATCGATGTCAACCTGTGACCCCATGATTGCTTTGGAGGCCGGAACCTCCCGCCGGGGTTTTTTGGCCTGGGCAGAATCCTCGAACTCAGAACTGAGAGCCTCTCGATCTTTAGAAAGAGATTTGCTTTTAGAGGATTTGCCCACAGAAGTTTTGGTTACCTGAGATCCATCCGGAGAGGAAGACCTGGACGACTGTGATGCTTCTGAAGGAAACAGCACATGGAGCTTGTTAGCCCGGTTCTGCAAACCGCGTTTAGACATCTGGGTGCAGGATGGGCAGTCCGGTATGGAGTGCTCAGGTCCCAAACATTTGAGACACCATTCATGGGTGTCTGTGACAGAAATGACAGCACTGCATTTGGTACATTTTTGAAACCAGGGACTGGCTTCTCCATGAGGAGAAATTGTGTAGGCCTTAAGGCCTAACGCCGGGTACCAAGCTGTGCTGAAGAAAAAATAAAAAAAGTCTTTTTTTTTTTTTTTTTTTTATATAGAAAGAAAGAAAGACCGGCGATACCGGTATCGGTATGGGGAAGGCAGGTACGCGGTCTAAAGAAACAAACAAGTAACAAATTCTTCAGCGGTGACAGGAACACGACCTGCTGGCTCCGCGGAAAAAGAAGAACTGAGGAGAGCTGGTCAGGAAGGCGGGAAGGCAGCGCGCATGTGCAGTGGGAGGCCCCAAAAGCTTTTCATTTGAAAAGCTGGGGAGCTTTCCCGCGCAGGCTCCGTCGGTACCGACGTACCCATATGTGATGACTTATTCCTGCTTGTTCCTAGAGATAGTATATTCAAGGTATACACTTGAGTGGTAGGTGATATTGGGCTGGGAGGGAACTATAAGGTATAAGAGGGGTGGAGTGACAAAGGGCTAGAGAGGTTAGGACAACTTCTACAGAAAGGGGGGGGGGAGAATTAGAACATTTGAGGAACACCAGCAAGAATATCAGTTGGATAGAAAGGATCAATATGCATATGTGCAATTGTGGTATTTCATGAATACAAGGGAGATGAAATCAGATATAGAAAGGAAGCCTTCACAATTTGAAGAGATGATAGGGAAGCAATGGTCACAGAGAGGGGTAATATCAAAAATTTACAAAATGCTTCTCCAGAAGGGGAGGGAGAAGGGGAAGTGGCAGCAACAGTGGGAAGAAGACATTCTGAGATCTTGGGATGATAGTCAGAGGGCAGAAATATACGAAAGAACATATGTAAACATATGTAAATAGTTACCAGATGTAACTTTTGAATGTAATTAGTTATAGGGCGCAGCATTAATTTGTCACCAGTTCCACCTGTTTCTTCATGTTAATGAGTTAATTTTTAAAATGTCCTACAATTGGCCTCTTCGCCTTCCCACTGCCCCGGCCCAGCCACTGCTCTCCCAGAGGCGGGATCGAGCACGCCGGGGGCAGCCTGCAGCCACCCAGAAGCCTGCCTGCCCAATCGGGGCAGCCCAACCCGCAGCCGCCCAGAAAGCACAGTTACTTACCTGTAACAGGTGATCTCTGGGAGCAGCAGGAATAAGTCTTCACATATGGGTATCATCGTTACCGACGGAGTCTGCGCGGGAACGCTCCACAGCGTCCAGTAAGAAAGCTTTTGGGAGCATCCCACAGTGCCTGAGCGCTGCCTTCCCGCCTTTCCCAACCGCCTCTCTCCAGTTCGAGTTCTAAAGCTGAGACAAAGAGAGAGAGAGGAAAGGAAAGATAGAAAGAGAGATATAACTCCTAGGGGAGGTGGGTGGGTTGTGAAGACTTATTCCTGCTGTTCCCAGAGATCACCTGTTACAGTTAAGTAACTGTGCTATCTCCAGGAACAAGCAGGAATGAGTCTTCACATATGGGGACTCCCTAGCTGCAGATGCCAGGGAGAGACCCCATGGTTGTGTGCCCTTGCAGAGGGCTCCACTTCCCCCCATGGATCTCTGGCATCCGACCAGGGTAGGTGGGTAGGAGTTGATTAGGAATGGAACAGGTGTTTGAGGACAGCCTAACCAAACGAGGCATCCCGGCGGGAGTCCTTGTCCAAACAGTAATGGGCTGTGAAGGTATGAACCGAGGCCCAGGTGGCCGCTCGCAGATTTGGTCGATGGACACAGAGTTTAGATGAGCCATTGAGGCTGCCATGGCTCTCACATTGTGAGCTGTGACATGGCCCTCCAGAGACATGTTCCTACTCTGGTAGGCAAAAGAAATACACTGAGCAATCCAGTTGGACAGTGTTCTCTTAGAGACTGGAAGTCCTAAATGAGAAGGATCAAAAGCAACAAACAGTTGAGAAGACTTTCTATGTTGCTGTGTTCTTTGTAAGTAGAAAGCGAGAGCTCTCTTACAATCCAAGGTATGAAGATTCCTCTCTGCATTTGATGCATGAGGTCCTGGAAAAAAGGCAGGTAAATATACCTCCTGGTTCAGATGAAAAGGCGAGACCACTTTAGGCATAAAGTGTGGATTGATCCTGAGGACTACCTTATCATGATGGAATCTTGTAAAAGGTGGATTAGCCACCAAAGCTTGCAACTCACTGATGCGGCGTGCTGAGGTGACTGCAATGAGAAAAACAACTTTCCAAGAAAGAAATTTCAAGGAGGTGGTGGCTAAAGGTTCAAAGGGTGGCTTCATAAGCTGGCCAAGAACCAAATTTAAGTCCCATGCCACTGGAGGTGGTCTAATGGGAAGTTTAGTTAAAAGAAGGCCTCTCATGAATCTTCCTATAAGAGGGTGAGAGGAAATAGGTTGTCCATTGAGAGGCTTGAGGGACGCTGCAATAGTACTCAAATGGACTCTTACTGAATTTGTTTTCAGGCCTGCATGGGATAGATGCAGGAGATACTCTAGTAGAGAATTCAGAGGTATTGCAAGAGGGTTTAGACCCTTTTCTGAACACCAAATGGTAAATCTTTTACATTTGAAAGCATAGGAACGCCTAGTAGAAGGCTTTCTAGAGGCATGAATAACATCTCTGACTTGCTGAGAGAGATGAAAATCTTGAAGGTCTAGGCCCTCAGCAACCAAGCCCTGAGATGGAGCGACTGGGGGTTTGGGTGCCACAACGTTCCCCCTTCCTGGGACAGAAGGTCTGGTGCAGAGCCCAAGTCCAGGGAAGGAGCTTGAGAGAGATGCAGAAGTAGAGGGTACCACACTTGGCGTGGCCAATGTGGAGCTATGAGGATCATGGTCCCTCGATCTCTCAAGCTTGAATAGTGTTTTGGGAATTAGGGGAATTGGTGGAAAGCCATAAAGGAAGTCTTGACCCCAGTGAAGGAGGAAGGCATCCTTGCCCTGAACTCCCTGACACGGAATTCTGGAACAGAACCAGGGAAGTTTGGCATTCCACGGACTTGCAAAGAGGTCTATGTCCGGGGTCACCAAATTCGAAAAATCCTGGCTACCTGGTCCATGTGGAGGGACCACTCGTGTGGGAGCAGAACTCAACTGAGTCTGTCCGCCCAAGAGTTTTGAATGCCTGGAAGATATACTGCCAGAAGATGGATGTGATGCTCTCTGGCGAAGGCCCACAGTCGCAAAGCTTCGTTGCAAAGCGACAGAGAGCCAGTCCCGCCCTGCCTGTTTACACAGAACATGGCTACTTGGTTGTCCGTATGGATGAGGACTGTTCTGTAGCTGAGCAGGGAATAGAACACTCTGAGAGCTAAGAATATTGCTCTGAGTTCCAAGAGATTGATATGCAGAGAAGTCTCCTGTGGAGACCAGATGCCCTGGGTAGAGAGATCCTGCAGATGAGCTCCCCAACCCATTGGAGAAGCATCTGTTGTCAGAGTTGCTTGGGGTAGCGACTGCTGAAAAGGGGACCCCAGCAACAGATTTGGAGGGGACTTCCACCACTGGAGAGACCAAAATAGGCGACTGGAGTTTGCTATTTTGTCTGACAGGCAACCTGATGCCTGAGTCCATTGGGTGGACAAAGTCCATTGTGCTGCCCTAATGTGAAGGCGAGCATATGGAACCACATGCACGGTGGATGCCATGTGGCCTAATAGTTGTAACATTTCTCGAGCAGTTAAATGGGACTTTAACTGTATCTGGGAGGCTAACTGCACCAAGCGTAGGCAACGGGCCTGAGGAAGATAGGCCCTTGCAGTTATGGTATCCAGCAAGGCCCCTATAAACTCCAGCGACTGAGTAGGGGTGAGATGGGATTTTGGGATATTTATTACTAGTCCCAAATATTGAAGGATACGCATTGTGCAGGTTAGACAAATCTGGGCCTCTGACTGGGATGGAGCTCGAATGAGCCAGTCGCCCAGATATGGGAAAACGAATATTCCTAGGGTGCGTAGAAATGCAGCTACTACTGCCATGCATTTTATGAACACCCTTGGTGCAGAGGCCAGACCGAAAGGAAGCACCCTGTATTAGTAGTGCTTTCCTTGAAAAAGGAACCGAAGGAACCTTCTGTGTGTTGGATGGATGAGGACATGGGTGTACGCATCCTTGAGATCTAGAGAACAAAGCCAATCCGGACTCTGAAGGTATGGCAGCAGAGTACCGAGAGAAATCATCTTGAATTTCTCTTTGAATAGAAACTTGTTCAATTCTCTGAGATCTAAAATGGGTCTGTAGCCCCCTGTTTTCTTTGGAATAAGAAAATAAGGGGAGTAGAACCCTGAGCCCTGTTGAAGAAGGGGTACTTCTTCTATTGCCCCTTGGGCAAGAAGGGTAGCAATCTCCTGACCCAGAAGGTTGAGGAGAGATGTTGGAGAATTGAACTGTTTCACCATGGTGTGCGGAGGTAGGTTTAAGAAATGAAGCTTGTACCCTTCCTTTATAATGGAGAGGGTCCATTGCTCTGCTGTGATTTGCTCCCATCTGGGAGCAAAGTAAGCCAACCTTCCTGGAATGGTGAGGGGCTCTGGTTCTTCCAGAGCCAGAAAGGCTAAGTTCTCTAGTTGCAAGTCAAAGGCCCTGAGGAGGCTGAGGCTGCTAGGCCGTGGGAGGCCTGGCAGCCTTTGACTTGGCCTGTTTAGGTAGTTGCTGACGCTTTGCAGCAAAACGACCTGCAGAAGAGGCCTGCTGACCATAAGCAGGATAGTATCTTCCCTTTTTAGAAAAAGGTGTCTTTTTGAACAATCTTCTTAGCAGGAGCAGAGGTAGACTTTGAAAGTCGATCCAAAGCAGAGTTCTCAGCATCCATCTGAGTGGCCTTTGCTTTCCAATCCCTCCCAAAAAGGTTTTCACCTGTACAAGGAAGATTTCCCAGTTCATCTTGGACCCAGAGTTCCAAATCAGATGCTTGTAACCAAGCAATTCTGCGTGCACCTATGGCAATAGCCGAGGCTCTGCTTACACACTCAAAAGAGTCAAAGGCTGCACGGTTGGAAAATTTGGAAACATCTTCGGCATGTTTAAGCCAAGTGAGAAATTCCTGCTTTTTATCTTCTGAAATAAAAGGGGCTAAAGTCTGCAGATGATCTGTTACTTCTTTTAGAAACATCCCCATATAGAGACTATAGGAGTTGATTCTGGCAGCAAGCATATTAAGCTTGGAAAACCCTTCTGCCAAAAGCATCAAGGGTTCTGCATTCACGTCCTGGAGGATTAGATGAGTGTCTCTTTGCACTCTTTATTTTCCTCATGGCCGACTCTACCACAATAGAGTGGTGAGGAAGCTGAGACTTATGAAAGCCAGGACAAGGAGGGACACGGTACATGGTGTCTAATCTACGAGAATAAGGAGAGGAAGTAAGAGGAGTCTCCCACATGCTCAACATGAGATCATAGAGAATCTCATGAATAGGTAAGGTGGCTGCTTCTTTAGGAGCCTTAGGGTATTGCAAAATATCTAATTGCTTGGCTCTAGGCTCTGACTCAGGGGCCACTGTAATGGAGAGGCCCCTAGCCACTTCCCTAATGAAGTCTTGAAAAGACAAAGCCTCACCCTTGGCTTCGTTTTGGAGAAACAGACTCCTGAGGAAGAAGTACCGGTGCCTCGACAGAAGCCTCCGACTCATCAGAGTCTTCGGAGGAATCGAAGTATCGCCTGTCTGGATGCTCCTGTAAAGCCCGATACGCGTACCGAGTGGGATCGACATCGGGAGTAAGCGGTACCGGTTCGGTACCGATGGGCATCATAGGACAGGGTACCGTTGCAGTCGACACCGAAGCCAATGTCGATGCAATCGGTACCGGCACCGGAAACTATGCCGGTGCCGGAGTCGGTACCGGCAACAGAGATTGTTGCGGTACCGAAGGCGTCAAAGCCTGCATAAATGCCGTTAGGGTGCGCTGCATGGACAGAATCTTCTGATCCATCGACGCTACCAGAGTCTGGATGTCCGTACCGGTGGAGGCCACCGGTACCCCAGAACACGGCAACAGGTGATCGGTCGAGGCCGAGCCATCGATGTCAACCTGTGACCCCATAGATAATGCTTTGGAAGCTGGAACTTCCCGCCGGGGTAATTTTGCCGGTGCGGATTCCTCGAGGACAAGCCTGGAGGCATCTCGATGCTTAGAGGGAGATTTGCCCTTCGAGGACTGGCTAGATTTATGTTTGGTTACCTGAGATCCATGGGAGGAAGAAGCAGCCCTGGAAGACGTCGATGCCACAGAGGCTGCATCAGAGTGAAACAGGGTACTGAGCTTGGCTGCTCGGTTCTGCCGACCTCTTTTAGACATCATGGTACAGGACACATAATCCGTGATGGAATGGTCAGGACCTAAACATTTTAGACACCAATCATGGGTGTCGGTGACAGAAATAGTACCGCCACACTTTGTGCACTTTTTAAACCCGGAAGCGGGCTTCTCCATGAGGAGAAAAATGTTCAGGCCTAAGGCCCAAACCGCAAATGCACAGTTGAAAAAAAGAAAAGGGATTTTTTTTGTTTTTTTGTATAAGAAAGAAAAGAAAAGACCGGCGGTACCGGTCTGACGTCGAAGGAGGCAGACGCGACACAGAAAAATAAAGAAAAAAATAAAGAATTCTTCTGCGGTGACAGGAACACGACCTGCTGGCTCCGCGGAAAAGAAGAACTGGAGAAAGGCGGTTGGGAAAGGCGGGAAGGCAGCGCGTAGGCACTGTGGGATGCTCCCAAAAGCTTTCTTACTGGACGCTGGGGAGCGTTCCCGCGCAGGCTCCGTCGGTACCGACGATACCCATATGTGAAGACTCATTCCTGCTTGTTCCTGGAGATGCCTGCCTGCCCAATCGGGGCAGCCCAGAGGACCATAAATGGGAGCACCGTCCAGCACAAACTCCTCTTTGGCCTCCCCACTGCCCCGGCCCAGCCACTGCTCTCCCAGGAGGGATCAAGCACGCTGGGGGCAGCCTGCAGCCGCCCAGAAGCCTGCCTGCCCAATTGGGGCAGCCCAGCCCGCAGCCGCCCAGAAGCCTGCCTGCCCAATTGGTGCAGCCCAGCCCGCAGCCGTCCAGAAGCCTGCCTGCCCAATCGGGGCAGCCCAGAGGACCATAAAAGGAAGCGCCGTCCGGCGGGCCCACGCCTGAGGGCCTCGCCAGAGAGCCCTTTGGTGTGGACCTCTAACAGGACCCCCACAGTGATCCCTCAGAAACCAGGCCCCGCGACCAGAACGAGCTCCAGAGACACAATCAGACGTAATGCAAGGATGTCATCACCACCCCTCAATGCAGACGAATCTTCAACGGAGCTTAACTTCCTTCAGCAAAATAGGTAATCTAAGCCTTTATATAACACATGGACCTAGCCGATGAAAATACTTAAATGAACCCAACAGTGAACTTATCTGTCTCTGCCCATAATACCTACCTGTGCATGCCTATAATACTTGTCCAGGATAGTACAAACGTTGTTTATTGCAGATGCGTACCAGTGATACCTGGCTATGATAGTATATGATGTGCATGTTGTAACTACATACCTGTGTTACCTGCCTGTGGCTAGCTCAGCCTGTGTACCTGCCTGCCTGCCAGTTATAACTGCGCACCTGTATACCTGCCTGTGATAGCTCAAACTACTTCTCTATTCACCGGCCAGCCCAGACGAATCCCTTGGCCACACACAAGAAGGTAGATACCAAGAATGGCCCCCTCCCTCATTGCCATAATTGGCTGCTACCTCCTCTCCGGATGGCTCAGTAGCATTACGGTCTTATCTCCTACCCACAAGCACATACCAATCCTACTGAGCCATGGGAGGAGATGGTCAAGTGCTCCCTACTACAAGACAAAGGAAGATACCCGAACGCTCCACCCCCACTTACTACATGTTGCACTTCAACATACTAAGAAAGCCAAACAAGAAGCGCCCTCACCCAAAACCTAAAATGTGCTCTCATAAACGCTCGCTCAATCCGCAAGAAATGGCCAGTTATCTCAGACCTGATATCACTCCATGACCTCGACATACTCCTGATCACAAAGACATGGCTATCCAGTGATGACAATGTCCTCCTCAACCAACTCCTACCCACCGATTTCTCAATACAAACCTGCCATAGAGACAACAAAAGAGGAGGAGGAGTACTGGTCCTCACCAAGACAGACCTCCATTTCCACCTGATTAACGCCACTAGCACAACACACCTCGATACAATCACTATAGCAAACAAGCACTACTCCATCAACCTTCTCTAAAGAGCCCCATCAACCTCCCCTGATGACCTCGCAACAACAATTGATCTCTTCTCCAATGTCCGGAGCCCTTGCATACCAAGCTGGGTACTAGGCGACTTCAATCTGCCAGCCCTGCAAGATACTCAGGCATCAGTCTTCCTCGAAGCCCTGGAGGAACTAGGATACAAGTAACTAGTCAGTGAACCTACCCATGTGAAAGGAAACATATTAGACCTGGTATTCGCCCCACAGACAACATTTGACTCAACCCACGTCCCCATGCTGCCCATTACTGCAGAACCCTGGTCGGACCACAAACTAATCATATTCCAAATACCCTTACTCAACAACCACCAGAAGAACACCAGAAGTCAGAGCAGCACCACCAGGGCACCACCTCGAAGGTTCCGACCATTTGACAAATACTTTATTCTGAGTAAAACCTGCCCACTCCTCGCCTCGACAGCACCCAACCTCAATGTTCTGGTCTCCGACTGGAATAACCACCTCAGTGCCATTGCCCAACATCCACCATCTAACAAACCTCCAAGGAAACGAGCCACCGCAGCCTGGTACTCCACTGATCTGCGATCATCACTCACCCTCCTAAGGAAGCTGGAAAGACACTGGCGTCGATCTCACTCCGCAGAAGATCAGAGGGCATATAACCTTCACCTGATAAAACACCTTGAAGCAATAACAGAGAAAATCAGACAATTCCACACGGACACCCTAAAACGATCACTAAACAAACCGCATGACTTGTTTACTCTAGTCAAGAACCTAACAAAGGAGCCAGCCCCTGACCAACCAAGCGAGATCCACCCTCAAGAATTTGCGAACTACCTGCAATCAAAGCTATGCCAGACCAATAAGCCCTCAGCACCCACCACCATACACGAACAAACCTACCTAACTCCCCTGACCATCTTCTCCACTCCACCCAAGAAGTACATCGAAGACACTATCGCTGCGATCAACACCACTACGGCACAAACTGACCCTTGCCCCGCCTTCTGGATAAAAGAGCTACGCTGCAATTTCAGCCCGTTCATAGCCAGGCTCATGGACCTATCCTTCGCAACAGGCTCATTCCTCCAATGCCTCAAACATACGTCCATCAGGCCTCTGCTGAAAAACAGCAAGCTCGACCCCCAGAAGGTGGACTCGTACAGACCTATATCCAAGTATACCATTTCTGGCCAAGATAATTGAAAAAGAAGTCCAAAGACAAATACAAGAGCACATCGAAACCGCCGCTCCGCTAGACCCCTGCCAACACGGATTTAGAGAGTCCCATGGTGTCGAAACCCTCCTCATCACCCTCTACAGTAACCTAATTGCTGGAATTGATAACATCAGTCAAGGGTTTGTCCTCATCTTCATGGATATAGCTGCTGCTTTTGACTCAGTAAGCCATGAGCTTCTCTCGGACGCCTCAAGGAGAAGGGTATCCGTGACACAGCACTAGAATGGTGCAAGTCATACTTGTCTGACAGATGGCAGCACATATGATCCGGGGCCTCAACATCAAAACCTTTCCACCAGAGGCAAGGCGTGATCCTCCCTCTCCGCCCCGATGTTCAACATATACATGCAGCCCATCTGTAACCTCATCCGATCATTCAATGTCAACTGCTTGATATATGCAGATGATGTACTGCTCTACATGCCATTCTCAACAAAGCAGCTGGACCTCTCCCCACTGACAGACTGCTTTGATGCAGTATCCAACTGGCTCGAATCTCAAAACCTCCGAATACAGCACAAGAAAACAAAGGTCCTTTTCATTACGAGGAACCAAAACTTCACCCCACCACCCCACTTAAAGGTTAAGGAAGCAGAGCTACAACCAAATCCACAATCCGATACCTTGGAGTCACGTTAGACCAACGACTGGACATGAAGGTGCACATAAGCAACATAGCAAGAGCAATTTACCACAAAATCCGAACACTCAGGCACTTACACTTCCTACTAGAGCCGGACGACTTCCGGACAATCTATCAAGCGTTGATTATACCATTGATTACGCTAATGCAATCCTATAAGGGCTCTCACAATCCACCCTGAAACCACTCCAACTCGCGATGAATGCTGCGGCGAGAGTCCTACACGGGACTTCTAGGGGTGATCATGTTACGCCCATCCTGAAGCACCTCCACTGGCTCCCTATACATGGCAGACTCGCTTTCAAAACCCTACTGCTGACTTTCAAGGCCATCAATGGGCTCTCCTCCACATCACTAGCAGAGCTTATCCAAACCATGTCCCCCAATAGGTCCAGAAGATCTGCAGCAGTCAACACACTGGTAATCCCGAAGGAAATAACCCAATGCCCCCATGTAACAGCAAAAAGGGCTTTCAGATTCTATGCACCCAGATGCTGGAACACCCTACCACCCAGCATCCGGGCAATCCCTGACCTAACCCAGTTTAGGAAGGCATTGAAGCACCACCTCTTCCTCAAATACTACCCGGAAGACAGCACTTCAATAGCCCCCTCCCCATCTAGTACAATCACAGTAACATACCCCGCAAGCCATCCATGACTACGATTACTTTTGACACGACATAACGTGTCGCCTAGATGTAAATAGTTACCCCAGTTTTATCCAAGTTATAGTACCTGTTCTTTGTAAACACAGATCAGCTTGCTGCACTGTGCTAGTCATTCTGTTTCATGTAAACCGCACTGATATTGAATAGCGCGGTATAAAAGAGACTGTAAATAAATAAAATTGTTCTCTGTAAAAATAATAATAGCTTGCTATTATTAACGTTTTGATACCTGTAAACTGCCTCTGATCTCTGGAAGAGGCGGTATAGAAAAATGTATAAATAAATAAATAAAATACATAAGTTGGCAAGAGGGACGCCAATGCTAGAAAATAGTTTGAAGTTGCGGTTTAGGATGTATTGGACACCAGTGCTGTTACAGGCAATATTTCCAGACAGTTCAATTGAATGCTGGAAGAAGTGAGGGGCAACGGGGAAATTAATACACATGATAAAGGTGCAGGAGTATTGGGTAAGGTGGGAAGGTTATATGGGGATATAACGGGAGTGCTGATAATATTAACACCAGAGATGGTAGTGCTCAATAAGGGGATGAGTGAGGGAGAGGGAGACTTAGCAACCTTTGTGAGATATGGAATTATAGCAGCACGTATGAGTCTTCTACGATGGTGGAAGAATGTTGAAGTGCCTCTGCTGAGGAAGGTAGTGGGTAAGCTGGAACAGATATGGGGCTTATGCATGATGGAAGCTTACAGAATGCACCAGAGGTAGGAAAACAAAAAGGTGTGGCACTGGTATGAAATATGGAGGAGAAAGGGAGTGGAGCAAGTATGGAGAGAGGAGGGAGATGAAGAGGGAAATGATTGATGGGTTAGAGGGGTAAAAGGCTGGGTATAATGTTTAGTGGGGAGGGAAGGTAAGATGGGGATAGAGAGTCAGGGATGTGGGGGGAGGGGGAGAAGGGGATGGGAAGAGAAGAGAAGAATATAATAAGGTAGAGGTGGAAGAAGCATATGAGATGAGGGATGTTAAAGGTGGGAGTTATATGTTATGTATATATGATATGTTAGGCATATCAGTAGTATAAGAGATAACATAATCCATATAAACACTATTAAGGTGAAGATTGATAAATTTCTAGAATTGTGTTATTGTACTAGTCTGTTATATGATATAGATTAAAGAGCATAAAGAAGTTTATAAATGGGAGAAAAGAAAAAAAGAAAGAAGTGGGATAAATGCTGAAGTTTAAGTTTAATGCCGGAAGGCGTGGAAGATGTGAAAGATGGTATATACATAAGTTTGTAAATGTTGAAAAACAACAATAAACTATAAATTATAAAAAAAAAAAAAAAGCCTCGGGTCGAGAAAATTAACTTTTTCCAGAGAAAGACCAGACAGACTGAGCAAGATGGCACCTTTGGGCGGGAAGGGCACCATGCATGCATGGTGGCATCTCGCAAAGACTTTCTTTGAAAGTTGGGGGGATGCTTCTGTGAGGACTCCGTCGGCACCGATGTCACCCATATGTGAGGACTGACTTCCTGTTTGTTCCCAGAGAAAGAGTAGCGTCAAATAAGATGGGAGAGTTAGAATATATAGCTCTAAATGAGAGGTTAGCTATGATTGGTATCTCAGAGACCTGATGGAAGGAGGACAACCAATGGGACAATGTGATACCTGAGTACAAACTATATTGCAATGAAAGAGTAGATCAAATTGGTGGAGGGGTTGTGTTCTATGTTAGAGAGGGCATTGAGTCACATAGGATTAAAGTTTTGCAGGAAACAAAATATGCTGCAGAATCTCTATGGATAGAAATTCCATGTATAAAGGGGAAGGCAATGGCAGTGGAGGTGTACTACCAACCACCTGGCCAGAATGAACAGATGGATAATGAAATGCTGAAAGAAATCAGGGATGCTAACAAAAGTTACAAAACAGTAATAATGGCCAATTTCAATTATCGGGGTATCAACTGGGTCAGTGTCACAGCAGAACATACTAGGGAGATAAAGTTTCTAGATTAAATAAACAATAGCTTCTTGGAGCAAAGGGTTCATGAACCAACAAGCTATTTTGGACCTAGTCCTTAATGGCATGCAGGATCTGGAGCAAGAGATAAGGGTGTTTGGGCCACTTGGCAATAGTGATCAAAGATGATCGCATTTGATTTAATAAATGAAAAAAGGACGGCAGGAAATCCACAATACTCCCATTTAACTTTCAAAAGGGAGACAGTGATAAAATGAGGAAAATAGTTAACAAAAGACTAAAAGAAAAAGCTGCACAGGCTAAAGATTTGCATAAAAAGTGTGCATTGTTTAAAATAACAATTTTAGAAGCCCAGAACAGATGTATTCCATGCTTTACGAAAAGTGGAAGTCCAATAAACTACTAGCGTGATTTAAAGGCAAGGTCAGAGAGGCTGTTGCAGCCAAAAAGGCATCTTTCAGGAAAAGGAAAAAAAAACAAATGATGAAAATGGGAAACAACATAAGCATTGCCAAGTTAGATGCAAGGCAGTGATAAGGCAGGAAAAGAGAGATTTTGAAAAAAAAAAGCTTGCCGTAGAAGCAAAAATGCATAATAAAACCTTTTTCCAAAAACATTCGAAGCAAAAAACCTGGGAGACCGTCAGTCAGTTGGACCATTGGATGATAAGAGGAGTAAAAGGGGCACTAAGTGAAGACAAGGCCATAGCAGAGAGACTGAATGAATTCTTTGCTTCGGTCTTGACTAAAGATATAGGGAAATTTACCCATGCCTGAAATGATATATAAAGGTGATGTATCGGAAGAAATATCGATAAACCGGGAAGATGTATTACAACTATTTGATAAACTGAGTAGTACCAAATCACCTGGACAGGATGGTATACATCCAAGAGTACTGAAAGAACTGAAATATGAGATTGCAGACCTACTAATGGTAATCTGTGAACTATCATTACAATGAACTGTTGTACCTGAGTAGAGAATGGCCAATGTAACGCCAATATTTTAAAAAGTTTACAGGGGTGATCTGGGAAACTACAGACCTGTGAGTCTGACATCAATAATAGGCAAAATGGCAGAAAACCATTATAAAGAATAAAATTCCTGATCATGCATATAAGTCATGGTTTAATAGGAGATAGCCAACATGGATTTAGCCAAGGAAAGTCTTGTCTTACTAATCTGTTATATTTTTTTGAAGGTGTGAATAAACAGGTAGACAAAGTTGTGCCGGTTGATATAGTGTATCTGGATTTCAGAAGCCTTTGACAAGGTCCCTCATGAGAGACTCTGGCAAAATTAAAAAGTCATGGTTCTATGTAATGGAATACGCACATGTTTTGCACTTTTGATCGTCTGGAAAAACGCGGTATAAAAATGCTAAATAAATAATAAATGGGATTGGAGGCAGTCTAGTATTGTGGATCAGAAACTGGTTAAAAGACAGAGAGTAGGGATAAAGCGTAGTTACTCACCTGTAACAGGTGATCTCTGGGAACAGCAGGAATTAAGTCTTCACATATGGGTATCATCAGTACCGACAGAGCCTGCGCGGGAACGCTCCCCAGTGTCCAAAAGGAAAGCTTTTGGGAGCATCCCACTGTGCCTGCGTCGCTGCCTTCCTGTCTTTCCAACTCTCCCTCTTCAGCTGAGTTTATAGCTGAGACAAAGGAGAAGAAGATAAAGAGGAAGAGAAGGAGATAAAGAGAGAGGGAGAAAGACAACTCTAAGGGGAGGTGGATGGGTTGTGAAGAGTTAATTCCTGCTGTTACCGGTGAGTAACTACGCTATCTCCAGGAACAAGCAGGAATATAGTCTTCACATATGGGGACTCCGCAGCTGAGAGATGCCAGGGAGATGACCCCAGAAAGCTGCAAAACCCAGGTTGAGATGGGTCATGCTTCCACCCATGGATCTCTGGCATCAAAACCCGGGATGGCGGGTAGGAGTTGTTCTACGTCTGAAAGAGATGGTGGAGAACAGCCTGGCCAAACGTGGCATCCCAACGGGAGTCCTTGTCTAAATAGTAGTGGGCTGCAAAGGTGTACCGAAGCCCAAGTGGCTGCTCTACAAATGTCGTCAATGGACACAGAGCGAAGGTTAGCCATAGAGGCTGCCATTGCTCTCACATTGTGAGCTGTGACATGACCTTTGAGAGAAAGTACCTTGCTCTCATATGCAAAGGATATGCAATTTGCAAACCATTTAGACAAAGTTTGCTTGGAAACTGGTAGTCCAAGATGACTAGAGTCAAAGGCAACAAAAAGCTGGGAAGACTTTCTATGCTGCTTAGTTCTCTGAAGGTAAAAAGCCAAGGCTCTTTATAATCTAGAGTGTGAAGATTCCTTTCTGCATTGGAGGCGTGAGGCCTAGGGAAGAATACAGGAAGGTAAACCGATTGGTTTAAATGAAAAGGCGAGACCACCTTTGGCATAAAGTGAGGGTGAGCCTTAAGAACTACTTTATCATGGTGGAACCTTGTATAAGGAGGATCAGCCACTAAAGCCTGTAGCTCACTGATGCGTCATGCAGAAGTGAAAGCAATTAAAAGATCACTTTCCAAGAAAGAAACTTTAGAGATGTAGTGGCTAAGGGTTCGAAGGGCGGTTTCATGAGCTGCCCAAGGACAAGATTCAAATCCCATGCCCCGGGTGGTGGCTTAATGGGAGATTTTGTTAAGAGTAGACCTCTCATTAATCTTGCTACAAGTGGTTGAGAGGAAACAGTTTGTCCATCCAAGGGCTTGAGGAAAGCTGCAATGGCACTAAGATGGACCCTTACTGAATCGGTCTTAAGACCAGAGGATGAAAAATGGAGGAGATACTCCAGTAATGCCTCCACTGGCACTGAAAAGGGATTAAGTTCCTTTTTTGAACAACAGATAGAGAACTTTTTCCACTTAAAGGCATAGGCCCGCCTTGTGGAAAGTTTTCTTGAAGCTAAAAGGATATACTTTACCTGTTGAGAAAAGTTGATATCCTGGAATTCTAGGCTCTCAGCAGCCACGCCCTGAGGTGTAGAGACTGGGGATTCGGGTGCAATAGCGTCCCATTCTCTTGGGAAAGAAGATCTGGAGCACATCCCAGCTCCAGAGGTTTGGCTTGAGAGAGACGTAGAAGCAGAGGATACCACGTTTGTCGTGGCCAGCGTGGGGCTATGAGGATCATATGGCCCCTGTCTCTCTGGAGCTTGAACAGAGTTTTGGGAATGAGAGGAATAGGTGGGAAGGCATAGAGGAAGTCCTGACCCCCAGTGGAGGTGGAAGGCATCCCTTCCCTGACAGTTCTGAGCCGGAATTCTGGAACAGAACCGGGGAAGTTTGGCATTCTGTGGACTTGCAAAGAGATCTATATCTGGAATTCCCCAGATCTGAAAAATTCGAGCAATTTGCTCTGGATGAAGAGACCACTCATGTGGCAGCAGTACTCGACTGAGTTTGTCTGCCAAGAGATTTTGCGTGCCTGGAAGATACACCGCTAGTAGGTGGATTTGAAGATCTCTGGCAAAGGCCCAGAGGATTAGAGCCTTATTGCACAACGTTAGAGACCCCGTCCCACCCTGCTTGTTCACACAGAACATGTCTACTTGATTGTCGATCTGGATCAGAACTGTCTTGTAGCTGAGGTGGGCCTGAAATACTTGAAGAGCATAAAAGATGGCTCTGAGTTCCAGGAGGTTTATGTGAAGACAAGCCTCTTGCTGGGTCCAGAGACCTTGAGTGGAGAGATTGTCCAAATGAGCCCCCCAGCCTAACTTGGACTGTCGTCAAGGTGGCTTGGTGTAGTGGCAGCTGGAAAGGAGAGCCTACGAGGTGGTTTTCCAACAATTGCCACCACTGTAGGGACGAAATGAGACGTGTCGAGTTTCTGATTTTGTCCGTCAAGTGACCCGAGGCCTGTGTCCACTGAGAGGTTAGGATCCACTGGGCTGCCCTCATGTGTAGGCGAGCAGAGGGAACCACATGGACAGTGGACGCCATATGCCCCAGCAGCTGAAGCATTTCTCAAGCAGTTAGCAGAGTCTTCATAGCTGCTTGAGAGGACAGCTGGAGTATTCCAAGACAACGTGGTTGTGGCAGAAAAGCCTTTGACTGCCTAGTGTCTAGATGAGCACCTATAAACTCTAGAGATTGAGAAGGGGTGAGATGAGATTTTGGGAGGTTTATGATGTTGAGGTCATTTTTAATTTAAAGTGAGTCTTGGCAAGTATCAGCAATCCAGGGAACACAGCCAATCTTGAGGTCAAAGGTAGGGCAATAACGTTTCCAGAGGCACCATCTTGAAGTTTTCTCTTACCAGAAACCGGATGAGCTTTCGGAGGTCCAGTATGGGCCAGTACCCTCCTGTCTTCTAGGGAACCAGGAAGTAATGGCAATAGAAACCCTTTCCTGTTTGAGACAGGAGAACTAGTTCTATTCCCTGGTCAGTTAGGAGGGAGTGGATCTCCTGCTGGAGCAACATGTGGTGGTGGGGGATCGAGTGGGTACTCCCTTCGGAAGGATGGAAGAGGAAGCTGATCAAAGTTCAGTATGTACTGGACTATCTTGAGGGCCTAGGAGTCAGTTGTTATTTGTGGCCACCTGTAGGCAAAATGGATAAGTCTACCTCTTACCTGAGATGGAAAAGCTTCCAGGAGAGGAAAAAGGGCGAAGTCTCCAGCTCACCAGAGGTTTTCGCCCCTGCAAGGACATTCGCCTGTTTGTCCTCGATCCACTGCTCCAGGTCAGAGGCCTGCAGCCACGCAAGGTGAAGGGCCCCGATGCCCAAAGCAGCCATCCGAGCCACTGACTCAAAGCCATCATACACTGCTTAAATCATGAACTTGGAGCAGTCCTTGGTTTTTTAGATCAGAGCCTGGTACTGCTGGAGCTTCTCTCCAGACAGCTCAATAGAGAACCCAGCAAGTTCACCTGCCAGATCTCTCAGGTACATACTCATTTACAGTTCGTAGGCCTGGATACGGGCCACAAGCATCAAGCCTTGGCAGCATTTCCTACTGAATCCATCCATGGTGCGCACCTCCCGGCCCGGAGGGCACTGAGGAGTGCATCCTGCTGCTCTTGATGCGGTGTATGGCCAACTCCACCACCATGGAATTATGGGGAAGTTGAGGCATCTCAAAGACGGCACTCTTGCTCACTCTCTACAAGAAATCAAGGTGACGGCTCACAGTGGGCACCATGAGAGGTGTTTCCCACATCTGAAAGAGGAGTGGCTCAAGGATCCGGTGTACTGGCACAGTGATGTCATCCTTCAGAATAAAGGAGTACTGAAGGATTTCAAGCTCTTCAGCCCTTGGCTCCTCTTCCGCCTCGATAGTAAAGGGCACGACCTTACCCATCTCTCTATAAAACTCCTGAAACGACAAGTCTTCCAGCTGGGACTTTCTCCTTTCATAGGGTGGTGAAGGATCACAGAGTATGTCCCGAAGTCGTACGATCTCGGGAGATTCCTCCTCCTCAGTCTACCAAGTGTCGGAGTTGGACTCCGCGAGGAAAGCATAGTTACTCACCTGTAAAAGGTGATCTCCGGGAACAGCAGGAATTTAGTCTTCACATATGGGTATCGTCGGTACCGATGGAGCCCGCGCGGGAACTCTCTCCAGCATCCAATCAGAACGCTTTTGGGAGCAACCCACAGCGCCTGCGTGCTGCCTTCCTGCCTTTCCCAACTGCCTCTCTCCAGTTGAGTTTTAAAGCTGAGACAAACAGAGAGAGAGGGAAAGGAAAGAAATAGAGAGATACAACTCCTAGCGGAGGTGGGTGGGTTGTGAGGACTAAATTCCTGCTGTTCCCGGAGATCACCTGTTACAGGTGAGTAACTATGCTATCTCCAGGAACAAGCAGGAATGTAGTCATCACATATGGGGACTCCCTAGCTTTAGGTGCCAGGGAGAGACCCCAGAAGTTGTGTGTCCCTGAAAAGGGCTCCACTTCCCCCCATGGATCTCTGGCATCCTACCAGGGATGGTGGGCAGGAGTTGATTAGGTATGGAACAGGTGTTTGAGAACAGCCTGACCAAACAAGGCATCCCGGCGGGAGTCCTTGTCCAAGCAGTAATAGGATGTGAAGGTATGCACCGAGGCCCAAGTGGCTGCTCGACAGATGTCGTCAATAGACACAGAGTGCAAATGAGCCATTGAGGCTGCCATGGCTCTCACATTGTGAGCTGTGACATGGCCCTCCAGAGAAAGGTTCTTACTCTGATAGGCGAAGGAAATACACTGAGCAATCCAGTTAGTGTTCTCTTGGAGACTGGAAGTCCCAAATGAGAAGGATCAAAAGCAACAAAGAGTTGAGAGGACTTTATATGTTGCTGTGTTCTTTGTAAGTAAAAAGCTAGAGCTCTTTTACAGTCCAAGGTATGAAGATTCCTTTCTGCATTTGATGCATGAGGTCCTGGAAAAAAGACAGGTAGGTAGACCTCTTGCTTCAGATGAAAAGGCGAGACCACCTTAGGCATAAAGTGCGGATGAGTCCTAAGGACTACCTTGTCATGATGGAACCTTGTATAAGGTAGATTAGCTACTAACGCTTGCAACTCACTAATGTGGCGTGCTGATGTGATTGCAATGAGAAAGATAACTTTCCAAGAAAGGAATTTTAGGGAAGTGGTAGCTAAAGGTTCAAAAGGTGGATTCATGAGCTGCCCAAGAACCAGGTTTAAGTCCCATGCCACCGGAGGTAATCTAATGGGAGGCTTAGTTAGAAGGAGGCCTCTCACAAATCTTGCTATAAGAGGATGAGAGGAAATAGGCTGTCCATTTAGAGGTTTAAGAGAAGCTGCAATAGCACTCAAATGGACTCTTACCGAATTTGTCTTAAGGCCTGCATTAGATAAATGGAGGAGATACTCCAGCAAAGATTGCAGAGGTATCGCAAGGGGGTTAAGACCCTTTTCCGAACACCAAATAGTAAACCTTTTCCACTTGAAAGCATAAGAGCGTCTAGTGGAAAGTTTTCTGGAAGCATAAAGAACATCTTTCACTTGTTGAGAAAGATTAAGATCTTGGAGATCTAGGCCTTCAGCAACCAAGCCCTGAGATGCAGAGACTGGGGAATGGGATGCCATAACATTCCGTTCTCCTGAGATAGGAGATCTGGAGCAGACCCTAACTCCAGGGAGGGAGCTTGAGAGAGATGTAGAAGGAGAGGGTACCACACTTGCCGTGGCCAATGTGGTGCTATGAGAATCATGTGGCCTCTGTCTCTCTGAAGCTTGAAGAGGGTTTTGGGAATTAGGGGAATGGGTGGAAAGGCATACAGGAAGTCTTGACCCCAGTAAAGGAGGAAAGCATCCCTGGCCTGAGCCCCCTGAGCCGGAATTCTGGAACAGAACCGGGGAAGTTTGGCATTCCACGGACTTGCAAAGAGGTCTATGTCCGGGGTTCCCCAAAGTTGAAATATCCTGGTCACCTGGTCTGCATGCAGAGACCACTTGTGTGGAAGCAGAACTCGACTGAGTCTGTCCGCCCAAGAGTTTTGAATGCCTGGAAGATATACTGCCAGCAGATGAATCTGATGCTCTCTGGCGAGGGCCCATAGTCGCAGCTTTGTTGAAAAGCGACAGAGAGCCCGTTCCCCCCTGCTTGTTCACATAGAACATGGCTACTTGATTGTCCGTATGAATGAGGACTGTCTTCTAGCTGAGCAGGGAGTGGAACACTCGCAGAGCCAGGAAAATTGCTCTGAGTTCCAAGAGATTGATATGTAGACAACTCTCTTGCGGAGACCAGGTGCCCTGGGTGGAGAAGTCTTGCAGATGAGCTCCCCAACCCTTTGGAGAAGCATCTGTTGTGAGAGTTGCTTGGGGTAAAGGTTGTTGAAAGGGGCACCCCAGCAACAGGTTTTGAGTGGACCTCCACCATTGGAGGGACAAAATGAGGCGACTTGTGTTTGCTATTTTGTCTGACAGGCACCCTGATGCCTGGGTTCATTGGGTGGATAAAGTCCACTGAGCTGCCCTCATGTGGAGGCGAGCATATGGAACCACATGCACGGTGGATGCCATGTGACCTAGTAATTGCTACATTTCTCGAGCAGTTAGATGGGGCTTTAGCACTGCTTGAGAAGCTACCTGCACCAAGCGAAGGCAACGGGCCTGGGGAAGATAGGCCCTTGCCTTTGTGGTATCCAGGAAAACTCCTATGAACTCTACAGACTGAGTGGGAGTTAGACTGGATTTTGGGATGTTTATTACCAGCCCTAAATACTGAAGGATACACATTGTGCAGGATAGAGAAGTCTTGGCCTCTGACTGTGTTGGAGCTCGAATGAGCCGGTCGTCCAAGTAAGGGAAGACAAATATTCCTAGAGTGCGGAGAAATGCTGCTACCACAGCCATGCATTTTGTGAACACCCTTGGAGCTGAGGCCAGACCAAAAGGAAGTACCCTGTATTGGTAGTGCTTTCCTTGAAAAAGGAACCGAAGGAACCTTCCGTGGGTTGGGTGGATGAGGACACGGGTGTATGCATCCTTGAGATCTAGAGAACAAAGCCAATCCTGAATCTGAAGGTATGGTAGCAGAGCTCTGAGAGAAATCATCTTGAATTTCTCCTTGACAAGGAATTTGTTCAATTCTCTGAGATCTAAGATAGGTCTGTAACCCCCTGTTTTCTTTGGAATAAGAAAATAAGGGGAATAGAACCCTGTGCCCTGTTGATGAAGAGGTACTTCTTCTATTGCCCTTTGGGCAAGAAGGATGGCAACCTCCTGACCTAACAGGTCGATGAGAGAGGACGGAGAATTGAACTGCTTCACTATTGTGTGAGGGGGCATGCTTGAAAAATGAAGTTTGTACCCCTACTTTATGATGAAGTGTGTCCAATGCTCTGCTGTTATTTGCCCCCATCTGGGGGCAAAATGACATATCCTTCCTGGAATGGTGGACTGCTCTGGTCCCTCCAGAACCAGAAAGGCTAAGTTCTCTAGCTGAAAGTCAAAGGCCCTGAGGAGGCTGAGGCTGCTGGGCCAGTGGAGGCCTAGCAGCCTTTGCTTTCTTCTGTTTGGGTGGTTGATGACGTTTGCTTGAAAACTGACCTGCAGAAGATGCCTGCTGACCATAAGCAGGATAAAATCTTTTCGTTTTAGAAAAAGATGTTTTCTTGAACAACTTCTTTCTAACAGGATCAGCAGTGGACTTGGATAGTCTATCCAAGGTGGAATTTTCAGCATCCATTTCATTGGCTTTTTCCTGCCAATCTTTACCAAACAGGTTCTCACCAGTACAAGGGATATTTCCCAATTTATCTTGTACCCAGAGCTCTAAATCAGATGCCTGGAGCCAAGCAATTCTATGTGCACCTATGGCGATAGCCGAGGTTCTGCTTATACACTCAAAGCAGTCAAAGGCTGCACGGTTGGAGAATTTAGAAACATCTTGGGCATGTTTGACCCAAGTGAGAAAATCCTGTCTTTTATCCTCAGAAATGAAAGGACTTAAAGTCTGTAAATTATCTGTGACCTCCTTTAGGAACATTCCCATGTAGAGACTATAGGAACTGATTCTTGCAGCAAGCATGGAAGCTTGGAAGACTCTACGTCCAAAAGCATCCAGGGTTCTGCACTCACGTCCTGGAGGATTAGAAGCATGTCTTTTTGCACTTCTGATCCTTCTCATAGCTGACTCCACCACAATAGAGTGGTGAGGAAGCTGAGTCTTATGGAACCCAGGACAAGGAGGGACTCGATACATAGTATCCAGTCTACGAGAATGAGGAGAGGTGGTAAGAGGTATTTCCCACATCCTCAACATGAGATCATATAGAATCTCATGAATGGGTAAGTTAGCTGCCTCCTTAGGAGTTTTGGGATACTGTAAAATTTCCAACTCCTTGGCCCTTGGCTCTGTTTCAGGGGTCACAGTAATGGACAGGCCCTGAGCCACCTCCCTGATGAAATCTTGGAAGGACATGTCCTCTGGAGGAGATATCCTGCATTTAGGGGAGGAGGACTCCTCTGGAAGAAGCATCGCTGCATTGACAGAACTTTCAGAATCCTCAGAATCTTCTGAGGACTCGAAGTATCGTCTGTCCGGATGCTCCTGTAGAGCACGATACCCGTACCGCTCAAGGTCGGTACCGGGAATAACCGGTACCGGAGAATCGGTACCGGAGGGCATCGTAGGACAGGGTACTGGCAGAGCAGACACCGATGCCAATGTTGATGCTATCGGTACCGGTACTGATACCGATGCCGGTACCAGTGGAGTTTGTCTGTCGCGGTACCAAGGGCATCGTTGCCGCAAGGAAAGCCGCCAGACTGCGTTCCATAGTCAGAATTCTCTGGTCCATGGACACTGCCAATGCCTGGATGTCGGTACCGGTGGAGACCACCGGTACCCCAGAGCATGGCACCAGGAGATCTGTCGAGGCTGAGCCATCGAGAACATCCTGGAACCCCGATAATGCTTTGGAAGCCAAAGCCTCCCACCGGGGTAATTTTGCCGGTGCAGAATCCTCAAGGGCAACGCCAGAGGCATCTCGATGCTTAGAAGGAGATCTACCCTTCGAGGACCGGCTGGATTTATGTTTAGTTACCTGAGATCCACGGGAGGAAGAAGCAGCCCTGGAAGACGTCAATGCCACCGAAGCCGCATCAGAGGGAAACATGGTACTGAGCTTGGCAGCTCGGTTCTGCCAACCTCTTTTAGACATCATGGCACAGGACACACAATCCGTGATGGAGCGGTCAGGACCTAAACATTTTAAACACCATTCATGGGTGTCGGTGACGGAAATGGTACCGCCACACTTGATGCACTTTTTAAAACCTGAGACAGGTTTTTCCATGTTAAGGAAAAAGTTTTTGGACCTAAGGCCCAAAAAAGGCGTGTGCACCTAATGAAAAGAAAAAAATAATTTATTTTTTTTTTTTTTAGAGAAATAAGAAAAGAAAGACCGGCAGTACCTGTAGAGCGTCGAAGAAGGCAGACGCGACGACAAAAAGAAAGAAAGAAAAAAGAAATTCTTCTGCGGTGACAGGAACACGACCTGCTGGCTCCGCGGAAAAAGAAGAACTGGAGAGAGGCAGTTGGGAAAGGCGGGAAGGCTGCACGCAGGCGCTGTGGGATGCTCCCAAAAGCGCTCTGATTGGACGCTGGGGAGCATTCCCGCACGGGCTCCGTCAGTACCGACGATACCCATATGTGATGACTACATTCCTGCTTGTTCCTGGAGATCTCGATATACCAATGTGGCACCTCCCAGCATCTGTGCTGGTCAGGAGAGGTGGAGTGTGTCTGAGGTTCTCAGCGGTCCAACCCAGAGACACTCGGTAGAGAAAAAGGGGGTGCCAAGAGGGGAGAGCATGTACCTCCAAGACAGGGTATACCTCTGATGGAGAGGCTTCTGTGGTGGATGGGGTCATCACAGACGCCAAGGAACTCGAGGTAATTAGTTCCTGGGCAGCCTGCTGACTAAGGAACACAAACAAGCTGCATTCGAGGGCCTCCATGCACTGTGTGAGGAGCGTGGTCTCCAATGCCGGAGCCAGGTCCCTCAGCAGGGACTCCATGATGGTAACTATCTCAGGAGTCGCCTGCTGGCCCTCAGAGGACTTGGGCGGCAACTCCTCTTGCTGGGGCAGCTTGGGAGGCCACTCCCGGCCTGCACCCTCAGAGTCCAGTCGAGGGCTGCGATGCAGATTTATTTATTTAGACAGTTTTGTATATCGCCTTATCCTTCAATCAAAGCGGTCACAACACAATTGGGGGATACATTTAACACGTGGGGATATGAGACACATACACTAATACTTACAGGGAAAAGATGCCCATAGCCCTTCACTCTGAGCACGGCATCCCCCTTCGACACCTTTAGGGCTGGAATCCAGTCCCTTCTGGGGTCCCTCCTCCTCTGATGCCCCGCGACCTTGGGCTTGGAGTGGCCCGGCCCCCACGTGAGGCCAATGCCTCAGGTGAGCCTTCAAGGGCATTTAATGCCAATGTCGATGGCAGAGCCGATGACTCTGAAGTTCCAAACAGCAATTCCCATGGTTTCTTCCAATTCCGAAGCCCCTTACATATCATCTGGAGACACAGAGTGCAACTGGAGGGTTCATGGTACTGCCCGAGGCACTGAAGACACGAGTTATGGTGGTTTGTCACCAAGATGGTCCTGCCATACTGGGTATATTTTTTTTAAGGCCACTGACCGACTTGGACATGTTGGGGAAGACGGCTTCTGCTGTCAAAAGACTCCAATGTTCCAGACAACCAGGGGATGCAAGAGAAAAGACCCATGCGCCTCAAAAATGAAAAAGAAAACCACGGTACTCAGGTACCGACACTCCTGGGCATGGGGAAGACGATGGCATGACAAGAAAAAAAAACAAAGATACTGGCAAACGATACCAAAAGGTCAAACACTTTCCGAGGATCAGACAACGTCCAAAGGGATCCGCAGAAAAAAGAAGACTGAGGTAAAGTTGGCTCTTTCAGGCGGGAAGACCAGCACACATGCGTAGTGCACCTTCCAAAAGCTTACTTTGGAAGTGTTCCCACATGGGCTCTGTCAGTGATGTCACCAATATGTGAGGACTGACTTCCTGCTTTGTCCCGGGGAAATGTTTTATTATTCCAATGGAAAAAAATGAAAAATAAAGCACATAAGGACATAAAGGAAGCTTAAGAATAGGATTAAATGGGAACACATATTAAAAAAAAACAAGGGGATCGCTTTGAGTCAGCTAGACTAGAGGTTCCCAACGTTTTGATTGTGTGGATCCCTTTATTAACCTCCAAAAAATGTAGGGACACCCCCCTTCTCCTCAGCACCAAGCCTGTCCCAACTATACAGTACCTGAATGTAAAGCGTAGTTACTCACCTGTAACAGGTGATCTCCGGAAACAGCAGGAATTTAGTCTTCACATATGGGTATCATCGGTACCGATGGAGCCTGCACGGGAACGCTCCCCAACGTCCAATAGGAAAGCTTTTGGGAGCATCCCTCAACGCCTGCATGCTGCCTTCCCGCCTTTCCCACTGTCCCTCTTTAGTTGAGCTTATAGCTGAGACAAAGGAGAGAGGGAGAGAGACAAAGAGAGAGAGATAGAGAGACAACTCATAGGGGAGGTGGGTGGGTTGTGAAGACTAAATTCCTGCTGTTCCCGGAGATTACCTGTTACAGGTGAGTAACTACGCTATCTCCAGGAACAAGAAGGAATGTAGTCTTCACATATGGGGACTCCCTAGCTGAATATGCCAGGGAGATGGCCCCAGGAAGCTGCAACCCATTGTGAAATGGGCCATGCTTCCTCCCATGGATCTCTGGCATCCCACCAGGGATGATGGGTAGGAGTTGAATTAAGTCTGAAAGAGATGTTGAAGAACAGCCTGGCCAAACAAGGCATACCGGCGGGAGTCCTTGTCCAAGCAGTAATGGGCTGTAAAGGTATGTACCGAAGCCCAAGTGGCTACTCGATAGATGTCGTTGATAGATACAGAGTGAAGGTTAGCCACAGAGGCTGCCATGGCTCTCATATTGTGAGCTGTGACATGGCCTTCAAGAGGAAGACCCTTACTCTCATAGGCAAAGGATATGCATTGTGCAATCCAGTTAGACAGAGTCCCTTTGGAAACTGGAAGTCTCAAATGACTAGAATCAAAAGCAACAAAGAGTTGAGAAGACTTTCGATGTTGCTGTGTTCTTTGTAGGTAAAAAGCTAAAGCTCTTTTACAGTCCAAGGTATGAAGGTTCCTTTCTGCATTGGAGGCATGGAGCCTCGGAAAGAATACAGGAAGGTAGACCGCTTGGTTTAAATGGAAAGTGGAAACCCACCTTTTGCATAAAGTGTGGATGAGTCCTAAGAATGACCTTATCATGGTGAAATCTGGTATAGGGAGGATCAGCCACTAGAGCTTGCAACTCACTAATGTGGCGTGCGGAGGCGATTTCAATTAGGAAGATGACCTTCCAGGAAAGGAATTTCAGAGATGTAGTGGCTAAAGGCTCAAAGGGCGGTTTCATGAGCTGCCCGAGAACAAGATTTAAATCCCATGCCACCGGTGGTGGTCTAATGGGAGGTTTTGTTAATAGAAGACCTCTCATAAATCTTGTTGTAAGTGGATGAAAGGAAATAGGTTGTCCATTTAGCACTAAGATGGACTCTTACTCCATCTTAGCATTTGATAAATGAAGGAGGTACTCCAGAGGTATCGCAAGGGGGTTGTCCATTTTGAGAACGCCACATGGTAAACCGTTTCCACTTAAACGCATATGATCGCTTTGTGGAAGGTTTTCTAGAAGCCTGTAGGATATCTTTTACCTGTTGAGAAAGGTTGAGATCCTGAAGGTCTAGGCTTTCAGCAACCAGGCCCTGAGATGCAGGGACTGGGGATTCTGGTGCCATAGCGTCCTGTTCTCTTGGGAGAGAAGATCTGGCGCACACCCCAACTCCCGAGGTGCAGCTTGAGAGAGATGTAGAAGCAGAGGATACCACATTTGCCATGGCCAACATGGAGCTATGAGAATCATATGACTTCTGTCTCTATGAAGCTTGAATAGTGTTTTGGGGATGAGTTTAGTTTAGTTTAGTTGCATTTGATATACCGCCCTTCAAGACTTCAGGGCAGTTTACAATCAAAATAATTACTATTTACTATTATTTAGCACTTATATAGCGCTGAGCACGCAGCGCTGTACAGGTATGACATGCATATAAAAATATACATATAATAGACAGTCTCTGCTCGTCAGAGTCGTGCTCATCCGAGCTTACAATCTAATACTCATCTGAGTTTGAAATCTAATACAACAATACAAAGCGATAGTGATAGTAAGTTCGGTGGAAAGCATAATATGGTCTGTGTAATTCGGTCATGGGAGACTGATGGGAATCGGGTTGGGATAAGGGTAGAAGTCAGGATCTGAAGGCAACAGTGAAGAGGTGGGTTTTCAACTTGGATTTGAAGAGGGCCAGTGAGGGTGCTTGGCGTATAGACATAGGTAGGTTGTTCCAGGCGTGGGGTGCAGCGAGGTGAAAGGAGCGAAGGCGTGAGTTAGCTGTGTGAGTGAAAGGCCTAGATAGAAGTAGTTTGTTAGTGGAGCGAAGTTCCCGAGAGGGGATGTAGGGAGAGATAAGGGATGAGAGGTATTGAGGGGCCGCAGAGTGGATGCATTTATAGGTCAGTATGAGAAGTTTGAACTGTATGCGGAATTGGATGGGGAGCCAATGAAGTGACTTGAGAAGAGGAGTAATGTGGGCATGGCGAGACTGGTGGAATATTAGTCGAGCAGCATAATTTTGTATAGATTGAAGGGGAAAGAGATGATTCACGGGGACCGGCAAGAAGCAGGTTGCAGTAATCTAGGCGAGAGGAAATTAAGGAGTGGATAAGTGTTTTGGTAGTGTGTTCAGAAAGGAAGGGGCGGATTTTGCTTATGTTGAAGAGGAAGAAGCAGCAGGTCTTAGCTACGAGCTGGATGTGTGTGGAGAAGGAGAGAGAGGTGTCAAAGATAACCCCCAGATTGCGGGCTGAGGGAACAGGAAGGATCGTAGATCCATCCACTGAGACTGAGGAATGGGAAAGAGGATGACTCCCAAATCTACCTCTCTCTACACCTAATATCTCTCCAGCAATCCAGGAGAATCAAAAGTTGCGGCCAAAGGCCTGAGGAAAAATGAAAAGAACTACAATATAGACAGTAAAGAGAAAATAGCAAAAAGACATAAAAACAAGACATAGAGAGGAGATTGTAGACAAACATAAATAAACCAGGTCAATTTGGAGTTGCTGGGAGATTGTATGCTATGGTGAAGAGATGGGTTTTTAATTGGGATTTAAAGGCAGAGTGATTCTAGTCTAAGTGATGATGGCAAAGAGTTCCATAGAGCAGGACCGTGAAAGAAAAAAGCAGAGTGACGATTAAAGACGAGCACGTGAGGGAGAGGGGAGGCGTAGACGATTAACATGTATAGAACGAAGGCTACGTGTGGGAACATGAAACTGAAGAAGGTCAGTGAGGTATTGCGGTGTGCGGGTGTAAATAGCTCGGTGAACCAATGTAAGGATCTTGAAATGAACATGAGATTCAATAGGAAGCCAATGCAAGTGAAACAACAGAGGGGAATGGGTGGAAAGGCTTAGAGGAAGTCTTGACCCCAGTGAAGGAGAAAGACGTCCCTTGCCTGACAATCTCGAGCCAGAATTCTGGAACAGAACCGGGGAAGTTTGGCATTCAGTGGACTTGCAAAGAGGTCTGTCTGGGGTTCCCCAGATTTGAAATATTTGGGCAACCTGGTCTGAGGGGAGAGACCATTCGTGTGGCAGCAGTACTCGGCTGAGTTTGTCTGCCCAAAGGTTTTGAATGTCTGGAAGATATACCACGAGGGGGTGAGTTTGATGCTCTCTGGCGAGGGCCCATAGTCGTAAAGCTTCGTTGCATAACGATAGAGAGCCGGTTCCGCCCTACTTGTTCACGTAGAACATGGCTACTTGACTGTCTGTCTGGACTAGGACTGTCTTGTAGCTGAGCTGGGCTTGGAATACTTGAAGAGCAAGGAAGATTGCTCTGCGTTCCAGGAGGTTTATGTGAAGACAAGCCTCCTGTGAAGTCCAGGTACCCTGGGAAGAGAGATCGTGCAGATGGGCCCCCCATCCCACCTGTAATGCATCTATTGTTAGAGTGGCCTGGAATAGGGGTTTGCTGGAAAGGAGACCCCACCAGAAGGTTCTCCAGTAATTGCCACCATTGGAGAGACCAAACAAGACGTTGTGAGTTTGTTATTTTGTCTGACAGGAGATCTGTGGCCTGTGTCCAGTGAGTGGATAGGGTCCACAGGGTTGCTCGCATGTGGAGGCGAGCATAGGGAACCACATATACAGTGGATGCCATATGTCCCAGTAGTTGGAGCATTTCTCGAGCAGTCAGGTAAGTCTTCACTGCTGTTTGGGAAGCTAGCTACACTATGCGCAGACAGCGGGGCTGTGGAAGGAAAGCCCTTGACTGTCTGGTATCTAGACGAGCTCCTATGAATTCTAGGGACTGAGTAGGAGCAAGATGGGATTTTGGGAGGTTTATGACCAATCCCAAATATTGAAGGATTTGCATTGTGCGAGACAGAGCAGAGCTGGCTTCTGGAGCCGTGGGGGCTCGAATGAGCCAGTCGTCTAAGTAAGGGAAGACGAATATCCCTAGAGTTCGCAGGAATGCAGTTACTACCGCAATGCATTTCGTGAAAACTCTTGGTGCCGAAGCCAGACCAAAGGGAAGAACTTTGTAATGGAAATGTTTTCCATGAAACAGGAACTGTAGGAATTTCCTGTGATCTGGATGGATGAGAATATGAGTACATGCATCCTTTAGATCTAGAGAACAAAGCCAATCCTGACTTTGAAGGGATGGCAGAAGAGTTCCTAGAGAGATCATTCTGAATTTCTCTCAGAACATGTATTTGTTCAATTCTCTGAGGTCTAAAATGGGTCTGTGTCCTCCTGTTTTCTTTGGGATAAGAAAATAGGGGGAGCAGAACCCTGTACCCTGTTGTAAAATGGGTACTTGTTCTATTGCTCCTTGAGCAAGGAGTGTTGTGATCTCCTGATCTAAGAGATTGTTGACAGGGGTCTGAGAATTGAACTGTCTTACGCTTGCAGGAGGGGGCATGCTGTGAAAATAAAGCTTGTACCCCTCTCGTACAATGGACAGAGTGCAATTTTCTGTTATTTGGTGCCATCTGAGGGCAAAATGACACAACCTGCCAGGAATGGCTAGGGGTTCTGGACCGTTCAGGGGCAGGAAGGCTAAGTTCTCTAGGTAGGAGTCAAAGCCCCTGAGGAGGCTGAGCCTGTGGAGCTGGCTGAGCTCTCGGCCCCTTTGGCTTCTTTTGTTGTCTAGGTTGTTGCTGTTGTCCCTTTTGGGCAGCCTGAACTGGACCGTACCCCTGCTGGGCATAAGAAGGATAAAACTTCCTTTTTTGCTGAAAAAGGGTTTTTTAAAAGATTTCTTTTTGGCTGGGTTGGCTGTAGATTTTGACAATCTATCCAGGGTGATATTGTCAGTATCCATTTCATTAGCCTTTTCTTGCCAATTCTTGCCAAAGAGATTTTCTCCTGTGCAAGGGATATTTCCCAATTTATCTTGTACCCAAAGTTCCAAGTCTGATGCCTGAAGCCAGGCAATCCGACGTGCACCAATGCAATAGCAGAGGTTCTGCTGATGCATTCAAAGCAGTCAAAGGCTGCACGGTTTACAAACTTAGAAACAACCTGAGCATGTCTGACAAGCTTAAGGAAGTCTTGTCGTTTATCATCAGGAAGAAGGGGGCTCATAAGTTCTAAGTCTCCTGTGACCTCTTTGAGGAACATTCCCATATATAGGATATAGGAACTAATCCTGGCTGAGAGCATGGAAGCTTGGAAGCATCGACACCCAAAGGCATCGAGAGTCCTGCACTCACGGCATGGAGGATTAGAAGCATGTCTATTTGCACTCTTCATCCTACGCATAGCTGATTCCACTACCATTGAATGGTGTGGTAACTGAGCTTTTTGGAAGCCAGGACAAGGTGGAACTTGTGATAAGGAAGCTTATCAAAGCTCAGGGAGTAATGACAATAGAGGAGAATTTACTCTGATCAAGGGACTGGCAGGTTATAGAAATAAGACAGCTTGTTTCCCTAAAAGACTACATGTTCCAGAATGCACCTGTATGCAGAAAGTCCCTAGGGGAGCTAGAGTGGAAAAGCATGAGTCTAATCAGAGAAAGCATTATGTCATCCCTAATCAAACAACCTCTAGAAGAATGCTTAATCCACAACACCTGAAGAATGCAAGGGTGGAGTTGCAATCTAAGCCCTTTAAAACTAAAGGGGAATCTTCAGGGAGTCTGAAGAAGGAGAAGGGGAATCAGAAGGAGAATGAGAACAGAAGGAAGAACAACCGGAACCTGAAGGAACAAGGACAAGGAAGCAGACGGTCCAAGAGAGGAGCTCAGAAAAGTACCTATGCCTGGAGAGATACCTGGGGAAAAGGATCAGAGGACTGGAGAAAGCCAGAGGTCTGTAGATCCACAGCCAGGGACCCCCAAGCAACGCCTAGGAAGAGGACTGTTGCAGCTAAGGAAGAAAGGAGCCCAAATACCTCTTGGAGGATGTCTGGAGAAAAGATCCTGAGGTCCAGAGATACCAACTGGAGGACGGGACACAAAAGCTCTATTGCATACTGGCCAGAATACCAGAAGAAGCAGCCTGACGCTTGCCTGGATTCAGGTAGGAACTGTGAACGTTTCTCTAGCTTTGAGCAGTGCAAACAACAGGGAAACAGTTTCTCTCCGTGCAGAGGTCAGTTCCTAAAGCCCTCTGAGTCAGATGGAGAAACAGAATCTATGCAATTTCAAGAGCAAGGTTTAATATATAACACAGAGGATAATTATATGGACTGTTCTCTGAGTAGATTGTTATTTTAGGAAAATCCTAAATATCAGAGCAAACTTCAAAAGGAAACATTCTAAACATTAGCTTCCCATAAAGTTTTGTTGAAAAGAAAAAAAGCTTTTGGGAAAGTTTTGCACGTGTGCTGAAATCAAGCTACTGATTGCAGTTAATCGTCACCTGCTGGTAGAGGAGAGCCGTGCACACGTAGGATTAAAAAATTCTTTTCTGTATGGAGAAAGTGAACTATGTTTTAGTATAAAGATGTTTTCCTCTTTGATTTGTTTTTCCCCAGCACTGCTAAGGAGTTTATTAGCAGTGGCTGAAAGAAGCCTTTCTGTTCTATAAAGGACTCTGATTCTTATTTGCATAGGATATTTCAGTTGCCTTATTTTGTGTTGAATAAAACCCTGGAGAAGTTATCTGGAAGGTGTTACCAAGCATATCTGTGTGTGGGATAATCACCCCATAAATAAACTCTAATTTTGTCTACACTCGACCAACTACAAGAGTTTTCATTATTTTAAAAAGGCAAGCTTTGTGTGAATGGACTTCAATAACCACAATCCTTTGCAAGACAGTTAATTTGCATACTTGCCAAGATGGTGGTACCTTCATAACAAGCACCCCCTTTTACAAACTCGATACATTGTATCGAGCCTCCGAGAGTGAGGAGATGTGGTTAAAGGTGTTTCCCACATCCTCAGCATAAGATCATGTAGGATCTGATGAATAGGCAGAGTAGAGGCAGAGTAGCTGCTTCCTTGGGAGCCTTAGAGTATTGAAGGATTTCTAATTCCTGTGCCCTAGGTTACTTTTCAGGAATTACTGTGATTGCAAGGCCTCGAGCCACATCACGAATAAAATCCTGAAAGGACATGTCCTCCGGAGGAGACATTCTGCGTTGGGGAGAAGATGATTCCTCCGGAAGAAGTACTCTGGTATCGGCAGAGTCATTAGAATCATCGGAATCGGAAGATTCAAAATATCTCTAATCCCGGTGTTCGTGCAGAGCACGGTACCGGTATCGATCGAAGTCGGTATCGAGGTGTCTCGGTACCGATCTGTCGATGCCGGAGATAGACTCAAGACTCGGCATGGGGAGTATACCCGCCGAGGCCGGTGCCGTCAGTACCGGTGCCTGTTGAACCATTTTGTAGCGGTCTCAACGGTATCGAAGCCATGAGAAGAGCTGCCAGACTGTGATCGATAGCGAGAAACCTCTGATCTATTGACGCTGCCGATGCTTGGGTGTCAGTACCGGTAGAAGCGGCCAGAACCCCAGAGCATGGCACCAGTAGTTCTGCTGAGGTGGAGGCCGCGAAAACATCCTGGAGCCCTGTTAATGCTACGGAAGCCGAAGCCTTCCGCCGGGGCTGTTTTGCCGGTGAAGTTTCCTCAAAGGCAATGCCAATGGCTTCTCAATGCCTAGAACTACCCTTTGAGGACTGGCTAGATTTATGTTTCGTTACCTGAGATCCATGGGAAGAAGATGAGGCTCTGGAAGACGTCGATGCAACAGACATTACATCTGAAGCAAAAAGGGTACCGTGTTTTGCAGCTCTATTCTGCAGGCCATTTTTAGTCATCTTCCTACAGGAGAGGCACTCCGATGGCGAATGGTCAGGGCCTAAACATTTAAGACACCAGCCATGGGTGTCGGTGACGGATATGGTGCCGCCACACTTAGAACATTTTTTAAAACCAGTAGCTGTTTTTTCCATTTTTATGGAAAAATGGGCCTAGTGCCCAAAATGGCGCCTAGCACCGAGGAAAAAAGTTTCTAAAGAAAAATACCTCAGAACTATATATATATATATATATATATATATATATATATATAATTTTTTTTTTGTTTTGTTTTTTTTCAAGAAAAGAAGAAAGAAGAACCAGCGGTACCGATAAGCGTCGAACGAAGGCAGACACGACCACAAAAAAATAAAGAATATGGGACCTGTCGGCTACGCGGAAAACGAAGAACTGAAGAGGGACAGTGGGAAAGGCGGGAAGGCAGCACGCAGGTGCTGTGGGATGCTCCCAAAAGCTTTCCTATTGGACGCTGGGGAGCGTTCCCGCACAGGCTCCGTCGGTACCGACGATACCCATATGTGAAGACTACATTCCTGCTTGTTCCTGGAGATCTTCCTCAACTGCCTAGCTGCTACCCGCTATAGATGGTATAGAAGTATATAAAACTATATACCACCCATCTTTATCTTCCCTTCACTTCCCACAGACCTCTCCCTCTCTACCCCAACCAGTCCGCACCAATCTCAGTCTCTATCTCTCATCCTCAAGCCAGTTCCTTCCAGTCTCTCTTCCCTTAGCAAGTCCCTACCACTCCCCCTCTCAAGCTAATTCCTTCCAGTCTTTCTTACCACAGCAAGTCCTTATCAAACTCTCTCTCTCCCCAGCCAATCCCTATCAGCCTTTTTCTTTTTTTTCTCGTCTCTCCTGCAGACCACTGGTAATGGTCCACAGGTTGGAAACCACTGTTCTAGACAATACTACTGCTTTTATTAATAAAATAACATCCAAAATGTTTTTTGTATGTTTCATTTCAGGTAACTTACTTTAGAATTAACGTTAAATTTCAGTTATTTCACACTTCAATTTTTTATATTTTTGCTTTGTTTTATAAATGTGTTTCTTTGCAGTACCTATTAGATTGCAAGTACCTTCACAGTCTTACCTGCTGATACAGGTGTGAAACCCAGCACCTCTGGTATTCTTTCATGGCATTTTTTTTGTACGATTGGTGTACTATGCAAGCAAGGAGACTCCGATTTTCCACAGCCAGATCTAAACGGAGATGGAGGTGAATCCAAGGCCTCATGAATTTCATCCTTGACATACACTTGGGTACCCCTGCTAAGTGCTGACCTGAACTCTTTGGCAGGTGATGGACTCCAGTCCTGATTTCTCCAGTTTTCCTCACCTTGATTACAGTGTTGAGACTCTGGAGGTTCTGCCTGATGACAAGGAGGAAGCACTGGAGAATTTGGCGAACTATATCTTGGATAATAATCATCATTTGCAGTGGCATTACCACCACAAACCTCTAAGGGTTTTTTTTCTATAAGCATTTGTTTGGATTCAACTGATTTAAAGATTGAGGGCTGCAGAATGACAACAGGCTTATCATCACATTCCCTAGTTGGTGTTCTTGAAGGATGAAGAGGTGATACCGCAATCTCTTTTGGAAGCACTGATAGGATGGGTGGGACTGGTTGTTCACTCACTTTTGCCACATAAATAGATTGTTCTTTCGCTTGTATTTTAGCATACTCATACTCTTCTCTAGCCTGAAGCCACAACTGAATCCGCTGATAAGTTGGTGCATTTTTACAAGGCATGATCACTAACTTTTTATCATTCATTATTTTATGGTTACTGTATTTCCCTTGTTCAGCAGAGAACTGGCCAACAAGAGTAGGCGATGGTGGCCGAGGATTTCGTGTCATAGCAGAGAAAGCAGTCTTCCAGAAGCGCAATCCTTCCAATGAAAAATCCCCTTCAAACTCCAGCAGATCCTTTGACAGCCGTGTTTCTATAGTAAGTCGTCGTCCTCCAATTTCTCTGTAAAGAATGAAATTAATAATTCCTTTTACTTTTTTAAAGCAGGTTTCTAAGGTTCATATGTACAGAAAAAGAGAAAGCAGGTTTGAACTTGATATAAATACTACTGTTCTCAATGACAACTACCTCTGGATTTATGTCACTGTTAGAGAATGTAGTTACTCACCTGTAAGCAGGTTTTCTCCATGGATAGCAGTAAAGGTCCTCACATACGGGTGATGCCATCCGACAGAGCCCCTTGCCAGAGTATTCCCAGCATCTCCTGCAAGCTTTTGGAACCTCATCCATGCATGTGTGGGTGTGTGCCTTCCCACCCCTGAGATAACCCTCAAAGACTGAGGTCTGCCTAGGCATAAGTGAAAAATGCAATTTTCCAATTAAATTGATAATGTGCATTTGGTGACTGCAACCTCTAGCTTGTTGGGGTCAAAAGAAAAAAAGCTGGATGGGCTTTCTGTGGGCTTTTGTCTGCTCCAAGTAGAAAGCTAAGGCTCATTTGAAGTCCAACATGTGCAGCACAGTTCCCTTCTGTGAGCATGAGGTTTTGGGGAAAATGTTGAAAGAACAATTGACTAACTAAGATGGAAATCTGTTAACACTTTCGGAATAAATTTGAAATGAGTATGGAGGATCACTCTATTATGATGAAATTTAGTGTAAGGTGGATGAACAATGAAGGATGGAAGCTTGCTCAACCTGCATGCTGAAGAGACTGCCACCAGAAACAGTACCATTCAGGTCAAAAACTTCAGAGGATAAATATTGAGTGGCTCAAAAAGGAGCTTTCATCAGCTGCGTAAGAAATACATTGAGATCTCAAGACACTGTGGATGGGTTATAGGAGGTTTTAGCAGCAGTAAGGCCAGGTGAAGCAAATAACTAAAGGCTGTACAAAGATGGATTTATCCTCTACACATCGGTGATATGCTCCAAATGCGCCACAGTGAACCTTTACAGAGTTGGACGAGTCCAGACTTCGAGAGGTGTAGAAGTGCGACGCTCCTGCCCGGGCCCGAGAGCTTACAGGCAGGAGTGGCCTTGTAATGTCCCTGAGGAATGAAGCTTGTACTGGCCCCTGGGAATTCTGGGACTTGTAGTGTGCTTGTATTTCCTTCAGGATTAAATTGTAGTCGTGACACGAATGTTAAGGCTGCAAGAAATTTATTGTTGTGGGGATATTTTCCAGCGCATCAAAATTCAATGGTACATAACGCAAAAGATGCAACTTCAACCCAAACAGCTGAAACCAGGAACATAGGAAGTACAACTGAAATTAAGTTAGCTTCTACTTGGCTCTTCACAATCATAGCAGCTTTAACTCAGCAATGCCTCATGTGGTCTTTCAGAATTATTGCAGCACCAAACAAACAGCTGTTCCTTTCCACAGCGTGGCTTCTCAAAACAACAAATGAAAACAATTTGTAAACCTGTTAGCTTGGCAGCAAGTACAGCAAACTCCCTGTATTTCTTTTCATACAGTGTTCAAGGGTTTCTTACATTGCTGTCCTCTTTGAGGCAGATTGAGCAATCCATTGGAGAAGAGTCCGCTTCTAAGGCAGGCAGGTAATTATCCACTTGCATGCATTCATCAGAGCTAAGGCTATCGCTGTCTCTGTCAGGCCTGCTAAGCTTCCCTGACCTCAGTTCCAGAAACTCTTGAAACTGTTTTAAAAGTAATTCAGCCTGTAACTGCTCTTTATCCGTGTGAAAGTCTTTGGTAAGGGTGACACCCTTCCCCCACTTGCTATCTGCTTCTGCAGCTGGGTTTACCTTGTGAAGGTTAGCACAAATAAAAGGTTTCTCTAGTAAAGCATTAAAAGTAGAAAAGTCAGCTTTACCTTTAGCAGGGTTTGAATAAGAACTGGCACCTTTCCTCCAGAAGTCTCTCTGGCTCAAAAACTCAGTAGCCTTACTGCTATTTCCTCTGCTCTGTGAATTACTCTTTGAAAAGCTTTCTTCCTGCTTCACTTCCTTGCTTCTGTAGCCTTGTTTGCTACCAGACCAGATACCTTCTTTCCATGTGCTGGATTTGCTAGCCTTCCCACGCCCAGGCTCTACCTTGTAGTAAGGTTCTTTCTCAGAGTGTGCTTGGCTCCAAGGTTTACTGCTCCAAGGTTCTGCCTTGCTCCAGGGTTCTAGCGTTTTCCTCCTTCCTTTTCCCTCTTTTTCTCTTTCCTCCTTTTCTCTTTTCCTCCTCTCCTCTTCCCTCTCTGCTTGGGGATTTAAAAGGACTTCATTTCCCGGCACACCCTGACCTTCCCCTGAGCGTGCCCAATCAGTGCAGAAGCCTGTCTCCTCCCCTGAGCTGGGGCGTGTCCTGTGCTCAGCAGAGAGCTGTGTTTTTTCCAACTCTGCATTGGAAATCCTGTGTGCTAGTGGTGTTTCATTACTTCTACCAGGATTTTCCCCTATTTCCATCTCTTCTGGAGGGCATTCCTCACCACAAGAAGATACTCAATTAGTGTTTGTGCAGGACAGGCAAAGAGATCTAGGGAGTGTCCCTAACAGCAGATAGCAAACTGCTTCCATTTGCATGAATAGAAAGTGCAGTTACTCACCTATAACAGGTGTTCTCTGGGGACAGCAGGAATCAGTCCTCATATAAGGGTGACACTGGAACCAACAGAGCCTTCGTGGAAGCATCCCCCAGCTTTCAAAGAAAGCCTTTGGGAGATGACACCATGCATGCGTGGTCCCCTTCCCACCCAAGGATGCCATCTTGCTCAGTTAGATGACATAGCTAAAAGACGGCAAAAATAAAAGATGGTAAAGGAGCGACTCCAAGGGGAGGAGGAAGGGTTGTGAGGACCGATTCCTGTTGTCCCCGGAGAACACCTGTTACAGGTGAGTCATTATGCTTTCTCCAGGAACAAGCAGGAAGTCAGTCCTCACATATGGTACTCCCCACCTTCAGGCTACAGAAAGCCTATAGGAAAAAGAGGGGCTCCCCTCATGGGGAGCCGCAAGCAGCAGCAATGAGTCCATGTCCACCAACCACAGTAGGATCCGTGTCCGATGAAACCAGCACTCCGGTAACCTGAGCACAGAAGTATTCCCAGCTCCTCCTGCCTAAACTCCAAAGAGGTTACAGAGCACAGCCTGGCTGAAGGCACTGTCCCATCGGCTCTCTCTTTCCAGGCAGTAATGGGCTGTGAAGGTACGCACTGAAGACCAGGTGGTGTCCCGGGCAGATGTCCACCATCGGGACGGAGCGTAAGTCTGCCATGGTCCTGGCGCAGTGCAACATAACGCGGCCTTTCAGCGGGAGCCTCACCTGCTCATAAGCCAGGGCAATACAGTCTGCCACCCAGGTGGACAACGTACGCTTGGTCACCGCTTCCCCCAGCATACTGGGGTCGTAGGAGATGAAAAGCTGAGAAGTTTGTGTCTGTATTATCTCCCTGTTGGTAGCCTCTTTATTTTATTGTCATGTTATTTATTATTTTAGACACTGCCCTCCCATCTAGGGCCAACAGTTCCCGTTGCTGTTTGGGGTCCTCCCCTTCCGGTTCTCCCGCGGCCGCGCATTCGCGGCCGCATTCCAGATGACACTGCCCTCCCATCTAGGGCCAACAGTTCCCGCTGCTGTTTGGGGTCCTCCCCTTCCGGTTCATTCGCGGCCGTGTTCCAGACGACACTGCCCTCCCATCTAGGGCCAACAGTTCCCGCTGCTGTTTGGGGTCCTCCCCTTCCGGTTCTCTCGCGGCCGCGTTCCAGATGGTACGCTGCCTAAACTGTATATAACAGCAGCGCCTGCGAGACAGAAGTTTACCTGTTTGTGTCTGTATTATCTCCCTGTTGGTAGCCTCTTTATTTTATTGTTGTGTTATTTATTATTTTAGACACTGCCCTCCCATCTAGGGCCAACAGTTCCCGTTGCTGTTTGGGGTCCTCCCCTTCCGGTTCTCTCGCGGCCGCGTTCCAGATGGTACGCTGCCTAAACTGTATATAACAGCAGCGCCTGCGAGACAGAAGTTTACCTGTTTGTGTCTGTATTATCTCCCTGTTGGTAGCCTCTTTATTTTATTGTTGTGTTATTTATTATTTTAGACACTGCCCTCCCATCTAGGGCCAACAGTTCCCGTTGCTGTTTGGGGTCCTCCCCTTCCGGTTCTCCCGCGGCCGCGCGTTCGCGGCCGCGTTCCAGACGGTACGCTGCCTAAACTGTATATAACAGCAGCGACGGGGGCGCGCACCGAAGGAGCGCACCTAAGGAGCACGACGTGCTCCTTAGGTGCGCTCCTTGGGGCCGCTCCTGTGCCGCAGGTCCGTCCTCTTTAATGCACTGGTCAGTTTTAATTCTTCTGTCTGTTCTCATCGTTTCCCCTGTTGGATCTGACTTTTCGCCGCTGTTACCCGCACCACTATCCGATCCCTTCCCTGATTTGTTCCATCCCTCATACTCCCCACCTCGTTCCTCCAGGTCCTCTCTCTCATCTCATTGGCCTATGGCCTCAATCCCTATGATTTGGGGCAGGCGACCCTGTAAACCTCTGCATCTGCGCTCTCGGTGCACTGCTAATCTGCATTTTTGTCCTCTTTCCTCCTCCCTCCCCCCTTCCTTCCCCACTCCCTCTGCTACATCATCTACTCTTTTCTCCATTAGTCTCCTAAACTGCCGTTCCCTCCGTAATAAAGCCCCCCTCGTCCAGGACCTAGTTCTTAGATCCTCACCTGGGGTCACTCTCCTGACAGAGACCTGGCTCCGTGACGGGGAAGATGGTCTTCTTGCACGCTGTCTCCCCCCTGGCTTTTCAGCTATCTCCGTTCCTCGTCTCGGCCGGTCAGGCGGTGGCGTGGCAGCTATTTTCCATCCCTCTCTCTTTCTTACTCCCAGGTCCCTTCCCCATCATTGCATTATCCCGAAGCTCTCTTACTCCGTCTTCATACTTCCCCATCTATCCACATCCTTCTTGTTTACTCCCCTCCAGCCCTCCGGTCCCATCTCTGGGAGGCCCTTACGCTAACCATCACTGACATCTCCCTTGCTTTTCCACACCTAATCATCGCTGGTGATTTCAATCTCCATATGGATTCTCCCTCTTCGTCTAGAGAACGTCTCTTTCTCTCATTTCTCCAGGATCTATCGCTTCTCCAACATGTTACTGTTCCTACCCACCATGCTGGCCACATTCTTGATTTGCTTCTGACTCCAGCTTCCTCTCCCCTCACTCTCTCATCTCTTTCTACTACACCTCTCCCCTGGACAGATCATTTTCTTCTTACACTATCCTGCTCTTTCTCCAGCCCCCTACCTTCTGCTTCCTCTACTACCTCCCCATCCTCTCCACTGAAATTGTCCCGGGCCCTTACCCCTTCCACCCTACAAAAATTTCCTCCTGTCTCTGAGCTCCTACCTACCGACTTTCCACTCCTTTCACCTAATACCCAGGCTACCCTCTGGTCCTCTACTCTCTCCACAACCCTCGACCTTCTAGCCCCTCTACATCCCCGCCCACTTCGCCGGCGCCCCTCTCACCCTTGGTACCACAGCGGACTTCGGTTGCTCCGTTCACACCTCCGGAGAGCCAAGCGATTGTGGCGCAAGTCCCCCTCTCCTGCCCGTTTATCTGCTTTCAAATCTCACTATGTTTTCTATCGTTCCCAATTACACTCTGCTAAACGTGACTATTACTCTACTACGATCTCACAGGCTTCTAACCATACACGGCATCTCTATTCTTCCTTTCGCTCTCTTCTTTCTCTACATGCTTCGCCAGCCCCTCCTGCTTCCCAGTCATCTCCATCTCCATCTCAACTGGCTTCCTTCTTTGTCTCCAAAGTCACTTCACTGAGGGCTCAGCTTCCCTCGTGTCCTGCTCCTATCACCTCCCCTCCCCCTGTTCCCTCCCCACCACCCGTTTCTCAACTCTCTCACTTTTGGGCTACCTTTTCCCCTATCTCTGCAGCTGAACTTCATCATCTCCTCTCTTCCTCCAAAAAAACCTCCTGCCCACTTGATCCCATTCCCTCTTCTTGGCTCCTCACTCCTTCATTGGGTGCCTTTTCATCTATCCTGGCCATGTTTAATTCCAGCTTATCCACAGGAACTTTCCCTAGTCTTTGGAAACACGCTTTGGTACGTCCCATCCTGAAAAATCCTACCCTGGATCCCTCTCTCCCTTCTAACTATCGCCCTGTGTCTAATCTTCCTTTCTTATCCAAACCTAGAAAAATTTGTCTTCGCCCAACTCTCTCACCACTTGGATTCTACTAACTTCCTTCACCCTTGTCAATCTGGGTTCCGTCCGGGGCACAGTGTTGACACGGTTCTTCTTGCCTTCACTAATTCACTGCATGTAGCCCATGATCACGGTGATATCTCAGTGGCAGTTGCTCTAGATCTCTCAGCGGCTTTTGACCTAGTTGATCACTCCCTTCTCCTCCACCGTCTTTGGGAAGCTGGTCTCTGCAGCACGGTTCATCACTGGTTTCATTCCTTTCTCTCTTCTCGTTCCTGTGCAGTTCTCTCCTCTTCATCTACTCTTCCCCCCTCCGATTCCCAGCACCTCCCCTGTGGTGTTCCTCAGGGTTCTGTCCTTGCTCCTCTCCTTTTCAATCTTTTCTTGGCCCCCCTCGCTCTCCTTATACAACAGTCTGGTATTTCGGCTTTCCTCTATGCTGATGACATTCTCCTACTCCACCACACATCTCCTTCTTCCCCCGATCTCTCCCCTCTCAATTCTTGTCTCACCTCTGTCGCCAACTGGCTCACCTCTAACTGTCTTCACTTGAATCTTACCAAAACTCTGGCCATATGGTTCACTCATGGTGGCCCTTCTCCCTCACTAGCCCCTTCTTTCTCCAATTCCTCAGTCCCACTAGTTTCCACCTTTCGGTATCTGGGTGTCCATTTTGATTCGGATCTCTCCTTCTCTGCACACATTTCTCATATTACTAAAACCTCATTCTTCTTTCTTCGACAAATTCGCTCAATTCGTCCCTTTCTTTCTTCCTCAGCTCAGACCACACTGGTCTTATCTTTGGTAATGTCTCGTATTGACTTTTCTAATTCCTTATTCCTTGGTCTTCCTCAATATCAGTTGTCCCGCCTTCAACGCATACAAAACACTGCCGCACGTCTTATCACCCGCTCTTCTATTCGCGACCATGTCACTCCTATACTTCTCCATCTTCACTGGCTGCCTGTTCCTTTCCGTTCCCAATTTAAGATGTTAATCCTACTACACAAGGTCTTTCACACTGGTACCCCTTCTTACTTAGCTGATCTACTATCTTTCCATTCTCCCAGGTACACCCCCCGTTCTTTCCATCTTAATCGTCTTGCTCTCCCTTCCCCCGCTCGTGTCCGTCTACAGCTCACCCGTTCCTCCGCTTTCTATTTTGCTGGTCCTGCTCTCTGGAACTCTCTCCCTCCCTCCCTTCACCTAGAATCTCAATATGTCACCTTTAAACACAACCTCAAGACCCACTTATTTTCCCTGGCATTCGACACCCCTTCCCCATTTGTATGACCCCCCCTTTCTTAGTACTATACGTTTGCCTTTTGTGTCCTGTCTTGTCCTTGTCTTCTTTACTCCTTCTTTCCTATTTACAAATTGTACATTTCTTTTCCTTTTCTCGGCCTTGGCCAAGTTTTAATGTAATTTTATCATTGTACACCGCCTTGATTATCACAGAAAGGCAGTTTTTATCAAATAAATAAACCTTAAACCTTTTGCAGTGGCCCTGAGTGCGCTGGATATAGGACAAGGCCTTCTTAGTCCAAGATGTGAAGGACCGTCTCCGCCTGACTGGAGTGAGGTCTTGGAAAGAAGGTAGGGAGGCACCACTTCCTGGATGAGATAGAAGGGCAACACTACCTTTGGCAGGAATTTGGGGGTGCATGCGAAGCATCACTCTGTTCTTGTAGAACCTGGTATAAGGCACCCTCGCCACAAGGGCCTGAAAGCTCACTAACTCTGCGAGCGGAGGTGAGCTTAACCAGGAAAGCCACCTTAAAAGGTGGCAGGTAGCCAGAGACTCGAAAGGTGAGCAAGTGAACTGCCCCGACACTACGTTGAGGTCCCATTCAGTTGCTGGAGGGCGAACCAGGGGCTTCAATAGCAGCAGGCCCCGAAGGAAACAGGTCACCAACGGTTGGACCGAGAGGGGCTTACCATCCATCGGATGGTGGTGCACCACCAGGGCACTAAGGTGCACTCGGACGGAGTTAGACTTGAGCCCGGTCTGAGAGAGGTGGAGAAGGTACAGTAACACCAGAGCCACCGGGCAGGAGAAAGGATCAGCCCCATGTTCGGCACACCAGAGAACCTGCGCCATTTGAGGGCATAAGCCTTCCTAGTGGAAGCCTTGCAAGAGGCCAGCAGAATGTCCTCTACCTCAACTAGAAAGTTGAAAGGGGCCAGAATCACCCTCTCAGCAGCCATGCTGTCAGCGACAGGAACCCCAGGTTGGGGTGCAGAAGAGAGCCCTCCTCCTTGGATAGGAGTCCCGGGGCGGTCCCCAAGGGGATGGGGGCCTCCACCATCAACTGTAGAAGCAGTGGGAACCACGGTTGCCTGGGCCACCGAGGAGCTATCAGGATGAGTGAGGCCCTGTCGTGAAGGATCCTGAACAAGGTCTTGGCAATAAACGGCGGAGGAGGGCAGGCATACATCAGGCCAGGTAGGCTTGCCGGGAGCAGAAGTGGGGCAACTGAAAGCTGTCTGGGCTGGTGAACAGGCCCATCACGGGTTCCCCCCAGAGCTGGAAAGGCCAACTGGCTACCCTGGAGTCCAACTGCCAATCATGTGGCTGGAAGACTCTGCTGAGTGTCTGCCAGCAGGTTGTCCTGGCCTGGCAGGTAGACTGCCCAAAGGAGGATACCCTGTTGAACTGCGTAGGAGCAGAGGACCAGTACCTTCTGACAAAGGTACGAGACCCCGTGCCCCCTTATTTGTTCAAGTAGAACATCGCCACCTGGTTGTCCGTCTGGACCAGCACCGGCTGGTGATGCAGGTGGCGATAGAAGACCTTCAGGGCTAGGTGTATGGCTCAGAGCTCAAGGAAGTTGTTCTGTTGGGTGCTCTCGTCCAGTGACCAGTTGCCCTGAGTGCGGAGATCTCCGGAGTGGGCTGCCCAGCTGAGCAGGGAGGCATCCATGGTGAGGACAATTGAGGGGCTTGGGCCTGAAAAGGCATGCCTGCCTCGAGATGCTGGAGCAACTGCCACAAGGCCAGGGAGTCCGCCAATTGGCGGGTCACAGAAACTGTCTCGGAGGCGGCCTGTGGCCTGAGACCACTGGTCCCAGAGACACAGAGGCATCGGGGACTCAGGGAGAAACTTATCATGCTGCTGCTGGCGGCTCTTGAGGGCCTTGCTGGACATCCTCTGGCAGAGACCGCAGGCTGCTGGGTCATGGTCTAGCCCAAGGCAGTGGAAACAGCAGTCGTGTGTGTCAGTCAAAGGCAATTTTAGAGCACCGATCACACTTCTGAAGGCCACTGGTAACCATGGGGGGAAAAAAGTACCCCTGCAAGGTCGAAGACTCTCTGGGCTGCCAGTGGGAGAAAAAGGCACGAAAACACAAGAAAAGAACGAAAACTACGGAAAAATTAACTGAACCCGATGCCGAGGCACCGAAATTGGTAGGCAGGAAGAGTACTGATGCGATACCGGAGGTGAGTGTGAAACTCAGAGAGAAAAATCAACTTTTTCCGGGGACAAGCCAGACAACGTCTGAAGGGCTCCGCGGAAAAAAGGAGACTGAGCAAGATGGCACCCTTGGGCAGGAAGGGGACCATGCATGCGTGGTGGCATCACCCAAAGGCTTTCTTTGAAAGCTGGGGGAATGCTTCTGACGGGGTTGGTACCAGCGTCGACAGGAAGGCAGACACGACCACAAAAAATAAGATTAAAACAAATTTTCTGCGGTGACAGGAATTGCTTCTTGTCGGCTCCGTGGAAAACAAAGAACTGAGGAGGGAGAGCTGGAAAGGTGGGTGAAAGAAAGCTTGATTGTACCGGGTTGGATACACAGTCAGGCCCTGTGTATAATATTATATTGCTATAATCCCTAAGAAAGAGTTAATATCATTTGTAGCTCCTTATTTAATACTATCCTTGAGAACTCTGTAGAAGAAATTGGGTGAAAGGTTTAAATAACAAACATTAGTCTTGTTATTAGAAAGATAAGTAAAAGGCAAGTTGTTTACCCAGCCTCGCAGTCTTGCTGTCTCTGGTCAGAGATATCAAACAGTCAGTGTTAGGATTAATTAGAATTAAGGCCTACATAGTCATGCCTGAGAATATATGTATGTCTTTTCATGATTGTCTATGCCGTGCATGCCTACAGAAAAGTATATTATGAATATACGTAACACTAGACGTAGAATAAAATATGTATATTATGAATATACGTGATGTGAGACATAGAATAATAAAGTGAAATTATGCTGTGTAATGGTATCTTTACCTATAAATAAAGAGGCCTAAAGCTTTGATTTCAGAGTAAACATAGGCAAAGGCCTGGCTTGCTCTCCCAAAGCGCTTTGGTCCTGTGTGTATAATACAAGTGTGTTGTGTATTATTTACTGATTATCTATTAACCTTCTCATTGCTGTGTGTGCGGATTTCCGTTCCCAAGAGCCCTGACTTGTTGCAGGTGAGGGGAGGTGCAGAGTAATCTTTCAGTTGGTGCCGTGCCAGGATAACGGATTTCTGCATTCAAGGCAAGGGCAGAAGGTGCCTGAAGATTTGTGAGTATTATGAAAATTACCAGTGATGGGTAATCTGTTAAGTAGACAGGCTCTGTCTCAGATGCGTGAATGGCATGACAGAGCTAGGGCTTTAGTGTTTAGAAAAGGTAGCCCTTTATTGTATGCTTCTATTGTATGTGTGAGAGGCATGGTGATGTAGCCATCGATTCCGTAGCACATAGGGATTCAGTGACAAAAGGTAATGTGAATTTGCAGTTTCCGTTGGAGGGAACTTTCTCTGTAGATAAGGTCCATTGCCTGAGATATGAGTTAGCGGTTAAAGGTAAACCGTGCAAATGTGCTTACATGGTGGGAACGGATGGTACATGATGCAAAACATTGAAATGTTTATGTTTTGAAACAAAAAGATGTTTGTGTTAAGAAATGTAATTACTGACCAGCTGAGCAAGTGCGGGTCACTCGTGTAGCAGAACTAAGAGAAAAAGAAAATGTTTAAAGAGCAACAGCAGTTAGGGGGAGTAGAATTGTGTATTTTGGATATTTGGAATGTCTCCCAGCTCAAAGAATTGAGAGCATGTTTGAATCAAGAAACGGAAAGTGTTGTACTTATAATAAGAATCTTAGAAGTAGCAATAGGTCATAGAGTTTCTGTTGCAAAAGAATTAGCATTCTCGGAAAATAAATTACCTATGCCTGGAGTTCAGGATAGCAGTAATGATTTGAAATTCAAAGCAGAATTTATAGGTCTTTAAGCAGATTTGTTATTGTGTACTTCTCATTTGTGTGTACTTTTCAAAAGAATTAAGTGTTTCTGATGAAGTGTGATCAATTATATTATGATTTAGGCTCTATTCAGGATGTTCTATTCAGCCTAATTTATGTTCTGCCACTGTGAAACTGAAGCAGCTGTGGGAAATGATATTGTGACTACTTAAAGTGTTTGATTTGACTAAAACTTTTCCGAATTACAGGGATAACCCTGGTAGATTTGTGTCTTTATGGTCTCAGATAATTAATAGTTATAATCCCATTTGGGCAGCTCTAGATAATTTGTGTTTTTTTTTAATCCAGCTGATTTTCATAGTGTCACTCGTTCAGTTCGTGACAGACCCTGTGATAGATTTCCAAAAGAAGATTTAAAGAGATAATTTTGTTTTTGTGTAAAGGACTGGTCGAGATTAACATCTCTAAGGCAGGATAGGGGTGAAAAAGTTACAGATTTTCACACTAGGTATATGCTAGCTTTTAAAGACTATTCTGGTGAGGCAGAAGACACACCTTCAGGATTTACTAATATTTTTGTAAATGGATTGATTCCAAGAATAAAGGACATTTTAGAAACTTCAATAATAGATTGGCCAGCTAGAACAGCCGATGCAATTTTGGAAGGGGCTCGATACAGTGAGTTGAAGTTCCTCAAGGAACAACAAACCCAATTAGATGTAAAAAAAAAACAACAAAAAAAACAAAGTTGCTTAATTTGCAGATTGCTTCCATGCAAACTCCCATGGGAAGGGGGAGGGGTAGATTCAGAGCTAGAGGAGGTTATGTGAATTCTCAGCGAGGGCGTGGACAGTCCAGAGAGCTGCGTACGTGTTACACTTGTGGAGAGGCTGGACATTTGCAGCGAGACTGCCCCCGGAATCGGAATCCTGATGGCCAGAGAGCTGATTTCCCCCCTCCCCCTCCAGTACAAGCTGAATTCACTCCAGTATATCAGTGCTTCTCTAACCCAGAAGATTGTGGAGGTGATACATGGGATGCATGACTATTCCTGAATTTGACTAACTCCTCAGGGTGAGTTAGAAGCTAAACTGGGAGGTTCTAATTTGAAATTTGTTATTGATACTGGAGCTACAACATCAGCACTGCGTTTATAGGATTTGCCTATCATCTATCATGCTCAATTAGCACAAGCACCGATAGTACATTGTGAAGGCATTGAGGGAAAGATAATTCCTCATCGTAGACTTGAATATTTACCTTTGCAGATTGGAGAAATTGTATATCCAACTACTTTTCTTATGGGAGACACTTTGCCAGTGAATCTTCTAGGTCGGGATTTTTTGGTGTCACATCATGCTACTCTATCCTGGATGGGTGGCAAGTTCTCTTTCCAGCTGTACCCTCTCTCTGAAGTACCGTCCCCTGCAGATGCCAGTGTTGTTCATCCGGCGCTAGAAGACCTTCCCTCTACTTTGTGGGCAGTGCCAGGATCTAATGTCGGGTGCCTTTCTATTCCTCCTGTGAAAATCACCGTGAAACCTGGAGTTCAGCTTCCTAAACTCAAGCAGTATCCACTGCCAGCAGCTGCCATTGATGGAATTCGTTCTGTGACTGAAGATCTTCAGAAACAAGGTGTCATTTATTCTACAACTTGTAAGACTCCAATTCTTCCTGTACTAAAAGGCTGACAGTAAGACTTATAGATTTGTGCAAGACCTGCGAGCAGTAAATAATGTGATTTTGCCAATTTTTCCCTTGGTGCCTAATCCACATGATATCTGGACACAGATACCTTCAGGGACCACCTAGTTTTCTGTTGTAGATTTGAGTTCTGTTTTTTTTTCAGTAAGAATTAGCAAAGAAAACCAATACACCGGTAGTCCTGCATATTTTCACAGGCCTTAAGAACTGCATTATTTGATGTAAGACTCGACCATTTCTTTTTAGTTCAATATGTGGATGATTTGCTTTTATGTTCACCATGTTATGAGTTTGTCTCTATTAGCTCATATTTCTAATTTAGGTTTGAAGGTTAATCTGTCTAAACTGCAATTTGTATCTCAAAATATTACTTTCCTGGGTGTTGATTTAACACCATCTGGTCGTGCAATTACCTCTGCTAGATTGAAACCTATTCTGTCATTGCCTTTTTCCAGCGACACCAGTGTTATTGTGTAGCTTCCTGAGTTTATTAATTTTCTGTAAATAATAGCTAGCGCATTTCTCAAGATCTTACTGCTCCACTTTATACTCTTCTTTTTTTTTATTTTATTTATTTATTTAACATCTCTTATATACCGCACTATTATCATCAGCGCGGTTTACATGGAACCAAACATATACATACAGAAAAACTGTAGTGCATTTTATAAGTAACAGGAATTTGAACTTGGTAATAAAGGGAAACTATGTACATTATGTAACTATATACAGTAGTCTATACACATTGGTCACAGTTGAAGTTGTCTTGACCTGAGTATGGATGTAGTATTTCTCTTGTGCAAAACTAAATTGGGAAATAGCTTAAGAAGAGGTGGTGTTTGGAAAGAAGGATCTGAAGGCCTTATTGTACCCCCATTATCACAGTGGGAGGTTTGTTTTAAATGTAAAAATTGCACTGGGAAATGCACCATGTTTATTGTATATGATTATTCTTTACCATTCAAATTGTATGTGGCTATTTCTGATTCCTCTGCTACCTGTGTGCCTTTACAAGCTTTCCCAACTGGTTGCAAGCCGGTAGGATATTTCTCAAAGCGATTTGATGCAGTGACTTTGGGACTCCCACTATGTCTACGTAGTTTAGTAGCAGTGGCTTTGCAATTGAAACTTACTGATTTTCTGATTCTACAGCGCCCTTTTTGTTCCATTTAACCAAGACTCAGCCTTTTGTCCTCCACACGTTTTATTGACTCTGGAATTAATAATTTCTTCGCTTCATGTTTCAGTCTGTACTACATCACTATGCAACCTTTCAACACTTGTGGAGGAAGATGGGTCTCATAATTGTTTCCAAACTGTACCTCTACCAGCCCCGGATTATACCTTTGTTTGTGGATAGTTCTGCTTTTAGAGATGACAAGGGCAAACTTCGTGTAGGCTATGCAGTCATTACGGTTTTGTGGAACTTTGGCAATATTTGGCAGCAACGAGGGTTTTGACTTCTGCTAATAAACCAATTAAACATGCTGCATACATTCACCGTTTGTTACAGGCTGTCCTCTTTCCAGCACAAGTTGCAGTTTAAAATGCAAAGGATATTCTTCTGCTGAAGATGTTGTGTCAAAGAGCAACCATTTTGCAGACCACGAAGCACAGCGAGCTGTTCTTCAAGCATCGGTGTCCCCGACAGTGCTGTATTTAACACCGTTTAATATGACTTTGTTTTCCCTTTCATCTTTCTTGCAGCAATAGCAAGATACTTCCTTTGAAAACCCAGACTCTGACTTCGTGGGGTGCATCCTGTGATGCTCAGGGCTGCTGGAAAGAGGATCATCTGCTTATTTGTCCTGACAGTCTTTTGTTTCTACTTGCCCTGTTCCTGCATTATAAGCTTTGCCGCTGTGGCTATGAATTATGTCTTTTTGGTTCTCCGGTATTACCTGAACTTCGGTTATTTTTTTCTTTGGCACAGCTTGTCTGCACTGTTTCAAGACTGGCACTGTAGGGTCAGCTTAGGGTCAGTTATTAAGATTTCTGCCTTCCAAACTCTTTTTGATTTTGCAGCCTGTTTTGCAGAGCTGTCCTGTGCCAGAGGAAGGAGGTGGTATTTGTCCGGATGGGTAGAAGCTTATCCATTACCAGTTTATTCCTGTCTGGGGTGTTCCTTTTGTTCTTTCTTGTCTGGGTCCAGCCATTGTTGCGAGTGTATGGGAGGGTATTGAAAATTTGCTTTGGTATTAAGAGACAACTGCACACTCTTTATCATCCGCAAAGCTCTGGCCAGGTGGAACGGATGAATAGGACAATCAAAAGTCACTTGCGTACTATGACACAGGATTGGGCTACAGATTGGACGGAAGCCCTTCCCTTTGCCCTTATGGCAGTGTGTAATTCCCCCAGCCTGACACCATATGAAATAGTTACTGGACGTCCAGCTATTTCTCCACATTACTTGGCAGTTATCCCAGATCCCCAATTGTTGCGCAGCGATATTTTGACTTATTGCTCACGGTTGCACTCAGTCCTGTCTGTTTCCCTTTTATTGCAAGTGAATCCTCAACGAGATGACAGAATCATCATATCCAGAATCATCAGAATCATCATATCTGGAATTGAAGTCACCAGACTGGGTCCTGATTAAGAATTTGCATCCAAAGACGCTTCTGGTTCCCAAGTTTCTAGGTCCATTTCTTGTGCTCCTGGTGGGATACTCGGCTTGTAAAGTGGAAGGACATTCTCGTTGGATACACCTTACAGTGTAAAAAGGCTCCTTCACAGACTCCAGACGGCGGCTCCCTCCATCAGTGAATCAAGAAAATACAACGCAGAGACTTATTGAACATTACATTGATATTACAGAAAAGATCATCAGGATTTACATGCTTTTTTGAATGAACTACTTATGCAAAAACCTTTTGTCCAGCATTTATACTACTGATTAGGTGGATAAAGGTGGTTTGATTTAGTATTTTACTAATATATAAGCAATGACCTTTTGGCACTTAACCTCTACTTCATTACGTAATTGAGAATTAAGGGGTAGTTATAGCTATAATATATATCTTCATCATCTTAAGAAGAGTAGGTGTATTTTTATTTTTGTCTTAGAACATTTATTTTTGGAGTAATTATAGTTCCAGATGTTTAGAGGTTTGCTAAGAATGTTTTCATATTTGGTCTTAGTTGTGCTATGGCTTATTATTGTTAATGAAGCAATACTGCATTTAGAATCTTGGGAAAGTTATGGGGAATATCCACATATTTTTGAGTCACAATTACACTCAGTTAAAAAACATTTTAATCTGTCACGTTGTACGGTCTTGCCTTCCAACCGTGACAGCTACTCGACACGGGTTTCTACCACAAGTTAGGCCCAAAGCCTTTGAAGAGTTTTGTGATACAGCTTTTAATCTAACTACTGTACAATGGTCTCATACAAACACAGAACCTAGAGTAGTTAGTTCTATGCCTTTAAAGTCCCCTCCAATATGTTTTATGGCTCAAGGTACAGGGAAAAAGGTAGGGGACACCCCATGGAACATTTGTAAAATAATAATGCTACATAATTCTTCCATCTGGGATAAGAAATCCCATGTACAGAAACCTTATATTTCCGTAGTACAATTAATGCAAGTTCAAGGGAATCAGGTGCATGATTATGACTTGTTACAGTATAATAGTTCTGGCTACCTTTTGAATGACTCAGTACGAGACATACCTAACTGGAGTTGCCCCTTATTAGGATATTACCATCCCTGGGAACGTAATCTATATGTAGGAATTAAGGAAATGAACATTATTCAGTGGGCTTTGAATAATTGTACGCAGAATCTAGTGTGTCCCCGTAACTTGACAATTTGGGAAAATGGATTAGTGGCTTTAATGGGAGGCTATTTTGTGTGTGGTAATCTTGCATATACAGAACTTCCCAAAGGTTGGTCAGGTACTTGCTATGTTGCTCAGTTAGATACCCCGTGGCGGTTTTCACCTTACCAAAATGTTACTTTATTATCAAACTTGAATAATTCCTTAAGAAGAAAAAGGGATGTTTCCCCTCAGGATGAAGCCATAACAGCAGCACAACAGTTGGTAGACTCTACAAGTCCTTTAACTAAATCTCAGATAGATGCATTTACAGGTACTGTTTGGCTCTCAACTTTTGGAGCCATAGTACCCACTAGAGAATATGGTACTCAGATTATGCGATTACAGGCAGTTGAACTTACAGCCCTGGATCTCACAGAGGCTATTAGCGTGTTACAAGGTGCAGTAGACAAGCTGTCCACTTATGCAGCTCAGAATCACATGGCTTTAGATTACCTACTAGCGAAGGAAAATGGCGTATGTGGCCTAATTTCTGTTGCAGTATGCTTGATGATGAAGGGAAAGTAGTGAAAGGCCTACTAGATAAGGTTAGGAATCGTACATTTGTATCAAGTAGTAGTTATGTAAGTTCTTTTTCTGATTTTTTTTGGTTCTGTTTCTTCTTTCTGGAATTCATTATCTAGGCCCCTGCAAGGCATAGTAGCTTCATTATTTGGCTTATTAGGGATTATCCTTTTAGGAACAATAATTCTTTGTGTAATATCTGCTTGCTGTAAGAAATCAATGGAGACACTGACCCCTAAAATGATGTTACAGGTTGACCCAGAAGCTAGCTACGATCCATTTTTAATACCGATGTCTGAGTTTCCTTATCTGTGAAATGATTCTTTACAGAATCAGAGGAAGGACTGAAAGAAAGCTTGATTGTACCGGGTTGGATACACAGTCAGGCCCTGTGTATAATATTATATTGCTATAATCCCTAAGAAAGAGTTAATATCATTTGTAGCTTCTTATTTAATACTATCCTTGAGAACTCTGTAGAAGAAATTGGATGAAAGGTTTAAATAACAAACATTAGTCTTGTTATTAGAAAGATAAGTAAAAGGCAAGTTGTTTAACCAGCCTCGCAGTCTCTGGTCAGAGATATCAAACTGTCAGTGTTAGGATTAATTAGAATTAAGGCCTACATAGTCATGCCTGAGAATATATGTATGTCTTTTCATGATTATCTATGACGTGCATGCCTATAGAAAAGTATATTATGAATATACGTAAAACTAGACGTAGAATAAAATATGTATATTATGAATATACGTGATGTGAGACGTAGAATAATAAAGTGAAATTATGCTGTGTAATGGTATCTTTACCTATAAATAAAGAGGCCTAAAGCTTTGATTTCAGAGTAAACATAGGCAAAGGCCTGGCTTGCTCTCCCAAAGCGCTTTGGTCCTGTGTGTATAATACAAGTGTGTTGTGTATTATTTACTGATTATCTATTAACCTTCTCATTGCTGTGTGTGCGGATTTCCGTTCCCAAGAGCCCTGACTTGTTGCAGGTGAGGGGAGGTGCAGAGTAATCTTTCAGTGGGGAGGCAGCTATGCAGGAGCAGTGGGATGCTCCCAAAAGCCTTCCTATTGGACACTGTGGAGCATTCCCATGTGGGCTCCATCGGTACAGACGTCACCCTTATGTGAAGGCTACATTCCTGCTTGTTCCTGGAGATCAGGATTTGCTTCCTGCTGGCTCCGCAGAAAACTAAGAACTGAGGAGGGAAAGTCACAAAGGCGGGAAGACAGCAGTGCAGGCACAGTGGGATGCTCCCAAAAGCTTTCCTATTAGACGCTGGGGAGCGTTCCCGCGCAGGCTCAGTCGGTACCAACGTCTCCCATAAGTGAAGACTACATTCCTGCTTGTTCCTGGAGATTGAGATGGATCGATACAATAACAGCAGCTATGAGTGTCACTCTGTCAACAATGAGCCGCCTGAAGACTGAACACAGTTTAGGACAGCTATCCAGAGGGTTGTCATGAGCCGACAGACTCAACGGCACTTAACAGCAGCAGAATATACCAAAACCTATCAGAGTAATAATTCCTTTTCTGTGTGTACTTTGAAACCTCCTGCAGTAGGAGGCCGGCTCAGATGTGTTCCATGAGAGATTGTGATGGGCAACATGCTGCTTTTTCAAAGAAGCCAGCCTTTTCTTCCACCTTTTCTCTGAAGGGATTTTCTGTGGCACGGTATGTCAGAAAATCTGTCCTGCATGGCTGATGCTCTGTAGTTCTATGGGTGCTCAGCTATGAGAGGGCTCGATGACTCCTTAATGTCGAATCACTGCCAGCATCTGATGCAGCCTTTGATGACATACAGACCAGTGTGGCTGATGCTGATAGATCAGATTTCGTAGCACCAAAAATGAATTCACGCAGTTTTTTACAAGGCGGCGACTAATGATCGCGTCCCAGACCCTGAAGGCACCAATTATAGATATGGTCCTTGAGTACTTGGAACACTTTATAAACCTGTTGGCTAGTTTTTGTGACGTATTGCCCAGAAAATTAGCTGCAGCAAAATCAAAACTGAAAAAAAAAGTAATAATATGCAGCTGGAGCATCAACGGCTAAGGTGGCAACAGTACAGCAGAAAATGAAGAAAACTTGAAAACCTCCGAAACACTAAACTAGAGGAAACCTAACAGGAAAGAAAGATGACAGCAATAGCAGGCAGACAGAGGAAAATCAGTGAGAAAAATATTAACAAAATCTGTGAACTCATACACTACTCCAAAAACTGTCTGTGAGACTCTGCAGAAAGAAAGACTGAGGTAAAATGGCACTGCCGCAGCAGGCAGGAAAGGAGTTCCAAAAGCTTACAGAAGGAGCTGGGAATACTTCCATGGGGGGGAGGGGGGGAACAGTCAGATGATATCACCTATATATGAGGACTTTTTTCCTGCTTGTCCACAGAGAATAATTTTGTCAAGCCTTAATTTTATATTTGATTCAAGATAAGACAGATAAAGTCTCAGTACTGCAAATCAATATAATGACATTTTAAAGCATGCACTTATATGAAACAATGGCACATTCTCCTACTGACACAGAGGTCTTCCAGACCCTGCTCTCACAGGAGACCTCGGATCCCCGGGGACTAGCAAGACAGAAAGGCTCACCCCCTCCCCATGACACACAGAAACCTGAAGACCACAGACTACAGATAGGTGCTATTTTTGAAGAGGCAGCTGCCAGGGTAAAACCAAATTGGGATTATTCCTGCCCCCATTGCCCTCTGAAGCCACTGGGGGTGCATTGGAGTTCCAGGAGGTGAGGACCAGGGTTGAATCTCAGATTAATTGCATTAAGGAACAGGCTCCATATTTCTATGTCTCATACTGGGCAGGGAGAACTCTTCCAAGCCCACTAACCAATAGGGATCGGAGGCCTCCCAGGGGAAAACGCACCATTCTACCTCACTAAGTATACACTTTATAACTGGTTTAAACTCCATATCCATATCTTTACACATGTACATGCATACATATAGGCAGACAGCAAAATGGAATGACATTCAACAGTAGGTGCTCCCTTGAGGAGGGAGGAACCTAAGTCACATGCTGCAGAGAGAAAAGTGGTATAGTTTCCCTATAGTAGTGTGTAGAAAGCTGGCCAAGATTACAACACCCCCTCACTCTTGCCCATTGCAACTCTCTTCCTCCATTCCAGCCTAACCCTCAAGAATGAGCCTCCCCCCCCCCCCCATGGTGTTCTTCCTTATTTTCTTGCACCCTCTCGCCTGTCAGTCCCTTCTCAATATCATTAGCAGAAACAACAGGAAGAGGAGAAGGAACAGAAGGGGGATGCCTCCATACTTCTTATTTCCCTATTCATCAGGAATGGAGTGGTAATGATTACCAATGATGTATACAAATAGATATGTGCTGGTGACAGAACCAAGGCTCAGAGTCAACGCCATGGTTAGCAGTGACCGCCCAGGAGAGGTGGTGGTAGCAGGCAAAGAAGGCCCAAGGAGGTGGCAATAAAAGGAAGAGACAAACTCAAAAGATCTGGCTGAACAAATTCCATTTTCTTCCAGCATAGTCACACTTGCTGGGCAAGCAGCAAAAAACAGTCGCATGCTCCCTACTCTTCACACACATGGCTGTTGTGAGAGCAGTAGATTGCCATTACTTTCACCCAGCCTGTATTTATTTAGCTGGGTTTATATACCGCTTTTCTCCGTGTTAAAGCGGTGTACATTGCATGGAGGATATAGTTGTTACATCAAACAGGAGTTGGCGTATATACCTGGGAAATATCAAACAGGGGTTACATCAATGGGATACATCAAAGAGGTGTTGGCTTTTATACATGGGTCAGATGGGATCCAGCTTATAATATGTGTAACATTTTAAGTTATATACATAGGGGAAGTAACTTATTTACAAGGAGTGTCAGCTTGCATGTTCAGGTGGGGGATGTGTGCATTGGTTTCTGGTTGCATGGATTAGGATGGGGATTATGTGGGTGGGTCAAAGTGTTTGATGAATAGGTGTGTTTTAGGCATTTGCGGAAGTTGAGGTCGTCACTGGTGTTTGATTTAGTTGGGGAGGGTGTTCCATAGGGAGGGTGCATATAGTTTGAAGGATCATGTTCAAGCTTGTTTGTTGCTCTTTGTTTTGGCGTGTGAGATAACCAGTATGTTACTCGTGGACTGTCCTATAGCTCTGCTGGGGTGGAATGTTTGGAGTAATGTGTAAAGGTGTAATGTGGGGTCGGAGTGAATGGCTTTGTGTGTGAGTAGGAGAGTTTTGTACTTGATGTGGCTATTCGGGGCAGCTAGTGAATCTGTTTTAGGATGGATATGATGTGGTCGTATTGCAAAGCTCCTTGTACAAAGCGGGATGTGTGGAGGACAGTGTGTAGGGGGATTAGGGTGGATTGTGGCAGGACTTGGTAAATGATAGATGAAGTTGCAGTAATCGGCATGATGGAGGATCATAGCCGAGTTGAATGGAAGTCCTGTGGTTTGAGGAGGAGGAGGAGTAGGTGTTGTAGTGTTTTGCCTTTATGATAGATTGCCCTGGTGGTTGTGTCAATTTGTGGGGTTTTTTAAATATTTATGTTTTTATTAAGCAGTTTTCACAGTTCCAATATTTGATCACAATCTTAACACCATTATCATCAATTCACACTATACATATACCCCCCCTTTTAATATACTCTTATTAACAATGTCTAGCCTATTCCTAACCCCATCAGCCCACCCCCCTATGTCTTAGCTCTATCTTCATATAACTACATCAACAATAGTCAACAAGCATGGTCCCTATTAACCCACAAGAACTAGCAAACTATTTTGCTAGTAAACTAAAGCTGTCTTCTATACCGATACCCAACCCCCTCCCAAATACAGCCAACAATGGCAATGTTTGGGACTGTTTCCATCTTATCGATAAAAAGCAATTACTTAATATAATCACTAATATTAACACAACCACATCCATCCTAAATCCTTGCCCGGTATCCTGGATTAAGACATCTAAAACTGTACTAGCCCCCTTTATATTAGATATAGTAAACAAATCACTTCAACAAGGCCTACTACCTAAGGAACTCAAAATAACTGCAATCCGCCCCATTCTTAAGAACAAAACACTAAATGACAATGACCCATCATCATATCGTCCGATTGCAAGTATTCCCTTCCTAGCTAAAATTATTGAAAAAGCTGTCCAACTACAACTTCAGGATTATATAGATACATCCGCCCCCCTTGATGATCATCAATATGGGTTTCGCCCCTTCCACGGCGTGGAAACCCTACTACTTGCCCTTCTAGACACTATCATTAAAGGTCTAGATAACACAAAACAAGCCTTCATCCTAGTATTTCTTGACATATCCGCGGCATTTGACAGTGTAAACCATAATATACTGTGATAAGGTGAGCTGTGAAGATGAGATGGAATGGGAGAGAAATGAGGAGTGTGCCTTTAAAAACAGATGTAAACAGGGTTCCCATAGAAACCACAAGCCACCCGAGCATGCAGTAGCTAGAGCTAAATCCTGCCCAAGCAGTGACGTAAGAGATAGGTTGAGCCCTAACAGCTCTCACATGTGCAGAGAGGAGGGTGTGGCTGAAAAGAAGCACCATTTTAAAACGGCTTCAGTGTTTGGTAAAAGTAGTCAGGAGGAAAGCATTCACAAGGAAGGAAGCCACGAGAGAAGGGAGCAAAGGAGAGGAGGAGGAAAGACAGCTGATTCTTGCCCTCAGAAAGCAGTGGAACCAAGGTAGGAACCTGTCCTAAAGCATCCCAGGGAAGAAAAGCTGGAAAGGTTTGTTTCCACGTGGGGAAACAGCTCGGAGAGCCAGCCAAGTAAGAAAGGTGGGGCAGACAAGTTTGCTACAGTTCCTAACGGAAGCTTTTCTGAAGAAGTGGTCAGAGAGCTGAGGAAAAGCTCTGAAAGCTGTGCTAGTCAAAAGACAAGGAAAGCAGTTCCAGCCAGGAACAGGAGCAGTGCAAGTAAGAGCCGTGAGTCAGCTCTAAAAGCTGTTGAGAAGCTTTTCTATGAGAAAGAAACTCCTTCTTTAAGCTGTGCTGATATAGAGCAGAAAGAATACTTTTTAGGGAAGCTAAAAGAGTTTCTGCAGAGTGATAAGTTTAAACCTTCTGATATAAGCTCCCTAGAAGAGGATTCAAACAAAGCCGTGGAAGATATGCAGATAGAAATGTTTGAAAACCCTTGTGTTGATGACGTAGTAGAAATGGAATGCTCATTTTCTAAGTCAAACGTGTGCTAGGCTCAGGCCAGGTGAAGAAGTTCATTTACCCTGGTTTGTTAAGCTGAATGAGAAAGAAAGCCCTGACTGAGAAGTTTTAAAGTCTGCCTGATGTAATTAACAGCCATAGCAAAGAAAGGCATTTGTCTGAAGGAAGCTGAGTGCCGCTGCTGTGGAAAGAATATTTCTGACTTTGATGTTAAGCCTGTTTTGTTCACCTTCATTATTTAATTTGGAGAAATGATCCTTGCCTTGTTTATGCGCTATTAATTTTGATGCGAGGGAGAAACCCCGGAATAAATTTCTTTGTTTTGCCTGACAAACTGTGTGGACACACTACTTTGCTTGGAGAGTATACAAAACTACAAGTCCCAGCATTCAGTGCTGGCAGCCAAAGCCTGGGACAATACTCAAAGGGCAAATAAGGCAGCCCTTTTGCCTACCGGCCATTGGCCTAGGCAGGGGGTCCCGACAATGTTTATTAATTATATACCCTGTTATCCGAGTTATATTCTCCTGTTTTCTGTAAACACAAAGTACTGTTAAATTGTGTATCTCACTGTTTTTTGTGAACCGCGCTGATGCCTAATAGTGCGGTATATAAGAGTCTATAAATAAATAAATAAAAATAAATAAATAAATACTCATATCAAGACTCAGTCAGCTAGGATTACAGAAATTAACCCTTGAATGGTTTAAGTCATATATCTCAGACCGTTCACAATATGTGCAAGTTGACCAAATGTCATCACCTACATTTCCTCAAGAACAGGGAATACCACAGGGCTCTGCTCTATCCGCCTTCCTATTCAATCTTTATCTACAGCCAATATGCACCATTTTCCAAAAATATAAGTTGAATTATCATATATATGCAGACGACATTATGTTGTTCTCTCCAATCAACATACTTGATCCCAACTATGACAATTTAGCATTATGCCTCACTGAAGCTGAACTCTGGCTTCGATCAAATAATATGAACATAAATTTCAAAAAAACAGAAACATGAATTTTACACCACCATCAGACATCAAACTCCTGAATTTTACCCTTCCAGTTAAAGACAAAATCAAATAACTGTTAAATAAATAAATAAATAAATATCTAGGAGTCACCCTTGACAGAACCCTTAGCTTTACATCCCACATTAAGAAAATATCCAAAACAATTTATTATAAACTCAGATCGATCCAACAACTAAGACCACTACTAGAAAACAATGATTTTAGAACTATTACTCAAGCCTTAATAACTCCTCACCTTGATTACTGTAACGGTATTCTGCAAGGAGTAACAAAGAAAAACTTAAAAATCCTTCAAATGGCCCAGAATGTTACGGCACGAATAATATTCAAAGCCAAACGTACTGACCACATTACTCCAATCCTATACGAACTTCATTGGTTACCCATATTGAGTAGGATCCAATGCAAAATCATATTGACCACTTTCAAATTAATTAATAAGATTGCCCCATCATACCTATCCACATTGATTTATAACCCACCTGACAACAGAGCAAGAAGAAGGAGGAATCTCAATACCATTCTAGTGCCTGACTCAATAAGGAAGACTAAACAAAGAAGCAACAGCGCCTTCTCATATATTGCACCAACTTTGTGGAATAACCTCCCTGATCAGCTTAGAGAGATAAAAGACCTACAAATGTGTCGAAGAGAACTAAAAACACACCTTTTCACACATTACATCAATATGGATTGTGACATGGATATGACCTCCCATCCTCCATTTATTTATTTAGCTGTATTTATATCCCGCTTTTCACTGGGTCAAAGCGGTCAATTCAGTCTGATTCTATTTTTCCCATACAATTTACTACTACCCACATTTCTACCTAAGCAGATATCTAAAACTTGTATATATGTAAAATATGTCAAAAAACTGTAAATAGTTCTGAACCTCCATAACTATACAAAGTTGCTTAAAGTTACTTGTACTTGTTGATAGTTACTTATTCTTTCACTGTATTTCACATTGTTCTCTGTATTTTTTACTTTTGTTTGATGTAAACCGCCACTGATCTTAGGAATTGGTGGTATATAAAAACCGTTGCAAATAAATAAATAAATAAATAAATAAAAATAAATAAAACAATAGCTGCCCTTGCGTCAGTCCTGAGCCAGACGTTTTATCCTTTGCTGGCCCAGACCAGAACGGGCCATAGGGGACCGCACAAGCAAGCACTACTCCCACACCCGTCCCCCCCCCCCCAATCCCTTACTGCCTAGACTGAAGCCCCTCCCCTTCTCCCTTACCCCCCTCCCCCCCAGTACTCTGCTCCATAGTTTCTCAAATCTATCAAGCTGTTGCCATCTGGCAGTAGTCAAATTTTCCATTAGATATATCTGTCGCAATCTTTCCATGCAATGCTCCACTTGTGGGGCATTTCGCTGTTTCCACCGATAAGTCAGTTCACAACGTACCACACTCATACATGCCATTATTTGCCTCCTTTCTCTGTGTGGCCCCCCCTTCTCTCCACCATCCCATCAGACAGCCGCTTGGGCACACAATGCCACTTCCACCCCCACCACCTCCCGAATCCATTCTCGAATCTCCTCCCAAAAGGGTGTTATCTTTGGGCAGGCCCACCAAATATGATAGAAGGTTCCCTCCTCCCCACACTCTCTCCAACATTGTTTTGATGTTGCTGGGAACATTTTATGTAGGCAGCTAGGTGTATAATGCCATCTCATAACAACCTTATACCAATTTTCCCTTCTATCCACAGATAGGGGTAATCTTCTAACTTGGTCAAATATGTTTTTCCACTGTCTGCCCTCCATCTCCAAACCCAGATCTTTTTCCCATTCTATCATATACCTAGGTTTATTATCCAGGGTCCCCTGTATTGCTTTATACTGGGCTGAGGTTAAGCCCGGGGAGGTCCTCTTTCCATACCATATTACTTCCAACTGTGTGTAATCCCACTCTAAACCTCCCCTCCCCAATTTCTGCTTTAGGAAATGCACTACCTGCCCATAATGGAATTTATCCCCCTCCCTCAGCCCAAACTCCTCCTGTAAGTCTTCAAAGGGTACCCATCCCCCCCCCCCCATCCACAAATTGGTAAAACCACCTTAGCCCTGCCCTTGCCCACTTTCTATACACTCCCCCTTCCCTCCCCGGTTGAAACTCCCCTGTGTATTACAGCTCACGCATCAGTGAGAACTGGGCTCCCAGCCCCTTTCCTTCTACTTCCCTAATTTTATCCCACACTTGAAGCACATGACTTACATATGGGTTATCCTGCACCTATGCTCCTCTCTCTCCCTTCCCCATCCAGGGGAGGCATGCCAGAGGCTTCCCTCCTCCAAATGCCTCCTCCATAGCCACGAAATTCTTCACTTCTACCACTCCCCGCCAATCCATCACGTGCTGGGCCTGGGCAGTCCAGTAGTACGCTTGAAGGTTTGGCACCCCCAGCCCGCCCTCCTCTCCCTGCCTATACATAACAGCTCTCGCTATCTAGGGTGGCCGTTTCCTCCAAATAAACTGATTCATCTTCCACTGGAGCTCTCCAGGTTGGTCCCCGCGATTGCCACTGGCAGGGCCTGGAAGTAATATAATACCCTCAGCAGAAGATTCATCTTTACCACCGTTATACGGCCCATGATATTTTTGCTTTTGCCCATCCCTGTAGGTCCTGCCCCACCTCCTTCCACAGCTTGCTGTAGTTAACTGCATACAGGCTCTGTGGCTGGGCCGTTATATTGACCCTTAGGTATTTGATGGCCGTTCTAGCCCACTTGAAGGGGTAGCAATGTTTCAACCTCTCCAAAGTCGGTTTTGGTAGATTAATGTTAAGAGCCTCTGTCTTGTCCAAATTCATTTTGGATCCCGAGACTTCCCCATATTTCTTTAACCGGACCATAATTTCTGGTAAAGTCTCCTCCAGGCAAGGCACCACCAGCAAAACATCATCCATAAATAATGATATCTTATGCTGGTCGTCCCCCCCCCCCCCCCCTTATACCCCTCACCTTCTCATCTGCTCTTATCGCTCATGCCAGGGTCTCAATTGCGAAACAATATGGGTGACTTCCCCCTTTCTAGGACAAGAGCAGAGGTATACCTCCTGTTAATCTTTATCCTTGTTCTAGGACCTCAATATAGGGCCGGCACCCATTTCACGTACTTCGGGCCTATACCCATCTTTCGCATTACTGAAAATAGGAAGTCCCAGTCCACTCTATCGAAAGCCTTTTCGGCATCCACAGAGAGCACCATAGTTTCCTCCCCCTGATGCTGCGCCACCCAAATGGTCTCTAATGCCCTCTTAATGTTATCTGATGCCTGTCTTCCCATTGTTTGATCGAGTCCTACCAATACGGTCATCCACCTTGCCAATCTATTTTCCAGCACCTTTGCAAAGATTTTTACGTCCACATTGAGCAGGGAGATAGAGCGATATGACCCACAAAGCAGGGGGTCCTTCCCCCCCTTCAGCAGCACTGTAATCCCTGCTGTTAGCATGTCAGTGGAGAGGTGCCCCCCCCCCCCCACTTCCTGTATGCCACTAACTACCCTTAACAGGATCTCCATAAGATCATCCCCAAAGGTTTTATAAAAAGTTACCGTGAGCCCATCTATTCCTGGTGCTTTCCTGGTGGGCAGTTCTTTGAAGGCCTGTTCAACTTCCTCCCTCTTTATCTCCACCTCCAGGGCTTTACTTTCAGTTTCCCCCAAGCAAGAGAGCTCTACCCCTGTGCGTGGAACAGGAAGCATTTCGGAGAATGCTACCCTGGAAGTTCTGGATTTCAACTTTCTACCTAAAAGCCTAAATTTAGCCTCCAGAACCTCCCTACCACATTTTCCTATGTCATTGGTACTGACATGAATTCATGTGGTTGGAGGAGTGGTCGAAGATGTTGGGTGATTCCTATTTCAATGTAGATAGCCTGCGTTACTTTGCTGATGTCAAGCTGAGGTGAGAGCTGGAGGTCCAGAATAACACCCAGATAGCGTACTTCAGTTTTCACAGATAGGTTGGCGTTTTTTACTGAGAGTGTTGATGGTGGTGAGGTGATCTGGTCTCTGGTTATCAAGAGTACTTCAGTCTTTTTTAAGTCGATGGTGAGGTTGTGGATTCAACAGCCACTGTGTGATGGCATTAAAGCAATTGGTAATAGCAGTGAATGATGTCTGTTTTGTGGAGAATAGTGCATAGATCATAATGTCGTCTGCATAAAGATGGTAGAAGACATTATGCTCATGGATGTCGTCACATATTGGCTGTATATATAATAGTAAAGCAGATAAGGCAGAGCCCTGTGGGACTCCTTGTTTTTGGGTATATGGTAGAATGTGTCGGACCCAAGGTGCACAGAGGCTTGATGAGTCTCTGCAACATCTCAGATTTTTATACCTGGCAGATAGCACACCACTCTGGACATCATGTCTGGTCGGCAGTTGGATGCCTTAGTATCCCTCAAAAGAGTCACCAAACACCACTACCCTTTGCTTAATTGTGGTCAGTGATTTTGCAACTTTGGGGTGCTCGAGCTCTAGTTCTTCCCTTTCCTAGGATGCTTTTCACCTTCTCCACTTCCAGGGTTGCATACTGGTTCTTCAATTCAAGGGCTGGAAAAGTTGGCGTGTTGATTCTGCAGGCTCTGGTGACGCGTGCTCAAATTTCTTCATTCTGTAGCCTCCCATCTTCACCTCTGTCAGAGGGCTTTGATGTTTCAAGAAGCATATCATCTAAGTACTTCTCACAGTCTCGAATGCTTCTCAGACTTGCTGCCTCTTTTCTGAGCTCCTGCACCCGTTTCCTGAGAGCTTCAGCATGCAGGCATACTGCATATGTAACCGGTCTTTCAAATGGCATTGGGATCTCTGTCAGGACAGAGGCAGAAGCTGTAACGGGGGCAACAGCTTTGGCAATACGATTTCTCCCAGTCACTCTTCAGTTGATGAAGCTTTGGTACCTATTGAAGTATAAGAGATAGACCTACCAAACTCCCTACCTATTCCACAGCTGACCTTTAAGGGAAAAAGCAGTTAACCTCGTTTAAGTGTGATCTAAAAGCGCTGTTATATGTCCCTGTGTGTAGCTAATTGGAGAGTTGCACTATAAAGCAAAAATGCTCTCATGGGGTGAGTGGGAGATGGGGTAGGTAGGGAGAGATCTAACACTTGATGAGGTCTGTATTTTACAAAAGCTAGCTGTGAATGGGTAGCTGGAACACAAACAATGATCTCTAACTGAAAGAGCTTTGCCGAACACCACAAACAATTCTCAACCTCTGCAATACGGAAAAAGAATTAGATTTACAAAGAGAGCCTTGAGCGTCAAATCCTTCAAGGTAGCACGATTCAATGGCTCAATGACAGCCGTCATCAGGGCTCTGAGCACCAGAAACAGATCAAAGGAAGGGATCACAGACTGAAGGGGACGGCACAGACTTCAAACCCCTTGGAAACAGGAGTAGTTCCCTCAAGACTGGAGAAGGGCAGATGTGGTACCTCTTCACAAAAGTGGTGACAGGGAAGAAGTGACACACTACAGTCCAGTGAGCCTTACCTCGGTGGCAGGAAAAGTAATGGAGGCGCTCCTGAAAGAGCGAATAGTGGACTTTCTCAAAACCAACAAACATAAGAACATAAGATATGCCATACTGGGTCAGACCAAGGTCCATCAAGCCCAGTATTCTGTTTCCAACAGTGGCCAATCTAGGTCATACGTACCTAGCAGTTTCCCCAAGGGACACAGGTTCCACAATGCTTGTATTGGTTCAAGCATTGATATCCTGGGTCCCTTCTTAATAATGGTTTATGGACCTTTCCTCCAGGAACTTGTCCAAACCTTTTTTAAACCCAGCTACACTAACAGCCTTTACTACATCCTCCGGTAACAAATTCCAGAGTTTGATTACACGTTGAGTGAAAAAATATTTTCTTTTATTAGTCTTAAATAGTTTACCCTGTAGCTTCATTGCATGTCCCCTAGTCTTTCTATATTCTGATAAGGTAAACAATCGATCTACGTTTACCCGTTCCACTCCGTTCATTAATTTATAGACTTCTATCATATCTCCCCTCAGCCGTCTCTTTTCCAGGTTAAAGAGCCCCAACCTTTTTAGCCTTTCTTCATAGGAGTAGCCTTCCATCCCCTTTACCATTTTGGTGGCTCTTCTCTGAACCTTTTCTAAAATTGCTATATCCTTTTTAAGATATGGCGACCAGAATTGCACACAATATTCAAGGTGCGGTCTCACCATGGAACGATATAGAGGCATTATAATATCTTTTGTTTTATTTTCCATTCCTTTCCTTATCATACCTAGCATTCTATTTGCTCTCTTGGCCGCCGCTGCACACTGGGCCGAGGGTTTTAACATGGTATCCACAAGGACGCCTAAATCTTTTTCTTGGGTGGTGGTTCCTAATGTGGAACCTTGCATCGTGTAACCATAGTTTGGGTTGTTCTTCCCTAGGTGCATAACCTTGCACTTCTCCACATTAAATTTCATCTGCCATTTTGATGCCCAGTCTTCCAATTTATCAAGATCCTCTTGCAATTTTCCACAATCCTCCTGGGTTTTAACAACTTTAAATAGTTTTGTGTCATCAGCAAATTTGATAACCTCACTCGTTATTCCACTTTCCAGGTCATTTATGAATATGTCAAAAAGCAGTGGACCCAGCACAGATCCCTGGGGTACACCACTATTCACCTTTCTCCATTGGGAAAATTGGCCATTTAGCCCTACCCTCTGCTTTCTATCTTTTAACCAGTTCCTGATCCACAGTAGTACACTGCCTCCTATCCCATGACTCTTTAGTTTTGCCAAAAGTCTCTCATGAGGGACCTTGTCAAAGGCTTTCTGAAAGTCCAGATACACAATATCAACCGACTCACCTTTGTCCACCTGTTTATTCACTCCTTCAAAAAAACATAACAGATTAGTAAGACAAGATCTTCCTTGTCTAAAGCCATGTTGGCTGTCTCCCATTAGGTCATGACTATCTATATGCTGAGTAATTTTATTCTTTATGATGGTTTCTACCATTTTTCCCGGTACTGATGTCAGGCTCACCGGTCTGTAGTTTCCCGGATCACCCCTCGAACCCTTTTTAAAAATTGGTGTTATATTGGCGATCCTCCAATCCTCAGGTATTAGAGATGATTTTAATGATAGTTCACAGATTACTGATAGCAGGTCTGCAATCTCAAATTTCAGTTCTTTCAACACCCTTGGATGTATACCATCCGGCCCAGGTGATTTGCTACTCTTCAGTTTATCTAATAGTTGTAGGACATCTTCCCGATGTATCGATATTTCCTTCAATTCTTCCACACCTTTAAATACCACTTCAGTCGTGGGTAACATCCCTACATCTTCCTCAGTAAAGACCGAAGCAAAGAATTCATTCAGTCTCTCCGCTATCGCCTTGTCGCCTCTTAGTGCTCCTTTAACCCCTTTATCATCTAATGGACCAACTGACTCTCTCACGGGTTTTTTGCTACGAATGTACTTGAAAAGGTCTTTATTTCGCGTTTTTGCTTCCGCAGCAAGCTTCTTCTCAAATTCTCTCTTTGCCTGCCTTATCAATGCCTTGCATTTGACTTGCCAGTGCTTGTGCTGTTTCCAGGTTTCATCATTTGGCTCTTTTTTCCATTTCTTGAAAGATGCTTTTTTGGCAACAACAGCCTCTCTGACCTCAGCTTTAAACCATGCTGGCAATTTTTTGGACTTCCTTCCACTTTTCTTAAAGCGTGGAATACAGCTGGTCTGGGCTTCCAAGATAGTATTTTTCAACAACACCCAAGCTTGATGTACGTCTTTAACCTTTGCAACTGCTCCTTTTAGTTTTTTCTTAACTGTTTTCCTCATTCTATCATAGTCTCCCTTTCGAAAGTTAAAGGGTAGTACTGTGGATTTCCTTACTATCCCTCCTCCACTAATTAAATCAAAGGCGATCATGCTATGATCACTATTGCCAAGTGGCCCCAACACCCTTATCTCTTGCACTACATCTGGTGTTCCACTAAGGACTAGGTCTAATATTGCTTCCCCTCTGGTCGGTTCATGAACCAGCTGCTCCAAGAAGCAGTCATTTATTTCATCTAGGAACTTTATCTCCCTAGCATGTCCTGTTGTGACACTGACCTAGCAAGAGACAACATGGTTTTACCAAAGGACTAACTTGCCAAACAAATCTGATTGAGTTCTTTGACTGGGTGACCAGAGAACTACATCAGGGGCATGCGATGGATGTCATCTACCTGGATTTCAGCAAAATCTTTGATACTGTTCCTCATAGGAGGCTTATCAATAAACTCAATAGTTTGGGGATAGGTCCCAAGGTGGAAAACTAGATCAGAAATTGGTTGACTGACAGACGACAGCAGGTGATAGTAAATGGAGCTAACTCAGATGAAAGGAGGGTGATTAGAGGGGTGCCCCAGGGGTCGGTCCTGGGCCCGGCACTGTTCAATGTATTTGTGAGTGATATTGCTGAAGGACTGAATGGAAAAGTCTGTCTTTTTTCAGATGACATGAAAATTTGCAACAGAGTGGACTCCCCTGAGGAAGTGGATAACATGAGGAAAGATCTACAAAAGCAGGAAGAATGGTCTAATGCTTGGCAGTTAAGATTTAATCCGAAGAAGTGCAGTGTCATGCACTTGGGAAAAAGAAATCCAGGGGAAATGTACATGATAGGGAGCGAGAAGTTGGTGTGCATTATTTCTGAGGACCTCAAGGTAGCAAAACAGTGCGACAAAGCAGTGGCAAAAGCCAGGAGGATGTTGGGTTGCATACAAAGAGGAAATAGCAGCAGAAAGGAAGAGATACTAATGCCACTGTATAAGTCACTGGTGAGGCCTCACTTGGAATACTGTGTTACGTTTTGGAGACCATATATTGCAAAGGATATAAAAGACTGGAAACTGTTCAGAGGAAGGTGACCAAAATGACTTGGAGCCTGCGTCAGAAGCCTTATGAGAAGAGACTTGAAGACCTAAATATGTACACTGTGGAGGAGAGGAGGGATAGGGGAGATATGATTCAGACCTTTAAATATTTAAAGAGAAATAATGAACAAACAAACCTCTTCCAAAGACGGGGAAGCAGTAAAACTAGAGGGCATAACTTGAAGCTGCAGGGGGGTAAACTGAAAGGCAATGTCAAGTATAATCCACAATATCCCTCTTGTTCCAAGCATCACTGCTAATTTTATGTAAATAGTTCGAGCATGCTATCTAGCTAATAGATTATATACTCCATGTAAATAGTTCTCCCATGTTATCCAAGTTGATACTCCTGTTATATGTAATACCAAACAGCCTGTTGTTCTGGTTCCTTTCTGTTATTTGTAAACCGCGCTGATGTCAAAGAGTGCGGTATATAAGAAGTTGAAATAAATAAATAAAGAAAGAAAGAAATAAAGAAATACTTTTTCACTGAAAGGGTGGTTAATGCTTGGAATGCCCTCCCGGTGGAAGAGTTGGAGGCAAATACAGTGACAGAATTCAAAATGGCATGGGACAGACAGTGGATCCCTTTATAGCAACTAATTTCTCAACATACAGGGATGTCCTACACGGAGCGGTGGGTTCAACCCTAAACCAAGCTATGGGGAGGGGTGACCTGCACGGAGTGGCAGGTGTACCTCCTCTTGTCATCTTACTGGGCAGACTAGATGGACCATACTGGTCTTTTATCTGGAGTCATTTACTATGTTGACACACCTCCTCCAGGCACCAAGTATAGTATAGACGATTACATTAGGAAAGTACATAAGAACATAAGATATGCCATACTGGGTCAGACCAAGGTCCATCAAGCCCAGTATCCTGTTTCCAATAGTGGCCAATCTAGGTCATACGTACCTAGCAGTTTCCCCAAAAGACACAGGTTCCGCAATGCTTGTACTGGGTCAAGCATTGATATCCTGGGTCCCTTCTTAATAATGGTTTATGGACCTTTCCTCCAGGAACTTGTCCAAACCTTTTTTTAAACCCAGCTACACTAACAGCCTTTACTACATCCTCCGGTAACAAATTCCACAGTTTGATTACACGTTGAGTGAAAAAATATTTTCTTTTATTAATCTAAAATAGTTTACCCTGTAGCTTCACTGCATGTCCCCTAGTCTTTCTATATTCTGATAACGCAAACAATCGATCTACGTTACCCGTTCCACTCCGTTCATTAATTTATAGACTTCTATCATATCTCCCCTCAGCCATCTCTTTTCCAGGTTAAAGAGCCCTAACCTTTTTAGCCTTTCTTCATAGGAGTATCCTTCCATCACCTTTACCATTTTGGTGGCTCTTCTCTGAATCTTTTCTAATAACGCTATATCCTTTTTAAGATACGGCAACCAGAATTGTACACAATATTCAAGATGCGGTCTAACCATGGAACGATATAAAGGCATTATAATAACAATATAGAGGCATTATAATAAAGTAGCCCTTAAGCACTATCAAGAGGCATGCCAAAAGTGAGACCATAAGAAATGTCATACTGGGTCAGACCAAGGTCCATCAAGCCCAATATCCTGTTTCCAACAGTGGCCAATCCAGGTCACAAGTACCTGGCAGGTTCCCAAAAAGGCACACAGGATCCACAATGCTTGTACCGGGCAAGCAGTGGATTTCCTGGGTACTCTAATAATTTATTTATTTATTTAGGCAGTTTTGTATACCACCTTATCCTTCAATCAAAGTGGTCACAACACAATTGGGAGCTACATTTAACACGAGGGGATATGAGACACATACACTAATACTTACAGGGAACATGGGCAATGGAGGGTTAAGTGGCTTGGCCAAGACCACAAGGAGCACCTGTGGGAATAAAAACCCCAGTCCTTCTGGCCCAAGGTTGCTGTCCTCTAGTGGGATTTGAACCCCCGACCTTCCGGCCTGAAGTACCTTGCCCCAACCACTAGGCTACTCCTTCACTCCAATAATGGTTTATGAACCTTTCCTCCAGCAACTTATTTATTTATTTATTTAGCGTACATTTGTATACCGCTACTTCCAGCGATCAGTAGCGGATTAGATTACATGTTGGAAACTGTCAAATCAGGACAGAAAAATTTGTAGTATATACAAGGTGATTCGTAGGGTGAGCACAACACACACTTGTCCAAACCTTTTTCAAACCCAGCTACACTAAAGCTTTTACTACATCCGCCAGTAACGAATTCCAGAGTTGGATTATGTGTTGAGTGAAAAAAATATTTTCTCTTATATGGGTTACACAGTAGCTGCATTGCATGTCCCCTAATCTTTCTACTTTTTGATGGTGTAAACAACTGATCTACATTTACCCGTTCCATTCTAATCATTAATTTACAGACCTCTATCACACGAGGTGTGACAAAAAAAGAAACGAGACTGTCCCATAAATGTTTTATTACAAAATCTACAGAGAAATTACGCATTGTCCCCTAAAAAGTAATCCCCCCCCAGAGTTAAAGCACTTCTGCATTTGCTTCTGCCACGTATGGAAACACTTGGTAAAGTCCTCCTCCTTGAGGTCCCTCAGCTCTCTCGTCACAGTATCCTTGATCTCTTCTATAGAGGCGAAATGAGATCCTTTGAGCACAGTCTTAAGCCAGAAGTCGCAAAGTGGAAGATCTGGGGAATAAGAAGGGTGGTCGAGAGCTGTGATCTGTTTTTTGGCCAAAAACTGCCTCACACTGAGCACGGTGTTTGCGGGTGCGTTGTCATGGTGGAGCAGCCACGACATGTCTCTCCACAGAACCCGCCTGCTGCACGATCATGGAGGCAATTGAGGACCTGCTGGTAGAAGTGCTAGTTGACTGTCTGACCCTCAGGCACAAACTCATGATGAACCACTCCCTTCTCGTCAAAGAATGCGATCAGCATGAAACTGATCCTTGATTTAGACATACGCGCCATCTTGGGCCTGGGTGATGGTCTCCACTGCAGGTTCTGTCTCTTGCTTTCAGGGTCTTACTGGAAGACTCAAGTCTGATTTCCTGTGATGACTCGGCCAACAAACTCTGGATCTTCTCCGATCTTCTCTAGCAAGTCTAGACAAACATTGACCCAGTACTCCTTCTGGTCATCCAATAAAAGCTTGGGCACCATCTTGGCGCACACCTTCCGCATCCCCAGTTACTGCACCAAGATGGTCCACACTGACTCCCTGTTCAGGCTGAGCTCCTCAGCAATCATCTGCACCGTCAATCTGCGATCACTCTGCACCAGCAGGTTCACTATGTCAATGTTCATAACTGTCTTTATCGTGGAAGGCCATCCTGACTTGGGGTCATCCTCCACGTCCTCGCGGCCAGTCTTGAAGCATTTGTGCCATTCAAAGACTCGCGGCCTTGACATTGCATCTTCTCCATAATCCTGTTGGAGAACATTGGGCCCTTTCTCCAACTTAACCAAATATCTCAGGTTGATTCTTTGCTCCATATTTCTGCCACCTCCAGTTGCGTGACAAAGCGATGGAGCAGTGTGATACAAAAAAACCTGAAAAAGAAAAACAGAGTGAAAGAGATGAAAAATATTATAGCAACATAGTGACGAGATGTTGTGCAACACAGTTACATAAACGGTTAGACAATTGGCATTGAGCCAAGGGCATTGCTGCCACAGTCTCGTTTCTTTTTTGTCACACCTCGTATCTCCTCTCAGCCTTCTCTTTTACAGGTTTTAGAGCCCTAACTATTTAAAACCTTTTTCGCGAAGGGATATCCTTCCATCCCCTTTACCATTTTGGTGGCTCTTCATTGCTATATCCTTTTATAAGAAAATAACTGCAATACTGGATCAAACAAAGGACCATCAAGCCCAGTAACCTGTTTCCAACAGTGGCCAATCTTGGTCATAAGTACCTAGCAGTCTCCCCAAAAGACACAGGTTCTTCAATGTTTATTTATTTATTTATTTAACTGTATTTATATCCCGCTTTTCACCGGGTCAATGCTTGTATTGGGTCAAGTAGTGATACCCTGGGATCCCTTTTACTAATGGTTTATGGACCTTTCCTCCAGGAACTTCTCCAAACCATTTTTAACCTAGCTACACTAACAGTTTTTACTACCTCCTCCAGTAACAAATTCCAGAGTTTCATTACACGTTGAGTGAAAAAATATTTTCTCTTATTAGTCTTAAAGATTTAACCCTGTAGCTTCATTGCATGTCCCAAAGTCTTTTTATATTGTGTCACAGAGCAGACTCTCTAGAGCCCCCTGTGGAGCTAAAAAACACTACTCCTCAAGTAAACAGTGACGTGTGGAGAGAGCACATGACACAAGGGTATCAGAATGAGTATAAGGGAGTGAGGTCACAAGCCTGGAATTATCACCCAGCCAGTAGGGAGGCAAGGAAGGTCCCACCTGACCCCAATAGGCTAGGGTGTGGTGCAGCTGGGGATTACGTAAATAATCAGCACAGCTCACAGAAGAGGGAAGCAGAGAGAGCTGAGGAACCTGAGAGACGAAGGAGATTAAGAGAATCAAAGCAACCAAGAGAGTTGAAAGACCCAAGGAGAAAGGATATTCCCAGGCAGAGGAGATATCCAGAGTGGGAAGGACACAGACATCCCAGGTCTCTACAGCAAGGCAGAAGGCACTGGCTGAATGAAAGTCTGAGTGAGTCTGATGAACAATTAAGTGAAAGAGATGAGCAACTGAATTCAGACAGGGACAGTGTATGCAGCAGCCTTGATAGAAGCTATGCCCTAAGACACAAGTTACAAGCTAGGAAAAGCTATTCTGAGCCAGAGAGGAGAAATGCTAAGCTGAGCTATGAGAGGCATTTGTATGAGAAACAAAAGCCCTATAATGCTAACTTAATGAAAGCAGGAAAACTCCAGAATCTGGGTTACAGACAGAATATAGAACAAAGCTTGTTACCTGTGAGAGAGAACCCTTCAGAGGGATATAACTGGCATAAGCCTTCTCAGAAACTGCCGTTGGAGACAACAGCTGTTTGCAAAGCTCCTGTTAAAAGGTTCCACTCTCTAATAGCTGGGCAGCTAACTGCTTTACTCTGCCTGATAACCAGAGGCAGAGGAAAGGCTCCTGGTTGAGCAACTCCAGAGAATATGGTAAAACCAAACAGATACATTCTGTAGAGAGTCAAGTACGTCACAAGCTGGAAAGTTTGTTGAACAAGCTACCTCAGGAGAGAAGTGACGAAGCATCTGTACCTGACAGTGTTCCCATGCAGTATGAGCCTTATGTAATAGAGGATAACACTGAATTGCCTGTTGAACAGATGGACTGTAGTTTGATACTAGCTGACCAAATAGAGTCTCTCAGATAGAAGGCTGAACTGCTCCAGAGAAGCCTTTATCTGGAAACCTGACAAGCTGTATTTCTGTTTCCATTCCTATTTTGTTTGCTGAAAGGAAAGCTATTTTTGTTATAGTTCCTTTTTGTTTACCCGAGAAGGGTCATGTTGATTTGATTGTTATACTTTTGAAAGAATCCTACGGGACGGGGAATAAAACCCAGTTAAACCGATTTCGGTGTCACAACTTATTTGTGTACTGGCAAGGACTATAAATATTGAAAAGGCCAGTACTTTACACCCGGGTGCAGTACCAGCTGTGACCAGCAGGAGGCGCTGCACGACAAAGGGGTGACATAATGGCGTAGTGTTTCAGGATTTTGATACCACGTGACTTCCTCTGGAAAAGACAAGTGCTGAGCAGTGCTGGAAGAGACGACTCACCCGGAAGTACTTGCTGAGAGAGGATTTTCGCTGGCAGGTCGGCCAGAAAAGGAAGGAAAGGAAAACTTTCTCACACGCTGGAATCTACCCAAAACTCAGGTAACAGTCACCTGGGAGAAACGGTAGATGGATAAGTGAGAAAGAGGGCACTGTTCCTAAGTGGGAATTTAAAAAAAAAAAAAAAAAAAAGGAAGGTGCCGCACTTGGTGCGTTTTTCTCTTTTTTTCCGCAGGTCCTCAAGTGCCAGGAAGAATGGATGTACGTGATGTTCAGGCGTGGATGCAAACGCAGTGGAACGAACAAGCCAAGCTTATGCAACAACTGCAGAAACAGTATATGGACGCTACGCAGGAGCAACAGAGACCGTTGGTGGAATCATTGAAGGTTCTAGTTACCAAACCTCAGGACAATGAGGCAATGACTGTGCCAATACTGACGCAAGTAGCCATGAACCCTGCTTCCAATTTTTCTGTAAGACAGTTAACACAGTATGATGACATTGATGATCATATTGAATCGTTTGAGAGGATGGCAGCCACCCTCAAATGGCCGCCAGAGCTCTGGGCCATGCAATTTGCCTTAACTTTGACCGGAGATGCTCTGTCAGCCTTTAGAGGGATGCCTGCTGATTTAGCTACGAATTATACAGAGATTAAGAAGGCCATAAAGGATAGGCTGGGTTTTACACCCAGACAGTATAAGCACCAATTTAGGGAGGCACGCATACAACCCAAGGAGACTCCCCGAGCCTTGTATCAAAGGTTAAGAAGCCTCGCGTACAAGTGGCTTAACCCTGAAGGGAGATCCATAGATTCCGTTATGAAAGATATTATAATGGAACAGTTCATGCATTCGGTATCTGATGATTTGAGAACTTTTCTCATGTTACAGGACTGCCATGATCCTGAAGAGGCTGCAAACATGGCAGAAGCTTATTTTGAAGCCAGAGGGGCTAATGCCTTAAGGACTGGCGGGTTAAAAATAAATGGACAAGAAAGTCCTGGTAGCATGAGAAAAGGGGACAGGGATGCTATGGGAAAAAAAAGTGTGCGCGATAATATTGGTGAGGCTGTGGCTAAGAATGTGAGATGTTACAAATGTGGTAAAGTAGGCCACTATAAGAAAAATTGCAAAGTAAAGTTAGTCTTTATGGCTGGGGTTAAAGGTCAAGGCACAAAAGGGATTTTTCTCCAAGTTTCAGTAGAGGGAAAGAACGTCCTGGCTTTAATAGACTCAGGCGCAGAACAAAGCATGGTCTCTCCAAAATTATGGGAGATCCTGGAGCAAGCTCGTTCGGCTGCCTCCAAGCCAGAAAATAACCAGGTACAAATACAGTGTGTGCATGGAACCCAGGTTCCATATCCCCTGCATAAAATAAGGGTTAAGGGGATGGGCATAGAACGCGAAATCCAGGTAGCCATAGTCCCTGGGCTATCCCGAGACCTTATCCTAGGGCATGATTGGCCAGCATTTAGGAGAGGGTTAATGCAAGGTGCAGATACAAAGTCAGGTTTTGTTTTGACCAGATCACAGGCTAGTACCTCCGGAACTCAGGTCCCATCTGCTAAAAGAACAGAGGAACCAGAAAAAGAAAATGACGAGGCGAAGCCCGAGGAAAAGGAAGAGGAGAGAGGAATTAGTGTAATTCCTGACCCTGATGAGGCAGTTCAAGCCCCAAATAAAGAGGAGGAGACTAAGGTACTTCCTGATCACGATGAGTTAGTACAGGCCCCTAATAAAGAGGAGAAGAAACCCAAGAATAGGAAGCGCCAAGAGAGAGGGAAAAGGGCGCAAGGGAGGGCAGAGTTAGAAGCGGGAGAAGGGTTACCGTGGGTGCCAGAAGCCCTAGTGAAAAAGTTCCCTTCGTTCCCAATGGAACAACGAGCGGACCCTGGGCTAAAAAGAGCGTTTGAGTGGGCACAAGAAGTTCGGCTCACACTCCCCAGGTTCTTAATTGATAAAGACATATTATACCGAGAAAGTGTAGAACCATATACCGGGGCGGTTAGGAAGCAAGTGGTGGTGCCAGTGACATTTAAGGCTGTCGTGTTACGGCTAGCACACGACCACCCTATAGGGGGCCACAAAGGTGTTCAGGGAACACTTGATCAAATCCTGGCCAGGTTTTATTGGCCTGGTGTTTATAAGGAAACAAAAAAATATTGTGACTCCTGTCCAGCTTGCCAGAGGGTTTCCATAGCGCGCCCAAAGGCGGTACCTATGATACCCTTGCCCACCATCTCAACACCCATTAGACGCTTGGGGATGGATATAGTGGGTCCTTTGATAAGAACACCCCGTGGCTATCAGTATATGCTGGTAATCGTGGACCATGCTACACGTTTTCCGTGGGCGATTCCCCTACGGAATATTTCTGCCAAGGTGATAGCCCAAGAACTTGTAAAATTATTTTGTGAGGTGGGGTTCCCCCAGGAGATTTTAACAGACCAGGGGAGTAACTTCGTCTCACAGCATTTAGCAAAAGTCTGGGAGGCATTTGGCATTCGCCATCTAAAGACTGCGGCGTACCACCCCCAGTCGAACGGTTTAGTTGAGCGAACAAACCAGTCAATTAAACACCTGTTACGGAGAGGTTTAAAGAAAAATGAAATGGCCGAGTGGGACACGTTGCTCCCATTCGTTTTGTACACCTGTAGGGAGTGAATCCAGTCATCCTTAGGGGTATCCCCATTTGAGTTACTGTTTGGCCGGGCCCCGAGAGGTGTATTGGACATCTTACATGAGGAATGGGTGGAACCCGAGGTGCCAGAGGTAGGGTACCCCAGTTTTTGACCAACCTACGAACACGCTTAGAAAAGACATCTAAGGTTTCCATAGATAATCTCAAGATGAGCCAACAGCGTCAAAAACAGCACTATGATAAAGGCACACAATCTAGACATTTAGAAATAGGGAGTAAGGTCCTGATCCAGGTGGCGGATCCAGGTCCAAAATTTGAATCCCGTTGGAAAGGGCCAGGGACAGTAATAAAAAGAGTGGGGCATGTCTCGTACCTTATAGAGAATGATAGAGGACGTAGACAGGTCTACCATCTCAATGTGTTGAAGCCCTGGAAAGAGAGAGAGGCTCAGGTCAATCTAGTACATAAGGAGTATGGTAGGAGCACCAGGAGTATGCTTATGTGCTGTCCGTGTAGTGTGGCGGCAGCACGTAAGATTTTAAGGGGGGGAATATGTCACAGAGCAGACTCTCTAGAGCCCCCTGTGGAGCTAAAAAACACTACTCCTCAAGTAAACAGTGACGTGTGGAGAGAGCACATGACACAAGGGTATCAGAATGAGTATAAGGGAGTGAGGTCACAAGCCTGGAATTATCACCCAGCCAGTAGGGAGGCAAGGAAGGTCCCACCTGACCCCAATAGGCTAGGGTGTGGTGCAGCTGGGGATTACGTAAATAATCAGCACAGCTCACAGAAGAGGGAAGCAGAGAGAGCTGAGGAACCTGAGAGACGAAGGAGATTAAGAGAATCAAAGCAACCAAGAGAGTTGAAAGACCCAAGGAGAAAGGATATTCCCAGGCAGAGGAGATATCCAGAGTGGGAAGGACACAGACATCCCAGGTCTCTACAGCAAGGCAGAAGGCACTGGCTGAATGAAAGTCTGAGTGAGTCTGATGAACAATTAAGTGAAAGAGATGAGCAACTGAATTCAGACAGGGACAGTGTATGCAGCAGCCTTGATAGAAGCTATGCCCTAAGACACAAGTTACAAGCTAGGAAAAGCTATTCTGAGCCAGAGAGGAGAAATGCTAAGCTGAGCTATGAGAGGCATTTGTATGAGGAACAAAAGCCCTATAATGCTAACTTAATGAAAGCAGGAAAACTCCAGAATCTGGGTTACAGACAGAATATAGAACAAAGCTTGTTACCTGTGAGAGAGAACCCTTCAGAGGGATATAACTGGCATAAGCCTTCTCAGAAACTGCCGTTGGAGACAACAGCTGTTTGCAAAGCTCCTGTTAAAACAAAACCCTGAACAAAGGTTCCACTCTCTAATAGCTGGGCAGCTAACTGCTTTACTCTGCCTGATAACCAGAGGCAGAGGAAAGGCTCCTGGTTGAGCAACTCCAGAGAATATGGTAAAACCAAACAGATACATTCTGTAGAGAGTCAAGTACGTCACAAGCTGGAAAGTTTGTTGAACAAGCTACCTCAGGAGAGAAGTGACGAAGCATCTGTACCTGACAGTGTTCCCATGCAGTATGAGCCTTATGTAATAGAGGATAACACTGAATTGCCTGTTGAACAGATGGACTGTAGTTTGATACTAGCTGACCAAATAGAGTCTCTCAGATAGAAGGCTGAACCGCTCCAGAGAAGCCTTTATCTGGAAACCTGAGAAGCTGTATTTCTGTTTCCATTCCTATTTTGTTTGCTGAAAGGAAAGCTATTTTTGTTATAGTTCCTTTTTGTTTACCCGAGAAGGGTCATGTTGATTTGATTGTTATACTTTTGAAAGAATCCTACGGGACGGGGAATAAAACCCAGTTAAACCGATTTCGGTGTCACAACTTATTTGTGTACTGGCAAGGACTATAAATATTGAAAAGGCCAGTACTTTACACCCGGGTGCAGTACCAGCTGTGACCAGCAGGAGGCGCTGCACGACAAAGGGGTGACAATTGTGATGACGCAAACATTTGATCTACGTTTACCCGTTCCACTTCATTCATTAAATTATAGGCCTCCATCATATCTCCCCTCAGCAGTCTCTTTTCCAGGTTGAAGAGCCCTAAACTTTTTAACCTCTCATCATAGGAATATCCTTCCATTCCCTTTACCATTTTGGTAGCTCTTCTCTGGACCTTTTCTAACAACAACTATATTCTTTTTAAGATATGGAGACCAGAATTGCACACAATATTCAAGGTGCGGTCGCACCATGGAATGATACAGAGGCATTATAATATCCTTTGTTTTATTCAACATTCCTTTCCTTATGATACCTAGCATTTGCTCTCTTGGCCGCTGCTGCACACTGGGAGGAGGGTTTTAACATGTTATCCACGATGATGCCTAAATCTTTTTCCTGGGTAGTGGTTCCCAATGTGGAACCTTGCATCCTGTAACCATAGTTTGGGTTGTTCTTGCCTAGGAGCATAACTTTGCACTTGTCCACATTAAATTTCATCTGCTATTTGGATCCCCAGTCTTCCAATTTATCAAGATCCTCTTGCAATTTTCCACAATCCTCATGGGTTTTAACAACTTTAAATAGTTTTGTCTCATCTGCAAATTTGATAACCTCACTCGTTATTCCCTTTTCCAGGTCATTTATGAACATATCAAAAAGCAGCGGACCCAGCACAGATCCCTGGGGTACTGCACTATTCACCTTTTTCCATTGGGAAATTGGCCATTTAGCCTTACCCTCTCCTTTCTATCTTTTAACGAGTTACTGATCCACAATAGTACACTACCTACTATCCTATCACTTTTTAGTTTTGACAAAGGTCTCTGATGAGGGACCTTGTCAAAGGCTTTCGGAAAGTCCAGATACACTATATCAACTGACTCACCTTTGTCTACCTTTTCATTCACACCTTCAAAAAAACATAACAGATTAGAAAGACAAGATCTTCCTTGTCTAAAGCCATGTTGGCTGTCTCCCATTAAGCCATGACTATCTACATGATGAGTAATTTTATTCTTTATAGTGGTTTCTACCATTTTTCCCGGTACTGACGTCAGGCTCACTGGTCTGTAGTTTCCTGGATCACCCCTGGAACCCTCTTTAAAAATTGGCGTTACATTGGCGATCCTCCAGGTATTACAGATGATTTTAATGATAGTTCACAGATTACTAACAGCAGGTCTGCAATCTCATATTTCAGTTCTTTCAACACCCTTGGATGTATACCATCCGGTCAAGGTGATTTGCTACGGTTCAGTTTATCAAATACTTGTAATACATCTTCCCGGAGTATCAATATTTCTTTCAATTCTTCCGCAGTATTACCTTTAAATACCACTTTGGTCATGGGTACCATCCTTACATCTTCCTCAATAAAGACCGAAGCAAAGAATTCATTCAGTCTCTCCGCTACAGCCTTCTCCCCTCTTACTGCTCCCTTTTACCCCTCTATCATCTAATGGTCCAACTGACTCTCACAGGTTTTTTGCTAAGAATGTACTTGAAAAAGTCTTTATTACGCGTTTTTGCTTCCACAGCAAGTTTCTTCTCATATTCTCTTTGCCTGTCTTATCAATGCCTTGCATTTAACTTGCCAGTGCTTGTGGCATTTCCAGTTTTCGTCATTTGGCTCTTTTTTCCATTTCCTGAAAGATGCTTTTTTGGCAACAGCCGCCTCTCTGACCTCACCTTTAAACCATGCTGGCAGTGTTTTGGACTTCCTTCCACTTTTCTTAAAGTGTGGAATACAGCTGGTCTGGGCTTCCAAGATAGTATTTTTAAACAACACCCAAGCTTGATGCAAGTCTTTGACCTTTGCAACTGCTCCTTTCAGTTTTTTCTTAACTATTTTATCATAGTATCTCTTTTGAAAGTTAAAAGGTAGTACTGTGTATTTCCTTATCATCCCTCCCATTAATTAAATCAAACGCGATCTTGCTATGATCACTATTGCCAAGTGGCCCCAACACCCTTATCTCTTACACTGGGATCTGGTGTTCCACTAAGGACTAGGTCCAATATGGCTTCCCCTCTGGTCGGTTCATGAACCAGCTGCTCCAAGAAGCAGTCATTTATTTCATCTAGAAATTTTATCTCCCTAGCATGCTCTGCCGCGACACTGACCCGGTCAATACTGGAGTTATTAAAATCACCCATTATTATTACTGTTCTGTAACTTGTTAGCTTCCCTGATTTCTTTGAGCATTTCATCATCCATTTGTTCATTCTGGCCAGGCGGTCGATAGTACAACCCCACTGTCATCGCCTTCCCCTTTTTACATGGAATTTCAATCCATAGAGATTCTACAGCAAATTTTGTTTCCTGCAAAACTTTAATCCTTTCTGACTCAATGCCCTCTCTGACAGAGCACAGCCCCTCCACCAATTTGATCAGCTCTATCATTACGATATAGTTTGCACCCAGGTATCACAGTGTCCCACTGGTTGTCCTCCTTCCACCGTGTCTCTAAGATACCAATCATATCTAACTTCTCAATTAGTGCTATATATTCTAACTCTCCCATCTCATTTTTTAGACTTCTAGTATTTGCATACAAGCATTTTAGAGACTGTATTTTATTCATATTAATCTGGTTATCAGTAGCAGAGGCAATTTGGAATCTTTAAGCTCTGTCTGCTCTGTACTCATTGGTATTTGGGCTACCTTTGTCTTTATTGGAACCTCTCTGCTGATGTGCCCTAACTTCATTTTTTTGGTAGTATCCTTCAAGGATACATTGTTCCAAACCATGAGCTCTTGGGCGACTGTCGGCTCTCCCCTATTATCTAGTTTAAAGGCTGCTCTCTCTCTTTTTTAAAGGTTAATACCAGCAGCTGGTTCTATCCCGATTAAGGTGAAGCCCATCATAGTAACATAGTAAATGATGGCAGCTAAAGACCAGTATGGTCCATCTAGTCTGCCCAGTAAAATGGCAAGAGGAGGTGCACCTGCCACTCCGTGCAGGTCACCCCTCCCCATGTCTTTGTTTAGGGGTGAACCCACCACTCCGTGTAGGACACCCCGTTTGTTCAGAAATCAGATAGTTAAGTTTATTTTGATTTTATCCTGTTGCTGTAAAGGGATCCACTGTGTCTGTCCCATGTCATTTTGAATTCTGTCACTGTATTTGCCCCCATCACTTCCATCAGGAGGGCATTCCAAGCATCCACCACCCTTTCAGTAAAAAAGTATTTCCTGACATTGCCTTTCAATTTATCCCCTTCCAGCTTCATGTTATGCCCTCTAGTTTTACAGCTTCCCCGTCTTTGGAAGAGGTTTGTTTGTTCATTATTTCTCTAAGTATTTAAAGGTCTGAATCAATTCTTCCCTATCCCTCCTCTCCTCCAAAGTGTACATATTTAGGTCTTCAAGTTTCTTCTCATAAGGCTTCTGTCGCAGGCTCCAAATCATTTTGGTCACCTTCCTCTGAACCGTTTCCAGTCTTTTTACATCCTTTGCGAGATATGGTCTCCAAAATTGAACACAGTATTCCAAGTGAGGCCTCACCAGTGACTTATACAGTGGCATCTTCCTTTCTGCTGGTAATTCCTCTTTGTATGCAACCCAACGTCCTCCCGGCTTTTGCCACTGCCTTGTCACACTATTTTGCCACCTTGAGATCCTCAGAAATAAATCACACCAAGGTCCTTCTCCTGGTCCGTGCACACCAACCTCTCGCTCCCTATCGCGTACATTTCCCTCGGATTTCTGCTTCCCAAGTGCATGACACTGCACTTCTTCACATTAAATCTCAACTGCCAAGCATTAGACCATTCTTCCAGCTTTTGTAGATCTTTCCTCATGTTATCCACTCCCTCAGGGGAGTCCACTCTGTTTCAAATTTTTGTGTCATCTGCAAAAAGGCAGACTTTTCCATTCAGTCGTTCAGTAATATCACTCACAAATACACTGAACAGTGCCAGGCCCAGGACCGAACCCTGGGGCACCCCGTTAATCACCCTCCATTTACCATCACCTTCTGTCGTCTGTCAGTCAACCAATTTCTGATCCAGTTCACCACCTTGGGACCCATCCCCAAACTACTGAGTTTATTGATAAGCCTCCTATGAGGAACAGTATCAAAGGCTTTGCTGAAATCCAGGTAGATGACATCCATCACATGCTCCTGATCTAGTTCTCTGGTCACCCAGTCAAAGAACTCAATCAGATTGTTTGGCAAGATCGTCCTTTGGTAAAAACCATGTTGCCTCAGATCACGCAACCTGTTGGTTTTGAGAAAGTCCACTATTCGCTCTTTCAGGAGCGCCTCCATTATTTTTCCCGCCACCGAGGTAAGGCTCACTGGACTGTAGTTTGTCACTTCTTCCCTGTCACCACTTTTGTGAAGAGGTGCCACATCAGCCCTTTTCCAGTCCCCAAGGATCTGTTGAAAACATCTTTTAACAGCCCTGCAAGAACCTCTCTGAGCTCTTTCAGTATCCTGGGATGTATCACATCTGGTCCCATGGTCTTGTCCACTTTCAGTTTTGCAAGTTGTTCTAGCCCATCATCTTCTGTGAATGGCGTGGTATCTACTTCATTCCCATTTTTATATTTGGGTGTCACAGGTGGTCCTTCTCCAGGATTTTCTTTAGTGAAAACAAAGCAGAAGTATTTGTTTAGCAATTTGGCTTTTTCAATGTCACTTTTCACAAGTCCATTCCCAGCACTTTTGAGTCCTGCAATTCCACGTCTGATTTTCCTCCTCTCCTGAATATACCTGAAGAAAATATTGTCACCACACTTCACGGCAGAGATCTCCTCCCTGAAACAAAGACACACTATTCTTGACTCACTGTCATCATCAAAAGAGGACGCCTTGCTACCTCCCTCCGAGAGAATGGGTGGAAGTTTCTGTCCCAATGGTATTTGACATCGGAGCGTTTGTACAAAGCGGGGGTTGTGAGGACGGATGAATGTTGGCTTGGGTGTGGAGAAAAAGGAACATGGTTGCATATGTGGTGGGCGTGCCCAATAGTACAACAGTACTGGGGGAAAATTGGGGAGATTGTGGGGAAAATCACAGGTTTTACGTTAACATTGATGCCAGAGTCATGTCTCTTATTAAAGAAAACAGAGGAGAGAGAAGGAACTTGGAACATTGTGTGGCAATGTATACTTGCAGCAAGGTGTGAAATTGCACGTCATTGGAAGGATCGTGCTATGCCATCCTTGAAAAGTTATGCTAGTCGCTTGGGAGATCTGTATCTAATGCATCGGTTAACAGGGCTACAGAAAGGGAAGGTGGAGAAGGTAGAGCGTCAGTGGAGAAGAGTGTGGAAATGGATACACAAGGGGGGCGGGAGGGGGGTAAGAATAGGGGGTGTGAGGGTGGGGCGCAAGGGGAAGAGGGGTAGGGGGCAATAAGGAACTCATTTCTTCATGGGAGTCAAGGGGTTCTTGTGCAAGTTTAGGGAATCAATGTATAAGGGGGAGGGGGAGGGAGGAGGGGTGGTGGGGGGGAAGGTGGGTGAGGTTAGGGTAACAAGGCTGGTCCAATGTATAAGTAGTGGGAGGAGGGACAGTCCATGATTGTGACAGTAATGTGGGCAAAGGTGAGGGTAAAGATAGAATATGCCTGTGAGATAAAGAAATGTTACAACTTGTCATGATGCGGGCACTAATAAAGTTGGTTTTAAGAAAAGAAATCCTGTTTTAGAAGAACTAGATGTGCAGTTACCTCCTGGCACAGCTAGAGGGAGCAGGAACAGACACACTGATCCTAAAGAACCTAATCTCACTGATGACCTGCAGCTGACAGAGAACCAGGAAGTCAGCAGCCACGGTTCTCTTCATAAACCAGAGCAGAATGCTTCTGAACAGAGACGGAAACGGCAGGAGAAGAGGAGATGGCAGCAGTTGCAAAGAGAGCAATGGAAGAATAAGCAGTGGAAACAACAGCAGGAGCTGAGGAAGGAAGAGAAAGAGGAAGAAGGAACTGGAGTTAGAGGTGAAACAGCAGTAAAGCCTGGAAGCTATCAAGGACACAAACCTGATTGCTGTAGAAGAAGCCAAGCTGGAAGCTGGAACAGAAATAGACCTTACAAGGTGGAAAGCCATAAAACCCAAACTAAACCTGTTGTGCAAGGGGAGTTTGGTGGAAGTTACTCCAAGGTAAGAGGCCCTGCCAAGCCTAGTTCCTATACTCTACCTGTTTGTGATATAGAGAGAAGAAAGCAAAGAACCAGAGAGGGAGGTTCTGTAAGAGGCTTATCTCTAGAAGATCACTACCCAGTTTTACCTACTCGGAGGGAGAAGCAGTTGTACAAACAACTGAAGTTTTTACCCAGGGAGCCAAGGTATGAGACAGTAAAGTTTAACTGTAATGATTGCACTGCTAGAAGCCATCCTAAAAGAAACGTTCCTTTTAAAAGAAGCCAGAGTAAAGACTGGTTCACCAGTTTACCGCCAGCTTTGAGAGCCCCTGCTTATGTGGAGCAAAACTCCCAAGCTGAAGATTGCCATACTGGAATAGACAGGGATAGTGAAAGCACATTGGATCTGTATGGGGCAGATGATTTAATGGAAGTGGATTTTCCAAGCACTATTCCCTTACCTTTACCTGAAGACATGGAGTGTAATTGGTGCACTGCCTGTGCTCAAAACTGTGCATGTTACAAAGAAGAATAAATGCAATATATTTTGATTGTTTAACTATTCTGAATATTACTTTGAAGAAGCCTGCTTTGAACTGTGAAGTAACAGTTGATTAGCCAATGAACTTTGGTACCTTTTGAAACAAAGGACTGTTTCTATTATCAAACTGTCTCTTATTTTGAACCTTGCTTTTGAACGGGGAATAAAAGCCTTTATTACCCTGCACTCGGACTTTTCATTCATTCATAGCGCTACCTAGTGGCGCACAATCTTTGTGTCCACGACACCGTGTGACAAACTGTATTATGGATTGGTTGTTGTGTTATTGCTAAATAAAAAATTTCAAGTTTAAAAAAAAAAAGAGGAAGCCTCTCCCTCTTCCACGTCGGATCCACTAAATGGCGACTCATCCCATAGTAACATAGTATATGACGGCAGATAAAGACCAGCATAGTCCATCTAGTCTGCCCAGCAAGGTGGCAAGAGTAGGTGCACTTGCCACTCCGTGCAGGTCATTCCTCCCCATGACTTTGGGGGTATACCCTCCGCTCCGTGTAGGTCAGCCCTATTTGTTCACATACAGGATAAAGCTATGCTTATCCCTTTGGAAGAGCCACTCCTTTCCCTAAGAATGTTCCCCAGTTCCTAACAAATCCAAAACCCTCATCCTTACACCATTCTCTCATCCACGCATTGAGACTCCGGAGCTCTGCCTGCTTTTTGGGTCCTGCGAGTGGAACAGGAAGCATTTCGGAGAACGCTACCCTGGAAGTTCTGGATTTCAACTTCCTACCCTAGAAGCCTAAATTTAGTCTCCAGAACTTCCCTACCACATTTTCCTGTCTCATTGGTACCGACATGTACCAAGACCGCAGACTCCTCCCCAGCACTATCTAAGACCTTGTCCAGGTGGTGAGTGAGGTCCGCTACCTTCGCACCAGGCAGGCATATTACCAGGCAATCCTCTAGTCCAGCAGCCAGCCAGCTATCTACATGCCTATTGATCGAATCATCAACTATAACGGCTGTCCTAACCCTTCCCTCATGGGCACATGGCCCTAAAGAAACCTCCTCGGTATGAGAGGGTTTTACATCACCTGGAGGACAGGTCCTAGCTACAGGACGACTTCCTGACACACCGGGGTGATGCTCTTCTGTCACGTGACCTCTCTCCTGCATGGCAACAGGGACGCTGCCATACTGGAGGTGGGACTTCAGGACTATATCCCTGTAGGTCTCGTCTATGTACCTCTCTGTCTTCCTTATGTCTTCCAAGTCTGCTACTCTAGCCTCCAGAGATCGGACTCCTTCCCTGAGAGCAAAGAGTTCCTTGCACCTTGTGCACACGTAAGACCTCTCACCAACTGGGAGAAAATCATACATATGGCGATTAGAATTTCACACAATATTCAAGGTGCAGTCACACTATGGAACGATACAGAAATATTATAAATTCCTTTGTTTTATTCTCCATTCCTTTCCTTATGATTCCTAGCATTCTATTTGCTTTCTTGACTGCTGCTGCACACTGGGCAGATGATTTCAACATATTATCCATGAAGATACCTAAATCTTTTTCCTGAGTGGTGGTTCCTAACGTGGAACCTTACATTGCGTAACCATAGTTTAGGTTGTACTTTCCTAGATGCATAACTTTGCACTTGTCCACATTTGTACTTTCCTAGATGCATAACTTTGCACTTGTCCACATTAAATTTTATCTGCCATTTGAAAGTCTAGTCTTCCAGTTTATTAAGGTCCTCTTGCAAATTTTCACAATCCTCTTGAGTCTTAAGAACTTTAAATAATTTTGTCTCATCTGCAAATTTGATCCCCACACTTATTACATCTTTTTCAGGTCATTTATGAATATGTTAAAAAGCAGTGGGTGCAGCACAGATCCCTGCGGTACTCCACTATTCATCTTTCTCCATTGGGAAAATTGATCATTTAGCCCTACCCTCTCCTTTCTATCTTTTAACCAGTTGTTGATCCACAATAGTACACTGCCTCCAGTCCCATGACTTTTTAATTTGGCCAAGAGTCTCTCATGAAAGACCTTGTCAAAGGCTTTCTGAAAATCCTGTTACACTGTATCAACCAGCTCACTTCTGTCTACCTGTTTATTCACACCTTCAAAAAATATAACAGCTTAGTAAGACAAGACTTTCCTTTGCTAAATCCATGCTGGCTTTCTCCCATTAAACCATGACTATCTACATGTTCACAAATTTTATTTTTTATAATGGTTTCTACCAGTTTGCCTAGTACTAACGACAGGCTCACCAGCAGTCTGTAGTTTCCAGGACCATCCCTGGAACCCTTTTTAAAAATTAGTGTTACATTGACCTTTTCTCCAATCTTCAGGTATTACAGATGACTTTAATGATAGTTCACAAATTAGGTCGCAATCTCATCTTTCAGTTCTTTCAAGACCCCCAGATATATACCATCCTGACCAGGAGATTTACCACTCTTCAGTTTATCAAATAGTTGTAATACATCTTCTTGGTTTATCAATATTTCTTTCAAGTGTTCCAAAATAGCACCTTTAAATACCAGTTCAGGCATGGGTTACTTCCCTATATCTTCTTCATTTGGAGCATTGTGTGCAGTTCTGGAGACTGCACCTTCAAAAGGACATAAGCAGGTTAGAGTCTATGAAACATATCAGGACAGAATTAAAGATCTTAATATGTATAACTTTAGAGGAAAGGCAGGATAGGGGTGATATGAGAGAAACCTTTAAATATCTCTTTTGCATAAAGGCGCAGGAAGGTCTCTTTCAAATGAAGGCAAGTTCTGCAATCAGGGGACCGTTGGATGAGAGTGAAAGAGGATAGGAGTAATAATTGGAAATATTTCTTTACTGACAGAGTGACAGATGCGTGGAATAGTCTCTAAATGGAGGTGGTGGACAAAAGGACAGTATCTGAATTCAAAAAAAATGAGAAAAATACAGAGGATCTCTACAGGTAAAAAGGGAACTATTGTAGTTGAAATGAAAGGGCAGACTAAATAGGCCATGTGGTCTTTTTCTGCCATCATGTTTCCATGGGGTATATTTACTAATCAGTGGTAGCGGCTTCCCTGCGATATCGGAGCCGCAACGCCATAGAAATCTTAGCAATAGGCTCCCCAGCCTGAGAGACTTGCATCTGTCATCAGCAGGATCCAGGAGAAATTATCCAGAGGAACTCCCTTTCTCAGATGACAGGAATGTCACCACCACCGCAGACTGGACTTCATCATCAATGAGAGTAGGAGTCTGCACTCAAACCTCTGAGAACTGGGGGACCATTGAGTCAACAAGGACTACTAGAACAGCTGCATGTCAGCATGTGCCCACAGGACCATCTCTATGGTGAATGTCATCAATCTGAAGAGCTGAAGATAACTCCAGACTCTGGGGGCCTGCTGCACACAGCACATCGCCAGGCAATTCAACAGTTTTCTGACTTTCTCCTTGGGCAGGAAACTCTGCCCACGTGAGTATCGAAACATGTTCCCAGAAACTTCAAGGACTGGGAAGGCAATAGCTGGCTCTCTTCCTGATTGATCACCCAGCCGAGGCTTTCCATAAAGGATGCCACTGGAAAGACAACCTGAGATGCTTCAGAGAAGGAATGGGCCTGGATGAGCCGGTCGTTCAGATAGTGATTGAAACATATATTGGTACCACAGCACTGCTGCCACCATGACCTTAGAGAACATCCTTGTGGCTGTGGACAGCTGGAAAGGAAGGGCAGCGAAATGATAGGGAGAACCAAGCATGGCAAAATGAAGATACCTCTGCTAATCCGCCCAGATTGGGATATGAATATAGGCTTCGGCCAGATCCACAGAAGCCAAAAATTCTCCTCGGTGCACTACTTGAATCACAGAACGCAAGGCTTCCATCCAAAAGTGAAGGACACCTATGGGATCGTTGATCCCTTTGAGGTCCAGGATAGGCCAGAAGAAACCATCCTTCTTGGCAACACACAATAGATGGAGTATCTGCTCTTGCCTCACTTGCCTGTAAGGACGAGCATCATGGCTTTCACGCAAAGCAACTTATCCAAGGTGGTCTGCACCATGGCACCTTTGATCACATCTGGGTCTAAGGCATAGTCAACATCTCAGACAGCTCCCAAGTGTTCCTCATCTTCAGGGAGAGTCCCATCCTCTGTACATTTAGCCAAAGGCAATCGAGCAGGGTTTCTGCTTCCAGCCTGCCAAGAAGAGACTGCATCTGGGGGCAGCCAGAAGCTGCAGGGTCTGAATTTCCACACCAGAATGACAAGTCCTGTTGCAAAAAGGAAAAGAATTCTGAGGAGGACAATCCGGGCTCCAGAAGCTCTCCTCTCAGAAAAAGGCTTCCCAACACTAGGGGGAATAGCCACTACAGACTACCTAGAAGATGGAGAGGCTCACAGCATGGATGCCAGAGCCTCTGGCCAGGTTAGCTTCCTTACCCTTGGCGCCATTCTGCACCTTCTGCCCTGAAGCAGGGAAGGGCGAACCAACTGAACCTCCTTGCTGAGAAGGGGAAAACATGCCCTCCAGGGGTGACTCAGAAGCTGCCATATAGGAAAGGCAAAGTCCAGAATCCAAGGATGAGGATCCTCGCTTGTCACAAATCGAACATTTCCTGGAAGAAGACAGTTAGGGTAAGTATCATAAGAGTGCGCGCTAAGGCTGCATCAACCCACAAACATGCGTTAACTGCACTTTTATGTAACGTGACTTAAGGCACTAGAGAAGGAGCGCACATTGCAGCTGCTTGGGCAGAATGCACGTTAGGACCGTGCAATCCCCAGGTGCACAATAGGCAAAGAAGTTACTAATGCATGCAGAAAATGGCGGGAAATCCCCAGAAAATGGCGGGAAATCCCCATACAGCACCAACAGTTTCTAGCAGTCCACCCCAAGTTGCATCCCTGGGAGACAGAACCAAGAGCCTCCAACAAAAACAATGACAAGATCAAGTATTCATGCTCACCCCGAGAGCCCCAGGCATAGGATCCGTGCTGAACTAAGCTCTTCTCCCCTGAAACTGCTTCAGTAGCTGGATTTATTTATTTTTTTTAGCAGCACTGTGTAAAAAGTGACTGGGAGGCAGATCCTTCTAAGGGCCTTCTGCAATCTTCGGGGGACAGAGCAGGTGGAAGAAAGGAGGAAGGGGAAGGGGGCACGGAGGTTGTTCGAGGCTGCTATACTTTTCCAGATTCTGCCAATTTGTGACTGCTTAACAGGCCTTTATCTTGATAAAGGCGTGGAGCTGGATCAACTTTCCCTCCTCCTATGGCTACCAAAAAACCTCCGTCTAGTGGAGCCTCCCATGTCGTGCTTGTGAGAGAATCACCCCCTTTAGGGTTTCAGGTGGTCATTCACGAGTGTTTATCAATCTCTCGAATTCCTCTCAGATTTTCTACAGAAAGGAGGAACTCCATCCATCAGTTAGAGACAAAGAAATACTGAAGAGAGACCTCTGGTGGCTGAGGCTGATAGAGGGATGGAAGTAATGTAATTGAAACCTGGGCTTTTCATAGGTCTTTCTCTCCTCCAATCTGCTGGGAGTGGAACACAACCCACTTGTCTGGACTGGTCTAGCAGGATGATATGTAAATTCTGTTATCAATTTTGTCTCTATGATCTCCTTTGGATGCCCTACTATTTTTTCTTTGAAGAGATATTTCACACCTGGCATAATCTGTCTACTTTTTGGGAACCTAATAGGTAGTTGTGACTTGGATTGGCAAATGTTAATAACAGGATACTGGGCTTGCTGGACCTTTTGTCTGACCCAGCATGGCATATCTTATGTTCATATTTTCTGATGCAGTTTCTGAATCCACCTCCTGGGGCCACTATATTGTGACCTTTTAATCTGGCACATTCTTTCCTCTGAACAGTTTGCTTCCTATGACAATTTATAACTTTAAAGTATCTGAATATCTCTCTCTCAATTCACTTCTCATCTAGCTTATACATATTTAGGTCCTTAATTCTCATATCATATGGTTTTTGAGTCAAACCCTACACCAGCCTGAACTGTCTCCACCTTGTCCATATAGAAACATAGCAACATGACGAGAGAAAAAGACCACATGGCCTATCTAGTCTGTCCTTCCATATCAACCACTACAACAGTCCCTTTTTTCCATCAGAGATCCTCTGTGATTGTTCCATGCTTCCTTCAATTCAGATACTGTCCTAGTCTCTACCACCGCCACTGAGAGACTATTCCATGGATCCACCCACTCTTTCCGTAAAGAAATATTTCCACATATTACTCCTGAATATATCCCCTTTCACCCTCATCCCATGTCCCCTCATAGCAGACCTTGCTTTCAATTGAAAGAGGCTCTCCTCATATGCATTTATGCCACGGAGATATTTAAACATCTCAATCATATCACCTCTATCCTGCTTTCCCTCTAAGGTGTACATATTAAGATCCTTAAGTCTGTCCTCGTATGCTTTATAATGAAGACCACTAACCATTTTAGTAGTCACCCTCTGTACTGACTCCAGCCTGTTTATATCCTTTTAAAGGTGTGGTCTCCAGAATTGCACACAATACTTCAAATGAGGTCGCACCAAACACTTATACAGAAGCACTATCACCTCCTTTCTTCTGCTGGCCATTCCTCTCCCTATGCACCCAAGCATACTTCTAGCTTTAGCTGTCACCTTTTCTACCTGTTTAGCTACTTTAAGATCATCAGACACAATCACGCCTAGGTCCCGCTCTTCTTTAGTGGACAAAAGTACTTCACTCCCTATATTATATCACTCTCTTAAATTGCTGCAGCCCAAATGCATGACCTTGCATTTTTTTAACATTAAATCTCAGCTGCCAAATTCTAGATCATTCTTCAAGTTTAGCTAGATCCCTCCTCATGTTATGTACACCTTCCTGGGTGTCTACTCTACTGCAGATTTCGGTATCATCCACAAAGAGGCAAACCTTACCCAACAGCCCTTCCACTACATCACTAACAAAGATGTTAAAAAGAACCGGACCAAGGACAGATCCCTGGGGCACACCAACCTCCTCCTCAGAGTGAACTCCATTTACCTGTACCTTTTGTTGCCTCCCACTCAACCAATTTCCAACCCAAGCAGTAACTTTAGGGTCCATCCCTAGGGTGCTCAGTTTGCTTATAAGTCGCCGGTGAGGAACGGTGTCAGAGGCTTTACTGAAATCTAAATACACCAACATCTAGGGCTCTCCCTCGGTCCAACTCCCTGGTCACCCAGTCAAAGAAATCAATCAGATTTGTCTGACAAGACCTGCCTCTGGTGAATCCATGCTGTCTCAGATCCTGTAATCTGCTGGACTCCAGAAATCTCACTATTTTCTCTTTCAGCAGCGTTTCCAATAATTTACTCACCACCAAAGTTAAACTAACCGACCTGTAGTTTTCAACCACATCCTTACTTCTGCTTTTGTGTAAAGGGACCACATGAACCTCTCTCTCCAGTCCTTTGGCACCACTCCCGACTCCAACAAGGCATTGAAAAGGTCAGTCAGTGGAGCTGCTAGAATGTCACCAAGTTCCCCCAGTATTCTAGGGTGTATCCCATCCGTTCTCATCGCTTTGTTTACTTTAAGTTTAGCTAGTTTCTCACAAACACAGTCTTCTGAAAATTGTTCAAGATGTCCCTCGCTTCTGTTCCTGTTTGTGGGTGTTTTCTAGGGTCCTGATCCTGGTTCTTCATCTGTGAACACATAACAGAAATATTAGATAAACAATTCCGCTTTATCCTCATCAGCTTCTACATATTCCTCCCCGTCACCCTTGAGTCTAACAATACCACTTTTGCCCTTCCTCTTCTCACTAACATATCTGAAAAATGTCTTATCTCCACATTTTATTGCATTGGCTATTTCCTCCTCTTTTTGAATCTTTGCTTTCCTGACTACTTTGTTAGCTTCTCTAAGTTTTACCAAATATAGATACCTGTCTTCCTCTCTCTGTGATCTCGTATGTCATGAAGACCTCCCTCTTTTTCTTCACCTTTTCAGCTACTTCTTTCGAAAACCATAGCGGTCTCCTTTTCCTTTTACCTTTATTTACCATTTTAACAAAAAGGTTGGTTGCCCTTAAAATATCCCCTTTCAGTTTTGCCCACTGTTTTTCTACATTCCCCAGCTGTTCCCATCCCACTATCGACTCCCTGAGGTATTGGCCCATCTTGGCAAAGTTAGTCTTCCTAAAGTCTAAGATCCTCACCTTTGAATGGATTCTATCAGTCCTAGTACTAATACTGAACCACAACATCTGGTGATCACTGGATGCAAAATGATCTCCCACTATAACATCAGAAACACTTTTACCATTGATAAGCACCAAGTCCAGTTTGGCCCCTTCACGTGTCGGTTCTGCTACTAATTGCCTGAATAGTTCTCCCTGTAGAGAATCCAGGATCTCCTTACTTCCAGATGATACTGCAGCCAGAATGTGCCAATCAACATCTGGCATATTGAAATCCCCTATCAGTATCACTTCCCCTTTCCTAGCAATGCTGCGTATGTCTTCAATTAACTCTCCATCTACCTCTTCCTCCTGTGAGGGAGGTCTGTATATCACGCCAATGCAAATAGATTTCTCTTTTCCTCTTTCTAGTTTAACCCACAGTGCCTCCTCTCTTCCTTTTAAGCTCTGTCGTTCCAAAGCTTTAATATTAATTTATTTTACATATAGTGCCACTTCTCCTCCCCTTCTTCCTACCCTGTCCTTTCTGAATAAAGTATAGCCTGGTATAGTTACATCCCAGTCATGGTTTTCTGTGAACCATGTTTCTGTAAATGTGTGCCTTTGAGTCAGTCCTGACTCCTGATGACCCAGAAGCTCCTGGGTTTTCTTGGCAGTGTCACTGGAAGTAGATTGCCAGGCCTTTCTTCCGAGGCAATGGAGGGTTAAGAACATAAGAACATAAGATATGCCATGCTGGATCAGACCAAGGTCCATCAAGCCCAGTATTCTGTTTCCAACAGTGGCCAATCTAGGTCATATGTACCTAGCAGTTTCCCCAAGAGACACAAGTTCCACAAGTGTTAAGTGACTTGCCAAGGCCACAAGGAGTGCTAGTGGGAATTGAACTCTGGTTGCTTGGTTACCAAGCCAGTGTTCTAACCACTAGGCTACTCCTCCACTCCATGTTTTTTGATAGGTACAGCCTCCAGCATTAGACAATATTCTGTGTAAGGTCTCATCAATGACCTGTACAGAGGCAACATCACTTTTTTTCTGCTGGTTATGTCTCTCTCTAGCATCCTTCTGCAATGTGTGCCTTCAAGTCTATGCTGACTCCTGGCGACCCAGCAGCTCCTGGCTTTTCTTGGTGGTGTAACCAGAAGTAGATTGCCAGGCCTTTCTTCCAAGGCAATGGAGGGTTAAGTGACTTGCCCAAGGCCACAAGGAGTGCTAGTGAGAATCGAACCCTGGTCTCCTGGTTACCAAGCCAGTGTTTAACCACTTGGCTACCCCTCCACTCCAGCATTCTTCAATTTAAAAAATCCTGACAAAAATATACACCCATCTGTAATTTGTTTTGCACTCTAACAGAAGCAGAGAAGAAAACAGAATAAAAAATAATAAAAGAATGGCAGTAAATTTCCATTTAAAAGTAGTAGTAAGAAAGTGGGCCTGGTAAGTCTAGGCCTAGCCTCAAATACCTGAAGGAGAAATTTCACTTACCGTTAATTTCCTTTCCTGGAATACTGCTAGACCAGTCCAGACAAACGGGTTGTGTCCCCCTGCCAGCAGATCTTGGAGACAGAGAATTCTACCAGAGCTCTGATAGGCTGGACTCTGGTGATATGGTCCTACCCCTAGGGGTCTCCCTCAGTATTGTCTGTAAAGCGAACCCAAACATGTAACGCAACTTAACCATAAGACCACACATAGTGGACGTTTAATTCAACTATGTACAAGGGAGCTGAAAGTACCCCCAGAAATGAAGGCTGCTAAGACCGATAATGCAGCCATCGGCCCCCCATGGTGAGGCATACTGACAAGGAAGGAACAGAGGCCGGCGGCTTCACCGCACTAGCAGCACCGTAACTGACAGCAGGGTGGGTCCTGCACTGGTCTAGCAGTATTCCAGGAAAGGAAATTAACGGTAAGTGAAATTTCTCCTTCCAAGTCATACTGCTAGACCAGTCCAGACAAACGGGCAGTACCCAAGCTACCTGCTTTTAAGGGGGGGGTCAATGCCGACGACAGCACTGCAGCTCCAAACTGACCCTCCTGCCGAGCGTGAACGTCCAATCTATAGTGACGGACAAATGTGGACAACGACGGCCAAGTCGCCGCCCGACAAATGTCGAAGGGGCTACTTGAGACCGCTCGGTCCAAGACGAAGCCTGAGCCCGAGGGGAGTGAGCTCGGAGCCCTGCTGGAACCTGCTTGCCTTGCAGTATATAAGCTGCCTCAATAGCTCCTCGTAACCATCTAGAAATGGTGGATTTGGAGGCTGCGGACCCCCGTCGAGGGCCCGCCAACAGGACAAAAAGATGATCGGTCTTACAGAAGGCGTTCGTGACCTTAAGATACCGATAAAGCACTCTCTTCAGGTCCACAGCGCGCAATTGACAAAGGCGACCGGAACACTGCTCTTTTTCAAAGGTAGGCAAGAAAAGAGGCTGGTTGACATGAAACAGGGTAAGCACCTTAGGTAAAAAGGACGGAACAGTTCGAAGAGAAACTCCCGCTGAAGAAAACGAGAGATAGGGGTCTCGACAAGAGAGAGCCTGAAGTTCGGACATCCGACGTGCCGAGGTTATGGCCACTAGGAAAACTGTCTGTAGCGTTAAATCCTTAAGGGAACATGCCTTCTGGGGCTCAAAGGGAGAAGCAACAAGGGCACGGAGAACGAGAGCGAGATCCCAAGAAGGAACTAAAGGACATATCGGGGGCCGTAATGTCTGAACCCCTTTAAGAAAACGTGAAACGTCCACATGCAAGGTGATAGAACGCCCCGCTATCGGCCCTCGAAAACAAGTTAGCGTGGCAACCTGCACGCGCAAGGTCCCGAGCGCCAGACCCTTATCTAGACCGGCCTGCAGAAAGGAAAGAATATCCGGGATGTTGCAACGCCAGGGCAAGATGTGACGTAGCGAACACCAAGTGTCAAAGAGACGCCACACACGAGCGTAAGCCAGCGACGTCGAAGACCGCCGTGCCTTAAGCATTGTCGCCACCACACTCGATGAATATCCCTTCTGAACTAACCTGCAGCGTTCAAGAGCCAGGCCGTAAGCGAGTAAGGAGCCAGGATTTCCATTTCCACCAGCCCTTGGAGCAGGAGCCCTGGGAACGCCCCCAGGCGTAGAGAAGACGCCCGAGACAGCCGGACGAGATCCGCATACCACGGTCTGCGAGGCCAATCCGGTGCCACCAGGATCACCGGGCCGCAATGCTCCCTGACTCTTTGGAGAATCTTGCCGATCATGGACCAGGGAGGAAAGACATACAGAAGGAGATGCGTTGGCCACGCTTGAGACAGTGCATCTATCCCGTGAGACCCATTGTCTCTCCAACGGCTGAAGTAGATCGGTGTCTTGGTATTCTGCGCCGTAGCCATGAAATCCATTGCCGGTAGATCCCATCGTCAAACAATGGACTGAAAGGACTCTGGCGCCAGAGCCCACTCCCCCGGATCCAGAGCATGTCGGCTGAGGAAATCAGCTTTAACATTGTCTACCCCCGCGATGTGTTGCGCCGAGATCGCCTGTAGATGCCTCTCTGCCCACGGAAGGAGAAGACTCATTTCCTTTATACACCTGGACATTTCATGCCCCCTTGGCGGTTGAGGTATGCCACTGTCGTAGCGTTGTCAGACAGAATTCGAACCGCCTGACGCCGCAGAAGAGGCTGAAACTTTCACAAGGCTAAGCACACTGCTTGTGTCTCGAGGCGATTGATGGACCACCGGGCCTCCCGAGGAGACCAAATCCCCTGCGCTGAGTGCGAGCCGCAATGCGCTCCCCAACCGGAGAGACTGGCGTCTATCGTTACCAACACCCAGCGTGGAGTTTCCAAGGGAACCCCTCGAAGGAGATTGCGGGGCCGGAGCCACCAACGGAAGCAAAGTCTCATCGCCGGCAGTAGAGGCAATCAAACTTGATAATCCTCTGACACCATGCTCGAGGCGAGAACTGTGCTAGGAGACTGTGAACTTGAGAAGTTAACTTGAGGAATCGAGGCATTGACAAAAAGACCCGACCTAAGGCTGTATCGAATCGAGCCCCCAAAAATTCGATCTGGGACGGCTGAAGACAACTCTTGTCGCGGTTGATTACCCAGCCGAGGCTTTCAAGAAAGGCAACCACCACCAAGATTGTGCTGCAAGCCTCGGGGAGAGAGTCTGCGTGAATGAGCCAGTCGTCCAGATAAGGATGAACTCTGATGCCGTGGCTGCGTAATGCCGCAGCTACTACCACCATTACCTTGGAGGAGGTTTGAGGCGCCAAAGCTAGACTGAAGGACATCGCACGAAATTGGAAATATTGACCGAGTACCGCAAATCGAACGAGTCGCTGATGCCCCTCTCGAATGGGAATGTAGAAGAATGCTTCCGTGAGATCGAGGGAAGCTAGAATTCCCCCTTGCGTACCGCTTGAATAACGGATCGCAGAGTCTCCATTCGAAAGTGTGGTACCCGCAGACTGCGATTGACGCCTTTGAGATCCAAGATAGGACGAAAGGAGCCGTCCTTTTTTTGTCACCACGAAATAAACAGAGTAACGGCCTAGTCCTCTTTCCAACGGTGGAACTGGACGAATGGCATCTAAATGCTGGAGTCTTTGAATGAAGCAACTTCCGCTGCCCATTGACGCAGCCAGAGCCATCTCCGAGCTATTGTCACCGGTGCTACGAAGCGAGCTGACAGCCGCAAGAGATCAGAGAAGGCCTCTGCCAGGAATGCAGCGATGGCTTCTAAATGAGCCAACTTGGGATCACCTGGAAGCTGCTGAATCCATCCAAGGGAGGTCCGTGCTGCTAGACCTACGCACACCCCTGCTTGAAGAGAAAGAGCGGACGACGAAAAACCCGTCTTTAGCAGACTCAACTTTTTAGGTCTTGCTGGTCGCAGAGTGCCGCTCCGACCTCAACTGGAATTGTGGTATGCTTGGTGACCCCGGTCACTAACGCATCAACTTTCGGGTATGTCAGCCAACGGTCGAAGTCAGAGGGAGACCAAGGGTATAACTGACCAATACCGCGTGCCGTATGTAGAGAGGACTCTGGAGAGTCCCACTCTCGAGATACCATATGCTGTAACTCGGCTGGAAAGGAAAAAGCTTTGGAAGGTTTACGAATGCCCTGTAAAATAGGATCCGGCTGCAACAGGGTTTGAGAACTCTGAGGATCAGGCGTGTCGGCTAGGCGTAGCGACTCCATCACCTGTGTGATTAGGGCCGGCAACTCCTCTTTCCGAAAAGTCTGATATCTTGAGAGTCCTCGTGAACTTTCAGCGAAGAATCAGACGGAGAATATTCCCCATCTTCTTTCTCCAACGAGTCAGGGCTCACCTCCGACGATTTAAAGTCTTCTTGAATATCCGTAGTGTCCCGCAAGCCACATGCAACGTTCCTGGAAGGATGTACTGCTTTAAGGTCTGAGGACTTTTGGGACCGCTTGCGAGCCCCACCATATCCTTGTCTGCTACCGGGCAGGTGCTGGAGGTATACCAAAAGACTCCGAACGCCACAGGTGCCATGCCTGGCGGAAGAGCGTCAGGAACTCACTGCCAGCCAAGGCTGCCGTGGCTTCCAGCGGCTGTGGAAGCAAAATGGGAGCTGACTGAGTCCTTTCTGCAGGAAGATCTTGCTGCAGGGGCTCTAAGGAGGGAGGAGTTAAGGCGCTGATGTCCCCAGTTGGCAACGCAGTGGGAATGGAGGAAGAATATAATACAGCTGTGCAGAGAAACAGGCATTGCAGAGGCTTAAACCTTTTTTTTTTTTGTAAACAAAAATCAAGGTAGGCTTAGGGAAACAGAAGACTCTTCAAAGAAAAGGGATTTTGAAACTCCCTGTGCCTTCACAGCATGTTTAAATGTTTTGAAATGGCTGCCCAGAGCTGCTCCCTCCAAAAAAAAACACTGAAGAGAAATCCCTCCTGATTTTCAAAATGGCCGCTGGCACAGAAAAACTGCAAAATAAAAGTTTCCTAAGCTCTAAAAACCTTAAAAATGCAGCAAAATCGCTGGAGAAGAGGCAAGGAGTGCTGCTAGCAACTTAAAAATTCAAATCCTGATGAACCCTGAATCACCAGAAACGGAGGAGAGAAGGAAACTGTCATTCACTGTGCTGGTACAGAGGAGCTGAGTTCCCATGGAGGAGAAAAGAAACTTTCAAAGTCAGTGTAAGTAATTACAGTGACAAAGGTAGGGAAATTAGAGTTTGATCCCTCTGCAGCCACTTAGACCCTCATGGCAGGGGCTGGAAGGTGTTTCTGGAGAGAAGGGGAGCTGCACAGACAGTGAAATCAGAAGCTCAAACCCTGCTGTAGTGCAGATTACAGAAAATACAGCTATTAAAGAGGGAAGCCTGGGAAACCCAGAGAAACACCTCTTGTGTGCTCTGGGTGCATCCAGGAAATAAAAATGAAGAAAAGAAAATAGGAACTTCAAACCCCAGTTTAACAGACCCTGATGAAACCGGAAGTGAAGGAATCAGGTCAGACAGCTGGTCCAGATGCAGTTGAAATAAACCCAGGGCAGCTGAGGCAAGTAAGAAAACAGTTTACTTACAGTTTCTCTCAGAAATTGACACCTGATCCTCCTGCTAAAGTCTAAGCCCTCGTGGCAAAGACTCAGCGCTGCTTAAAGAAAATCAGGAGCTCTACTGAAGCCAGGCCCAGGAGCTCCACAAGTTTATCTGGGGAATCAAGTTGCTGGGAAACCCAGAGTAACACCTCTTCTGTGCTCTGGGTGCATCCAGGAGCCTCAAAGGGTGCTATTGTAGAACACCCTCATCTGCTGAGACAGAGAAACCTGATTTTAGGGGAGTCCTTCGTCCAGCTAACAAGCCCTCATGGCCAGATGCTGGGGATTCTTCCTGTCAGTGAGCTCTACTGTGTCAGAAACAGGAGCTCAGCTGCAAACACCCTGGTGCACAGTGAAACTATACTGGCAGCAACAGGCAAGTGGAAATATTAGTCCCCAAAGGGATTCTAAATAATTTTAAAGATTTTGAGGAAAAACAACAAAAGCAACCAGATCTGCTGGAGAAAGAGAAATACTGAGGGAGACCCCTAGGGGTAGGACCATATCACCAGAGTTCAGCCTATCAGAGCTCTGGTAGAATTCTCTGTCTCCAAGATCTGCTGGCAGGGGGACACAACCCGTTTGTCTGGACTGGTCTAGCAGTATGACTTGGAAAATGTCTTTAAAGAGAACCCTGATCTTCTGGGATTAACTAGAGTTAATGGTATAAAGGTAAAATCTCCAAATAACCTGCCAACCAAGCTTGTTGGATCAACATGGGAAGGTATAGACTTAATACATTTAGGACTATAGTTCTTGCTGTATCCTGCTTAGCAGCAAAGTTAGGCATGCTTGTCATGAAAGATCATCACATATACATCTTGCCAACACCAAACAATGTAATCATCTGTATCACAGCTGGAACTCTCCATGCATTTGCCTTCCTCTGGCTTGCTGTTCTTATCAATATTACTTCCCACCCATCTGCTGGTTGTTGACCCATAATTTGTTGAAACAATTCATGCTGCATCTTACCTACCATTCTGCAATTTATTTATTTTATTTAGCTATTTTTCTACACCACTGTATCCGAGAGTCACAGGTGTTTACATAAAACATAGCTCAACAGGGCTTTACAGAAAACTTGAATTAACAGTTGAACAGAGTACAAAATGGATAGAACAGGGTTCTTAACACAAACAAGTGGAATGGAGGAGTAGCCTAATGGTTAAGAACACTGGCTTGGGAACCCAGAGACCAGGGTTCGATTCCCACTAGAACTCCTTGTGGCTTTGGGCAAATCGCTTAAACCTCCATTGCCTCAGAAAAATCCAAGTTATCAGTGTCTCTGTTTAATGTACATTACCAAGTTTAAGTTTCAATATAAACCGCTTTTATTGAAATGATAAAGCAGTATATAAAACCTGTTAAATAAATAAACAAAATAAACAAGTTATTAACTTGAACAAGGCATTAACTTGAGGGGGTGATGGAGGGACAGGGAGAGTGTTTGAGGTGGGGTGAGGGGTGGATTGGGATGTTCATTAGGAGGTGATCAGGTATTGTCAGGAAAGCGTTCCAAGAATGTGTGAGTTTTTAGGTTTCTGCGGAAAGTCATTAGGTCATCTGTGGTATGCAAGTCATGTGTCATGTAGGAGGGCATTCTAGAGTGTAGGAGTATATAAGGTGGTCCTTCTTAATGTGGAGTGGCTGGATCTTGTATTGCTTGCTGGTATGGATAGTGTATTCTGAGAGTTTATTCTTCTTGATCTCTTGTTGCAATGACCTATTAATCCACCTAAGGTCTGCCCCCTTAAGGAGCAACCTCCCTTTCCATTATTTGTTTGCATACATCATTAGTGTCAAGGAATATGAACCACAGTAAAACCAGTAAAGTTCTGTTTTCAGATCTCTCACATAAAAATTTGCTGGCTTTGAACAGAGGCATGCCTCACCTACAAATCTAGTGATGGAATAAATTTGCATTTTTTAAATTAAGCTAGTGCTTGGCTTCACAAGTTTGCATTCACTAAATGCTTAGTTTTGAAATGTAAATTAAAATATAATCCATTTACCTGGGTTTCTCAGGGACATCCAAGGGATTGCTGAAAAATGGTTCTTGATAAAATGTCTCCATAAGTTCATGATGAAGTAAAGTTGCCATTATTTCATCACGGCTTGGTGGAGACATTAGTGGTTTCAAAATATAAGCTGGACGAGGCGTGAGGCTGCCATTTTTTGACTGTGGAGAACTTACAGATCTTGGTGAACTGTCTGGTGTGGGTGTTAATCCTCCAGTATTTCTGGAAATATATAATTCTAAGTCTTCAGCAGCCATATCCATAAGCTCCCTATCTGGAGAAGATGACAGTCCAGTAAAGGAGGTATTGATTGAACCCAGGGGTTGGCTTGTTCCAAAAGCAGATTCCTTCCTGTTGTAATCCAGTCCAATCTGCATCCATTCTGAGGTACATGCTGAAGGAAGGGTATCGGATAGCTCCTTATTTACTGATCTCCTACAGAACTTTAACTTTTCATTCACACAGTTCTCGGTTAGTGGAACACCAAAACCATCAACTGATAAAGCCAAAAGGGGATTCTGAGGATGTCCGCTAGTTTTACACAGACCACAGTGATTATTTGTTTTGATATCTACAGCTGATTTATCAAAAAGCTCAGGACTCAGGGTAATGGATCTTGTCCATCCAAGCTGATCTGAGGAATGGGTTCTCTCTTCTATAGCTTTTAAATGCTCAGGCTTCTCAGATGTTTGAGCAGGAAAAGAATCATGAACAGCATCACTCAAAAACTTCTGTGGTAAATTTTGATCTGCTGGGACAAACTGACTACCAGAGTATAAACTGCAAAATCCGGTTTGCCCTAGGGAATTGATGTCAAAATTGTAGTTATGCTCTGGTGATAAGCTATCTTCAAGAGAATAACAGCTTTCAAAACCAGGGTCTGAAAAAATGATAGAATTACAATCAGACACAGAACTGTAGACCTGACTATTACCAATATGATGATTCAATAAATCTGCTTGTATACCTCTTGCCATTTTTTCTTTAGGTTTTCGAGACGTTCTAGGTCTTCTTGGTGATGTAACACATCGAGATCCCTTATTTGCTCCATTCTTTTCAGGAAGATAGGAAATATTTCTGTTTTGTTGAGATCTAACTGAGAGTTCCTGCACACCACTCGTCTGTCCTTTCTGTTGTCTCTTGTGGAGCAACTCTTTTAGGACAGCTATTCCCGACTGTCCTCCTACAGCTGCTGGTGAAGTCCCCATGATTTTGCTTATAGGTTGAGGGGCAATTTTTGAACAAAAAGTGGTTTCTGATATACATGTCTGTTTAATTCTCTGAGGGGAGAAATTTTTTGATATATTGATATGTCCACTCTGTTTTTGCTCCCATCCTACAAATTTTACTGGACTCTTCGAAGAGGACACAAATGAATTTTTAGATAAGGAAGAGTCACATGATACAGGCACAGAAGAACAAAAATCTGAAGGTTTGGATGATTCCTGTAAGCACACTATCTGTTGCTGAGCACTATCTTTACAGAGCAATATATTAGTATTGTTGCGTAACTGATGAGGATTTATTGAGTTTAGAGAGCCATGAAAGTTGTTAAATATTCCAAGAGATGACAAGCATCTACCCTGTAAGTCTAGGCTATCTCCGGTCTTGATACTGCTATTATCCACCGATGACTGTACATTCTGCATTACCTGAGATGAGAAGTCAGAGAAGCGAAATGTGTTATTTGGAACCAAACTTGACCCCTTCATCTTAAATATAATGTTTTGACTGTAAGGCCTTTGGGAATTCATTTTTTGAGGAGTTTCTCTTTCCAACTCCATCAAAGAAGAAACAGTTGGAGGAGGAGAACCATTTTGTAGAACAGAAAACTGCTGGAAATCTATAGGATTATCTGTTCCCAGTAAAGACCGAAAGTAGTTCAATGTCTCTTGTGTATTTGCTATATATGGAGGTTGTGTTGATGGAAGGTGGCCTGTTGAAAAGCCTGTTAGAGTAACACCTATCTGGGAAACAGGTGGTTGTAAGCCTGCACAGCCTATGGAGGCCACAGGCAGATCCTGCTGCTCTGATATATACTGGATTTCATCACAAGAGTGATCATTTCCTTTCTTGTCTTTAGTTATAGCATGCTTGCTTTTTGTTCCTTTCCCATTTGAGTTTTGCTTTTGTTTTACTGTTGATTTTCTCTTTCCATCTTTCATTGTTTCACCTGGGCAGATTTGGTTTCTTTTTCTTGCTGCTACTGTGGATTTAAGTGGCTTCTTTCTAGATTTCACAACCTGAGATTTTACTGGACTACTTTTTCTAAATTTTGATTTAATTGTTCTGCTGTTGTAGACATGTGCGCCTTTAAAAAGTGAAGTCTGCTCAGGTGGATTCACTTCAGTTTCCTTGGTCCTTGGGCCAGTGGGAGACCAGCAGCGAGGAGGAGATTCAGGAATTGGACTTGGGATTCTTTCGGAAAGAAAACCAAGTTTAGACATCACATCAGTATACTCCAAGTCACAGTCATCTGCTTCTGCATTATAGGATGGTAAAGGGGGAGAAAGAAAATTATATGTTCTTTTCCTCCGAATAGGCAATGTTCTTTTAATGATTTTACACTCTGCCTTTGGCAACTTTCCAACTTTTTTTTTAATGGATTTGTGTTTCACTTTTTTTTTTTGGATCTTCTTTGGCATTAATGGATACACAGGATATTTGGTTGCAAGGGAATCAGGAACTTTGGGCCAAAACTCCTTCGAAGGCGCAAGTTTTTTATACAATTTGATTTTGTCTTCTGTAAGTCTAACTTGCTCCTCACTTGAGTCTACTTTACCTATCTTAATAAGCATACTTTTTCTACCTTTAAATCTGTTAATTATGATATATTTGATGATGACTGGTGGCAGTTTGTTGGAAAGTTTCTGGCGTTTTCGAGACTTTTGAGAGCCATCCAAACTTTCACCACTATCCATATTCTGAGGTAGGTTAATTTTTGAGGTTTGGATACTTAAGCCAGGCTCACAGTCTTCATTCTCATAATTTATTTTACGTTTTGCTCTAAGTGCATATTTATTTCCACATAAGCCAAAGGACTGTTCCGTTTCTAAAAAACCCTCATCGATAGGAAAGTCATAACTATCGCTGTCAAGCTTTTTACTGACAATAGTGCCACTTTTGATCTGAGCTACAACATGGTCTACATCAAGAGATTTATTGTTCAAAATGCCTCCTGATGCACAGGCGATTTCCTTTGTGAATGTGTTCTTTACACTTGCAAGCTCTTGACTGGAAAGATCCAACCTGTTTACAATTACAGGTTCCCAATTAGAAAAATTCAGCTTCTTACATGAACTTGAAGGTTCCCTACTAGAAACGGCCAGCTTCTTGGTCCAGTTGGTTGGACCATTTTTCTTTCTTCTACCTGCCCCCCGATTGAGGAGGCCTAGTTTTTCTTTAACAGACACACAGCCTTGACTGCAAGGATCCACATCAGTCAAACCTACAGGCACTTGATTAACTTTATCCACCCTGTCAGTCACACCCAGAGACCCCAGACTGGAGGACTCCACCTTGTTGGTCACACCCAGCAACCCCAGACTGGGGGGCTCCATCCTGTTAGTAACACAAACAGTGTTCTGACTGGAAGACTCCAACTGGTCTTGTACAGAAGCAGAGCTTCCATTAATGAGATCTATCTTATCAGTCATATCCAAGGGTCCCTCATAGGTACTGTCTGGCTTACTGGTCAAACATAAGGGCCTATGAATGGCTGAATCCACCTTATCTATAGTACCCATAAACTCCAATTTAACAAATTCCAGTTTGTCGCTTACATTTGCAGGGCCCCAATGTCTGGGATCCAGCTTGCCAGGTAAAACTACAGGTCCCCGATTCAGCTTGTTGGGCAAGTTCATAGGCTCCCGATTAGTGGGATTCAGCTTATTAGGCATATTCATAAGCATCTGATTAGCAGAACCAAGTGTGTCTAGAACAGCCCTAGGTCTCTGACTAGGGGGATCCAGCTTTATAGGCATACTCATAAGCTCCTGATTAGCAGGATCCAGCTTGCCAGACATGGCCCTAGGTTCCCCATTACTGGGATACAGCTTGTTAGACATGGCCTTAGGCCCTTCTCTAGTTGGATCCTGTTTGGCAGGTAAATTCTTATGACCTCCAATAGTGGGATCCAGATTACCTGACATATCCCTAAGTACACAATCAGATGGAGCCAGTTTGGTGGGCACAACTATAGATCCATGATTAGCTGGCTCTAGAATGCTTACACAAACATGCTCTTGATTGGCTTGATCTAGCTTCTTACTAACACTTATAGGCTCCTGAGTAGTCCTACTAGGCTTGTCATTTACACTTATAGGCTCCAAACTGCTTAGATTCACCTGGTTGCTGACATCAGCAGGCTCCTTGTGATTGACAATCCCAAACTTCCTTCTGTTCAGCTTTAACTTAGATGGTTTGGTACCATGTTGCATCTTATAAGTTACAGGGGCTAGCTTTTGAGGTCGGTTAAGACAATTTGAAAGTACCACACTGGGGAAAAACATATAATGTGCCGCTTGCTGATTCATATTTGCAATTTCTGCTTTGTGTTCCTGAAACTCTTCACATTTAATTTTGAATTTTTTAGCATCCCCTTCATTGGTGCCAGTTGCAACAGAATGTACCATACTTCTACTCCCCGCTGAGCAAGATAAAAAATCACAACTTTTACTTCCAGGGAAAAAACTATTTATTGATGTGTTACTGCCTTTTTCATTTTCCTCAGAAGACTTTCTGCTTTTGTGGTGACTTAAATCTGGAAAGGTGCAAGGGCTGTCGCCAATATGATGATTGTGGTGCATACACAAGGTATCCTTTTCAGCTTTTCTGAGGCTGGTATACTTGCGGCATTGTACATGCCTAGTGACTGATAAGATTTCCCCTTCATAGTTAAAAACATTCTTATGACATGGTGGGTTTGGTAAGGCATCTTTCCTGCTGCTTTCCATATAGGATTTCTCAGAATGAGCAGCACTGTTAAAAGGTGCAGGGTATTTTAAGTTGTATGTGCTTTCAACTGACTGAGAACAGATGGATTGTTTTGGCTCCTTTTCTATATTTGGCTCTTTCATTAAGTCCTCTTTGCTCAAAATCTGGGAGGAAAGGGCTGTTGTGGTATGGTGACACTGGAAGGTAGTTTTTGCAGAAGACTTGAGTTCGAAGGTAGCAGCATCTTTGTGAAAAACAGAGGTCTTCACCGATGTTTTGCTTGCTGCTATTACAGAGGAATGAGTCCGAGAACTTTCACTGTTCAAAGGATTGTCTGGAAAGAAAAGGAACAAAATATTCTTATGTCAGACAATTCAAATGAAATCTATTTCTTGACATTCATACTCAATATAATGATGCTATAGTGGCTTACTCATGACTAAAGATCTAAGTAACCACCACATTCGTTTGTCTTGCTTTATGCCTTCAGCAGTCCACTTCATGATTCACCCTTACTTTCAGCAGTTTTGGAATACATATAGGAAGAGGATGAAGACTGATAGGATCAGTAGTAATTCTCTCTATAGTTTCAGCTACTTACAAAGAAACAGTGCTTCTCTCCTAGCTTCATTTCTCCCTAAACCAGTGGTTCTCAACCCAGTCCTCTGGGACCCCCAGGCCAGTCAGGTCTTCAGGATATCCACAATGAATCTGCATACAATGGAAGCAGTGCATGCAAATCTCTCTCATGCATATTTATTGTGGATATCCTGAAAACCTGACTGGCCTAAGGGTCCCAAAGGAATGATTAAGAACCACTCAAAACAATCAGATCCACTACAAAGCCACTTAACCCTCCATAGCCCATGTTCCCTGTAAAATAGTTATCTCCAAGATATAATGCCCTGTTCAATGTAATTTCAGTTTGTTCAAAGTAAACCGCACTGATGCAGAATAGCACAGTATATAAGAGAATGTAAATAAATAAATAAATAAAGCTGTTGCCCCATGAATATTTTGACTTCCCGAGGAAACTCCCTTAAGAGTTTGCAGCCAACATACCCATCCCTTGATATGTATTCTCCACTTAGATTATTTTTTATTTTTAAGATGATCGAATTATCATTGTATGCATAAAAGAAAATCCCTATATGACAGATAGACAGAAATCAAGGACAGGGTGCTTCAGCTCAAAACAGCAGTGGAATGACTTTCTGCACTTCTGAGGTGGCATGGAACGGCAGTTAAAACCCTCAACAAAAACATGGAGCAGCAAATGCAAACCACCTTACTGGACAGACTTATCTGCTGCCATTTACTAGTGGAAAGTAGGCGCCATTAAAGCTTTGATGATTGGCACCACTGCTCATGCTAAATCAATCCCTTTGTGTGTCTGTTAAGCAATGCCATAGCATTAGCCCTACAGGCACAGGGTTACCACACATTCTGGACACCTGGTAGCTCAGACCCCACTTGCATCTATGCAGATGTCCATATATTAGTAGCCACCCACCCAGCCAGCCACAACTGGATTCCTGCTTGCCTTTGGATATTCACCTACATATCAAATGCAAAAGAAATTTAGTTTAATTTGAAGTTGCGCTTTAATCCCTTTTTTTTCCACATAAAAGTTTCAAGATGAGTTACAAATACAAAATATAAGGAATAAAAACTGATTTAAGATTAGATGATAAAATAATCTAGTCTAGATGATCACAAACAATTGCACATTTTTCTCATTATTCCCCTAGTTTCTTCCAGGCAATTCAGGTAATTCTCCATCATCGTGGCAAGCTTCTTTTCAAATTCTCTATTTCCCTCCCTTATCCCTTGCACTTAACTTGCCAGTACTTATGTTCTTTCCTGTTTTCATCATTTGGCTCTTTTTTCCATTTTCTGAAGGATTTTCTCTTAGCTATAATTTATTTTTATTTTTATTTATTTAGACAGTTTTTGTATACCGCCTTATCCTTCAATCAAAGCGGTCACGACACAATTGGGGGGATACATTTAACACGTGGGGATATGAGACACATACACTAATACTTACAGGGAACATGGGCAATAGAGGGTTAAGTGGCTTGCCCAAGACCACAAGGAGCATCTGTGGGACTAGAAACCCTGGTCCTTCCGGCCCAAGGTTGCTGTCCTCTAGTGGGATTTGAACCCCTGACCTTCCGGCCTGAAGTACACCTTAATGGCCTCTCTGACCTTATGCTGGCTGCTGTTTCACTTTCCTTCCACCTTTCTTAAACTGTCAAAAGCGCAGTTACTCACCTGTAACAAGTGATCTCCGGGAACTGAAGAAATCAGTCTTCACATATGGGTGATGTCGGTACCAACGGAGCCTGCGTGGGAACACTCCACAGCATCCAATAGGAAAGCCTTTGGGAATATTCCACTGCACCTATGCGCCTGCCTTCCCAACTCCTCTCCCTAGTTGAGTTTGTAGCAGAGAGGAAGAGAAAAAATAAATCAACCCTATGACTCCTAGGGGAGGAGGGCAGATTGTGAAGACTAAATTCCTGCTGTTCCCAGAGATCACCTGTTACAGGTGAGTAACTACGCTATCTCCAGGAACAAGCAGGAATGCAGTCTTTACATGTGGAAACTGGCATGGGGGGGGGGGGAGGGGAGCAGAGCAGCATGATCCCTGAGGATAAAAGTTAGAGCCGAAGAGTGAGGACATGATGTGGCCCATTGGAATTCAATCCCAGGAGGCTATACCCCCTCTAATGACAGTCTGGTCTCTTGTAGAAGTCCGGGACGGAGGGTAGAAGTTGAGTTTAAGTCCCAAAGAGGTGCTGGAGTACAGCTTGTCCAAAGACAGCATCTCGACAGTAATCCTTGTCCAGACAATGTGCAGCAAAAGTCTGAATGGAGGACCAGGTAGCTGCCTGACAAATCTCCTCAATGGATACTGAACAGAGAATGCTATGGAGGTTACCATAGCCCACACATTATGAACAGTAACATGACCTTCTAGGGAGAGTCCTACCTGTGAGCATAAGCAAAAGAAATGCAAACTGCTAGCCATTTGGATAGAATTTGTTTTGTCACTAGAAGCCCAAGGTCACTGGAATAAAAAAAGAAATGAACAACAGAGGATTTTCTATGAACCTTAGTTCTATCCAAGCAGTAAGCCAATGCTCGCTTGCAGTCTAAGGTGTACAGAGTTGCTTCAGCCCTAGACACATGAGGTCTTGGAAGAAAAATCAGTAGGATTACAGATTGGTTTAGAGGAAAGGAGATAACTACCTTCGAAAGGAAATGAGGTTGGGTTTGGAGAAGGCGTAGTTACTCACCTGTAACAGGTGATCTCCAAGAACAGCAGGAATTTAGTCTTCACATATGGGTGACGTCGGTACCGATGTAACCCATGCGGGAACGCTCCCCAGCATCCAATAGGAAAGCCTTTGGGAGCAACCCACTGCGCCTGCATAGCTGCCTTCCCGCTTTTACAGCTCTCCCTCTTCAGTTGCGTTTGTAGCTGAGATAAAAGGAGAGAAAGCAAAGAAGACCTACAACTCCTAAGGGAGGAGGGTGGGTTGTGAATAAATTCCTGCTGTTCCCGGAGATCACCTGTTACAGGTGAGTAAAGCATAGTTACTCACCTGTAACAGGTGATCTCTGGGAACAGCAGGAATTTAGTCTTCACATATGGGTATCGTCGGTACCGACGGAGCCTGCGTGGGAACGCTCTCCAGCATCCCACAGCGCCTGCGTGCTGCCTTCCCACCTTTCCCAACTGTCCCTCTCCAGTTGAGTTTAAAGCTGAGACAAAAGAGAGAGGGAAAGAGAGAGAGAGTTACTCACCTGTAAAAGGTGATCTCCGGGAACAGCAAGAATTTAGTCTTCACATATGGGTAACGTCAGTACCGACGGAGCCCGCACGCGAATGCTTCCCAGCTTCCAATAGGAAAGCTTTTGGGAGCATCCCACTGCGCCTGCGTAGCTGCCTTTCCAGCTCTCCCTTCTCAGTTGAGTTTGTAGCTGAGATAAAAGGAGAGAAGGAGGAGAAGACGACGATGACGTACAACTCCTAGGGGGAGGAGGGTGGGTTGTGAAGACTAAATTCCTACTGTTCCCGGAGATCACCTGTTACAGGTGAGTAACTATGCTATCTCCAGGAACAAGCAGGAATGTAGTCTTCACATATGGGACTCCATAGCTCAAAGATGCCAGAGAGATGACCTCAGGGTGAGCTGTGGATCACAGGCATAACTAAGGAGATCATGTATCCTCCCAAGGATGTCTGGTATCAAAACCCGGGACGGAGGGTAGTAGTTGATCTAAGTCTGAAAGAGATGCCAGAGAACAGCTTGGACAAACAAGGCTTCCCGGCGGGAGTACTTGTCTAGGCAATAGTGAGCAGCAAAAGTGTGGACAGAAGACCAAGTTGATGCTTTGCATATCTCATCAATCGCAACAGAATGTAGTTTTGCCATGGAAGCAGCCATGGCCCGAACATTATGTGCAGTGACGTGACCCTCTAGAGAGAGCCCTGGACTTTCATAAGCAAAGGAGATGCAATCCGCTATCCACCTGGAGAGAGTTCACTTGGATACTGGCAAACCCAGATGACTCGAGTCAAAGGCGATGAAAAGTTGGGAAGCTTTTTCGAGTTCTCTTGAGATAAAAAGCTAAGGCACGTTTGCAATCCAGAGTGTGAAGGTTGCCTCAGCCCTAGAGGAATGAGGTCTAGGGAAAAAGACAGGAAGGTAGACTGACTGGTTTAAATGGAAGGACGAGACCATTTTTGGCATAAAGTGAGAATGAGTCCTAAGGACTACCTTATCATGGTGGAATCGTGTGAAAGGAGGTCAGCCACCAAAGCTTGGAGCTCACTAATGTGTCTTGCTGAAGTGAGAGCAATAAGGAAGGTGACCTTCCACGTTAGAAACTTTAGAGAGGTAGTGGCTATTGGTTCAAAGGGCGGCCTGAGAAGCTGTCCTAGAACAACACTGAGATTGCATGCCACTGGAGGGGGCTTAATGGGAGGTTTAGTTAATAGAAGACGCCTCATGAAGCATGCTACAAGCGGATGAGAAGAGATGGGCTGACCATCTAGGAGCATGTGAGAGGCCACAATTGCACTTAGGTGTACTCTTACCGAATTGGTTTTAAGTCCAGAAGAAGACAGGTGGAGAAGATACTCAAGTAATGCATTTACCGGAGCTGAGAGGGGGTTAAGCGCCCTCTGCGAACACCAGAGAGAATCTACGCCACTTGAAGGCATAGAAGCGCCTAGTGGAAGTCTTCCTGGAAGCTAAAAGGATATCCTTAACCTGTTGAGAGAGGTTAATGTCCTGGAAGGCTATACCTTCAGCAGCCATGCTGTAAGATGGAGGGACTGTGGATTGGGATGGAGCAACGTCCCCTCCTCCTGACAGAGAAGATCTGGAGCAGATCCCAGATATACAGGTTGAGCTCGAGACAGAAGTAGAAGGAGAGGATATCGCGGTTGTCATGGCCAGCGTGGGGCTATGAGTATCATGTAGCCCCTATCTCTCTGGAGTTTGAAAAGTGTCTTGGTAATTAGGGGAATGGGAGAGAAGGCATATAGGAAGCCCTGACCCCAGTGGAGGTGAAAAGCATCCACCTGCTGGCTGTCCAGTGCAGGAGTCCTGGAGCAGAAGCGAGGAAGCTTGGCATTCTGAGGCCTTGCAAATAGTCTATCTCTGGGGTTCCCCAGATCTGAAAGATGTGAGTAACCTTGTCTGCATGGAGATACTGCTCGTGGGGTAGAAGGACTCGACCGAGTTTGTCTGCCAAGACTTTTTGTTTGCCGGAAGATGCACCGCAAGTAGGTGAATGCGATGCTGTATGACAAAAGACCACTGAAGCAGGGCCTCGCTGCAGAGGGTCCAAGAGCCTGTTCCTTCCTGCTTGTTCAAGTATAACATGGCAACTTGATTGTCCGTCTGGACTAAAACTGTGTGGAATCGAAGATGGTGCTGTAAGACTTTGAGAGCATTGTGAATTGCTCTGAGTTCCAGCAGATTTATGTGGAGTTGTGACTCCTGATGAGACCAAAGCCCCTGAGTGGAGAGATTGTCCAGATGAACTCCCCAGCCCAATTTGGATGCATCCGTTGCCAGCACATCAATGTACCCATGTAACAAATTAGATTGTCGTTCAATTCAAACAGCTTAATAAAAATTATAGAATCATGAAGTAACTCTATTCTTATTATAGGCATACCGCGTGACAATGGATAAAAGGTCTCAGACTTACAGCGACGCTAAACATGGACTATTCGTCTTAGTTTAATGCGTCTTATAGCATCAATGATCTTTGTTAAAGAACCGATTACCACTGTATTTTTCAATATAGTCCTCTCAGAAAAAATTGCTAAGTATTCATTTCTTCAGCTGTATAGTAACTCAATCGAATTAATGAAATAGCACTTAGCCGCCTTCCAGCTGAGGACTTCTCCAGATCTCTCACTGCCGCAGTTTCTTCAGGAGATCAATCCTAACCAGCAAATCTGGGCGCTAAACATAAATTAAAATGTGATTACTACTCCCAACATCTACACTATTTTAAAATACCACACCAATAAAATCATCCTTTACTTACAAAACTTGTGCTGCCCACGTCTCCTAAGGTTTCCAAAATATTCAAGACTAGAAAACCGTTCTTACGAACAAGATCTTTCCAAAGTCCTCATAGACGCTGCGCATGCGGGCTAGGGTGTCTAACCGCCCTTAAAACTCTCACTCATCAACACCTAATTAACTACAACTGGTTATGACTCGGACCATTCCCTTCTCTTCGTAAATCAGCAGCTCTTAATATGCGATATCACATCGCAACCAAAAGCCACCCATGGAATAAAAAACAAAACTAACAAGTGTGTATTGCAATGATGTTCCTCAAAACCATGTCATATGTCAGAGCATTCAGATGCGCTGCTAGTCACAATGGATGTCGTCTCCCTCTATACTAACATTCCGCAACCAGCGACGCTAGAAACAGTACAACGCACATTGTCTCTGAGGGGGGGATCTATCCAATTTGCAGATACATTTTTTGATGGATTTAGCACATTTAGCAATCACTAAGAATTATTTCCAGTTTGAGGGCAAGTTATACCAACAAGTGTCGGGAGTTGCCATGGGGGCTACATGTGCCCAGTCCATAGCGAATTTTTACATGAGCGCATTTGAGGCCCGCTGGCTGCCGACCTCTCCATTTGCGAACAACTTATTAATTTGGAAGAGATATATAGACGACGTGTTCCTCCTTTGGAGGGGCAAGGAGGAACTGCTGTTACAATTTTTTCGATGGATTAATCATTGTGATGCTAACATCAAGTTTACCTATACTTATCATAGGGACATTATAACGTATCTAGATGTGCAAGTAAGCAGAGGAAAAAACACCTGGTTGACAGTAGTATTTAAAAAAACAACAGATAGAAACACCTTTCTGCATTTCACAAGTAAGCATCCTAGGCAGCTAAAAGAAATTCTTCCTTTTTCGCAGTTCCTGAGATTCCGAAGGAACTGTTCGGACATAGAGGATTTTAAACGTTTAGCGAAAAACCTCAGAGATTTTTTAGATAGGGGGTATCCTAGGGGAATAGTTTATTCTTCTTATCGTAGGGCTTTGTATAACCATAGAACCACACTGTTGAATACAAGAGCGGTAGCCCCACGGGTTAACGTAGATTCTGATAAGGTCAACTTAACACAAGTTAATTAACTTCACTATTCCCATAAACTCTAACACCTCACATACCAGATCCTCTAACAACTCCACAAAGACAACATCTCGAAGTTTCCGAGCTTTCAACAAAGAACTCATACTTGCACAAACTAACCCTCTCTACAATGACACTACTCTCAATCTGGAAAACCTGATTGCATCATGGAACAACCACCTCAGCTCTATTGCGCAAAAATCACACGATAGCAAGACGTCAAGCAACAGAAGACATGCACCATGGTTCTCTCCTGATCTGCGGACCTCCCTCTTATACCTTCGAAAACTCGAGAAATGATGGCGTCGATCTCGCTCCACAGATGACCAGACAGCCTACAACACACAACGCATTAACTTGGTGTGCATCATATCTAACGGATCGATGGCAATATGTACGTTCCGGCTCTGCCACGTCCGCACCTTTTCTCCAAGAAAAAGGTGTGCCCCAAGGATCGTCACTGTCTGCACTGCTATTTAACATTTACATGCAGCCCTTATGTAATCTCATCCACTCCTTCAACATTAAATACCTCATCTACGCCGATGATGTTCTCCTTTACATGCCTTTCCTTTTGGACAAACCTGACCTTGCACCCCTCTCTGCCTGTTTCGATGCGGTCACGGATTGGCTACACACACAGAAACTAAAAATAAACTTTAAAAAAACAGAGGTCCTTTTCATCACAAGGAACTCATCATTCATTCCACCAAGCTCCCTGAAGGTCCGGGATGCTGAACTCACTAGCAAACAATCAATTCGGTACCTCGGAGTTATTCTTGACCAACAGCTCAATATGAAGGCCCAGATAAGCAACATGGTAAAAGCAATCTACAACAAAATCAGAACGCTTCGCCACCTGAGACCGCTCCTAGAACCAGAAGATTTTCGATCGGTCTACCAAGCTCTTGTAATCCCTCATTTTGATTACGCGAACGCCATATTACATGGCCTTCCAAAAGCCACCATAACACCGCTTCAACTAGCCATGAATGCAGCCGCCAGAATTCTGCAGGGGGCTTCAAGGAAGGAACATATCACACCAATACTAAAACAGTTGCACTGGCTTCCGGTCCAAAGCAGGATAACCTTCAAGGTGCTGACACTTACTTTCAAAGCCATTAACAACTGCTCCTCTACATCAATCATTGACCTTATCCAGATGACACCCCCTAATAGAGCAAGAAGATCAGCTGCGATAAATACTTTGATTCTACCAAGGCAGATAACAAAATGCTCACAAGCAACACGATCCAGAGCTTTTTCACTATATGCGCCTACCTGCTGGAATGCCCTTCCCCCCGCTATCAGGGATACCAAAATCATCTCCCATTTTAGGAAGGCACTTAAACATCTTCTCTTCCTACAATATTATACTGACCAGAGCCACCCCCCACAGCAAGCCAGGCCCAGCGACCCACTTAAACAACCTGTGAGTTACAAGCATATGAGCCGGGAACCAAGCGTGCCTGACACGGATCCCCCCGACAAATAGCATCTCTTATCACCCTGTCATCAACTATTACGCACTTGAGCTAATGGAACACATTTGATTCATCTCCAAACGTATATTGCAATTTACCTGTATATATGTGTACATAGTTACCCTGTTATTACCTGTACATACACCCCTTGTTATATTGTGAAGCCAGTGCAGACCATCTGTGCTGGACGGTTATGTTTTAATGTAAACCGCGTTGATGCAGAAGAACGTGGTATATAAGAAAGTTAAATAAATAAATAAACTCTCGACCCACAGAAAAGCAGTCCTGACAAAAATGAAACAATTCCACACTGATACACTCAAAAGATCCCTAAATAAACCATGGGATCTTTTCAACTTAGTCAAATCCCTATCGAAGGAACAATCACCATGTCCTCCTGAGGAGATCCACCCACAAGTCTTCGCGGACCATCTACAATCAAAACTATTACAAACAAACAAAATCACTACCTTCAAGCCTCAAGACACCATCTGCCTAAACTACCTCTCAATGTTCTCCACACCACCCAAGAAACATGTGGAAGATACCATTGCGGCCATCAACATCACCACTGCTCATACTGACCCTTGTCCAGCTTACTGGATAAAGAATATATGCAGTGATATCAGTCCATTAATCACAAGAATGATAAGACTATCGTTAACAATGGGGTCCTTCCCCTCAGCACTCAAACAAACTTCAATTAGACCTCTTCTAAAAAACCCCAAGCTTGACCCTAGTAAAGTGGAATCATACAGACCCATAGCTAGCATACCATTTCTAGCTAAGATATTTGAAAAGGAAGCACAACGACAAATAAAAGACCACATTGACACTGCATCCCCACTAGACCCCCATCAACATGGCTTCAGGGAGTTCCATGGCGTGGAAACCCTTCTCATCTCCCTTCTCAATAATATCATCACATGTGTTGACAACATCCACCAAGGTTGTGTACTTATCTTCATAGACATAGCTGCAGCCTTCGACTCGGTACACCACGGCCTGCTCATAGAACGCCTAAAAGAAAAAGGCATTAACGGCCTCGCCCTTGATTGGTGCAGATCATACCTTGAAGGAAGATGGCAGCAGGTAAGATCAAGATCAACAAAATCAGAGCCCTTCCACCAAGACCAGGGCGTTCCTCAAGGCTCATCATTATCATCTCTCATGTTTAACATTTACGTACAGCCTGTCTGTAACATCATCAAATCGTTTAATGTCAGATATACGCCGATGACATCCTTCTCTACATGCCATTCTCCACAAAACAAACAAATGGACCTCTCACCTCTCATTGAATGTTTTGATGCAGTGTCAGAATGGTTTCTATCTCAAAACCTCCGTATTCAACATAAGAAAACGGAGGTACTCTTCATCACAAAAAATCCGAATTTTACCCCACCAACTCATATAAAAGTGAGAGAAGCTGAACTCCAAACGAAATCTACAATTCGATACTTAGGAGTCACATTGGTTCAACGTTTGGATATGAAACTACACATATCCCACATTGTCAGAGCCGTATATTTCAAGATCCGGACACTCAAACACCTCCGATCCTTATTGGACCCAAGTGATTTCCGGACTGTATACCAAGCCCTTATCCTTCCCCACTTTGATTTCGCCAATGCTATTCTCCAAGGTCTCCCACAGTCTACATTGCATCCTCTACAACTTGCCATGAACGCCGCTGCTAGAGTTCTATCTGGAGCATCGAGATTTGACCACATCACGCCCATCTTAATTCAGCTCCACTGGCTCCCAACACACGGAAGAATACTATTCAAGACTCTGATACTTACCTTTAAAGCCATCAATGGCATAACTGCTTCATCACTAGTTAATCTAGTTCAGCCCACTCCACCTAACAGATCCAGAAGATCTACATCAGCGAACACTCTAATTATCCCAAAATACACACTAACAACGTCAAACAGGGCTTTCAGTTTTTATGCTCCCAAGTGCTGAAACACATTACCACCAGGAATCCGAGCCATTACCGATCTCACACAATTCAGGAAAGCGCTCAAACACTACTTATTTATACGACATTACCAGATCAACCATACTCTACCATAGCCACACCTTTTCCTCTATAAACCTTTGTATCATAGTCCCTTTTCTTAATATCTAAACGTAGGCCATTCATAATCCATTATTCAAAGCTTACTGTTACATATATAAATAGTTGATGTGCATGTTTCCCTAAGTTATCCAAGTTATATTTCCCTGTTCTCTGTAAAACCCAACATTTGTTCATTATGTTTCGTTGTTCCATGTAAACCGCACTGATACTAAATAGTGCGGTATATAAGAAACTAAAATAAATAAATAAAAAACTTGGTTACGGGATTTTCTCCATTGAGCATGTCCATACAACGCATTTTACGTAAACATGAGAACGTGTTAGAGATGGTCCCCGGTTTAAAAGGGAAAAGGACATGTTGTGTGTGGAAGAGAGGACGTAATTTGAAGGAATGGTTAAGTCCTACGGTGCTTACCCCTATCCGTTCAGTAGAACAGGAGGTTGGCCATAGGAAATGTGGGCATTGCGAAATATGCGATGTCACGGCAGAATTATCTCTATTTGTTTACCATGGGACGGAATACCATCTTCGGTCATTTACTACCTGTGAGTCGAAGGCAGTAGTCTATGGTATTCAATGCCCGTGCGGACTACTCTACGTGGGTAAGACCTTACGTACCTTAAGAGTAAGAATACAAGAACACAAGAGTAGATTGAAGTGTCGCAAATTAGAGGCACCAATAGTTTTGCACTGTATGGCAGTTGGACATACTTTTGAACAACTTCGCTGCTTTGGCATAGACTGGGTAGAGAAGGGTATGGCAGGGAAATCTTTGTATAAAACCCTTCTTCTGAGAGAACAAAGGTGGATCTACAGATTGGGGTCTGTCACTCCGGGGGGTTTGAATACTGCCATTGACTGGACGGTATGTACATGAGGGAGTTTTATTATTACAGGGCACTATAGTACGGTTTTGAGGAACATCATTGCAATACACACTTGTTAGTATTGTTATTTTTTATTCCATGGGTGGCTTTTGGTTGCGATGTGATATCGCATATTAAGAGCTGCTGATTTACGAAGAGAAGGGAATGGTCCGAGTCATAACCAGTTGTAGTTAATTAGGTGTTGATGAGTGAGAGTTTTAAGAGCGGTTAGACACCCTAGCCCGCATGTGCGGCGTCTATGAGGACTTTGGAAAGATCTTGTTCGTAAGAACGGTTTTCTAGTCTTGAATATTTTGGAAACCTTAGGATTGATCTCCTGAAGCAACTGCGGCAGTGAGAGATCTGGAGAAGTCCTCAGCTGGAAGGCGGCTAAGTGCTATTTCATTAATTCGATTGAGTTACTATACAGCTGAAGAAATGAATACTTAGCAATTTTTTCTGAGAGGACTATATTGAAAAATACAGTGGTAATCGGTTCCTTAACAAAGGACATTGATGCTATAAGACGCATTAAACTAAGACAAATAGTCCATGTTTAGCGTCGCTGTAAGTCTGAGACCTTTTATCCATTGTCACACTGTGTGCCTATAATAAGAATAGAGTTACTTCATGATTCTATAATTTTTATTAAGCTGTTTGAATTGAACGACAATCTAATTTGTTACATCAGTAAACGTTCAGAGAGAGACCCAGAGAAAGAGTGATTTCATATCATCAATGTACTCAGACATCTGAAAAGGTGACCCTACCAGGTGGTTTTCTGGGGATTGCCACCACTGGAGAGACAAGATTAGGTGGGTAGACCCCATTATTTTGTCTCCCAGGCGACCGGATGCCTGAGACCACTGGGAAGCCAGTGTCCATTGAGCTGCGCGCATATGTATTGTTGCACCCCTACGGGTTAGGCGGTTGCCTATATCTAGTGAGCGTACCTCTTTATGTCCCTTATCACCTGAATTCCCAATGCTGAGGCTTCTCAATAATGTAGTTGCGTGGTAAGAACCAAAACAGCCGAGGGTTTCAAAGGTAACAGGAATTTTATTTTCTACTTAACCATTGAACTTCTTTGTCAGAAGTTCAGATATAACCAGAACAAAAATGGGATACTTCTCCATTCAAAAAGGAAAACAAACTTTACAGCACAGTTCAGGCATTAGCCGTTTCAAACAGCTTGTTTTAAACAAAGCAATAAACCTTGCCTTCAGTCAAGATTACATTCTTAGGTCCCAGGCTTGGTATAGCACAAATCTGTATCACTCAGGGCTCTGTACAGCACCTTGGCTTCTTGGTTACAAGCTGCTAAACCCGTATATCATTCCTTTTTAAAGACATTGGCATTCTTCACTTTCAAGTTGCAAATATTGGCTTTTAACTTCCAGCATTCATAGCCTTCTTTGAGCTTGTCTGACTAGCTCAACATTAGTGCTTTAATTAACCAAATTTCCAGCCGGTCATAAACTTTTCCAAAGCTTCTGGCTTTTTCACTACTTGTAAAAACCATACAGCTTTTACTTCTTCTGACTCACACAGTAAGAGCAATCCATTTCAACATCAGAACATACACTTTCTGAAAGGCATTCTTCTACTTCCATACTTTCCTCATTTGGTTCAATTAGCACCTGGCTGGCCTCAGCGTCTCTAACGGCAGATTTTAACTGCTCCAACAATTTCAAAACCTGTTCCCATTGGGAATCCTCACTACGCTGAGTTGCAGGGGAAGGATATAGGAGATCTTTCTTTTTTAATAAACCTTTTAAAACTTGCAAGGGGCTCACCTTGTTCCCAGCAACCTGTCTTCTCTCAGGCTGTGCCACAGGTAGAATCTTCTCCACAGACTCTCTCACAGAGATTCCTGTTCCTTGCCTTCCACCAGCATTTCCACCAGAATCAACTCTCCTGCGTTCCAAGCCAGCTGTACTCTTCCTACCAGCTAGGCTTCCTTCAGGGCTTGAGTTGTCTGAATGCTGCATGCAATAAGGATCTCCTTTGAGGCTTCTGATAGAGCACTTCTCTCTTACATGTGTCCTCCTAATCTCCTTACTTCCTGTAGTTTCAAGAGATTCTCTGCTAGTGTCCAGCCTGCTAGGGAACGTCTCCTCCTCAGAGGATTTCCCTCCTGGACTCCGCCCACGGACACAATCTCCTCCTGCTTTCCTTCTTCCTGGTCTCTCTCCTTTCACTCCTCCTCCTCCTTTCGTTCCCCCCTTCGTTCCTCCATCTCTGGAAGACTCTCTCTGCTTATATGATTGGGGCTGCCCTATAGCCTCAGACTCCACCTCCAGGCTTCCCTCGTCACCTCCCCTGGTCACCATGGAGCTAGGGCGTGGCTCACTCTCTACTTCTCTGTGCACAGTTTTTTTTTCTTTGGTTAGAGTTTGTCAGACGGCTGCCTAGGGTGAGAACTTACACAATCTTGACGATGCATATATTCATATGATTCTTGCAAGGTATTGTGGGTATTGTAGTTCATTCACTCCCAAACACAGCTGATGACAATAATTGAGTTGTGAAACCAAGTGGTAAGGCCAATAAAATACTTCTTTTATTGATGGGGTTTAATTCACCCAGCACATGTATGCTTGATAGCCATATAAATGAGGTTACTTGCTTGCAGTGTTTAAATGGATAACAAAAAGTCACAAAGTAAACCAGAAAACAACCTTCAGCTTGTCAGGCAATTAGCTAATGTTTTCTTAGCAAATAATTACCAAATACAAAGGCACAAAAAAAAGAATAAACTTTGCTGGTTAGGTTAACTTCTGCTTATTTTCCACGCAGATCTCAGCAGTGATTCTCCCTTGCTCACACACACAATCAGGTGCAGCTTTAATTACTATCAATTGACCAGCTGTAAGCCTTAGCTGTACAAAGACATGGGGAGGGGGGCCTGCACAGAGTGGCACGTGTACCTACTCTTGGCATCGTACTGGGCAGACTAGATGGACCATACTGGTCTTTATCTGCCGTCATTTACTATGTTACTATGTTAGCTGGCTGGCTGCTACTGTGTGAACCCAAATCCTGCTTTAAGAGCTGTTTGCAGTGGAAATAAAGAACAAAGTTAGGTTTCTTTGTGATGGCTGATGTGTTTGCTCACAGAAAGCTAGCAATAGCATTTAGATAGAGAACAGTCCATGTAAACTGTACTTTCATCTGCTGTATCTCCCCCTTCATCAATCAGCATAGGGTCACTATCATACATTGGCACAGACGAGTCTTTCATTAAGGCACTATCATGAGAATGCTTATTCCCTTGCTGCCATTCTCTATTATAGATAGGGTCTGGATCAGTGTTCATACCTGAGCCTCTCCTGCCATCATAATTCCTCTCTGTATATCCTGGCCAGTATGTAATCCAATTCTGATGTCCAGCCTTCCAATCTTGATCCCTGGACACTGGATCTCCTCTCACATACCTTCTGGCCTTGGTCTGAAAGTCCCTTCCACATGCAGTCTTCTCTCTTCCAGGTAGCCACTGGTGATTCCTATCTCTGCCACTCCATTCCTCTGGCTGAATCCAGTCCAATGGACTCTGCTGGCATTTGGAATACCTCCCAGTATGGGTACTGCCTTGGAATCTCCCAGACCTTCCAATGGCCTTTCTTCTCTTCCTTCCAGAGAGTTTCCTTCTTTCTCTATCCGCTTGGCTTGGCTTCTGCTTCTCGAGATGCTGCTTAAACCTGTAGCAGGGCTGGAGCTTGTAGCCGTTGCTGAAGCTCTCCCTGAAGCTTTTGCTGAAGCTGTTCTTGAAGCTGTTATCTGAAGAATAAGCTCTATTCTTATTCTTTCCTAATGTGTGCTCCTCCCTAACCCAGCGCAGCTGTGTTGAATCAGGCCCTGCCCTTTGAGATGAGTGCTTAGGGATTACCTCATAGCTCTCTTGATTGCACACACATTTTCTCACTTCAGCCCCTCTCATGGCTGCTGGAAACCTGGTGCATTCTGGGACTGGTAGTCTTATGTGAAAACTCTGTTTTCTTGCTTCTACCAGAACTGACAGGTTGCTTGTTCAGAGTCACATCATCTTTTCTATAGCTCCTACCTGAGCTATGATAAGCTTCCTTATCACAAGTTTTAACCCTTAAACTCCCTGAAGCTTTCTTCTGCCTAGAGGTAAAAGGCTGTTTTTCCCCACTTTCTTGGGCTCTATACCTGTCTCGCCACCAAACAATGTAGACGAACATAAAGGACAACATGCACTGTTGATGCCAAATGACCCAGAAGTTGTAGCAGTTTTCGAGCGGTGAGAAAGTTCTTGAGGCTTGCTTGAGATGCTGATGGAGTTGTGCGCAGCGGAGCTGAGGCAGAAACGTCTTTGACTGCTGAGTATCTAAAAAAGCCCCTATGAACTCTAGAGTATGAGGGGGGAACGAGCTGGGACTTTGGAAGATTTATTGCAAATCTGAAGTGTTGCAGCACTTGCACAGTGCGCGGGAGGGAAAGACTGGCTTCTAGAGAGGTGTTTGCTCTAATGAGCCAGTCGTCTAAGTAAGGGAAGACAAATATCCTGAGAGTCCTTAGGAATGCAGCTACTACCACCATGCACTTTGTGAAAACTCTTGGGGCGGAGGTGAGGCCAAAAGGCAGGACTCTATTGATAATGTCTCCCTTGAAACATGAAGCGCAGGAACTTTCTGTGCTGTGAGTGAATAAGTATGTGAGTATATGCCTCCTTTAGATTTAGAGAACAGAGCCAGTCCTGACTCTGGAGATAGGGGAGAAGGGTGCATAGGAAGATCATTTTGAATTTCTCCCATAGCAGGCACTTGTTCAGTTCTCTGAGGTCCAGAATGGGCCTGTATCTTCCTGTTTTCTTTGGAATGAGAAAGTATGGAGAACAAAAGCCCATTCCCTGCTGGAATGGTGGAACCTCCTCTATTGCATCCTGAAGAAGGGAGGTGACCTCTTGCAACAACAGAGCAGTGAGAGGGGGCTGAGAGCAGAACACTCTTGAAGACGTCCGGGGGGGATAGACTTTGTAGATGAAGCTTGTACCCCTCCCATACTATGGACAGTGTTCACTGCTCTGATGTGATAAGATGTCACCTGTGGGCCAAGTGGCAAAGTCTGCCATGATTTGGAATCTACAGAGGCAGAGCGGTTATGTTCTCCAGAAAGGAGTCAAAGACCCCGAGGAGGCTGGTTCTGTTGAGGTGACTTAGGAGTCTGAGCCTTCTTTTGCTGTTTTGATGGCTCCTTCCCCTTCTGAGGAGCATGGTGTTGACATTGTACAGCAGGTGTAAGAAGGATAGTACTACTATTTCTTATTGAGAAAAGCTCTCTTTGCTGCTTTTTTCCTAGCTGGGTTGGCAGTAGATCTGGATAGTCTATTAAGAGTTCCATACATAGTTCCATGTAACCGAATATGTACTTGTTTATGTTATACGATTCAAACTGTTGTCAACTGAAAAGCACGCTTGATCCTTCGGAAAACGCGGCATAGAAATTTTCAATAAATAAAAGAGTTGTGTTCTCAGATTCTAACTGAAAGGCCTTGTCCTGTCAATCCTTGCCAAAAAGGTTTTCACCGATGAAAGGGATATTACCCAGTTTATCTTGAACCCATTGATCAAGATCCGATGCTTGGAGCCAAGCAATCTTGCATGCACCGATGCAGATAGATGAAGTTCTGCTGATGCACTCAAAGCAGTCATAAGTTGCCCTGTTAACAAACTTTGAAACATTCTGAGCATGTTTTACGAGGGTGAGATAATCTGCTCTCTTGTCATCAGGGAGAAGAGGAGCCACTCCAAATCCCTAGCAACCTCTCTAAGGAACATACCCATATAGAGTATGTAGGAACTGATCCTGGCCGATAACATGGAGGCCTGAAAACATTGTCGACCAAAGGCATTGAGGGTTCTCAATTCCCTACCTGGAGGGTTCAAAGGATATGTCTTAGCACTCTTTATTAGACGCATTGCCAATTCCACCACCATGGAATAGAGTGGTAATTGCATCTTTTGAAAAACGGGACACTCCAGTACCTGGTACATGGTATCGAGTCATCGGGTATGTGGAGAGATGGTAAGGGGTGTCTCCCACATATGAAGCATAAGGTCGTGAAGTATGCGATGAATAGGGAAAGTAGCAGCTTCCTTTGGGGATGTAGGGTATTTAAGAATTTCAAGTTCTTCAGCCCTAGGCTCTTTCTCCGAAGTCACCATTATGGAGAGACCCCGAGCAACATCGCAAATAAAGTCTTGGAAAGACATATCCTTCGGAGGGGACATGTGATGTTGTGGAGACAGATGGGTCTTCTGGGAGAGTTCTTATGTCCCAGATATCAGCCGATTCATCGTCCTACGAATTGGAGTCCGAAGACTCAAAGTATCGACGGGCAGGATGTTCCTGCTCTGCACGTACTCGACACCAATCGAAACCAGTAGCTGAAGCTGACGGTGCCGGAACTTCGGTACCAGAAAGTGATTTGAGAGCCGGCATGGGCAGTAGCAAAAATGGAAATTACACTTACCTGGTAATTGTGGTTCCTTGAGGGAATCCAGTTTAGTCCTCTACTTCTGGGTTGTGCACCTTCTCCTGCAGCTTAGCGACTGGGCATGTCCAAAAACATGACATCACTGCATGTAGCCCCTCGGCTCTCCCAGCAACCCACAGTGAACTATTGACAAAGCACACCGTAACTACAGCCGACCTGAACTCCTTCAGCTCCTTAAACCATCCCGGGTGGGAATGAGGACTAAACTGGATTCCCTCAAGGAACCACAATTAACAGGTAAGTGTAATTTCCATTTCCTTATCGGTCATCCAGTTTAGTCCTCTACGTCTGGGATGTAACAGAGCAGTAACTATTGGGAGAGACCTTTCCAACCGGCTTGTAACACCGCCATCCCGAAAACAGCATTCTGTGCTGAAAACATATCCAGACGGTAGTGTTTGCTGAAAGTATGAAGAGACGACCAGGTTGCCGCCCTACAAATTTCCACCGGAGGCACCAAGCTATGCTCTGCCCATGATGTAGCCTGTGCCCTGGTCGAAAGAGCCCGCAAGCCTGCCAGCATCACTCTGCCCTCCAAGAGATAAGCAGAAGCAATGGCTTCTCTAATCCATCGAGAAATAGATGCCTTAGCCGCCGCTTCACCTTTGCGGCTGCCTCCAAATAAGACAATCGATCCGATTTTCGAAAGTATCGCTGTAGCACTCGCTTCAAGTCCAACCGATGCAAACCGCGGTCCGCAGCACTGCCTTCCAGTGACCCTAGGACTGAGAGAAACCGTTTGATTCACATGAAACGGAGAGACCACTTTGGCAAGAAAGAAGGAATGGGCCACCTTTTCCTTATAAAAAGACAAAAACGGCTTTCTACAAGATAACGCCTGGAGTTCCGAAATTCGTCTTGCAGAACAAATGGTCACTAAAAACACTGTCTTCAGAGTTAAATCCTTCACCGATGCTTTGTGCAACGGCTCAAAGAGCTCCTTAGCTAAGGCTCCCAGAACCAAATTGAGATCCCACGAAGGAACTATGACTCTACGAGCAGGACGCAGGTTGGTTACCGCCTTTAGAAAGTGCAGCACATCCAGGTGCGCCCCAAGCGCCATCCCCTGCACCTTGCCCCTATAGCACACCAAAGCTGCCAACTGGACTCTTAAAGAACTAGCAGACAAACCTTTCTCAAATCCGCCTTGCAGAAAACTGAGAACCACCGGAATCGACGCTGTCGCCGCCAGAATCTGCCTCCTGGAACACCAATCCTCAAACACACGCCATATGCGAACGTACGCCAAAGATGTAGACTTTTTCCATGCTTTGAGTAAAGTCGTTATCACCACTCCCAAATAACCTTTTTTCTTTAGCCTCGCCTGCTCAAGGGCCAGACAGTAAGCGAGAATCGATCCACCTGGAATCTGTTACCGGAGGATGTAGTAAGGGCTGTTAGTATAGCTGGGTTTAAAAAAGGTTTGGACAAGTTCCTGGAGGAAAGGTCCATAAACCACTATTAAAAAGGGACCCAGGATATCAATGCTTGACCTAGTACAAGCACTGCAGAACCTGTGTCTTTTGGGGAAACTGCTAGGTACGTATGACCTAGATTGGCCACTGTTGGAAACAGGATACTGGGCTTGATGGACCTCGGTCTGACCCAGTATGGCATTTCTTATGTTCTTATGTTCACCTGGGGCATTAGAAGCGGACCTTGCTGTAATAGATTCTCTGACGCCGGTAATCTCCCCGGATTCCCACTGAGAAGCCAAATAAGATCTGCGTACCACGGATGTCTTAGCCAGTCCAGAGCCACCAATAACACTCTCCCCCGATGAGCCTCGATTCTTTGCACCACTCTGCCGACTAGCGCCCACAGGGGAAACACATAGAGAAGACCCGTCGTTGGCCAAGGTTGCATCAGAGCGTCGATCCCCTCTGACATCATTTCCCGACATCTGCTGAAGAATCGACTCGCTTTCGCTGACTGGAAGGTCGCCATGAGGTCCATGATTGGCGACCTCCATCTTTGGACTATCTGTGCAAAGACCTCGGGATGCAACTCCCATTCTCCAGCATCCACTTGCACCCTGCTGAGAAAGTCCGCCGTCACAATGTCCTTTCCTGCAATGTGCGCCGCTGACAGTGCCAACAGCCGAGTTTCCACCCACTGGAAGAGCTCTTTCGCTTCTGCTTCCATGGGCACACTGCCCGTGCCGCCCTGACGATTGATGTAGGCCACTGTTGCCGAGTTGTCGGACAGCACCCGTATCGCTCTTCCTGTCACAGTGCACTCGAATGCATGAAGTGCCAGTTTCACTGCTCGCAGTTCCAATCTGTTGATCGACCAAGCGGCCTCCTGTGCCGACCAAAACCCCTGCATGAAGAGTTGTCCGCAATGTGCTCCCCAGCCCGCGAGACTTGCGTCTGTCAACAGTGGAAGCCACTCTAGTTGTTCCAGACACATTCCTGAGGCCAAAGAGCTCAGGAGCAGCCGCCAACGTAGCGACCTCTTGACCTTGGAAGGACAAGGAAGTTTCGTGTTTAGCGAGTTCTCCTGGAGGGACCAGCGGCGAAGCAGCGCCCCCTACAACAGACGCATATGAAACCTGGCCCATGGCACTGCCTCCAACGTCGCCGCCATGGTTCCCAGCACCTGAAGGTAACTCCACGCCGAAGGAGACGGAGAGACCAAGAACCGACGAATCAACGCTGTTAAGCCTTGCACTCGCCGGGACGGCAGAAACACTCTCCCGACGCGAGTGTCGAACCATACCCCCAGATACTCGAGATCCTGTGACGGTACTAGGTGACTCTTTGCCAGATTGACCACCCAATTCGGTCTAGTATTTGAGCGATCTCATCTGAGTACTTCTTTATGATCCCACGCTCATCCAATTTTCTCTTTATCACCAGTGAAGTTTCTATATTACAAGATATTTGTTTGTTTCTTCTTCGGGTCTCAGACTAAACATCGGCAAACATTTCTGAGTGTTTTAATTACTCCCAGTATTATGCCCATTTGCATCAACGACCCTTTTTACAAATATCTTAAAAGCACACTACTTTGCTACTTTACTATGTTAACTTAGCTGATTATGATGGAACTTGTTCTTAAACTTGGAACTTTCTTATAAACTTAATTGTTTGTTCAATCCACTTTCATTTAAAATCCCAACGCTGTTGTCAAAGCGCCCCCGCGTTTCACTAGTATGGTTCTTCAGGGGATTATAGATCAAACTGCAAATATACAAAGCAACATGTGTTACTAAAAACCACCTATGATTTATTGCCTCTATCTTATCTGCCTTACTTTATCCAAAATTGTCTACTTACTTAAAATATTAAACAAAGTTCTTAATACGTGAATGCTGCCCGCGTTTCTGATTAACCGATGGCATTCTTAAAGTCGGCATTATAACAGTCCAAAAACGCCGCGCATGCGGACTAGGAGGAATATACCCTTATTTAAAGGTCTCTCTACAGGCTCCTCCTACCTATTCGGAGCAATGCCTGACATCCCTAATGTGCACCTGAATAATAACGTATACTGATGACCTGTGCAATTACTAATAACCTATACACACGTTCCCCATTCTACTGCTACATTAAGGCCCATCGGCTGGACTGTCTCCAATCGATAGATCCATCGCTGTTCCTGCATTATTAAAGTTTGTTCCCGTGTCCTACCTTGCATTCCAGTAACTACGTGTTCTATGCACCAACATTTAAGATCCTGAAATTTATGTTCCTGAGCCTCACAATGAGCTACCATAGGTGCTTCCATTTTCTTACACCGCAACCTACTCTCATGCTCTTTCATGCGGACTCGGAACTTACGAATTGTCTTACCTATGTACATTAAACTATAGGGGCATCGCACAGCATAGACAACATATGTGGACTCACAAGTGGTACTGCTTCTTAACCGATAGATTACCCCCTTATGAGTGAATTGTTCTATTTCACTCGAAATGTGGCAAATACTGCACTGGCCACAAGCACTATGTCCCCCTTTTTTTTTTCAACAGTTGCCGCGATCGCAACACTGTAGGGCTTAAATACTCTTTCAAATTTTTGCTACGTTGCCAGACGCACCGGATATTATTTATTTATTTAATGGTATTTATATACCGCCTTATCCTTCAATCAAAGCGGTCACAACACAAGCGGGGGATACATTTAACACGTGGGGATTTTGAGACACATACACTAAAACTTACAGGGAACATGGGCAATGGAGGGTTAAGTGGCTTGCCCAAGACCACAAGGAGCATCTGTGGGACTAGAAACCCCAGTCCTTCCGGCCCAAGGTTGCTGTCCTCTAGTGGGATTTGAACCGCCGACCTTCCGGCCTGAAGTACCTTGTCCCAACCACTAGGCTACTCCTCCCATTATAACTCCGCATACTCGGCAATGTCCTCAATACCTTACTGTGCCTCTTTATACTTCTTTGAATCGCCATACTTATTGGAGAGTATTTAGTAATCAAATGCACAAATTCTTTATCATCTTTACTTGATGATAAATGGGGAGTCAATAACCACGTACGGTTATAATATAGAGCTCGTTTATATGCTCTATGGACTAAGGGTTGCGGATATCCCCTCTGAACAAAAGCCTGCTGTAATCGATTAGATTGATTCTTGTATTCCTCTACGGTTGAACAATTGCGCCTGTACCTCAGGAACTGTGAAAACGGGAGTCCCTCTTTTAAACTCTGGGGATGCGCGCTATCATACTGCAAAAAGGTATTTCTGTCTGTCGGTTTAGTATACACTGTTGTCTCCCATTGGTCACTGCTCTTCTTCACATACACATCTAAATAAGCTATAGCTTTGCTGTCATATTCATAAGTGAACTGTATATGTGTATCACAATTATTTAACCACCGAACAAACTCATGCAGATGTTGTTCTGTTCCTTGCCATAACAAAAAGACATCGTCAATATATCTATACCAAGCTACGAGGTAGTCCCGTAATGGAGTTTTGGACATCCATTTTCTCTCGAAATCCCCCATGTACAGGTTCGCCACCGAGGGGGCACATGTGGCCCCCATGGTGACACCAGCTACCTGATGATAAAGTATTCCCTCAAAACTGAAATAATTTTGATATAAAGCTAATTGTGCTATTTGAAGAAGAAATTCTACTTTCACATCTGACAAATCTCCTCTGGCTCTTAAAGTTGTACTCACTATTTCTAATGCTTTCGGCTGTGGGATACTCGTGTACAATGATTGCACATCTAGTGTAACAAGAAATATATGTTCTTCTTTTGCCCACTCTGCTAACCCTTGTAAAATACTCAAAAAGTGAGTGGTGTCACGAAGATAAGAGGGGATTTTAACTAATAGCGGCCTCAAAAAAGAGTCTAAATAAGTTGAAAGGGGCTCCAGTATTGTACCCCGAGTAGACACTATAGGGCGTCCCGGAGGTTTTTGTAAACATTTATGTATTTTAGGGACAGTATTTCAAAATCCGTTCACTCAAGCACCTACGCTCCCTGTTGGACCCAGACGATTTCCGAACCATATATCAAGCGCTGATCCTGCCGCATTTTGACTTTGCAAATGCCATCTTACAAGGTCTCCCCCAATCCACATTAACCCCCTTACAGTTGGCCATGAATGCCGCAGCTAGGGTCCTTTACGGAGCATCCAGATACGACCACGTGACCCCCATTCTCAAACAGCTGCACTGGCTACCGATCCATGGGAGGATCACCTTCAAATCCCTTCTATTAGCTTTCAAGGCAATCAAAGGTATTTCATCCTCTTCACTCACGCATCTTATCCACATTGTCCCCCCCAACAGATCCAGAAGAGCAACAGCTCTAAACTTGCTAGCAACACCAAAGGCATCGACAAAGTCCAACACAACAACCACAAACAGGGCATTCAGTTTTTATGTCCCCAAATGCTGGAATGCTCTACCCCCTGACATTAGGGCCATTACCAATCTATATTAGTTCAGGAAGGCTCTCAAAACCCACCTTTTCCTCCAATACTTCCCAGACAGCAATTGAACCTAGATATCCCTCCCAAGAAATGATCCAATCTAGAAAGGCCCTTACATGCATTATCTGAGTTTTACCTACCCTTGCAGTGTAAATAGCTTATGTATATAGTTAACCCTGTTATCCAAGTTTGTACCCCTGTTCGATGTAAAACCTGACAGCTTGTCGTTATGGTCGTTATGTTATGATGTAAACCGCACTGATACTAAATAGCGCGGTATATAAGAAACTGTAATAAATAAATAAATAAAATAAATAGTATAAAATTTGGCTATAGTAGGAGATGTGACATTAAGATAACGCAACTCTTTTTTAGAAATCAGTTTATCTTCAAATGCTTTATTGGTCACAGTTTTGATCTGCTTTTGTATATCGAAACTGGGATCATCCCGTAATTGCACATATGTTGTAGAATCTTGTAGCTGGACACGGGCTTCTTCTACATAATAATCATGATTAAGAACCACCACAGCTCCTCCTTTGTCTGCACGTCTTATTACCAAATCACTCCTATTCCGGAGCTCTTTCAGCGCTCGCCGTTCTTCATGCGGCAAACAATGATTAAAAGGGGTTGGTCTCGTCTGTAAAGCACAGTTACTTACCTGTAACAGGTGATCTCTGGGAACAGCAGGAATTAGTCCTCACTTATGGGTACGTCTGAACCGACGGAGCCTGCGCTGGAAAGCTCCCCAGCTTCCCAGAAAGGAAGCTTTTGGGGCCTCCACTGCACATGCGCGCTGCCTTCCCGCCTTCCTGACCAGCTCTCCTCAGTTCGAGTTTATAGCTGAGACAATAGAGAGAGGAAAGGAAGATAGATAGAAGATACAACTCCTAGGGGAGGTGGGTGGGTTGTGAGGACTAATTCCTGCTGTTCCCAGAGATCACCTGTTACAGGTAAGTAACTGTGCTATCTCCAGGAACAAGCAGGAATAAGTCCTCACTTATGGGGACTCCCTAGCTAAGATGCCTGGGAGATCCCCTCCCAAGGGTTCACCATCTTCGTATGGATCTCAGGCATCCATCCTGGAAAGGTGGGCAGGAGTTGTTCAAGTATGGAACAGGTGTTTGAGGACAGCCTGACCAAACAAGGCATCCCGGCGGGAGTCCTTGTCCAAACAGTAATGGGCTGTGAAGGTATGAACCGAGGCCCAGGTGGCGGCTCGACAGATCTGATCTATGGATACAGAGTGAAGATGAGCCATAGAAGTGGCCATGGCTCTCACATTGTGAGCTGTGACATGGCCTTCCAGAGAAATGTTTTTACTCTGGTAAGCAAAGGAAATACACTGAGCAATCCAATTGGAAAGTGTACGTTTGGAGACTGGAAGTCCCAAATGAGAAGGATCAAAAGCCACAAAAAGTTGGGAAGACTTTCGATGTGGCTGAGTCCTGTTGAGGTAAAAGGCAAGAGCTCTTTTACAATCTAAAGTATGAAGGTTCCTCTCTGCACTGGATGCATGAGGAGCCGGAAAAAAGACAGGTAGATATACCTCCTGATTAAGATGAAAAGGCGAGACCACTTTGGGCATAAAGTGGGGATTCGTCCTAAGGACCACCTTATCATGATGAAATCTGGTATAAGGTGGATGAGCCACTAAGGCCTGTAGTTCACTGATGCGGCGAGCCGAAGTGACTGCAATAAGGAAAATGACCTTCCAGGAAAGAAATTTCAAGGAGGTAGAAACCAACGGTTCAAAAGGTGGCTTCATAAGCTGACCTAGAACTAGGTTCAAATCCCATGCTACCGGAGGAGGCCGGATGGGAGGTTTGGTTAGAGTCAGGCCTCTCATGAACCGTGAGATAAGAGGATGAGAGGAGACAGGTTGTCCATTTATTGGTTGTAAAGATGCTGCAATAGCACTCAAATGGACTCTTACTGAATTTGTCTTAAGGCCTGCATTGGAAAGATGCAGGAAATAGTCTAATAGAGAATTCAAAGGAAGTGCTAGAGGGTCAAGACCCTGTTGAGCACACCAAATGGAAAAGTGTTTCCATTTGAAAGCATAGGAACGCCTCGTGGAGGGTTTCCTAGAGGCATGAAGGATATCTTTCACTGGTTGAGAAAGATTGAAGTCATGAAGGCTTAGGCCTTCAGTAACCAAGCTCTGAGGTGTAGGGACTTGGGGTTTGGGTGCCACAAAGTCCCTTTCTCCTGAGAGAGAGGTCTGGCGCAGCTCCCAGGTCCAGGGAGGGTCCCTGGGAGAGATGCAGAAGTAGAGGGAACCACACTTGGCGTGGCCAGCGTGGAGCTATGAGGATCATCGATCCGTGATCCCTCTGGAGTTTGAACAGAGTCTTGGGAAACAAAGGAATGGGTGGAAAGGCATATAGGAATTCCTGACCCCAATGTAGGAGAAAGGCGTCGTTGGCCTGAGCTCTCTGACACGGAGTCCTGGAACAGAACCGGGGAAGTTTGGCATTCCACGGACTTGCAAAGAGGTCTATGTCCGGGGTTCCCCATTCCTGAAAGATTCTGTTTATCTGGTCCATATGTAGGGACCATTCGTGTGGAAGCAGAACTTGACTGAGTCTGTCTGCCCACGAGTTTTGAACCCCTGGAAGATACACTGCCAGAAGATGAATTTGATGCTCTCTGGCGAAGGCCCATAATCTGAGAGCTTCGTTGCAAAGCGACAGAGAGCCTGTCCCTCCTTGTTTGTTTATGTAGAACATGGCCACCTGATTGTCTGTATGGACTAGGACGGTCAGGTTGACTAGGAGGGTATGGAAGACTTTGAGGGCAAAGTAGATTGCTCGCAGTTCCAGGAGGTTGATGTGAAGGGTGGTCTCTTGTGGAGACCAAGCACCCTGAGTGGAAAGGTGTTGAAGATGGGCTCCCCACCCTGTTTGGGAGGCATCTGTTGTGAGGGTTGTTTGGGGCAACAAAGGTTGGAAGGGGGCCCCCAACAACAGATTCTTGGTGGACATCCACCATTGGAGGGACCAAAACAGACGCTTTGAGGTGAGTATTTGGTCGGAGAACGCTCCTGATGCCTGAGTCCACTGGGTGGCCAAGCACACCAGACGTTGGCCCCGGACTTGAGGTAGGTAGGCCCTTGCAGTGGTGGTGTCCAACTGGGCCCCTATGAATTCCAGAGACTGAGTAGGGATAAGTTGAGACTTGGGAAGGTTTATCACCAGTCCCAGATACTGCAGAATGTGCCTTGTGCGGTCCAGGGAAATCTGGGCCTCTGACTGAGATGGAGCTCGGATGAGCCAGTCGTCCAGAAATGGGAATACAAAAATTCCCAGACCTCTTAGAAATGCGGCAACAACTGCCATGCATTTGGTGAACACTCTTGGAGCAGAGGCTAGACCGAAGGGAAGTACTCTGTACTGGAAATGTTTTCCCTGAAACAGAAATCTTAGATATTTTCTGTGGGATGGGTGGATGAGTATATGTGTGTACGCATCCTTGAGATCTAGAGAACAAAGCCAATCCTGACTCTGAAGGTATGGAAGGAGAATGCCTAGAGAAAGCATTTTGAATTTCTCCTTGTACAGAAATTTGTTCAATTCTCTCAGATCTAGGATAGGTCTGAATCCCCCTGTCTTCTTTGTTATGAGAAAATAAGGGGAGTAGAATCCTGTCCCTTGTTGAAGAAGAGGAACCTCTTCTATTGCCCCTTGGGCAAGGAGAGAAGAGACTTCCTGATCCAACAGGCCCAGGAGAGATGGGGGAGAATTGAAGTGCCTCACCATGGTATATGGAGGAAGGTTGGAAAAATGAAGTTTGTAGCCCTCTCTGATGATAGAGAGGGTCCAGTGCTCTGATGTAATTTGCCCCCATCTGGGAGCAAAGTGAGCTAACCTTCCGGGAATGGTGAGGGGCTCTGGTTGTTCTAGAGCCAGAAATGTTAAGTTCTCTAGGGGCAAGTCAAAACCCCTGAGGGGGTTGAGCCTGCTGAGGAGTGGCAGACGCTGCAGGCTTTGACCTTGCCTGTTTAGGTTGCTGACGTTTAGCAGCAAAGCGAGGCTGAGAAGATTGTTGGCCAGTATTTGTGGAAAATCTGGCCTTCTTGTAGTAAGGCCTCTTGAAAGACTTTTTCTTGGCAGGAGTAGAGGTAGACTTAGAAAGTCTATCTAATGTAGCATTTTCTGCGTCCATTTGAGTGGCTTTAATTTGCCAGTCTTTACCAAATAAGTTCTCACCTGTACAGGGCAGATTCCGTAAGCCATCCAGGACCCAGGGTTCTAGGTCAGAGGCCTGGAGCCAAGCAAGTCGTCGGGCTGCAATAGCAATGCCCGAAGCTCTACCGGCACCCTCAAAGGAATCAAAAGCTGCTCTGTTGGAGAACTTAGAAACATCTAGAAGCTGTTTCACCAGAGAAATGAACTCCTCCTTTCTATCCTCAGGGATAAAGGAGGCAAAATGCCGTACCTTTAGGGCAAGTTCCCTTAGAAACATGCCCATATACAGACTGTATGAATTAATCCTGGCTATAAGCATACTAGCCTGGAAGATTTTCCTACCAAAAGAGTCTAGGGTCTTACATTCTCGCCCTGGAGGGGTAGAAGAGTGCCTTTTGGTACTCTTAATCTTTTTCAGCGCAGACTTCACCACAATGGAATGGTGAGGCAGCTGAGTCTTTTGAAAACCAGGAGAAGGAGGGACCCGGTACATGGTGTCCAACCTACGAGAATAAGGAGACAACGTTAGAGGAGCCTCCCATAAGTCCATCAAGTGTTCTTGAAGGATTTCATGGATAGGCAGGGTGACTGCCTCTTTAGGAACCTTAGGGTATCCTAAAATATCCAATTTCTTTGATCTAGGTTCTTTCTCAGAGGATGTAGTAATAGAAAGTCCTTTAGCTACTTCTATAATGAAGTCTTGAAAAGACAAATCCTCTGGTGGAGACATTCTTCTCTTTGGGGAAGAAGGCTCTTCAGGAAGAACAAGAGAGCTCATCAGAGTCATCAGAGGAGTCAAAATCCTCAGAGGAATCAGAGTATCCTCTATTCGCTTCCAACGCACGATACGCATACCGATCGATATCGACATCGGGCGTACCGGGTATGGGATCGGTATCGGGTGAAAACCCGGATCCGGCATGCGGAACCGATCTGCGTTTGGAAGACGATGGTCTCGGTTCCGGTATGGAAGACAGTACCGGAACCGGACCCGGAACCGCTGGATGCGGTACCGAGGGCGTCGCAGCATTAATGCAAGCCAGCATGGCCTGCTGCATGGTCTGAACAGTATTGCTCATAGACGCCACTGCTGCCTGGATGTCGGTACCGGTATGGGCCGGTACCCCAGAGCAGTCTAACAGGTGATCGGTCGAGGCCGTGCCATCGATGTCAACCTGTAACCCCATAGATGGTGCTTTGGAAGCCAGAGCTTCCCGCCGGGGTTGTTTGGCTGGGGCATGGTCCTCAGATTCAAAAGTGAGAGCCTCTCGATGCTTTGAAGGAGATTTGCTCTTTGAGGACCTGCCCGAAGGAGGTTTGGTTACCTGAGATCCAACCGGAGAGGAAGACCTGGATGACTGTGATGCTGGATTATCTGAAGCAAACAGCACATGGAATTTGTTGGCCCGGTTCTGCAAACCACGTTTAGACATCTGGGAGCAGGATGGGCAGTCCAGAATGGAGTGGTCAGGTCCCAAACATTTAAGACACCATTCATGGGTGTCTGTGACAGAAATAACAGCACTACACTTGGTACACTTCTTAAAACCAGGGGCTGGTTTCTCCATGAGGAGAATTTGTGTAGGCCTGAGGCCTAACCGAAGTCACCAAGTTGTGCAAGATAAAGGTTGTTTTTTTTTTTTTTTTTAAAGAAAAGAAAGAGAGACCGGCGGTACCGGTTTCGGTATGGGGAAGGCAGGTACACGGTCTAAAGAAACAAACTAAAACAATAATTTCTTCAGCGGTGACAGGAACACGACCTGCTGGCTCCGCGGAAAAAGAGAAACTGAGGAGAGCTGGTCAGGAAGGCGGGAAGGCAGCACGCATGTGCAGTGGGAGGCCCCAAAAGCTTCCTTTCTGGGAAGCTGGGGAGCTTTCCTGCGCAGGCTCCGTCGGTTCCGACGTACCCATAAGTGAGGACTTATTCCTGCTTGTTCCTGGAGATTATGTTTTTTATATCATTTAAAATCAAGTCCCGAAAAATCCCTATCGCTGGAGGAAGGGGAGTCGGAGGTACCCAACTTGACTTAAAGGGTAAAGGAATGCAATCTGCTGTTATTGTAGAAATTCCTTGCTTTCCATTAGGTTCAAAAAAATAGTCCTTTAGATGCAACTTCCGTACTAATGCTTCAAGGTCTATACGGAATTGAAATTCATCAAAACCCATATTAGGAACAAAAGACAAACCTCTTTCAAGTAAACTTGTAGACTCCGGAGATAACCATTGTCCCGATATGTTCACTACCAGATCTTTTACTCCTTTTTTCTCTGTGGATGCTGTCGCGGCCGGTCGGCTGGTTCCCCATTGCCTTGCATTTTCTTTTTCTTGGTCATGCCAGGTGTTCGCTCTTGTAAAAAAGTCTTCCCTGCTGACTTGCTAGAATCTGAACTCTCTTCACCCTCTGTAGAATCCCCAAAGCTTACTTTATGTGCGCCTTTTCTCGGTTTTCGATCTTTATTCATCCATGGATAGACATATCCCGTAGAATAGTCAGCTCCATCGCGTTTTAACTTCTTTTGCTTCTTAACCATCACATCTTGTCAAACTTGGTCAATCTGTTTTTGCATTTCATTTTGACGCTGCTGGAAAATTTCCTCTGAGAGTTTGGACTTAACTAAGCCCTGTTTCAAATTAATCTCCTCTGTCAATAATTCAATTTGCTCTTTAGAGAAATCTACTATATGGACCATTAGGTCTAAGGAACATTTATTTAATATTTTGTTCCATGTATCTATAAACTGAGGTCCCATCGATGTTGTGCGGGGTTCCTTGTAAATTCTTAGTCCCCGCGGGATCTGTTGTCTGCTTATGTATTCGATCAAAGAGGAACGGTGTAGCTCTATACGCACTCGTTTTCTCATTAATTGTGATATCATTTCATAAAGGGATTCGACATCTTCTGAAGTCGCTTCAGTCTGTTGATTTCCTTGTGCAAACGGAATCTTTTCTTGTATTAAGGCAGAAATATAATCCTGTGGAAAGCTCACTATTTCTTTCCACACATTAGGACCTTCCATTGTTGTGTATTTAAAACAAAACCAATTCGGTCTAGTATTTGAGCGATCTCATTTGAGTACTTCTTTATGATCCCACGCTCATCCAATTTTCTCTTTATCACCAGTGAAGTTTCTATATTACAAGATATTTGTTTGTTTCTTCTTCGGGTCTCAGACTAAACATTGGCAAACATTTCTGGGTGTTTTAATTACTCCCAGTATTATGCCTATTTGCATCAACGACCCTTTTTACAAATATCTTAAAAGCACACTACTTTGCTACTTTACTATGTTAACTTATCTGATTATGATGGAACTTGTTCTTAAACTTGGAACTTTCTTATAAAACTTAATTGTTTGTTCAATCCACTTTCATTTAAAATCCCAACGCTGTTGTCAAAGCGCCCCCGCGTTTCACTGGTATGGTTCTTCAGGGGATTATAGATCAAATTGAAATATTAAACAAAGTTCTTAATACGTGAATGCTGCCTGCGTTTCTGATTAACCGATGGCATTCTTAAAGTCGGCATTATAACAGTCCGAAAACGCCGCGCACCCAGCCAAGTCCCTCCAGAAACTTCACCACCTTGTTTGTGACCTGAACACTCTTGGCTTCGGATTTCGCTCGAATCAACCAATCTTCATCTCCAGGCATCCTCCGCTCCCCCGATCGGGGTAGAGCTCCAGAGCAGGCCGTCCACCAACCACGCTCTGGCCTCCGGCCCAATCGGGGCTGTGGGAGGGAACAGCAAGGCCATTTAAACGGCTGCCGACGGCGGGAACACTCCTCTTCATCTCCAGGCATCCTCCGCTCCCCCGATCGGGGTAGAGCTCCAGAGCAGGCTGTCCACCAACCACGCTCTGGCCTCCGGCCCAATCGGGGCTGTGGGAGGGAACAGCAAGGCCATTTAAACGGCTGCCGACAGGCAGGCCCGCGCCTGTCGGGCCCGCGCCTGAGGGCCTCGCCAGAGGGCCCTTTGGCATGGCCCTTAGGCGGGGCACTAGAAAACAGACATCCTTCACCCACCTGGCCCACACAACATAGCGACCATTGATTTAAAGACCACCTCCAAGCAACCCAGCAGCTTGAGCTCCTCTGTGTGGATCTCGTGCACCAGCAGCACTTTCACTCCTCCTCGTACAGCCCAGTACTAGTGAAAGTCAACACGTGATAGGAACCGATCAAGCCTCTTGCATCGGATGTTCCTGATCTCATGCTGCCTGCCGCAAGTATAGTATCATAAGTATAACCTCTGTATACTACCATCAACAGCCTTATCAATGACAGTTTACTTTGTACTGTAGTCAGTAATCTCTCACTGCCATCTAGCCACTGTACCGTACTGTACTGTTACCATTCTACTGTAGTCAGTATTTGGTACTATTGTACTGTAGTCAGTAATTCCTTACTGCCAGCTAGACACTGTACTGTTACCATTCTACTGTAGTCAGTAATTGTTACTATTGTACTGTAGTCAGTAATTCCTTACTGCCAGCTAGACACTGTACTGTTACCATTCTACTGTAGTCAGTAACTGTTACTATTGTACTGTAGTCAATTATTCCTTACTGCTATCTAACCACTGTATTACTGTCAACAACTCCTAATGTTATCTAGCTAGTTACCATTGCACCGTTGTCATTAATTCTCACAATACATGCCCACAATCACAAGTATTTCTGCCCTAACCTACCCATTTCACAATTACACAGTGCCTTGCCACAATGGGTTCCCCCTTCCCCACCTTAATAGGATGTTATATCATCCTTGCTAGTTGGTTCTCTTGCTCTCTTACCTTAAACCCGCCTTCCAATCATATCCCAATATTACAAAGCCATGGAAGGAGATGGTCTGGTGCATCCCATAACAATGTAAATTGGGATACCCGAGCACATCACCCACATCTGCTACACATTGCGCTTCAGCACTCTGTGAATTCCAAGAAGGTGGAAAACTCCTATCCTCATAACCTAAAATGTGCCCTCATTAATGCCCGCTCTATCCGGAAGAAGTGGCCAGCTGTCACTGATATGATTTCCCTCCACGACCTTGATATACTCTTGGTCACTGAGACATGGCTATCCGATGAAGACAACGTCATACTCAACCAGCTCCTACCACTGAACTTCACAGCTCATACAAGTCATAGACGAGACAAAAGAGGAGGAGGGGTGCTCATCCTCACCAGGACAGACCTTCATTTCCAGACGGTTGACGCCACCAACACTAATCACCTTGAATCCGTCACCATCTCCAATAAACGATGCTCAATCAGCCTGCTTTACAGAGCACCCTCAGCTTCCCCGGATGATCTTGCTGCAATAATTGATCTCGCCTCCAACACGCAAAACCCAAACGTCCCAAACTGGATCCTAGGCGATTTCAACCTGCCAACACTGCAGGACAATCAAGTGTTATCCTTCCTTGAGGCCCTCACAAATCTCGGCTTCAAACAACTAGTAATGGAACCTACCCATACTAAGGGAAATATTCTGGACTTAGTATTCGCCCCTCAGATATCCCTTAACCCATCACATGACCCCATAATGGCCGTAACTCCTGTGCCATGGTCAGATCACAAACTGATCATCCTCCAGATTCCTTTGCACAAAAGCGATTCAAAGCTCAATAAGAAACCAAACAACACTACAAGACCTCACTCCAGATGTTTCAAGCCTTTCAACAGAGACCTTATCCTCACCGAAACGCAACAACTCTTTAGCGAAACCACCTCGAACCTTGATGACCTGATTACTCACTGGAACAATTGCCTCAGTACAATCGCCCTACGCACACCAACCAACAAGCCCCTAGGGAAAAGAACGAGCGCTCCATGGTACACAGCAGATCTTAGAGTTTCTCTTACCCAATTACGGAAACTCGAGAAGCGCTGGCGCCGATCCCACTCTACAGTTGACCAGACAGCATACAATTGTCATCTGGCTGCACACCGCAAGGCAATCACTGATGCAATGAAACAATACTACTCAGAGACCTTAAAAAGATCACTTAATAAACCCCACGATCTCTTTGACCTAGTCAAGACTCTATCAAAGGAACCAACCACCGGACCTCAATTTGAGATTCACCCACAAGATTTTGCTAACTATGCACAATCCAAGATATGCCGGACTATCAATATCTTGACTACAACCACCACCCCAGAACGAGACTGCCCTGCAGCCCTAACCGTATTCTCTACCCCTACCAAGAAAGGAATTGAAGACTCTATTATGGCCCTTAACACCACCACATCTCAGTCCGATCCTTGCCCAGCCTTCTGGATTAAGGAGCTCCGCAGCCATTTCAGCCCAATACTATCCAATATAATGAACCTCTCCTTCATAACAGGTTCCTTCCCCTCAGCGCTTAAGCACACCTCTATCAGACCTCTTTTGAAAAACTGCAAACTCGACCCCCAAAAAGTAGATTCATACAGACCTATATCCAGTATACCTCTGCTTGCGAAGATCATCGAAAAAGAGGTACAACGACAACTACAAGATCACGTCGACACTGCCGCACCATTAGACCCCTGCCAGCATGGTTTTAGGGAATCCCACGGTGTGGAAACTCTTCTTACCACCCTCTTCTGCAAGATAATCACTGGCATCGATGACATCCGTCAAGGTTTTGCTCTCATCTTTCTGGACATCGCTGCAGCTTTTGATTCAGTAAGTCATGAGCTTCTCGTAGGTCGACTAATTGAGAAAGGCATTACTGGTAGAGCTCTTGAATGGTGCAGATCTTACCTGTCCGGAAGATGGCAACATGTGCGTTCCGGAGGCATGACATCCGAACCTTTCCACCAAAGCCAGGGAGTCCCACAAGGTTCCTCCCTTTCAGCCCTCCTGTTTAACATTTACATGCAGCCAATTTGCAAGATCATCCGATCCTTCAATGTCGACTGCATGCTATACGCTGACGATGTCCTGTTGTACATACCCTTCTCTACTGAACATCCGGACCTCTCCTCATTGACGAGCTGTTTCGACGCAATATCTGACTGGCTTTCCTCCCAAAACCTCCGAATACAACATAAGAAAACGGAAGTACTCTTCATTACGAGGAACCCTAACTTCACCCCACCACCATTCCTTAAAGTAAAAGGAGCAGAGTTACATTCTAAACCTTCAATACGCTACCTAGGAGTCACTTTGGATCAACGCCTGGACATGAAAGTCCACATAGCGAACACTGTCAGAGCAGTATACTATAAGATCCGCTCACTTAGGCATTTACGATCCATGCTAGAACCAAATGACTTCAGGACTATATACCAGGCGTTGATCATACCTCATTTTGACTACGCCAACGCCATCCTTCAAGGCCTGCCCCTATCCACCTTACATCCACTACAGCTCGCCATGAACGCTGCAGCAAGGGTCATCCATGGAGCCTCCAGAAGTGACCACGTGACACCTCTGCTGATACAATTACATTGGCTACCTATCCAGGCTAGAATTGTCTTCAAGACACTGTTAATCACTTTTAAAGCTATTAACAAGCTCTCCCCTGAGTCAATAACGGCCCTCATCCATATCACATCTCCTAATAGAGCAAGGAGATCCACAGCTACAAACACCCTAAAAGTCCCGAAAGCATTAACAGCGTGCACAACATCTACAGCCAATAGGGCGTTTAGTATCAGTGCACCAAGATGCTGGAACGCATTACCTCCAGATATCCGGGCGATTAAGAGCCTCACACAGTTTAGGAAAGCCCTTAAATACCATCTTTTCAATAAGTACCTCATAGAACCCAACCTCACCCACTGAGACAGAGATGCAACCCGCTAAGCAATTATATGGTTTCCCAACAACATGCTAAGAAAGATTCCCTAACCCTTAGTGGTGCATTTGTTTCTATGGTATTCATGATCATACGACTTTATGTAGCAATATTTGTAAATAGTTTGCCACTGTTATACAAGTTTATGTAGCAAATGCTGTAAATAGTTTACCCCTGTTATCCAAGTTACTTGCCCTGTTATCTGTAAACTCTTACATGTTAACTGTACTGAGCATTTTTGTTCCATGTAAACCGCGCTGATGCCGAATAGTGCGGTATATAAGAGACTGTAAATAAATAAATAAATAATATGGATGTACCAGAATTCCTTCCTTCCTTGCACAATGCTGCTGCCGCCACCAGCACCATAATCTTGGTGAAGGTTCGTGGCACCGTCGCGAGACCAAAGAGCAAGGCAGGGAACTGATAATGTCCCCACGGCAGTGCAAAGCGAAGATACCTGCGATGGCTCTCTCTGATTGGAATATGCAGATATGCCTCTGTAAGATCGAGAGACGTTAAATACTCCCCCTGCTGCACTGCTACAATGATGGACCTTAAGGTCTCCATTCTCAAATGTGGCACTCAGAGACTGCGGTTCACTCCTTTTAGATCCAATATGGGTCGTACTGATCCATCCTTCTTTGGAACTACGAAATAAATGGAGTATCGACCCTTGCCGTAGTCGTCTATGGGCACAGGAACGACCGCCACCATCTGCAATAAACGGTCCAGAGTGTGACAGATCGCTAAGCTTTTCCTTTGGCCCTTTCAGGGAGACTGCACAAAGGAATCCCGTATGGGCTGGGTGAACTCCAACACATAGCCGTCTCGAATTATCACCAAAACCCACTGATCTGTCATTATTTGGGCCCAAGCTGGAAGAAAAGCTCGAAGTCGCCCACCTTCCGACCAGGGCCCGCCACACTTCATTGCAACTTCCTAGCGGGAGCTGCGGAAGCCGCTGCAAAACCTCTACTGGCTCCACGAAACCCCCGAAAACCCTGTGCTCGCGTAGCAAATCGCCCTCGTTGGAAGCCCCCTAACCAAGAAGACCAAAACCTCCTGAAGTCACGGAACGGACCTCAAAAGGACTGCGAGGTCTTTCCCTGCTTAGGCTTATCTTCCGGAGGTCTACCCCCTTTAGACTCCCCCAAATCCTTAACAAGTTTATCTAACTCCTCACCAAACAACAGGGTTCCTTTAAACGGCAGTTTACTGAGCCGTGCTTTAGAACAGCTGTCCGCCGCCCAATTCCTCAACCAAAGGGACCTTCGAGCAGCCACCAAGGACACCATACTATTAGCCAGGGCCCTGATTAAGTCATAATGTACATTGGACAAGTAAGCCGCCCCCGACTCCAGACGGTCTAACTCCCGCAGCCCTTCTGGCTCTAGTTGAGTGACCTGGCATAAACCCTGGGTCCATCTAAGACAAGCCCTGGCCACCCAAGCCCCACAAATGGAAGCTGGTAGTGACAAGGCATCTGCTTCACAGGACTGCTTCAACAAACCATCCACCTTTCTATCCTGTGCATCTTTTAGCGCAGCGCTGCCCTCCACAGGAATGGTGGTCTTCTTCGTTACCACCGAGACCGCAGCATCAATCCTCAGGGATCGAAATCTCTCTTTGTCCTTATCTGCCGAGGGATACAACCTATTCATTGTTATAATTCCCTTGAGTCCTGCTTCTGGTAAATCCCATTCATCCTGAATCATTCGGTCAATCACCCGATGCACAGGAAAGACCACCTGGGACTGTCTCACCGCCTGAATAATCGGATCTTCCTCACCTTTGTCTTCCGCCAGTTGTTCAGTGGCTAATTTCAGTGTCTGAAGAACCTCTGCTATAAGTTCCACCAACTCCTCTCTCCGGAACAACCTAATAATCTTCGCCTGATAAGAACATAAGATATGCCATACTGGGTCAGACCAAGGTCCATCAAGCCCAGTATCCTGTTTCCAACAGTGGCCAATCTAGGTCATACGTACCCTAGCAGTATCCCCAAAAGACACATGTTCCACAATGCTTGTATTGGGTCAAGCATTGATATCCTGGGTCCCTTTTTAATAATGGTTTATGGACCTTTCCTCCAGGAACTTGTCCAAACCTTTTTTAAACCCAGCTACACTAACAGCTCTTACTACATCCTCCGGTAACAAATTCCAGAGTTTGATTACACGTTGAGTGAAAAAATATTTTCTCTTATTTGTCTTAAATAGTTTACCCTGTAGCTTCATTACATGTCCCCTAGTCTTTCTATATTCTGATAGCGTAAACAATTGATCTATGTTTACCCATTCCACTCCATTCACACAGGTACACTACCAAAAAACTGCCTCCAGTTTTGCAACTGATTCCTATAGATTTTGGGGTGCTGAATCCAGGAAAAATAGCCAAAATGTTCCATCACGTCACGCTTTCTTGCAAAATTAGATTTCTTACCCATATAAGGAATGTTCACATAATTTCTTTTTAGCCGACTGCAGTTTATTTTCTTGGCCCAAAATAGAGGTTGTAATGGTTAACTAACTAGAAACACTCCCTCATGATATTTTAGAGTGTTTTGTATTCATTTTATACATTAACAGGACAATTGGGAGGCGGGGGGCTAAATCCAGTACTCGCGCTGGCGCATGTTCTTTCCTGTTCGCCTCGCCTCGTTCGCTCGCTCAAACACGGTGGTTGCGACATGAACGTTCCTGTCAAATTTCAGTTTCTTGCAAGTTCATTATTACCTTTTGTTTGCTCAGTCGTAATCCAGCTTTATTCCGAAGTGGTTCACTACAGTTGTAGTTTGCAGTGCTGTGTATTTGTGATGGCTCACAGAGCCAGAGGTTGCGTCAACTCTCCGGACAGTTTTTGTTTTATTTGTGGGGAATATACCGTGAAAAAGCGGCAGAGGAACATTTCTGCATTTATTAAAAAAGTATATTTCGCCTATTTCGGTTTGAAGTTAGGCGATCAAGACAAACCGTGGGCTCCTCACAAAGTGTGCAAGACATGTGAGGAAGATCTACGCTTATGGATGAAAGGTAAAAAACAAGCATTTCGTTTCGGAATACCTATGATGTGGCGTAAACAAAGAGACCACAGCAGTGACTGCTATTTTTGCTCTTGCATTGTGAAGGGATACAACTTAAAAAATAAGAACGTAATAAGTTACCCCAACCTTCCCTCAGCAATTAGGCCTATGCCTCATAGCAACGAAGTACCTGTGCCTGAACCACCAAAATCTTTGGATCATATTTGTGTGGACGGTTCTGATCATGATGAGACTCATCAGATGGCTTTTCCCGATGAGTCCAGTACTTCCGAGTTTGAAACTGAACCAGATCCGAAACCTGAACTTTTCTCTCAAGCTGAATTGAATGATTTAGTCCGGGATTTAGGACTCCCAAAAGATGCTGCCCAACTGCTAGGTTCTCGGCTTAAACAGAAAAATCTATTGTCACCAGGAACAACTTTTTATTGGTACCGCAACCGCGAGACACAATTTTTGAAGTATTTCAGCAAAGAGGAAGATTTGGTATTTTGCAACGATATATACGGAGTGATGAAAAAGTTTAAACTCAAGTATGATCCTGCTGAATGGCGGCTGTTCATTGATTCGACAAAAGACAGCATAAAAGGTGTTGTTCTTCATAATGGCAACACATTTGCTTCAGTTCCTATTGCTCACTCTGTTATTCTCCAAGAAAAATACGAGAATTTGGCCCTGATTCTTCAGAAGATTCGTTATGATGAGCATAAGTGGATGATTTGTGGAGACTTTAAAATTCTATCCATGCTATTAGGGCAGCAATCCGGTTTCACCAAATATCCCTGCTTCCTTTGCTTGTGGGATAGCCGGGCCCGCGACCTACACTGGGGGAAAAAAGACTGGCCAATTCGGGAGTATTTGAGACCCGGTGAGAAAAATGTTCTTCATGAGAGCTTGGTACCTCATGATAAAATTCTATTACCACCTCTCCACATTAAGTTGGGTCTCATTAAGCAATTCATCAAGTCCCTTCCAAAAGATGGTGAGTGCTTTCGGTACCTTTGCTCAAAGTTCCCCCGACTTTCTGAAGCAAAGCTAAAGGAAGGAGTGTTTGTTGGCCCTGATATAAGGAAACTCATTTCAGATGGAGCATTCGCTGAAACGATGTCTGAGAAGGAAAAAGAAGCCTGGGATTCCTTCAAGGATGTTGTTCTCAAATTCTTGGGGAACAGGCGGGATGAGAACTATAAGGATATTGTTGCCAGGATGCTCAATGCCTTCAAAGAACAAGGCTGTAACATGAGCCTGAAAGTCCATTTCTTGCACTACCATGTGAACTACTTTCCCGAAAACTTGGGGGCGTACAGTGAAGAACAAGGTGAAAGGTTTCACCAGGACATCAAGGACGCAGAGAGAAGGTACCAAGGAAGATGGAACACCACTATGATGGCTGATTTCTGCTGGTTGCTGCTGCGGGAAACCCCGGATGAAAAATACGCCAAGCAGCGCACCAAGAGAAGCATTCGGGGGAAGAAGAAACGGGCCCACCAGGAGATTGATTGACCCAAGAATGACTTTAAAATCTAAACTGTGTTGACAAATATCGTGTTTTTACTTAACTTTGAAATAAAAATTTGCTAGTTATTACCACAGTGTCGGATCTCATTTATTAGAATTTTATTTTCACACCATCAGGTGTTTGTCTTTATGTATTGCAATGGTGCGGTTTGCGTTTTCTATTCTTACATATATACCTGTACAACATTTTTTGCACATTTCTTTGCTTTGCTTTGTGTCTAACCTCGCTCTTATAGGCTCAATGTTTGTGCACATGTATGTGGCTGTTTTAAGTGCAGACAATTTTGCTACCATCACAGTGTGTTTTGTTAACATTACTCTATTCTTATGTGCTGCCTTGTTACAATTTTCTTTATTCTTATTTGAATAACTACTAAACAATTAGTATAAAGAATTCATCCAAGAAACTTTTATCTCGATTGCACTCAATCTGAAACGTTCACCTCAAACTGCTAACCCAATGTAGCAAAAAATCTGTACGTGATGGAGCAAATTGGTTACCAGATTTGGATTCAGCGCACCAAAAAACGTAAAAATCAATCGAAACATTAGAGGCAGTTTAAAAAAAATTTTTTTTAGTGTACCTGTGTAATTTATAGACTTCTATCATATCTCCCCTCAGCCGTCTCGTTTCCGGTACGGAAATTTCTCCTTCCTCTAACTCCTCCACACCAGCCTCGAGCTCCGTCTCACGTTCCTCTGAGTCTTGCCACTCGACCTCAGGAGGCGAAAGGTCATGAACCTTGACTCTTTTAGGTGGCCACAGGGAACCGCTGACCAACTCCGCCGTAGAACCTTGCAGAGTCGGCGTGGACAACGGCAAAGAATCTGGAACTCTTCCCTGCCGCCGCATACAGAACACTTGATGCAGAATTAATACAAAATCTGGGCAAAAATCTTGCCCCTCTGGGGAACTTTGCCCGGCTGTCTGCTGAGACGTGGATGGAGGCTCCCCCTCCGTCATCGCTGTCATGGCTTGAATCTTGGACGTCTGAGTTTCCATCTGATGTTCCAGAGTGGCGGACACTGCCTACACCCCCGGCAGATTGCGGGCTCTGCAAAATGCCCCTCTATGGCTGTCACACACCACACACTGAGGGCATGCCGCTATAAAAGTTCCCCCGAAGGAGACACAAAAAGACTTCTATTTTATGACTCTGTTCTTTTTTTTTTTTTTTATAAAAAGGCTGCTCAAACACTAAACAGTAAGAGGCCCAAACACTCCTCCTTCTGTTTAAAAGAAGAGAAGTGTAAGTTAGCCCCTAGAATAAAACCTTAGAGTTAAGAGCCTAACCGCTAAAGAAAAAACAAGAAAACAAGAAATCAAAACTAACCAGAAATCAATGAAATCAATGAAAGCAATAAAACTAAAGAAGTCTAAAATGGGCTGATCGAAATAAATGCTTTCACAGCCTTTCTTTGCCGTCTGCACACCTGCCTGCAGTCTGCACGTGGCTCCCACGAGGTTAAAATGGCCGCCGCTGACAGGATTAAGTAATGGCGCCAAAAAATGTCCTGACGCTTCACAGTGACGGCAATGGCCTTAGCCTTTCCCTGTGTCTGCTAGGTCCCCTGCTTACCTTGGATCGCTGCCTAAATGTCAAGATTTTAAATCGCGGGACTCTAGTCCGCGCGGCTCCGCTCCCTCCAGAGTGAGTGAGAAGCCGCCGGACGAGCAACCCGCTTGTCAGCCTTCCGCTTCTGTTGCATCGGGGTGTCTGACTGGCGGAGCTCAAACAAGTGTTCCGCTGCTGACAAGAGAGCTCTCCCCCAAACTGGCAAGGGGGAGAGATCTGAGCTGCGAGACTTTCTAGTCTAGGAAAAGTTTGAGATACTATCCCTTGGATAGCCCTACCTCCTCAGGGAAGACTGGCTATGATCCTTGGATCTCAAAGATGCCTATACCTACATCCTAATCTACCCCGGCAACCATCAGTACCTCTGCTTCGTCATCGGAGGCTGCCACTACTAAAACAGGGTGCTGTTCTTCGGCCTCTCCTTAGCTCCCAGGGTGTTCACCAAGTGCCCTGACGGTCATTGCCGCTCACCTCCACTTGCTGGGAGTCTTCATCTTTCCCCTATTGGATGACTGGCTTATAAAAGCTCTCTCACCAGAGGAAATATGCAACATGGCCCACCACACCATCAGGGTGCTGTAGACTCTGGGGTTTGTGATCAACTTCCCAAAGTCACATCTGCTCCCAACTCAGTGCCTGAAGTTTATAGGAGCCCTTCTGGACTCGACCCAGACCAGAGCCTTCCTCCATTTAGACCGGGCGCAGCATCTAGCATCCCTAGCTGAGAAGGCGCAGAGTTGCACATTCACATCTGCCCGGCTACTGCTGCCCCTATTGGTGTATAAGGCCTCAACTGTCCATGTGACCCCACAGGCACATCTTCGGATGCGCCAGGCCCATTGGACCTTCATTTCTCAATGGGTTCAGGCCACAGGCTGACTAGATGATCGAGTTCAGATCACCCGGCCCCTGGTGCCCTATCCTTCCAGGCCCCATCGGCACGATACGTCCTCACCACGGATGCCTCCAAGCTCGGCTGGGAAGCCCACTGCGACAGTCTACAGTTGCAGGGCACCTGGACTCGGGAGAAGAGTAACCTCCAGATCAATATCCTTAAACTCCGAGCTGTGATGAATGCCCTTTGGGTGTTTCAGGCCCACCTGGCGAGTTAGGTTGTACTCGTCCAGACCGACAACCAAATAGCGATGTTCTACATCAATAAACGGGGGAACGGGCTCATACATCATCTGTTGGGAGGCAGTTCACCTGTGGAACTTCACCACAGAGAATGGCATGACCCTCCAGATGATCTACCTGCCGGGCTCGGATAATCGGCTCAACAGACCTAGTCGTAGTCAACTCCAAAAGAGAGAGAATGGTCATATACCTCCCAGGCTCTTCGGCCAGCAGGAATACAAACCAAATTGTTGGTATAGTTAGTGCAGAAAGTGAGCACTCCAAAACTGATATCGTCATCCACTTGGGTACAAATGACCTGGCTAGAAACAGTGTCTCTGCAGTTCAAAGAGACTTCCAGACTCTGGAAAAGAAACAAGCCCATTGCTAACACTATAGCATTTGCAGAAGTTCTACCAGTTCATGGTAAGGGAGCAGAAAGGCTGTATCACATAAACAACTTTAATACATGGCTCCAAACCTGGTGCAGACAAGAAGGATTTAGATATATAGGCGACTGGGGAAACATATGGATCAATAAGAGACTATACTGTACCAATGGACTCCATCTCTCCACCGTAGGGAAAAGGTTCCTAAGTGAAAAATTCAGGCATTATGTGGACAGGCATTTAAACTAGGGAAAGGGGGTGACGGATGGAGAAGGACAAGTTCAATACGTAACGCCCTGCAAAAGAAAAACAACATTGGAAACAGCCACACTTTTGAACACATCAATGGCAAGCTGGAAGGGGCAAAATCCATGCAGAAGGCAGGCAAACCATTTAACAAATGCTGGAAAGCAATGAGTACATGGGTTCTGGGGCCAATCCCAGCCCATAGCAATCCAAAGCCCCACGGCTGGCGCCGAGCACACTGGCTGGGGATGATCGCGGCCCCATCGAGAGGGAATTGGATCGAGACCTCAACCGAGGATCGACTCGAGACCGAAGGGTCTCAAGGATCGGCTTGGCCTCCAGGGACGTCTTTGACATCGAGGGCCCAGTGGTCGGGGCAGATGAACCGGTTGTGCCAGACAACAGTGCTCGCTGCTGGTCCATGAAGGCAGACAAAGTGTGTTCCAGGGCCACCATTCTGGATTCCAGGCCAGAAGGCTCTACAGCCATCAGCGCGGGCTCCGAGGGAATCGGGCTAGATGCCAGTTCCCCCGAGGAGGAATCCTCGATGAGGATGGTGTCTGGCGAACAAGGCCGGTCTGAGATAGCGTCCTTCTGGGCGACCTTTGCAGGCCGTTCCTTCTCCAATCCCTCTGTCGAGCGTCTCGGACTGCGGGACCTGGCTCAGGATGTATCCGGCCAGTCAGATCCATCTAGGGACACCGCCTTCGAGGTTTTCTTCTTCTTCTTGGGTTCCCTCAAGAGAGACCCCCTCTATGAAGAACCACAGCATTGTTCAGGTTCGGTAGGGCCTTCCTGAGATGCTGTGGCTTCAGAACATAAGAACATAAGAACATAAGATATGCCATACTGGGTCAGACCAAGGTCCATCAAGCCCAGTATTCTGTTTCCAACAGTGGCCAATCTAGGTCATACGTACCTAGCAGTTTCCCCAAGGGACACAGGTTCCACAATGCTTGTATTGGTTCAAGCATTGATATCCTGGGTCCCTTCTTAATAATGGTTTATGGACCTTTCCTCCAGGAACTTGTCCAAACCTTTTTTAAACCCAGCTACACTAACAGCCTTTACTACATCCTCCGGTAACAAATTCCAGAGTTTGATTACACGTTGAGTGAAAAAATATTTTCTTTTATTAGTCTTAAATAGTTTACCCTGTAGCTTCATTGCATGTCCCCTAGTCTTTCTATATTCTGATAAGGTAAACAATCGATCTACGTTTACCCGTTCCACTCCGTTCATTAATTTATAGACTTCTATCATATCTCCCCTCAGCCGTCTCTTTTCCAGGTTAAAGAGCCCCAACCTTTTTAGCCTTTCTTCATAGGAGTAGCCTTCCATCCCCTTTACCATTTTGGTGGCTCTTCTCTGAACCTTTTCTAAAATTGCTATATCCTTTTTAAGATATGGCGACCAGAATTGCACACAATATTCAAGGTGCGGTCTCACCATGGAACGATATAGAGGCATTATAATATCTTTTGTTTTATTTTCCATTCCTTTCCTTATCATACCTAGCATTCTATTTGCTCTCTTGGCCGCCGCTGCACACTGGGCCGAGGGTTTTAACATGGTATCCACAAGGACGCCTAAATCTTTTTCTTGGGTGGTGGTTCCTAATGTGGAACCTTGCATCGTGTAACCATAGTTTGGGTTGTTCTTCCCTAGGTGCATAACCTTGCACTTCTCCACATTAAATTTCATCTGCCATTTTGATGCCCAGTCTTCCAATTTATCAAGATCCTCTTGCAATTTTCCACAATCCTCCTGGGTTTTAACAACTTTAAATAGTTTTGTGTCATCAGCAAATTTGATAACCTCACTCGTTATTCCACTTTCCAGGTCATTTATGAATATGTCAAAAAGCAGCGGACCCAGCACAGATCCCTGGGGTACACCACTATTCACCTTTCTCCATTGGGAAAATTGGCCATTTAGCCCTACCCTCTGCTTTCTATCTTTTAACCAGTTCCTGATCCACAGTAGTACACTGCCTCCTATCCCATGACTCTTTAGTTTTGCCAAAAGTCTCTCATGAGGGACCTTGTCAAAGGCTTTCTGCAAGTCCAGATACACAATATCCACCGACTCACCTTTGTCCACCTGTTTTATTCACTCCTTCAAAAAAACATAACAGATTAGTAAGACAAAATCTTCCTTGTCTAAAGCCATGTTGGCTGTCTCCCATTAGGTCATGACTATCTATATGCTGAGTAATTTTATTCTTTATGATGGTTTCTACCATTTTTCCCGGTACTGATGTCAGGCTCACCGGTCTGTAGTTTCCCGGATCACCCCTCGAACCCTTTTTAAAAATTGGTGTTACATTGGCGATCCTCCAATCCTCAGGTATTAGAGATGATTTTAATGATAGTTCACAGATTACTGATAGCAGGTCTGCAATCTCAAATTTCAGTTCTTTCAACACCCTTGGATGTATACCATCCGGCCCAGGTGATTTGCTACTCTTCAGTTTATCTAATAGTTGTAGGACATCTTCCCGATGTATCGATATTTCCTTCAATTCTTCCACACCTTTAAATACCACTTCAGTCGTGGGTAACATCCCTACATCTTCCTCAGTAAAGACCGAAGCAAAGAATTCATTCAGTCTCTCCGCTATCGCCTTGTCGCCTCTTAGTGCTCCTTTAACCCCTTTATCATCTAATGGACCAACTGACTCTCTCACGGGTTTTTTGCTACGAATGTACTTGAAAAGGTCTTTATTTCGCGTTTTTGCTTCCGCAGCAAGCTTCTTCTCAAATTCTCTCTTTGCCTGCCTTATCAATGCCTTGCATTTGACTTGCCAGTGCTTGTGCTGTTTCCAGGTTTCATCATTTGGCTCTTTTTTCCATTTCTTGAAAGATGCTTTTTTGGCAACAACAGCCTCTCTGACCTCAGCTTTAAACCATGCTGGCAATTTTTTGGACTTCCTTCCACTTTTCTTAAAGCGTGGAATACAGCTGGTCTGGGCTTCCAAGATAGTATTTTTCAACAACACCCAAGCTTGATGTACGTCTTTAACCTTTGCAACTGCTCCTTTTAGTTTTTTCTTAACTGTTTTCCTCATTCTATCATAGTCTCCCTTTCAAAAGTTAAAGGGTAGTACTGTGGATTTCCTTACTATCCCTCCTCCACTAATTAAATCAAAGGCGATCATGCTATGATCACTATTGCCAAGTGGCCCCAACACCCTTATCTCTTGCACTACATCTGGTGTTCCACTAAGGACTAGGTCTAATATTGCTTCCCCTCTGGTCGGTTCATGAACCAGCTGCTCCAAGAAGCAGTCATTTATTTCATCTAGGAACTTTATCTCCCTAGCATGTCCTGTTGTGACACTGACCCAGTCGATGCCGGGGTAATTGAAATCACCCATTATTATTACTGCACTGTAACTTTTGCTAGCTTCCTTGATTTCTTGAGCATTTCATCATCCATTTGTTCATTCTGGCCAGGCGGACGATAGTACACCCCCACTGCCATCGCCTTCCCCTTTTTACATGGAATTTCAATCCATAGAGATTCTACAGCAAATTTTGTTTCTTGCAAAACTTTAATCCTTTCTGACTCAATGCCCTCTCTAACATAGAGCGCAACCCCTCCACCAATTTGATCAGCTCTATCATTTCGATATAGTTTGTACCCAGGTATCACAGTGTCCCACAGGTCGTCCTCCTTCCACCATGTCTCTGATATTCCAATCATATCTAACCTCTCGTTTAGTGCTATATATTCTAACTCTCCCATCTTGTTTTGTAGACTTCTAGCATTTGCATACAAGCATTTTAGAGACTGTATTTTATTCATATTAATTTGGCTATTGGTAGACATGGGTAATTTGGGATCTTTAAGTTCTGTCTGCTCCATACTCGAGGGCATTTGGGCTACTTTACTCTTTTTTGGAACCTCTCTGCTTTTTGTAGTATCCTTCAAGGATACATTCTTCCGAACCATGCGCTCTTGGGCGACTGTCGGCTTTCCCCTATTATCTAGTTTAAAAGCTGCTCTATCTCCTTTTTAAAGGTTAATGCCAGCAGCCTGGTTCCATCCCGGTTAAGGTGAAGCCCATCCCTTCGGAAGAGCCCCTCCTTTCCCCAGAATGTTCCCCAGTTCCTAACAAATCCGAACCCCTCATCTCTGCACCATTGTCTCATCCACGCATTGAGACTCCGGAGCTCTGCCTGCCTATTGGGTCCTGCGCGTGGAACGGGAAGCATTTCGGAGAACGCTACCCTGGAAGTTCTGGATTTCAACTTCCTACCTAAAAGCCTAAATTTAGCTTCCAGAACCTCCCTACCACATTTTCCTATGTCATTGGTACCAACATGTACCAAGACAGCAGACTCCTCCCCAGCACTATCTAAGACCTTATCTAGGTGGCGTGTGAGGTCCGCTACCTTCGCACCAGGCAGGCATGTTACCAGGCAATCCTCACGTCCACCAGCCACCCAGCTATCTACATGCCTAATGATCGAATCACCAACTATAACTGCTGTCCTAACCCTTCCCGCATGGGCACTTGGCCCTGGAGAAACCTCCTCGGTGCGAGAGGGGTTTACATCACCTGGAGGACAGGTCCTAGTTACAGGATCACTTCCTGCCACACCAGGGTGATGCTCTCCTGTCACGTGACCTCTCTCCTCCATGGCAACAGGGATGCTGCCAGACTGGAGGTGGGACTTCAGGACTATATCCCTGTAGGTCTCGTCTATATACCTCTCTGTCTGTCTTATGTTTTCCAAGTCTGCTACTCTAGCCTCTAGAGAACGGACTCGTTCCCTGAGAGCAGAGAGCTCCTTGCACCTAGTGCACACGTAAGACCTCTCACCAGCTGGGAGAAAATCATGCATGTGACACTCAATGCAAAAGACTGGAAAGCCCACATCCCGCTGCTGGACTGCTGTCTGCATCGTAGTTTTAAGTTTGTGTTTAGATCTTTAAGTTCTATATGTACTAAAGGGTGCAATGGATATTTATACCACTAAAACTGTACCTAAGAAGTTTAATATACCTTGTTCACCTGAAGCTTAATTAATCTCAGGTCCTTGGTGTATGACTGATTTGGGTAATGAGCTTCACCTGAGAGCACCTCCTGTCTTTTAAGTTGTGCAAGTACCTATAAAGCTGTGATTTTCCCAGGGGAGGGTGGGTGTGGGGAGGGAGGGAGGGATATAACACTTATTAAAAAAGGGCTGCTACACAGTACCTTGTCCTGTGCTGCTGAGGAAAACTATATTCTGATTTGATTTAAATTATAGCTCTTTGCTGCTACTAGGCTCTAACCTATTATGAAATTTAAACTACAAGCTCTCTGCTGGATTCTAAATTTAACCAGAAAGCTCTCTTCTGTGTTTTAATTTGAAACTAAAAGTACTTTGCTGATGCTAGGCCCTGAGTGACTATGAAATTTAAACTACAGCTGTCTACTGGGTATGAAAGGTAACCAGAAAGTTCTCTTCTGTGTTTTTAAATTGAATCTTAAACTGTTGCTACTAGGCCCTGACTGATTTAACAAAAAAAAATAGTGGGTTCACAGATTAATTAGCTTTAAAAGAAAAAAAATTCCTTTCAGAAAAATTCCCAGAAGTATATACTCACAATTTCAGATTTCTCTCCAGAAGTAACAGCCCCCCTTTCCAGTCCTTCAAGACCAAGAAGAGGCCATGGCCTTTGCAGGTACCAGGGACTCTGAGAAAAACTTATCGTGCTGCTGTTGGCAGCTCTTGAGGGCCTTGCTGGACATCTTTTTGCAGAGACCGCATGCTCTGAGGTCATGGTCCAGCGCAAGGCAAAGAAGACAGCAGTCGGTTGTGTCGGTCAAGGACATAATTTTGGTATACCAATCATACTTCTTGAAGCCACTGGCAGCCATGGGGGGGATAAAGTACCCCAGCGAGGTCTAAGACCCACCAGGCCGGCAGTTGGAAAAAAGGCACGAAGACACCAAAAGATGAAAAACTACAAAAGGGACCTGAACTCTATGCCGAGACAGTAAGGTGGGAGGCGGGAAGAGTACCGGTGCAGTACCAGAGGCAGGTATGAAACTCAGGCAGAAAAATCAACTTTTTCCAGGGACAAGCCAGACGGACATCTGAAAGGCTCCACGGAAAAAAGGAGATGAGCAAGATGGCGCCCTTGAGCGGGAAGGGGTCCACACATGTATGGTAGCATCTTCCAAAGACTTTCTTTGAAAGCTGGGGGGATGCTTCCATGAGGGCTCCATCAGTGCCGACTTCACCCATATGTGAGGAGTGACTTCCTGCTTGTTTCCGGAGAATACTGTGCATACCATGGACTGCACGAAGAACAAACCAGTCAGTACTAGAGGAAATCAAACCTAAGCTTTCTTTACAAGCTCAGATGATAATACTTTGACTTTTATACTTTGGACGCATCATGAGAAGAGAGAGATCGTTGGAAAAAGACATCATGCTTGGCAAGATAGAAGGTCAATGCAAAAGAAGGCCTGCAATGAGATGGATCGATACAACAGCAGCTATGGGTGCTACTCTATCAACAATGAGCCACCTGACTGAAGACTGAACACAGTTTAGGACAACTATCCAGAGGGCCGCCATGAACTGACAGACTCGACGGCACTTGACAACATTTTATAAAGATAGCATATGACCTAAGATGCCACACAAAATTACACTTCCTCCAAGGCAGGAATAACTATTCTAACTAAGCTTTTGCATATCTTGAAATTCTGTCCTAGCTCTATCCCTGAGAATGCCTACATGTATATCATACAAAAGTACAAACTATACACAAGCAGCATGTACACTTATGTATGTAAACCTCTGGATAATTTTATGAGCACTTATCTGCACAAAATGTTGTTTTACGTGCAAAAGGTTTATAAAATTAACCACAAAATGTTAATTTGTGCAATCTCATTTGCTCCTGCTTGCCTTTCAAAAGTCACTTACCACTATTTTCATCAGCAGTGCCATCTAACTGTGGTATAGAGAGGTTAGCAAGATGTAAATCACTACCACTCCATTCCATCTCATCTTCTGAAGAACCACCTTCTTCCTCACTCCAAATTTCATTTGTATTGTTTCCAGGAAGACTAGACAAAAGAAAGAATAGTACTGATCAGTTCAACCTACATACGTGCAGCAGATGATCAAGAAAATGTTCTAAACACTCTCAAAAAGGCTGCTCCTGTGGCCTAAAGAAGCAGTGATAAAGTCATTATCTTCTACAATGTTTGTAGAACTCCACTTGAGATGCCCTAGGATTTGCAACCAGCAGATTAGTGCTGGGCCCACTTTCTCAGCTACATCTGATAACAGACTAACGTTATCATTCTGATCTCAGCAATAGCTAAATCTTCTGTCTTTGGGCCTACAAAACTGTGTAATCCCTGGATGAGAGAGAGGGAGTTGTTAGCAGCAGCTGCTCCTTGTAAAAGAGTAAGGCACAGCAACCAAGTAACACAGTAAACAGCAGGGAAAAATCCCAAATTGCCACATCAATCTGCCCAGTTATTCTAGCCCACACTGCCAAGGATATATCCCATCTACTAGCTGTACGATGTGACACCTGTAAGTTATTACACCATATCAAAGACAGTTTTTGCTTGTTTCTTTTCTTGTACACCACTCTATTGGGTAAAAATGCCCAAAAGATTCCCTAGTACAGTTGTCCCTCGTTTATCGCGGTTAATCTGTTCCAGACTCTACCGCGATAAGTGAATTTCTGCGAAGTAGGATTCTTTATTTATAAATTGAATATTTTCGTAGTTAGAGCATAGAAAACCTGTTTACGACCCATAACAACCCTTTAGTCACCATTACACTCGTATTTGAAAAAAACGCGATAGAGTGAAGCCGCAAAAGTCGAAGCGCGAAGTGGCGAGGGACGACTGTATATCACAACCAACATTCCTCCCTGCCCATAACTAACCACAAAGCTCTGCAATAATCTAAACTTTCACCAATGCAGGGGAGGCACTAGAGAGCCTTTTACGGAATGGCAGCCTAGGAAGACTGCTTCCAGGAAAACCTCAAAACATTTTTTTTTTCATAGCATAAACACGTCTCTCTTTTGGCCAAGTGTGATTCACAGCAGGAGAATGAAGTAAATTTTCAGTTGTTTAGGCATCACCATGGTCAGGAACCAGCCAGTGAAGAGATCAAAATGTGACCCTCTATCCCCTCAGATGATGCCAGAAGGCGGCAATGCCAAGATTTGTGGCCTTGGGCAAGTCACTTAACCCTCTATTGCCTCAGAGGAATCCAAGTTATCAATATCCCTGTTTAATGTACTTTACCAAGTTTAAGTTACAATGTAAACCGCTTTGACTAAATGATAAAGTGGTATAAAAAAACCCCTGTTAAATAAAACAACGAACGCCGTAATGGTAGAATTGCTGAAAATTAAAGATGTCACTAAGAAGTCTAAGGAAGTGATCTTGGAGGGTCGAGCTGGGATTGCAAGGCTTAAGGCACAACATAATACCTTAGTGGTGCACACCAAACCTCTCAAAGTTAAGATCGGTGGACATGATGAGCAAATCTGAGAGCTGTGGAAATATAGCAAGAATGTTTCTGGCCTTGAACAGAAGTTGGAGGATCTGAATAAGAGCACTTAAAAAGAACATTCAAATCATGGTGTTACCAGAGAGCATCAAAAGTGCAGACTCTGTATCCTTTATTTAGCGGTGGTTACCATATTTTTTTGGACATCGCTTTTTTTTATACAATTTTAACAAAATTCACAAATATACATTTGCTAAGGTAACAAGAGTGCCACATACGAGGGTTGCTATTTATATTTCTGGCCTAATAATGAAAAAACAAATATTTATGATCGAAATTGGTTTTATTGTTTTTCAAAATATTCTCCATGAAGATCAATACACTTTTGCATGCGTTTGAACCAATTTTCAAAGCACTTTTTCCACTCCGATTGAGATAACTCCAAAACATGCGTTTTGAATGCATCAACCGCATCTTCGGGTGTTGAAAATCGTTGACCACGTAAATTTGTTTTTGATGTGCAGGAATAAAAAGAAGTCATTGGGTGCCAAATCAGGGCTGTACGGTGGATGACCCATCAATTCGATGTTTTGGCCGGTCAAAAATTCCTTTGTTTGAGCCGATGCAGCTCGCATTGTCATGATGAAGAATTATTCGCCTCTTCTTCGACTTTTTCCGAATTTCTCCAAAGACTTCTGGTAAACAAATGGTCATGTACTATTCAGAATTGACTGTCCTACATTGCTCTAACGGCACTGTCGCCATGTGACCAGTAATGCCGAAGAAACAGGCAACCGTTTGCTTCAATGTGCTTCTTCCGCGAACAACTTTTGCTGGATTTGGCTCGTCTTGGAAGACCCATACAGTCGATTGCTGTTTTGTTTCGGGCTCATATGCATAGATCCATGATTCATCACCTGTGTAGATGTTATACACAGTCTTTGATGCACCTTGAACGTATTTTTTCAACATTTCCTTGCACCAATCGACTCGAGCCTTCTTTTGAGCGTTTGTCAGATTATGCGGGAACCAACGCAAACAAATCTTTTTTACGGCCAAATGATCATGCAATATCTTATTGATGCTTGTCATACTAATGCCCAAAGATGCCTCAATCTCACGGTATGTCACATGACGATCTTGCTTTATCAGTTCACACACAGCATTGATATTTTCTGGCACAACAGATTTTGGACGACCCTGACGGAATTCATCCTGGAGCGAATGTCGGCCACGATTGAATTTGTTATACCAGTTTTTTTACAGTGCTGTAGGATGGTGCTTTATCGCCGTATAAACAATTGAGTTCATCGATGCACTCTTGTCTTGATAAACCACGTCGAAAGTTATGAAAAATAATCGCATGAAAATGTTCACGAGTTAATTCCATTTTTCGCCCAAGATGAATTTTTCAAGTTACTGTAAACAACAAATCGTGCTCAAATGATAAAATGTTATGAATAAGGTTATGTTCAACAATGTCAGTGTTCCAATGGAACCATTGGATGGCGCCTGGCAACAATTACTGTTGCTAAGGCCAGAAATATAAATAGCAACCCTCGTACAGGCATATAAAGTAATAATGAAAAAGAGGAAACATGATAATTAAAGCGCACCGTAACATTAGACCACAACAGTACAAGGAGGGTGGATAATATACACATGGGGATGATATCATAAGGAAACATAATAAAGGTAACAAGGCATAGGCACAAGTCCTAGAGAAACCTTCCACAGCATCCACCACCCCAAATACCACCCCCCCCCCCTTTACCACGCTCATTGAATCAATGTCTTCTTTAGGTCTAGAAAAGCTAGGAGCTGTTCCGGAGAAAAGAAAGGTGAAATCAGGCCTTACCTGCTAATTGATGTTCCTTGAGCAAATCCAGTCCAGTCCATTTACCTGTGGGTAACCACGCCCCACCAGCAGCTTGGAGATGGAACACGTCATCTTTCATGACATCCCCCTTGATAGACTGCTGGCACCTTCCACCAGCATCCAAGGATCCTATTAACAAAGCAGACTCACAGTAACAACAAAATAAGAGCCTATACTACTAACAATAAACTTTGTAACCGGCACAGGTAGCCATAGTCCCCACCGAAAAAGTTTTACAAAAAAAACAGCGCTTATCTGTTAAAAAAACACCAGCAAGGAGGAGCACCGGAGAGCAGTCACTCTGGCTATCCCCAATTGCTCTCCTCTCACCTGGAAGTTACTTATCTCCTTTAATCTTTCACTTTTTTTTCTTTTTGAAAGGAATCCTCACTCCACTGGCCTCAGCTCGCATTCCTGGGGCACTCAAATAAGGATGATTTTCTTCAGGTCTGGGATCGCTTTGCTAGAGTACTAGCCATGCAAGGAGGGTTCGGGACTGGACTGGATTAACTCAACGAACATCAATTAGCAGGTAAGGTCTAATTTCACCTTCCTTATCATTCCTCCAGTCCAGTCCCATTACCTGTGGGATATACCATAGCAGTACTAACCTCGAGAGGGACCAGTAAGCCCAACCTGAAGCACTGCTGTGTTAAACCACGCATCCGCCACCGCCTCTACATCCAGAAAGTAATGCTTCACAAAATAATGCAAAGATGACCAAGTACCTGCTTTACAAATATCTAGAGCGGGCGTTATATAGGCATATAGAAAACCATACACCATTGCCCTATTGCATCAATGACCACCGCTCTTTGTGAAATAGTAGAAAACAGTACATAACGATAAATAGAAGCAAACAGACCATATCAGCATAACTTAACTTCTACAGGAAAACTCTTAGAAGTCATAAGATCTGTTTGCCTCCCCAACGCCTCACTTCGGCGCCCTTCAAGCGTTTCGCTAAAAAGCTTTGTCAGGGGAATACTGAAAGGAATATTAACAGGTATAAAAAAACTGCTAAATAAAATAAATGCAATGCTGCTCTGGCTACATCAAGTGAAATATAAACATAGCCTATCAGGTCTGCCCTTCCATATCAACAGTCCCCTTTTTTTCTTTAGAGATCCTCTGTGTCCTCATCTCTACCACCTCCACTGAAGATTAGTCCACGCATCAAGCACACTTTCCATAAGGCATAGTTACTCACCTGTAACAGGTGATCACCGGGAACAGCAGGAATTTAGTCCTCACATATGGGTATCGTCGGTACCGACAGAATCTGCGCGGGAACGCTCCCCAGCGTCCAATCAGAAAGCTTTTGGGAGCTTCCCACAGCGCCTGCGTGCTGCCTTCCCGCCTTTCCCAACTGTCTCTCTCCAGTTGAGTTTTAAAGCTGAGACAAAGAGAGAGAGAGAGGGAAAGGAAAGAGAGAGAGATAGAGAGATACAACTCCTAGGGGAGGTGGGTGGGTTGTGAGGACTAAATTCCTGCTGTTCCCGGAGATCACCTGTTACAGGTGAGTAACTATGCTATCTCCAGGAACAAGCAGGAATCTAGTCATCACATATGGGGACTCCCTAGCTTTAGGTGCCAGGGAGAGACCCCAGAAGTTGTGTGTCCCTGAAAAGGGCTCCACTTCCCCCCAATGGATCTCTGGCATCCTACCAGGGAAGGTGGGCAGGAGTTGATTAGGTATGGAACAGGTGTTTGAGAACAGCCTGACCAAACGAGGCATCCCGGCGGGAGTCCTTGTCCAAGCAGTAATGGGCTGTGAAGGTATGAACTGAGGCCCAAGTGGCTGCTCGACAGATGTCGTCAATAGACACAGAGTTCAGATGAGCCATTGAGGCTGCCATGGCTCTCACATTGTGAGCTGTGACATGGCCCTCCAGAGAAAGGTTCTTACTCTGATATGCGAAAGAAAAACACTGAGCAATCCAGTTGGATAGTGTTCTCTTGGAGACTGGCAGTCCCAAATGAGAAGAGTCAAAAGCAACAAAGAGCTGAGAAGACTTTCTATGTTGCTGTGTCCTCTGTAGATAAAAAGCCAGAGCTCTTTTACAGGCCAGGGTATGAAGATTCCTCTCTGCACTTGATGCATGAGGTCCTGGAAAAAAGACAGGTAGGTAGACCTCCTGGTTGAGGTGAAAAGGCAAGACCACCTTAGGCATAAAGTGTGGATGAGTCCTTAGGTCTACCTTGTCATGATGGAACCTTGTATAAGGTGGATTAGCTACTAGTGCTTGCAACTCACTAATGCGGCGTGCTGAGGTGATTGCAATGAGAAAGATAACCTTCCAAGAAAGAAATTTCAAGGAGGTGGTAGCTAAGGGTTCGAAAGGTGGCTTCATGAGCTGCCCAAGAACCAGATTCAAGTCCCATGCCACCGGAGGTGGTCTAATGGGAGGCTTAGTTAGAAGGAGGCCTCTCATGAATCTTGCTATAAGAGGATGAGAGGAAATAGGTTGTCCATTTAGAGGTTTAAGAGAAGCTGCAATAGCACTCAAATGGACTCTTACTGAATTTGTCTTAAGGCCTGCATTAGACAAATGGAGAAGATACTCCAGTAAAGATTCTAGAGGTATAGCAAGGTGGTTAAGACCCTTTTCTGAACACCAAACAGTGAACCTTTTCCACTTGAAAGCATAAGAATGTCTAGTGGAAGGTTTTCTAGAAGCATAAAGAACATCTTTCACCTGCTGAGAAAGGTGAAGATCTTGGAGATCTAGGCCTTCAGCAACCAAGCCCTGAGATGCAGGGACTGGGGATTGGGATGCCATAACATTCCGTTCTCCTGAGATAGGAGATCTGGAGCAGACCCTAACTCCAGGGAGGGAGCTTGAGAGAGATGTAGAAGCAGAGGGTACCACACTTGCCATGGCCAATGTGGTGCTATGAGAATCATGTGGCCTCTGTCTCTCTGAAGTTTGAAAAGGGTTTTGGGTATTAGGGGAATGGGTGGAAAGGCATACAGGAAGTCTTGACCCCAGTGAAGGAGGAAAGCATCCATGGCCTGAGCTCCCTGAGCTGGAGTTCTGGAACAGAACCGGGGAAGTTTGGTATTCCACGGACTTGCAAAGAGGTCTATGTCCGTGGTTCCCCAAAGTTGAAAAATCTTGGCCACCTGGTCTGTATGGAGAGACCACTCGTGTGGAAGAAGAACTCGGCTGAGTCTGTCTGCCCAAGAGTTTTGAATGCCTGGAAGATATACTGCCAGAAGATGGATGTGATGCTCTCTGGCGAGGGCCCACAGTCGTAGAGCTTCGCTGCAAAGCGACAGAGAGCCTGTTCCTCCCTGCTTGTTCACATAGAACATGGCTACTTGATTGTCCATATGGATAAAGACTGTTTTGTTGCTGAGCAGGGTGTGGAACACTTGCAGAGCAAGGAAAATTGCTCTGAGCTCCAAGAGATTGATATGTAGACAACTCTCTTGTGGAGTCCAAGTGCCCTGGGTGGAGAGGTCTTGTAGATGAGCTCCCCAACCCATTGGAGAAGCATCTGTTTTAAGAGTTGCTTGTGGCAGAGGTTGCTGAAAGGGGGACCCCAGCAACAGATTTTGAGTGGACTTCCACCATTGGAGAGACAAAATGAGATGACTTGTGTTTGCTATTCTGTCTGACAGGCAACCTGATGCCTGTGTCCATTGGGTGGATAAAGTCCACTGAGCTGCCCTCATATGAAGGCGAAACCGGGGAAAAGACACCGGTAAGAAAGCACTAAATTTTTTTGTTGGGATAGCCAGCCCAGTAGAGAGGAAGAAATCCTCACACCGCCGTGGCCTTTTCCCTTTTTAATAAAGTGTTGGAGTTAAAAATCAGTATGCACTTAACTGAAGTTTTAAGCAGTCCATCCCATCCAGTCAGCAATGTAACAGGCACGACGTGGCACGTTTCGGGGCCATAACAGTGATGCCCCTGCTTCAGGTTTAGGACATTGCTCGGTAGCCGAAATGCTGTGTGGCTTTGCTTCAAAAGCCGGTTTTTTTATCACGGCATTAACAACGTGAACCCAGCTGTTTACTATCAGCTGGTAACAGTGATCACAGAAAAAGCCAATCAGAGCCAGGGAGGGGGGAGGTCACCATACACAGACCAAGCCCCTGAAGCTCAAGATGGCAATAGGTCAGGAGCTAAATGATCGTATACCAGTCCTGTTGTTGATTAAGGCCATATGGTGAAACAGAGTTTAAGCGGTAAATCCATCTTTGTTCGCGATATTGTAGAGCTTGCAAACGATTCCCTCCTCGTGGATTTAAGGGAATATGATCCAAAATTCTCCAGGTAAGCATGTCAAAAGTGTGAGAATTCTGAATGCAGTGTTCTACCAAAGGTGCCGAAAGTGTCCCCGTACGTATTCTGGAGGCATGCTCTCCCAAGCGAACTTTAAATGGCCGAGAGGTGCGTCCTATGTAGTATAAAGTACAAGGGCAAATGATGAGATACACCACAAAGGAAGTGGTGCAACAAGTGTGCCATCGGGCCTGGTAAGAGGTATGAGTATGAACGTCCAGCCAGGATAGACCTGAAATGGTGTTAAAACAGTAGGTGCAACTGCCACAAGGGAAGTGTCCTGCATTATCATGAAAACTCGCTGGGCGATCCTGGTCTCCCGATGTATGCACTATCAAATCACGCAAATTTGATTGCCGGGAATATGCAATCTGTAATTTCTTCCTAAAACAAGAGTGCAAACCCAGAATAGGCCAATATCGATGCAAAATTCCCACGATTTTAGAGGGAACTCAACTGAAGTTCCAACTTGAGCTGTGAACTGGATGTTGTCTTTAAACGAGTTCAGAGCCTGGAGAAAATCATCAAGCAACATTCGTGTGCCAGTCCAGATGAAAAAAATGTCATCTAGGAAACGTCGCCAAAAAGGGTTGAAACTTGAAGTATCCAGTTTCTAGATATCACTGTTACGCTTACTGACGATGGATTTGAGACAACGCTTTATCGGAAGGCCGTTCAACGTTAACACCCTCTTACGCTTTGATAGCATCCACCCTCCTTCTCTGAAACGCGGTTTACCATTTGGCCAGTTTTTATGTCTCCGTAGGAATTGTACCCATCTGGCAGATTACAAGAAGCATGCAGACGACCTGAGCTTTCGTTTGATGGCGAGGGGTTATCCATATCATATTGTAAGGAGGGCTTACAAGAGAGCTTGTTATATTCACAGAGAATGGCTTTTAAAGGGCTCTCCTGTTTCTCCTTCAGAGTCTAACAATGTTACGGCGATATTTCCTTATATGAGGGGTTCCTCTAAAATCGTGGGAATTTTGCATCGATATTGGCCTATTCTGGGTTTGCACTCTTGTTTTAGGAGGAAATTACAGATTGCATATTCCCGGCAATCAAATTTGCGTGATTTGATAGTGCATACATCGGGAGACCAGGATCGCCCAGCGAGTTTTCATGATAATGCAGGACACTTCCCTTGTGGCAGTTGCACCTACTGTTCTAACACCATTTCAGGTCTATCCTGGCTGGACGTTCATATTCATACCACTTACCAGGTCCGATGGCACACTTGTTGCTCCACTTCCTTTGTGGTGTATCTCATCATTTGCCCTTGTACTTTATACTACATAGGACGCACCTCTCGGCCATTTAAAGTTCGCTTGGGAGAGCATGCCTCCAGAATACGTACGGGGACACTTTCGGCACCTTTGGTAGAACACTGCATTCAGAATTCTCACACTTTTGACATGCTTACCTGGAGAATTTTGGATCATATTCCCTTAAATCCACGAGGAGGGAATCGTTTGCAAGCTCTACAATATCGCGAACAAAGATGGATTTACCGCTTAAACTCTGTTTCACCATATGGCCTTAATCAACAACAGGACTGGTATACGATCATTTAGCTCCTGACCTATTGCCATCTTGAGCTTCAGGGGCTTGGTCTGTGTATGGTGACCTCCCCCCTCCCTGGCTCTGATTGGCTTTTTCTGTGATCACTGTTACCAGCTGATAGTAAACAGCTGGGTTCACGTTAATGCCGTGATAAAAAACCGGCTTTTGGAGCAAAGCCACACAGCATTTCGGCTACCGAGCAATGTCCTAAACCTGAAGCAGGGGCATCACTGTTATGGCCCCGAAACGTGCCACGTCGTGCCTGTTACATTGCTGACTGGATGGGATGGACTGCTTAAAACTTCAGTTAAGTGCATACTGATTTTTAACTCCAACACTTTATTAAAAAGGGAAAAGGCCACAGCGGTGTGAGGATTTCTTCCTCTCTACTGGGCTGGCTATCCCAACAAAAAAAGTTTAGTGCTTTCTTACCGGTGTCTTTTCCCCGGTTTTGTCTATTGGGTATTTCATTTTCACCGGGTTAGGGTATTTTATATTTGGACTCATATGAAGGCGAGCATATGGTACCACATGCACGGTGGATGCCATGTGGCCTAGCAACTGCAACATTTCTCGAGCAGTTAAAAAGGGCTTTAGGGCTGCTTGAGAAGCTAACTGCACCAAGCAAAGGCAACGGGCTTGGGGAAGGTAGGCCCTTGACTTTGTGGTATCCAGCAGGGCTCCTATGAACTCTAGAGATTGAGTAGGAGTTAGACTGGATTTTGGGATGTTTATGACCAGCCCTAAATACTGAAGGATACGCATTGTTCAGGATAGAGAAGTCCTGGCCTCTGATTGTGTTGGAGCTCGAATGAGCCAATCGTCCAAGTAAGGGAAGACGAATATTCACAGAGTGCGTAGAAATGCTGCTGCTACTACAGCCATGCATTTCGTGAACACCCTTGGTGCAGAGGCCAGACCAAAAGGAAGCACCCTGTATTGGTAGTGCTTTCCTTGAAACAGGAACCGAAGGAACCTTCTGTGGGTTGGATGGATGAGAACATGGGTGTACGCATCCCTGAGATCTAGAGAACAAAGTCAATCCTGACTCTGAAGGTATGGAAGCAGAGCTCCGAGAGAAATCATTTTGAATTTCTCCTTGACCAGGAATTTGTTCAATTCTCTGAGATCTAAGATAGGTCTGTATCCCCCTGTTTTCTTTGGGATAAGAAAATAAGGGGAATAGAACCCTGTGCCCTGTTGAAGAAGAGGCACTTCTTCTATTGCCCCTTGGGCAAGAAGGATGGTAATCTCCTGACCTAACAGGTAGATGAGAGAGGTTGGAGAATTGAACTGCTTCACTATTGTGGAAAGGGGCATGCTTGAAAAATGAAGCTTGTGCCCCTCTCTTATGATGGAGAGTGTCCAACGCTCTGCTGTTATTTGCCCCCATCTGGGAGCAAAATGGCATAACCTTCCTGGAATGGTGGATGGTTCTGGTCCTTCCAGAGCCAGAAAGGCTAAGTTCTCTAGCAGAAAGTCAAAGGCCCTGAGTAGGCTGAGGCTGCTGAGCCAGTTGAGGCCTGGCAGTCTTTGCTTTCTTCTGTTTGGGTGGTTGCTGACGTTTGGTTGAAGAAGATGCCTGCAGAAGATGCCTGCTGACCATAAGCAGGATAAAATCTCTTCTTAGAAAAAGGAGTTTTCTTGAACAGATTTTTCCTAACAGGATCAGCAGTAGACTTGGATAGTCTATCCAAAATGGAATTTTCAGCATCCATCTCATTGGCTTTTTCTTGCCAATCTTTACCAAACAGGTTCTCACCAGTACAAGGGATATTTCCCAATTTATCTTGTACCCAGAGCTCTAAATCAGCTGCTTGGAGCCAAGCAATTCTACGTGCACCTATGGCAATAGCCGAGGTTCTGCTTATACATTCAAAGCAGTCGAAGGCTGCACAGTTGGAGAATTTAGAGACATCTTGGGCATGTTTGAGTCAAGTGAGAAACTCCTGCCTTTTATCCTCAGAGATGAAAGGACTTAGTCTGTAGATGATCAGTAACTTCCTTTAGGAACATTCCCATGTAGAGACTATAGGAACTGATTCTTGCAGCAAGCATGGAAGCTTGAAAGACTCTACGTCCAAAAGCATCCAGAGTTCTGCATTCACGTCCTGGTGGATTAGAGGCATGTTTTTTTGCACTTCTAATCCTTCTCATAGCAGATTCCACCACAATGGAGTGGTGGGGAAGCTGAGTTTTATGGAAACCAGGGCAAGGAGGGACATGATACATGGTATCTAACCTACGAGAATGAGGAGAGGTGGTAAGTGGTGTTTCCCACATCCTCAGCATGAGATCATATAAAATCTCATGAATGGGTAGGGTAGCTGCCTCCTTAGGAGTTTTGGGATATTGTAAAATATCCAACTCCTTGGCCCTTGGCTCTGTTTCAGGGGTCACAGTGATGGACAGGCCCCGAGCCACCTCTCGGATGAAGTCTTGGAAAGACATGTCCTCTGGGGGAGGAGGACTCCTGTGGAAGCATCACCGCTGCATCGACAGAACTTTCAGAATCCTCAGATTCTTCTGAGGAATCGTAGTATCGCCTGTCTGGATGCTCTTGCAGAGCCCGATACCCGTACCGAGCAAAATCGGTATCGGGAATAACCGGTACCGGCGGGCATCGAAGGACAGGGTACCGGCATAGCAGGCATCGATGCCGATGTTGATGCTATCGGTACCTGTTGTGATACCGATACCGGTACCGGTGGAATTGTCTGTCGCAGTACCAAGGGCGTCGATGCCACAAGGAAAGCCGCTAGACTGCGTTCTATGGACAGAATTCTCTGGTCCATAGACACTGCCAATGCCTGGAAATAGGTACCGGTGGAAACTGCCAGTACCCCAGAGCATGGCACCAGGAGATCTGTCGAGGCCGAGCCATCGAGAACATCCTGGAACCCCGATGATGGTGCTTTGGAAGCCGAAGCCTCCCGCCGGGGTAATTTTGCCGGTGCAGAATCCTCAAGAGCAACACCAGAGGCATCTCGATGCTTAGAAGGAGATCTACCCTTTGAGGAACGGCTAGACTTATGTTTAGTTACCTGAGATCTACAGGAAGAAGCAGCAGCCCTGGAAGACGTCAATGCCACCGAAGCTGCATCAGAGGGAAACAGGGTACTGAGCTTAGCAGCTCGGTTCTGTCGACCCCTTTTAGACATCATAGCACAGGACACACAATCTGTGATGGAGTGGTCAGGACCTAAACATTTTAAACACCATTCATGGGTGTCGGTGACTGAAATGGTACCGCCACATTTTGTGCACTTTTTAAAACCTGAAGCAGGTTTTTCCATATTAAAGGAATTTCTGGGCCCTAAGGCCCAAAAAGACAGGTGCACCTGAAGAAAGTAAAAGAATGGAAAAAGTAATTTTTTTTTAAAAGAAAAGAAATACCGGCGGTACCGGTAGAGCATCGGGGAAGGCAGACGCGACCACAAAAAGAAATAAAGAAATTCTTCTGCGGTGACAGGAACACGACCTGCTGGCTCCGCGGAAAAAGAAGAACTGGAGAGAGACAGTTGGGAAAGGCGGGAAGGCAGCACGCAGGCGCTGTGGGATGCTCCCAAAAGCTTTCTGATTGGACGCTGGGGAGCGTTCCCGCGCAGGCTCTGTCGGTACCGACGATACCCATATGTGATGACTAGATTCCTGCTTGTTCCTGGAGATAGAAATATTTCTGCATATTACTCCTGAGTCTATCCCTTTTCATACTCATCCTATCCCCTCGTAGCAGAATTTGCTTTCCATCGAAAGAGGCTCTCCTGTACATTTATGCCACGGAGGTATTTAAACGTCTCAATCATATCACCTCTATCCTACATTTCCACTATAGTAAACATATTAAAATCCTTAAGTCTGTCCTCATATGCTTTATAATGAAGACCACTAACCATTTTAGTAACCACCCTCTGTACAGACTCCATCTTGTTTATATCCTTTTGAAGGTGCGGTCTCCAGAACTGCACACAATACTACAAATAAGGTCGCACCAAAGATTATAGAGAGGAAATATCACCTTCTTTTTTCTGCTAGCCATTCCTCTCCGTATGCACCCAAGGATCCTTCTAGCTTTCGACGTCACCTTTTCTACCTGTTCAGCTACTTTAAGATCATCAGACACAATCACACCTAGATCCCGCTCTTCTTTTGTGGACAGAAGTACTTCAACCCCTATACTATATCGCTCCCTTCGATTTCTACAGCCCAAATATATGACCTTGCATTATTTAACATTAAAATCTCAGCTGCCTAATTCTAGACCAATCTTCAAGCTTACCTAGATCCCTCCTCTTGTTATCTACACCTTCCTGGGTGTCTACTCTATTGCAGATTTTGGTATCACCCGCAAAGAGGCAAACCTTACCCAACAGCCCTTCCGCAATATCACTAATAAAGATGTTAAAAAGAATCGGATCAAGGACAGATCACTGGGGTACACTACTGGTAACCACCTCCTCCTCAGAGCAAGCTCTGTTTACCTATACCCTTTGTCGCCTCTCACTCAACCAATTTCTAACCCAAACAGTAACTTTAAGGTCCATCGCTAGGGTGCTCAGTTTGTTTATAAGTCGCCTGTGCAGAACAATGGCAAAGGCTTTACTGAAATCTAAATACACTACATCTAGGGCTCTCCCTCGGTCCAACTCCCTGGTCTCCCAGTCAAAAAAATTAGATTTGTCTGACAAGACCTGCCTCTGGTGAATCCATGCTGCCTTGGATCCTGTAATCCATTGGACTCCAGAAACCTCACAGAAGTGCTTCCACTAATTTACTCACAACCAAGGTTAAAACTAACCAGCCTGTAGTTTTCAACCACATCCTTACTTCCGCTTTTGTGTAAAGGCACCACATGTGCCTCTCTCCAGTTCGCTGGCACAACTCCCGACTCCAACAAGGCATTGAAAAGGTCAGTCAGTGGAACTGCTAGAATGTCCCCAAGTTCCCCCAGTATTCTCGAGTGTATCCCATCCGGTCCCATTGCTTTGTCTACTTAAAGTTTAGCTAGTTTCTCATGAACACAGTCTTCTGAAAATTGTTCAAGATGCCCCTCGCTTCTGTTCCTGTTTGTGGTTGTTTTCTGAGGTCCTGCTCCTGGTTCTTCATCTGTGATCACAGAACAGAAATATTTGTTAAGCAATTCTGCTTTATCCTCATCTCTAAACTACTTAAGCGTGCGGTCCTCCACCGCTGTCTTGATTTCCTCTCCTCTCATGCCCTCCTTGATCCCTTACAGTCTGGCTTCCATTCCCTAAATTCCACTGAAACGGCTCTTACCAAAGTCTTGAATGACTTGTTCCTGGCAAAATCCAACGGCCTTTATTCTGTCCTCATCCTTCTGGATCTCTCTGCTGCTTTTGACACTGTTGATCATAACCTTCTTCTTATCACCTTGTCCTCGCTTGGTTTTAACGGTTCTGTACTATCTTGGTTCTCCTCCTACCTCTCCCATCGCTCTTTCAGTGTGTCTTCTGGTGGCTCCTCCTCCTCCTCTGCCACCCCGCTCCCAGTTGGTGTCCCCCAGGGTTCCATCTTGGGACCGCTCCTTTTCTCTCTATATACCCAATCCCTTGGTGCCCTTATCTCTTCCCATGGCTTTCATTACCATCTCTATGCTGACGACTCTCAAATCTACCTCTCTACGCCTGATATCTCTCCAGCAATCCAGGCCAAGATCTCCGTTTGCCTTTCTGACATTGCTACTTGGATGTCTCACCGCCGCCTGAAATTGAACATGGCCAAGACTGAACTCCTTATCTTTCCCACCAATGCCTCCCCTTCTCTTTCCCTTTTCTCTGTCTCTGTGGACAACTCTGTAATCCTTCCTGTCTCTTCTGCCCGTAACCTGGGTGCTATCTTTGATTCCTCTCTCTCCTTCTCCACACACATCCAACTCGTTGCTAAGACTTGCCGTTTCTTTCGACACAATATCAGCAAAATTTGCCCATTCCTTTCTGACAACACTACTAAAACAATTGTCCCACGCCCTAATCACCTCCCACCTTGATTATTGCAACCTTCTCCTTGCCTGCCTCCCTACATGCCACCTCTTTCCCCTTCAATCTATTCAACATTCTGCTGCTCATCTAATTTTCCGCCAGCCTCACTTTTCCCACATCACTCTTCTTCTCAAGTCACTTCACTGGCTTCCTATCTGTTTCCATATCCAATTCAAACTCCTTCTCCTGACCTATAAATGCATTCACTCCTCAGCCCCCCTTTACCTGTCATCAATCTCTCCGTACACCCCTTCTCGTGTTCTTCGCTCTTCTAACACTCTTTGTCTATCTATGCCCTTCACTCGTACTGCTAATTCCAGACTTCGCTCCTTTCACCTGGCTGCACCTTTCGCCTGGAACAATCTACCTGTGTCTGTGTGTCGGACATCCTCCTTGGCCCTCTTCAAGTCCAGGTTGAAAACCTACCTTTTCACTTCTGCTTTCTGTTCCTGACGCCTGTGTTTTGATTTGACTAGTTTTAATTGCTGTTTGAGTTTGTGCTTTGTGCCCTATCTTGATTTATCCCTAAATATTTATATGCTCTGTCTTGCTTATTGTATTTTGTAATTTATAATTTGTCTCGATTAGATTGTGAGCTCTGTTGAGCAGGGATTCTCTCTCCTACATGTCTGTACAGCGCTTCATATGTTTGCAGCGCTATATAAATGCTAAATAGATAGATAAGCCGAACTGGGTACTGGGAGACTTTAACCTACCAGCCCTGCAGGACAGTCACTCAAACGCCTTCCTTGAAGCATTCAACAACCTAGGATACGAACAAATAGTTGATGCCCCCCACTCATCGAAAAGGAAACATACTAGACCTCATCTTCAACCCTCAACCAGAAGGGAACTCGAACTTTAAACAAGATGTAGTTATCTCACCCGTCCCATGGTCGGATCACAACCTAATCCAATTCCAAATACCTCTTCAGCAGGACAGTGAACGAACAAAGAGATTAACTGAAAAACCAGCAACACCCACAGGACGCTTCAGACTCTTTGACAAAGACAATCATCAAAGAGGTCCTTCCTAACATCATGTCTGCACCACTGAACCTCGAAGAGATGATGGCTTCATGGAACAATGGCCTGAGCTCCTTTGCACGCAAACCTGCCCAGTCCAAACCACATGCCCCAGACAAGCGTCCAAGAAGTAGAAAACCTGCACACTGGTACACCACCGAACTACGAACCTCACTACTTCTGCTGAGGAAACTAAAAAGAAAATGGCGACGCACAGCGACAATGAGAGCGCATCACTCCAAACTCTTAAACTGTGCCCTGAACAAACCCTACGAGCTTTTCAATATAGTGAAAACCCTAACAAAGGTACCCTCGCCCCTCCAACTAACCATGATACATCCTCAGGACTACGCAGACTACTTACTGGCCAAAACCAATAACATCAGCAAAGCCACGCTGTCCAGCCCCAGTAACAACCCAGCACAACTTAAGCCACTTATCGCTATCACGACACCATCAGCTGCAGGAATTGAGGACACCATCGCTATCATCAGTGCCACCACTGCTCCAAACGACGCTTGTCCAGCATTCTGGATAAGAGCACTACGTAAGGAAATCAGCCCTATACTAATCAAGATCATGGACTTATCCTTCTCCACAGGTCTATTCCCATCATGCCTCAAGCAGACATCAATCCCCTTCTGAAGAACACCAAACTAAATCCCCAGAAGGTAGAACCATACCGACCAATATCGAGCATCCTGCTGCTAGCAAAGTTAATTGAGAAGGTCGTCCAATGCCAAATACAGGACCACATCGATTCCAGGCTCCCCTTGACCCAACCCAACATGGCTTTAGGGAATCACACGGCATGGAAACTCTCCTTACCACACTAATCAACACATTGATCACAGGAATCGACAACATCAGACAAGGATATGCATTAATTTTCCTGGACATCGCTGCTGCGTTTGACTCCGTAAACCATGATCAACTCCTGATACGGCTTCAAGATAAGGGAATTAGCGGCTCAGCATTGAGTTGGTGCAAATCTTATCTAACGGACAGATGGCAGCAGGTTCGTACAGGATCGACAACCTCTGAGTCTTTCCAACAAAAACATGGTGTACCTCAGGGCTCCTCACTCTCTGCCCTTTTATTCAACATATACATGCAACCCATATGTGAAGTAATCCGCTCCTTCAAAGTCTCATGTTTGATCTATGCAGATGATGTACTACTCTTCATCCCATTCTCGATTGACAATCCGGATTTCTCCCCACTAGTAAAATGCTTTGAGGCCGTAACAGACTGGCCCAACGCACAGAGCCTCAAGATAAACTTCAGCAAGACAGACGTACTCTTCATTATAAGAAATCAATCTTTCTCCCCACCACCGACATTAAAGACAAGAGACGCTGAGCTCATAAGTAGATCCACTATCCTCTACCTCGGTGTTACACTAGACCAGCAGCTGGAATTTAAAACACACAAAAGGGGATATTTTAAGGGAGTGGAGGCGTGGCCTAGTGGTTGGGGCAAGGTACTTCAGGCCGGAAGATCGAGGGTTCAAATCCCACTAGAGGACAGCAACCCTGGGCCAGAAGGACTGGGGTTTCTAGTCCCACAGGTGCTCCTTGTGGTCTTGGGCAAGCCACTTAACCCTCCATAGCCCATGTTCCCTGTAAAATAGTTATCTCCAAGTTATAATGCCCTGTTCGATGTAATTTCCATTTGTTCAATGTAAACCGCACTGATGCAGAATAGCGCGGTATATAAGAGAATGTAAATAAATAAATAAATAAAATAACACATCAGCAACACCATCAGGCAAATTCACCATAAAATGCGAACATTGAGCCATCTCCGACCCGTTGCAACCAGACGACTTCAGAACAGTTTTTCAGGCCCTGGTGACCCCCCACTTTGACTACACCAATGTGATCCTTCATGGCCTACCCAAAAACACACTAAACCCGTTGCAACTGGCAATGAATACCGCGGCACGCTTCCTACACGGAGCCTCCAGAGGAGACCACATTACCCCGATTGGATTGGATACCAAGCTACTGACGGACCGCATATAAAGTAGTCCTGATGACTTATAAGATCATCAACAAAATATCCCCCTCCTCCCTAACGGATCTGCTCTACCCCACTCCAGCAAACAGAGCAAGGAGGTCATTCGCCATCAATACCCTTCAGACCCCCAACAAAATAACTAAATGCACCCAAGCAACGAAGAACAGAGCCTTTAGGTTTTATACTCCCATCTGCTGGAACGCGCTTCCAGCCACCATCCGAGCAATCACGGATATTGCCCAATTAAGAACAGCACTAAAACACCACCTCTTTCTCCTACACTACTCACAGCCCAACCTTAGTCACCCAGCTAAGCAACGATAAGCCACAGACAACTTATATTATACTGTAGATAGTTGTAGATACTGTAGATAATCCCCCCAGTTTGAAACCCAAGTTGTATCATCCGTTCACTGTAAGTGCATAACAGACATCCTGTTCTGCATAAAAATGTTATCTGTAAACCGCATTGATTTTAAAGAGCACGGTATATAAAAGCAATAAATAAAAATAAATAAATAAAAATAGATAAATAGATAGATATCCTCATCAGCTTCTACATATTCCTCCCCTTCACTCTTGAGTCTCACAATTCCACTTTTGCCCTTCCTCTTCTCACCAACCTATCTGAAAAATGTCTTCTCTTTCCATTTTATTGCATTGGCTATTTCCTCCTCTTTTTGAATCTTTGCTTTCCTGACTACTTTGCTAGCTTTTTTAAGTTTTTCCAAATATAGATGCCTATCTTCCTCTCTCTGTGATCTCTTGTATTTCATGAAGGCCTCCCTCTTTTTCTTCACATTTTCAGCTACTTCTTTTGAAAACCATAGCGGTCTCTTTTTCCTTTTACCTTTAACATTTTAACAAAAAGATTGGTTGCCCACCCTTAAAATATCCCCTTTCAGTTTTGCCCACTGTTTTTCTACATCACCCAGCTCTTCCCATCCCGCTAACGACTCCCTGAGGTATTGTCCCATCTTTGCAAAGTTAGTTTTCCTAAAGTCTAAGACACTCACTTTTGAATAGATTTTATCAGCCCTCGTCCTAATACTGAACCACACCATCTGGTGATTACTGGATACAAAATAATCTCCGGCTATATCACCAGAAACACTTTCACCATTGGTAAGCACCAAGTCCAGTATGGCCCTTTCACTTGTGGGTTCTGTTACCAGTTTTCCCTGTAGAGAATCTAGGATCTCCTTACTTCTAGATGACACTGCAGCAGGGATGTGCCAATCAACATCTGGCATATTGAAATCCTCCATCAGTAGCACTTCCCCTTTCCTGGCATGCTGCGCATGTCTTCAATTAACTGTCTCCTTCTTCCCCCTGTGAGGGAGGTCTGTATATCACGCCAATGCAAAAAGATTTCTCTTTCCCTCTCTCTAGTTTAACCCACAGTGCCTCCTCTCTCCTTTTTAAGCACTGTGTTTCCATAGTTTTAATAATATTTTTTTTTGCACATAGTGCCACTTCTCTTCCCCTTCTTCCTACCCTGCATTTTCTGAATAAAGCATAGCCTAAATAAAGTATAATAGTGGTGTGGCGTAGCAGCCTAATGGTTAGAACAATGGGTTGAGAATTAGGGAAGGCAGGTCTAAATCCAATACCACTCTTTGTGAACATGGGCAAGTCACTTTACCCTCCACTACCTTAAGTAAACTTAGAAGCTTTTTCAATGAAAGGATGGTGGATGCTTGGAATGTCCTCCCGACAGAGGTGGTAGGGGTAAAAACAATGAAGAAATTCAAACTGGCATGGGACTGACACCGTGGATCCCTTTATATAAGTTTGCTTTCATTTCATCCTCTGGCTATCTCTTTTATACCTCAACAAATAGAGGGGTGACCTGCACAGAGTGGCAGGAACAACCCTAAAACAATGGCGGAGGGAGGGGGGGTGACCTCCATTGAATGGCGGGTACAACCACTTTAGCTATTTTACTGGACAGACCAGATGGACCATACTGGTCTTTATCTGCCATCAAATACTCTGCTACTATGTAGGGGCAAACTCAGATTATAAGCACTCTGTGGATAGGAAAAATAGATAAGGCAATGAATCCGGATGGGATACACCCAAGAATACTAAGGGGAGCCAGTTAGTCTAACCTCAGTAACATAGTAACATAGTAAATGATGGTAGATAAAGACCAGTATGGTCCATCTAGTCTGCCCAGTAAGAAGGCCGGAGTAAGATGGCAGGAGTAGGTGCCACTCTGTGCAGGCCACCCCTTCCCAGGTCTTTGTTTAGGGGTGAACCCACCGCTCCATGAAGGACACCCTTATTTGTTGAAAAGTTAGATGGTTCAGTTTATTTTGATTTTATTGTTTCTATAAATGGATCCATTGTGTCTGTCCCATGCCATTTTCAATTCTGTCACCGTATTTGCCCCCACCACCTCAATCGGGAGGGCATTCCAAGCATCCACCACCCTCTCAGTGAAAAAGTATTTTCTGATATTGCCTTTCAATTTTCCACCTTGCAGCTTCATGTTATGCCCTCTCGTTTTACAGCTTCCCCGTCTTTGGAAGAGGTTTGTTTGTTCATTATTTCTCCTTAAGTATTTAAAGGTCTGAATCATATCTCCCCTATCCCTCCTCTTCTCCAAAGTGTATATATCTAGGTCTTAAAGTCTCTTCTCATAAGGCTTCTGACGCAGACTCCAAATCATTTTGGTCGCCTTCCTCTCAACAGATTCCAGTCTTTTTACATCCTTTGCAAGATGCAGTCTCCAAAACTGCCCTTGCTGCTCTCCTGGCAGGTTTTACTAAAGAAAACAGAGCTGCTTCAGTACAGCCACTCTGCTGCCATTGCTTACTCCTGCCTCTCCTGATGATACAACTGTGCAGGGCTGACTTAACTGCCTTTACCAGGGCAGGTGAAGCTTTGCAAAAGCAGCTCCCGTGCCCCTGCATCTCATAATCTGCCTTCCCAAAGGAAAAGAACTACAAGAGGAACCCTCCTCCCCTCCCCCCCTTCTTCCACCAAGATCAGCAACTCAGTTGTTGCTGAGGACATGGTCTGTGTGGAGCATAGGCAGAGTCATGACATGGAAGTGATTTGGATGCAGTTGGTTTATTTCTGAGGTTTCACTTTGTTTGGTGTCGCAGCATGAGGTACCATTGTGATTCAAGAGTGAAGAGAACTGGATGTACCTCACGCCTTTCTAAGGAGTTCAAGATTGACAAGAGTGGTTACTCCACCCAATAGACGTGTCTACACACTTTCTATGTGGTAATTTGACCCCTGAAGAAGGCCTTAGGCCGAAACTAATTAAGTTTGGGTCTCCAATAAAGATTGATTTTATCTACAATTTCCTTGTTGGCCGTGGTTTTTGCCCTCCGCTCGTTTTTTTTATCTTTTTTACCTGTGTACTATTGCGAAAGGCTTTCTTCTCCCCCTTTTTGGTGCTCCCATTAGGCCATGACTATCTACATGCTGAGTAATTTTATTCTTTATGATGGTTTCTACCATTTTTCCCAGTACTGACGTCAGGCTCACCGGTCTGTAGTTTCCCGGATCACCCCTGGAACACTTTTTAAAAATTGGTGTTACACTGGCGATCCTCCAATCTTCAGGTATTAGAGATGATTTTAATGATAGTTCACAGATTACTAATAGCAGGTCTGAAATCTCATATTTCAGTTCTTTCAACACCCTTGGATATATACCATCTGACCCAGGTGATTTGCTACTCTTCAGTTTATCTAATAGTTGTAATATATCTTCCTGCTGTATCGATATTTCCTTCAATTCTTCAGCACCTTTAAATACCATTTCAGTCACGGGTAACATCCCTACATCTTCCTCAGTAAAGACCGAAGCAAAGAATTCATTCAGTCTCTCCGCTATCACCTTGTTGCCTCTTAGTGCCCCTGTAACCCCTCTATCATCTAATGGACCAACTGACTCTCTCACAGGTTTTTTGCTATGAATGTACTTGAAAACGTCTTTATTTCGCGTTTTTGCTTCCGCAGCAAGCTTCTTCTCAAATTCTCCCTTTGCCTGCCTTATCAATGCCTTGCATTTGACTTGCCAGTGCTTGTGCTGTTTCCAGGTTTCATTGGAACATGGAGAGCTTCAGAGGTACCTAACCTTAAGGTTATGGTAGGTGTTAACTACCACCAAAGTGGTTGTGAGTGTAGGACCCCAAAACATGCTGGATAGCATAAGTAAGGGTAAAGCCCATCTGTCAGAATCATATAGCTATATGAGCCTCGACAGTCAGGTAGATAAAGCAGAATACATATCTACCGATAGTAAAATATCTTGACAGATACAAATAGATATACATATATAACATATAGATATATGAGAATATATCTATAGTGAGATATGAAGGGCATAAAATACACACAAATGATAGACAGACATCTGTAAGATGTGTGCTATAGGTATGAATATATAGGCCTCTATATGGAAGTCTGCAATGAAGCAGACAGAGATATGCCTACAAAAAGGTATTCACATAGGAAAATGTGGAGAGGAAAGATTCATCTAATAACAAGAAGGTGGAACCTACTTGAGAAGATATATAGAGAATCAATTCCCACTGGTTATGGCTACAGGGATGCTAGGTAGTAGAATAACCCAGATGGTTACGTGAAAAGCAGAGGATGATATCAGTCTGCAGCCAGCAAGTCCCGAGTATTCTAGAACTCTAGCATGGTAAGTGAACAGAAGACGTATAGGAATGAGATACCATGCTGACCTGCTTAAGGGCAAAAAGGTATCATGCGTTCCTACCATGAGGACAAGCTAGAAGGAGAAAACATATTCCCTATTGGAAATACTATGGACCAAAGCAGGGAATTAGCAACTCCTTAAGCTTTCACGTAAGAGGAGGCCTATGTCCTTTATATTAAAAAGGAGAACTTTTCTAGTCATGGGAGACATGACTGAAAAAGCCTTTTTCAACCATCTAGTATAGCTGTTGGAGAAAAAGCCCCCCATGCTCTCTAACAAGGGCCCATAGTGGAGAGCTTTTCTGTAGAATTGCAGAGAGCATGATGCAGGAGAATGAGGAGATAGGTACTGGCTCTCCTGCAGCCAGTTCTATGTCAACTATGCTGCCAAACCCAGGGGAATGGAGATGGCAGAAAGAGAAGACAATCCAGCAAGCTTGTAGTGAAAACATTTCCAAGACAGATGACAGCACTGACTTGGAGCCACTACTAAAACCAGACAGAATCTTAGTGGAGGACAAATCTGGTTGCTGGTGGATAAGAACCAGTAGTCCAAATATTAAGGCTCCTGCATTGGCAGCTGCTTGCCAGACAGCAGAAGAATGGTACTGTTTAAAAACAGAAAGAACAGACAAGAGTAGAAAACTCTGGACGTGTCTGATGAACTGCTTCAAAGCAAGATTAAAAAAGAGGAGTCAACTCAGAGAAGAGAACTCCACACTGGAAAAGTAAGAAAACTAGAGAGGCTGAAGAAAAAGCCCTCCAGTGAAGCAATACCGCTCTTACAGAGGAAAAACCTGGTAAGAGGGTAAAGAGAATGGAGCTGAAGAAAACTTACAAAGTAGTAAGTTTATAGAAAGGAAAAAAGATATGCTGACACAAAAAACTATCCTTTGATAGTGGATAGACCTCTTTCCCTAGCAGGAAAAAGAGGAGAACCCTGTGACCTAGAAGCATGAACATCCTGACAGCTCACAGAACATAGAAAGAATGGATGTCTTTCGGGAAGAGATCCATGTTTAGGATTTAGAATGACAGCAGTGGATTGCCTCTATTGAGAAGAAGCAACTGCAGATTCCAATCCTAAGATTCACAAGCATCTGATGGATTGATCAGAAACCCTGTGGTTGCTGGGTTTGCTGAGCCTGGTGAGAGGTTGAACTGTGCAGACCAGGACGATGCTTCCCCTGTTTGGGAACATCTGTATGATGGGCAGATGATGCATAAAACCTTCTTCTCCTATGGTAAGAAAGTTTGGCAGGACATTTCCTACCTACTAGGACAGAAGGTGGTGCAGAACAGCCCTTAGGAACAGGTAAGTCAGTGGAGAACTGAGTAACCTGACGTAAAGACTCCTTGTTGAAAAGATGGTCTCCAATGCAAGGAGTATGTCCCAGTCTGTGCTGTGCCCATTTGTCCAAGTCTGAAGCATGGAGCCAGGCTCTACGTCGTGCCCCTATAGTTACAGCAGAAGTCCTGCTAACAGACTCAAAAGAGTCTAGGGAAGCACGAGTAAGAAACCAAGAGATATTCTGGAGGTGCTTGAGCAGTGAAGAATAGTCTGCACTCTTGGACTCTGGAAGGGAAGGAGTCAAAAGATGTAATTGCTTTGAGACCTCCTCAAGAGATAGACTCATATAGAAAATATATGAGAGAATTCTTGCAGAAAGCATAGATGTCTGGAAGATTTGACGTCCAAAGGCATCAAGTGTCTTAGATTCACGACCTGGCGGATAAGAAGAGTGCTTTTTCTTGCTCTTTATCTGCCTCATTGCTGATTCCACAACTATGGAATGATGAGGAAGTTGAGTCTTTTGAAACCCTGGAGAGGGGGGCACCTGATATAAGAGATCAGTTGCTCTGGAAGGTGGGGGTACCCTTAAAGGTGTTTCCCACATTCCTAGAAGGAGATCCTGCAAGGAATGATGCAAAGGAAGCATTATGTTCTCCTTTGCTTTGGTAGAAAGAGAGCTCTGTGCAGGATTATGTCCTGGGATAGGAATGGCAAGAGATCTTGCTATATCCAGGAGGAAACTCTGAAAAGAGGGTTCCCCAACAGGCATTTCCCTTGGACAGGTTAGATCTGAAGAACTAGCCTGAGCACTGACAGAGCTATCCAGATATATAGGAACAGAAGATCCTGCACAGTGCAGTGTGGAATGCTTAAAGGATGGTCGCCGGTACTGGCTGTCAGGAGCAGCGACCGTCATTACCACATTGTCCATGCCAGGTATCGACTCCAAGCTTGGCATAGAAGGGAGCGATCCTGTTGAAAAAAGCATGGTAGGAGTTGGCCACGATGGTACTGTGGATACCGGTACCGATGCCAATATCGATACCGATGTCAGAGTCGAGCCCGACAAAGACATCGGAGCAGTCATCGGTGACAGTTCAATCGGTACCGAGGTAACCGAAAACCTCCGTGTACCATTCTCGGTACCGAGCCACCGGTATAGATCGGTGTCGGTACCAAAGGGTATCGGTACCGAGTCTTCCAGACTAGAGAGCGATTCTAAACTCGGCATCGATAAGCGAAGCATGGAAGGCACCGACCGTAAGGGTTATGAGGACATCGGTACCGACTTCGGTACCATGTCTGATACCGGTGAATGAAGGTCAGCTAGTAGCAACTCAATCGGCCTCGGGGGAACCAAGAGTTGCGGATCCAAATCATCGGAACCGAGCCTTCGGTACCGCCAGGAGCCGGTACCAAGGCGAGTCGGTACCCAGTCCTCCAGACTGGAGATCGATTCCAGACTCGGCATCGAAGGAAGCGAGGCTATCGATGCACGTCTGGAGGGTACCGACGTCGGTGGTAGTATCGGTGCTGGTACCGATAATGAAAGGTCAGTCTGGAGTGTATCCACCGGTCTCAAAGGCACTGAGGACGCCAGATGACCATTCCTGGTGAGGAGTGTTTCATCCAACACCAGTGCCGATGTCGGGGTATCGGTACCGCTCGAAGCGGATGCCACCACCGGACACGGCTCAAGTATGTTCTGTGAGGGATGAACCCCAGGAACAACCTGAAACCCCTGAAAGGCTTTTGAGACCGAAGACTCCCGCCGGGGTTTTGAAGCCAGTAGGCCCTCGAGGGCAAGGCCGGAGCCGTCTACATGCTGTGCATGAGACTTACCACTCGAGGGTTGGCTAGTCTTAACAGACTGTTTGTGGGTTACCTGATCCTGTGTAGAAGAAGAAGGGGACGGTGCCCCGAAGCTTGAGGGAAACCGTGTATCGAGGGAACCTCGATATTGAAGACCTCTTCTCACCAAACTGTTGTCAGGACCCAAGCAGGTTAGACACCGACTTCGAGGGTCTAAAAATAAAGTTGTACCGCCACAGTTTGAACATTTCTTGGAGAAAGTGGCTGGCGGTTCCATGAAGGAAAAAGAAGAGGCCTAAAAGGCCTAAGACACCGTGGGACACTATGAAGAAAAAATATTCCCTGAAAAAGGAAGATTTTACAAGAAAAGAAAAGAAAACACTGGCGGTACCGGTGGCATCGGGAAGACAGCCGCGACCACAAGAAAACTAAAGAAATAAAACAAGAATTTTCTGCGGTGACAGGAGGACGTCCTGCCGGCTCCGCAGAAAAACGAAAACTGAGGAGAGGCAGTTGGGAAAGGCGGGAAGGCAGCACGCAGGCGTGGTGGGATGCTTCCAAAAGCTCTTTGATTGGACGCTGGGAAGCGTTCCCGCGCAGACTCCGTCGGTGCCGACATACCCATATGTGAAGACTCATTCCTGCTTGTTCCTGGAGATGTCGGCTTCCTCAGGAGAGCATTTCACCATAGTTCTAGTTGCCGCTGCAGACGAATTCTATCAAAGAGCATATCAAGTTCCTTATCTCCATCGTGTTGAAAAATGCCGCGCATGCCTAACCAAAGCAGAGAAGGCACTATGCAGTGATATCTCTTGATGTACAGGGTGTTTCTGCATTACCGGACGTAGTCTATCAGAGCCCACTGTGATCCATTTCTTCCTGGGATGTTTGAGTCTCTGTGGGAGTGGTGGGGGACTTTGTTTGGTTTGTATCCTAGAAGAGGCGCGTTTCATTGTAGCTACTTCTTCCCTTAATAGAGTCAATTCATTTTGTATGGCTGTCAACTTGAGGCATATAGGGCAAGCTCTTAGGTTCCAGATCATTCGTCTCAGAATGAAAGCACCACAATTAGTGCACTGAATACAAGACATGTGTGGTCGAATTAAGAGGATAGATGTCAACGTATATGACTGCTATATAAGCAATGAAGCCCGGGGGTGGGTGGGGTGAGGGGGTGGGAACCTAAGTGTTCTTGGCCAGCAGGCCTTACCTGAACCGAGGGCACCTTTAGATTTCTGATTGGAGGGCTACCAAGGAATGCAAGCAGATTATTCCCAGAAGTGAATGTAAAACCAGCACTTAACTTAGCTACACAAACCACCAGGATAGGTAAATCCAATTAAATATTATATATCAGCTACACAATAGGATAGGTAAGAAAACAGGTAACTATAAGCTTATCTGTTTGTATGAGAAGCTGTGGAGCTCAGATTCAACCAAGTGTCTGCAGGATTCAAAGCTATAAGCTTGCCTGTTTGTATGAGAAGCTGTGGAGCCCAGATTCGTAGTTAGTCAATTATTGGAAAGGCTACTAAAAGAGAGAATAGTGAGGTTTCTGGAGACCAACGGACTGCCAGATCAGAGGCAGCATGGATTCACCAGAGGCAGGTCTTGTCAGACAAATTTGATCAATTTCTTTGAATGAGTGACCAGGGAGTTGGACAGAGGGAGAGCCCTAGATGTGGTGTATTTAGATTTTAGTAAAGCCTTTGACACTGTTCTGCACAGCTGACTTATAAACATGATTAGGTTATAAATTGGTTGTGTTGGATGCAACAAAGGGTACAGGTAAATGGAGCTTACTCTGAGGAGGAGGTTGTTACAGGTGGTGTGCCGCGCCACAGAGATCTGTGTCCTTGGCTCGATTCTTTTTAACATCTCTGTTAGTGATTTTATTTTATTTATTTTATTCACATTTATATACCGCATCTTCCAAGGTTCAGTTGCGGTTTACAGGTAACAATAATTAACAAATCAAGTTTGTTTTACATGGAACATTGAAATATAACAGAACTTATTTACAAGGAACATCATATAAAATATAGAACAAATAATGTGGTATAATACCGAACAGTGTGAAAAACTATATACAAGTTATATATGAATATATATATATGGAGTACTTGGGGGAGGTCAAAGGATCATCATTGGAGAGTGCTAACTGTGTAGGTTAAAGGTTTATTGCATGGAGTAACAGATTGTCTGTTTAACCTTTGTCTAGTGTAGATAATGAGTTATCTATGTTATAATGTTTGGTGAACAAATAGGTTTTCAGTTTCTTGCGGAGTTCTGTGATCTCTGTTAGCTTTCGTAGCTCCTCTGGAAGGGAATTCCAGATAGTAGGGGCTATGTGCGAAAATGCTCTATTGTTTGTTGATTTGTGAGCTTTTGTAAAATCTTTCGGGATTTTTAATCTGTTTAGTTGTCCTTTTCTGTGTGTAGACTTAGATGGTTCTTTGTGTATTAAGTTACATAACATGGATGGGGCCAGATCATACAAGGTCTTGAATGTTGTTATTATTGTTTTGTAGATTGTTTTGTGATGTTGTGGAAGTGCTGTCGGTTAAGGTTTGCTTGTTTGCAGACGATACCAAAATCAACAATAGAATAGACACCCAGGAAGGAGTAGATAGCATGAGGAGGGATCTAGCTAAGCTTGAAGAATGGTCTAAAATTTGGCAGCTGAAATTTAATGCTAAAATATGCAGGGTCATGCATTTGAGCTGCAAAAATCCAAAAGGAACAGTAATATAGTAAGAGCAATATAGTAACAGATAGTGTATGATGGCAGATAAAACTCAGTACGGTCCATCTAGCTTGCCCAGTAAGGTGGTTAGAGTGGTCGTATCAACCGCTCCATGCAGACCACCCTAGACAGGTATGTCCTTTTCCCCCTCCAAGTCATCTCTGCTAATTAGACAGTTAAGGGGTAATACCTCAGATGTAATCCAATTTAGCCTACATCCCAATATATTCGCAAAATGATAATTCCAAAAAGACTGCAAATGGAGTCGGGGGTAATGAAGACCAGGATGTCAGCGTAAATTGATAGCTGAATTTAAAATAGGTAACTTTGAATGAAAACTATCACTGGTTCCTGTCAAATGGACAATTCCAGTGGGTCACTCGTCATACTAAAAAGAAAAGGGGAAAAAAGGACACACCTGTCTAGTTCCTCTGTATGAGGAGCACCTCTGAGTAAAGCACAGTTACTTACCTGTAACAGGTGATCTCTGGGAACAGCAGGAATTAGTCCTCACATATGGGTACGTTGGTACCGACGGAGCCTGAGCGGGAAAGCTCCCCAGTTTCCCAGAAGGAAAGCTTTTGGGGCCTCCCACTGCGCATGCGCGCTGCCTTCCCGCCTTCCTGACCAACTCTCCTCAGTTCGAGTTTATAGCTGAGACAATAGAGAGAGGAAAGGAAGAGAGAGAGAGATACAACTCCTAGGGGAGTTGGGTGGGTTGTGAGGACTAATTCCTGCTGTTCCCAGAGATCACCTGTTACAGGTAAGTAACTGTGCTATCTCCAGGAACAAGCAGGAATAAGTCCTCACATATGGGGACTCCCTAGCTAAGATGCCCGGGAGATCCCCTGAAGGGTATGAGACCCTGAAAGGTTCTTCATCTTCCTATGGATCTCAGGCATCCATTCAGGGAAGGTGAGCTGGAGTTGTTCAAGAATGGAACAGGTGTCTGAGGACAGCCTGACCAAACAAGGCATCCCGGCGGGAGTCCTTGTCCAAACAGTAATGGGCTGTAAAGGTATGAACCGAGGCCCAGGTGGCTGCTCGACAGATCTGGTCAATGGACACAGAGTTTAGATGAGCCATAGAGGTGGCCATGGCCCTCACGTTGTGAGCGGTGACATGGCCCTCCAGAGAAAGGTTCTTACTCTGGTAAGCAAAAGAGATACACTGAGCAATCCAATTGGAGAGTGTTCTTTTGGAGACTGGAAGTCCTAAATGAGAAGGATCAAAAGCAACAAAAAGCTGAGAATGATATGATCTGCTGATATGAACTGATATGATCTGCCTATGCGGTAGAGTCAGTACTTTGTTTAAATTGTTACACAATCTGTGTTAGTTGAATTATTTCTGCTTAGTTTTTAAACCTATGTGTGCATGTTAAGATGTTCTATGTAAAAAGTTATTCTGTTCCATGTAAAACAAGCTCTGCATTGTTAACTGTTGTTAATTGTACACCGCAACTGATCGCTGGAAGATGCGGTATATAAATAAGTGTTAAATAAATAAATAAATAGAGAAGACTTTCGATGTTGCTGTGTCCTGTGGAGGTAAAAGGCAAGAGCTCTTTTACAGTCTAGAGTATGAAGGTTCCTCTCTGCATTGGATGCATGAGGAGCTGGAAAAAAGACAGGTAAATAAACCTCTTGATTAAGATGAAAAGTTGAGACCACTTTAGGCATAAAGTGAGGATTTGTCCTAAGGACTACCTTATCATGATGGAACCTTGTGTAAGGTGGATTAGCCACTAAGGCCTGCAGTTCACTGATGCGGCGGGCTGAAGTGACTGCAATGAGGAAAATAACCTTCCAGGAAAGAAATTTCAAGGAGGTAGTGGCTAAGGGTTCAAAAGGTGGCTTCATAAGCTGACCAAGAACCAAGTTTAAGTCCCATGCCACCGGAGGAGGTCGAATGGGAGGTTTAGTTAAAGTTAAGCCTCTCATGAATCTTGCAATAAGAGGATGAGAGGAAACAGGTTGTCCATTGATGGGCTTAAGTGATGCCGCAATAGCACTCAAATGGACTCTTACTGAATTCGTTTTGAGTCCTGCATTGGAAAGATGCAGGAGATATTCCAAAAGAGAATTCAATGGGAGTGCCAGAGGGTTAAGACCCTTTTGAGCACACCAAATGGAAAATCTTTTCCATTTAAAAGCGTAAGAACGCCTAGTGGAAGGTTTCCTAGAGGCATGTAGGATATCCTTCACTTGCTGCGAAAGATTGAAGTGTTGAAGGTCTAGGCCTTCAGTAACCAAGCTCTGAGGTGAAGGGACTTGGGGTTTGGGTGCCACAAATTCCCCTCCTCTTGAGACAGAAGGTCTGGAGCCGCTCCCAAGTCCAGGGAGGGGGCTTGGGAGAGATGCAGAAGTAGAGGGTACCACACTTGGCACGGCCAGCGTGGAGCTATGAGGATCATGGACCCTTGATCCCTTTGAAGTTTGAACAGTCTTGGGAATCAAAGGAATGGGTGGAAAGGCATACAGGAAACCCTGACCCCAATGCAGGAGGAAGGCATCCTTGATCTGAACTCCCTGACACGGAATTCTGGAACAGAACCGGGGAAGTTTGGCATTCCACGGACTTGCAAAGAGGTCTATGTCCGGGGTTCCCCATTTCTGGAAGATTCTGAGTACCTGATCCATGTGCAGGGACCATTCGTGTGGAAGCAGAACTCGACTGAGTCTGTCTGCCCAAGAGTTTTGGATTCCTGGAAGATATACTGCCAGGAGATGGATTTGATGCTCTCTGGCGAAGGCCCATAATCTTAGAGCTTCGTTGCAAAGCGACAGAGAGCCAGTCCCTCCTTGTTTGTTTATGTAAAACATAGCTACTTGATTGTCTGTGTGAATAAGGACTGTCATGTTGCTGAGTAGGGTATGAAAAACTTTGAGAGCTAGAAAGATTGCTCGAAGTTCCAAGTGGTTGATATGAAGGGTGGTCTCCTGTGGAGACCAAGTGCCCTGAGTGGAGAGATCTTGGAGATGAGCCCCCCAACCTGTTTGGGAGGCATCTGTTGTGAGGGTTGCTTGGGGCAACAATGGTTGAAAGGGGGCCCCCAACAACAGATTTTGAGTGGATATCCACCATTGGAGAGACCAAAAGAGACGATTGGAGTTTGCTATTTGGTCTGAGAGAGCTCCTGATGCTTGAGTCCACTGGGTGGATAAAGTCCATTGAGCTGCTCTCATATGTAGGCGAGCATAAGGCACCACATGCACTGTGGAGGCCATGTGGCCTAATAGTTGTAGCATCTCTCTGGCAGTCAAGTGGCTTCTGGACTGAGTCTGAGAGGCTAAGTGCACTAGACATTGGCAACGGGCCTGAGGTAGATAGGCCCTTGCGGTGGTGGCATCCAACCAGGCCCCTATGAATTCTAGGGATTGAGTAGGGGTGAGTTGGGACTTTGGCAGATTGATCACAAGTCTCAGATACTGTAGAATTCGCCTGGTGCGATCCAGGGAAGTCTGAGCCTCGGACTGAGACGGAGCTCGGATGAGCCAGTCGTCCAGGTATGGGAAGACAAAAATTCCCAGGGTGCGTAGGAATGCAGCTACTATTGCCATGCATTTGGTAAATACCCTTGGAGCAGAGGCTAGACCGAAGGGAAGTACTCCGTATTGGAAATGTTTTCCCTGGAACAGAAACCGTAGGAATTTTCTGTGGGATGGATGGATGAGTATATGTGTGTACGCATCCTTGAGATCTAGAGAACAAAGCCAGTCCTGACTCTGTAGGTATGGAAGGAGAGTGCCTAGAGACAGCATCTTGAATTTCTCCCTGTATAGAAATTTGTTCAATTCTCTGAGATCCAAAATGGGTCTGTACCCCCCTGTTTTCTTGGGAATGAGAAAATAAGGGGAGTAAAAACCTGACCCTTGTTGAGGAAGAGGAACCTCTTCTATTGCCTTTTGGGCGAGAAGAGTGGTCACCTCCTGACCCAACAGGTCTAGGAGAGATGGGGGAGAATTGAAACTTCTCACCATGGTATGGGGAGGAAGGTTGGAGAAATGTAGTTTGTAGCCCTCTCTGATGATAGAGAGGGTCCATTGCTCTGATGTGATTTGCTCCCATCTGGGAGCAAAATGAGTTAACCTTCCTGGAATGGTGAGAGGTTCTGGATGTTTTAGAGCCAGAAATGTTAAGTTCTCTAGTTTTAAGTAAAAAACCCTGAGGGGGTTGGGACTGTTGGGCTGTAGCAGCCCCTGCAGGTTTTGCCCTGGCCTGTTTAGGCTGCTGACGCTTAGGAGCAAAGCGAGCTGCAGAAGATTGTTGGCCAGTATTTGTGGCAAATCTGGCCTTCTTGTAGAAAGGCTTTTTGAAAGATTTCTTCTTGACAGGGGTAGAGGTAGACTTAGAAAGTCTATCTAAAGCAGCATTTTCTGCATCCATTTGAGTGGCTTTGATTTGCCACTCCTTACCAAACAGATTTTCACCCGTACAGGGAAAATTTCCCAACCCATCCTGGACCCAGGGTTCAAGGTTAGAGGCCTGGAGCCAAGCAATTCTGCGAGCCGCTATGGCAATACCTGAGGCTCTGCTAGCACCCTCAAAGGAGTCAAAGGCTGCTCTGTTGGAGAACTTTGAAATATCTTGGGTATGATTCAGCAGAAGAAGGAACTCCTCCTTTCTATCCTCTGGGATAAAGGGGAGAAAATGGCGTATTTTTAATGCAATTTCCTTCAGAAACATGCCCATATAGAGGCTGTATGAGTTGATTCTGGCAATAAGCATACTTGCTAGGAAGATTTTTCTTCCAAAAGCATCCAGAGTCCTACATTCTCTTCCTGGGGGAGTAGAAGAGTGTCTTTTAGTACTCTTGATCCTTTTCATAGCTGACTGCACCACAATGGAGTGGTGCGGGAGCTGAGTTTTTTGAAACCCAGGAGAAGGGGGGACACGATACATGGTGTCCAGACGACGAGAATGTGGAGATAGGGTGAGAGGAGTCTCCCATAAGTCCATCATGTGATCTTGAAGAATTTCATGGATGGGCAGGGTGACTGCCTCTTTGGGAACCTTAGAGTATCCTAAAATGTCTAACTTTTTTGCTCTAGGTTCTTTTTCAGAGGATACAGAAATAGAAAGACCTTTAGCTACTTCAATGATGAAGTCTTGAAAGGATAAATCCTCTGGAGGAGACATTCTCCTCTTTGGAGAAGAGGGCTCCTCAGGTAGAGTAAGGGATACTTCAGCAGAGTCATCTGATGAATCAGGATCATCAGAAGACTCAAAGTATCGTCTGTTTGCTTCCAGGGATCGATAAGCGTATCGACCGGTATCGACATCGGGGGTACCGGGAACCGGATCGGTATCGGGAAAAACCCCGGAACCGGGAACCGGAATCGGTATCCTGGTCGATGTGGAAGGCATGGTTACCGGTATCGGTTGTGGTACCGGAACCAGAATCGGTACCGCAGGGTGCGGTACCGAGGGCGTCGCGCAGCCTTAATAAAAGCCAAAATGGCCTGATGCATGGATTGAACTGTATGATCCATGGACGCCACGAATGTCTGGATGTCGGTACCGGATGATTGAGCCGGTACCCCAGAACAGTCTAACAGGTGATCGGTCGAGGCCATGCCATCGATGTCAACCTGTAACCCCATAGGAGCAGCTTTGGAAGCCAGAGCTTCCCACCGGGGTTGTTTGGCTGGGGCAGGGTCCTCAGGGTCAAGCCCAGGGGTATCTCGATACTTAGAGGGAGATTTGCCCTTTGAGGACCTGCCAGAGGAATGTTTGGTTACCTGAGATCCATCAGGAGAGGAAGACCTGGAAGATGTCAATGCTGGAGTATCTGTAGAGAACAGCATGTGAAACTTGGCTGCCCGGTTCTGTAAGCCACGTTTAGACATCAAAGAACAGGATGGGCAATCCGGAATGGAATGGTCAGGCCCCAAACATTTAAGACACCATTCATGGGTGTCTGTGACTGAAATAGTACCGCTGCACTTGGTGCATTTTTTAAACCCAGAAGCTTGTTTCTCCATGAGGGAGAATTAGTGAAGGCCTAAAGGTCTCACAGAACTAACACACCAAGTGAGGGAAAAAAAAGAAGATTTTTTTTTTTTTTAAATAAAGGAAAAAAGACCAGCGGTACCGGTCTGGAATCGGGGAAGGCAGACACACGGCCAAAGAAATAAATTAAAATAACAACTTCTTCAGCGGTGACAGGAACACGACCTGCTGGCTCCGCGGAAAAAGAAGAGCTGAGGAGAGTTGGTCAGGAAGGCGGGAAGGCAGCGCGCATGCGCAGTGGGAGGCCCCAATAGCTTTCCTTCTGGGAAGCTGGGGAGCTTTCCCGCTCAGGCTCCATCGGTACCGACGTACCCATATGTGAGGACTTATTCCTGCTTGTTCCTGGAGATTACGGATTTACATACAGGTGGATTGTGGGATTGCGGTTGAGGACTTCAATCATGTGAATACATTTAGGGCCTAACTCAAACCATTCTAAGACATGAAAAAGATAACACCTCCTGATGGAGGTGGTAGGGGCAAAAACCGTGACGGAATTTAAAATGGCATGGGACAGACACACTGGATCCCTTTAAAGCAAAAGGATGAAATCAAAACAAAAAAATATCTTTTATATTTCAACAAATAGAAGGGGTGACCTGCATGGAGTGGCGGGTCTAACCCTAAACAAAAGCTTAGAGGGGTGGGTGATCTGCATGGAGCGGTGGATACGACCACTCTAGCCACCTTACTGGGCAGACTAGATGGACCATACTGGTCTTTATCTGCCATCATACACTATCTGTTACTATATTACTATAGCCATTTCACCCAATCAAATATTTGGCATCAAGGGACAGCACCACCAAATGAGTGGCATTCAGCTGTCGTGCTTCCTATGACATTAGGAAACATCCTGTCATTTTCTGTAGTACTCCTCCTCCTTCACAGAACCCTTTTTGATTTCTGTGTATAAGGGTGTCTGAATTTTTGCAGCCCGCAGTGTGAGGATCTTTTCATATATTTTCGAAACTACTTTTATAAAGGAGATCGATCAGTAGTTTTGCACAAATGCTGGATCCTCGCCAGGTTTTTCCAGTACCCAGGTCTCTGAGGACGTACACTTAATTTTATCCGTTAATTGTAAGTTTTTGGAAGAGAAGTTTAAAGGAGCCAAGTAAAACTTCTGAGAATGCTCTGCAAATTTGATGAAGCCATCCTGTCCAGGAGACCTTTTCAATTTTTTTTTTAATTTATCCATTATAATATATACTGTCACAAACATGTGAAACAGTAAACATGAAAAACACCATATAATGAAACAAAGAAATAAGTTTCAAATAATCAGCCCACAATACAGGACAAAAATTTTGGGATCCAAGAAAAAGGAAATATAACATATAAAAAAAAAAAGAATTAACCAAAGGGCACTGTCTCAAACCAACACCCTAAAACCCTACAGAGGCGTCTGTGGGGTCTTTCCTGGGACTAACACACTCTCTCTAGCTACAAGAAAGAGTAGTTACTCACCTGTAACAGGTGTTCTCCAGGAGCAGCAGGAATCAGTCCTCACTTATGGGTGACATTGGCACCGATGGAGCCCCCGTGCGGAGCATTTCCCCAGCTTTCTATGAAAGCCTTTGGGAATACTACACGCATGCGCGGGGTCCACTTCCCGCCTAAAGGTGCCATCTTGCTCAGTCAAATGACATAGCTAAAAAACAGCACACAAAATGAAAAAATAAACTATGTACCTAGATGAAATAAATGACTGCTTCTTGGAGCAGCTGGTTCATGAACCGACCAGAGGGGAAGTGTCAGACGGCTGCCTGGGTGAGAATCTTCACAGTCTTGGCAAGTGCATATATCTATATGATTTGCAAGGGATTGTGGGCAATGCAGTTCATTCACACCAGACACAGCTGCTCACAATAATTAGTTGTGCTTTTGGGTAAAGCCAATAAGATATTTATTTATGGGGTTATTTCTCCCAACACAGATATGCTTGGTAGCACATAAATCAGGTTACTTGCTTTCAGTGTTAAACTTGAAAAAAAAAAAAATCAGGAAAACAACATTTAAACTTGTCAGGCAAGCAAAGCAAAAGAAATAAGACCTGGTTGACAACAAACTGGTCTTTTCTGTAGGCTTTAGCTAATATTCTCTTAGCATATATCAAACAAACCAAAAGCCACAAAGAAAGAAAAAAACTGTTCTTTTCAGGTAAACCTCTTATATCTTCCCACATAGATTCAGAAGTGATTCTCTCCTAGCTCACAAGCAATTAGGTAAGGCTCAATTGCTAGCAGTTATCCAGCTGAAACCCCTTAGCTGGCTTGCTTTCTGCTGCGTGGCTAAAAATCGTACTCAGGAACATTTCTGAGTAGATTAAAGAACAAGTTTGTATTTCTTTGTGATGGTTGCTGTACTTTATAACAGAAAATCACCAAAGGAGTTTAGACAGAGAGCAGTCCATGTAAACAGATTCTTCATCTGCTATCACCCCCTCTTCTTCAACAAGCATGGGTTCAATATCATGGATTGGCACAGATGAATCTCCCAATGGAGCACTTTCAGAATACTTGTTTCCCTGCTGTCTTTCAAGGTTATAGCTAGGGCATAGATCAGTGTTCATACCTGAGCTTCCATTGCTGTTAGAGTTCCTCTCTATATAGCCTGGCCAGTATGTAGTCCAGTTCTTATGTCCAGCCTTCTAATCCAGATCCCTGGACACTGGATCTCTCTTCACATACCTTCTGGCACGGGTCTTAGGGTCCCTTCCACGTGCAGCCGTCTCTCTCACAGGTACCGTCTGGAGATTCCTAGCTCTGCAGCACCATTCCTCTGGCTTTCCCCAGTCCAATGGTGTATGCTGGCCCTTGGAATGCTTCCCAGTATACGTACTGCTCTGGACTCTTCTAGACCTCTCAAAGGCTTTCCTCCTCTTTCTTCCAAAGGGTTTCTTTCCTTCTCTGTCCGTCCGGTTTGGCTTCTGCTTCTGATGCTCCTCCTGATGATGAAGATGATCAAGCTCAAGCTGATTCTCAGGATAATTCCCTGTAGAATAAACTCTACCTTTATTCTGCTTAGATGAGTGCTCCTCCCTAACACAGCGCAGCTGTGCTGAATCAGGCCCTGCCCTTTGAGATGAGTGCTTAGGGATTACCTCATAGCCCTCCTGATTGAACACACGTTTCCCCACTTCAGCTCCTCTAATGGCTGTTGGAAACCTGGTGCATTCTGGAACTGGTAGTCTTTTATGGGAAAATTCTGTTTTCTTATTTCTACCAGGACTGACAGGTTGCTTGTTCAGAGTCACTTCACCTTTCCTATAGCTCCTTCCTGAGCTATGATAAGCTTCCTTATCACAGAAGCCATATTAGACCTAGTCCTTAGTGGAACACCAGATCTAGTGCAAGAGATAAGGTTGTTGGGGCCACTTGGCAATAGTGATCATAGCATGATCGCATTTGATTTAATTAGTGGAGGAGGGATAGTAAGGAAATCCACAGTACTACCTTTTAACTTTTGAAAGGGAGACTATGATAAAATGAGGAAAACAGTTAAGAAAAAACTAAAAGGAGCAGTTGTGAAGGTTAAAGATGCACATCAAGCTTGGGTGTTGTTGAAATATACTATCTTGGAAGCCCAGACCAGCTGTATTCCACGCTTTAAGAAAAGTGGAAGGAAGTCCAAAAAACTGCCAGCATGGTTTAAAGGTGAGGTCAGAGAGGCTGTTGTTGCCAAAAAAGCATCTTTCAGGAAATGGAAAAAAGAGCCAAACGACGAAACCTGGAAACAGCACAAGCACTGGCAAGTCAAATGCAAGGCATTGATAAGGCAGGCAAAGAGAATTTGAGAAGAAGCTTGCTGCGGAAGCAAAAACACGAAATAAAGACCTTTTCAAGTACATTCGTAGCAAAAAACCTGTGAGAGTCAGTTGGTCCATTAGATGATAAAGGGGTTAAAGGAGCACTAAGAGGCGACAAGGCGATGGCGGAGAGAATGAATGAATTCTTTGCTTCGGTCTTTACTGAGGAAGATGTAGGGATGTTACCCATGACTGAAGTGGTATTTAAAGGTGCGGAAGAATTGAAGGAAATATCGATACATCGGGAAGATGTCTTACAACTATTAGATAAACTGAAGAGTAGCAAATCACCTGGGCCGGATGGTATACATCCAAGGGTGTTGAAAGAACTGAAATATGAGATTGCAGAACTGCTATCAGTAATCTGTGAACTATCATTAAAATCATCTCTAATACCTGAAGATTGGAGGATCGCCAATCAATGTAACACCAATTTTTAAAAAGGGTTCCAGGGGTGATCCGGGAAACTACAGACCGGTGAGCATGACGTCAGTACCGGGAAAAATGGTAGAAACCATCATAAAGAATAAAATTACTCAGCATGTAGATAATCACAACCTAATGGGAGACAGCCAACATGGCTTTAGACAAGGAAGATCTTGTCTTACTAATCTGTTATGTTTTTTTGAAGGAGTGAATAAACAGGTGGACAAAGGTGAGTCGGTTGATACTGTGTATCTGGACTTTCAGAAAGCCTTTGACAAGGTCCCTCATCAGAGACTTTTGGCAAAACTAAAGAGTCATGGTATAGGAGGCAGTGTACTATTGTGGATCAGGAACTGGTTAAAAGATAGAAAGCAGAGGGTAGGGCTAAATGGCCAATTTTCCCAAAGGTGAATAGTGGTGTACCCCAGGGATCTGTGCTGGGTCCGCTGCTTTTTGACATATTCATAAATGACCTGGAAAGTGGAATAACGAGTGAGGTTATGAAATTTGCAGATGACACAAAACTATTTAAAGTTGTTAAAACCCAAGAGGATTGTGAAAAATTGCAAGAGGATCTTGATAAATTGGAAGACTGGGCATCAAAATGGCAGATGAAATTTAATGTGGACAAGTGCAAGGTTATGCACCTAGGGAAGAACAACCCAAACTATGGTTACACGATGCAAGGTTCCACATTAGGAACCACCACCCAGAAAAAAGATTTAGGCGTCATTGTGGATACCATGTTAAAAACCTCGGCCCAGTGTGCAGCGGCGGCCAAGAGAGCAAATAGAATGCTAGGTATGATAAGGAAAGGAATGGAAAATAAAACAAAAGATATTATAATGCCTCTATATCGTTCCATGGTGAGACCGCACCTTGAATATTGTGTGCAATTCTGGTCGCCGTATCTTAAAAAGGATATAGCGATTTTAGAAAAGGTACAGAGAAGAGTCACCAAAATGGCAAAGGGGATGGAAGGATACTCCTATGAAGAAAGGCTAAAAAGGTTAGGGCTCTTTAACCTGGAAAAGAGACGGCTGAGGGGTGATATGATAGAAGTCTATAAATTAATGAACGGAGTGGAACGGGTAAACGTAGATCGATTGTTTACCTTATCAGAATATAGAAAGACTAGGGGACATGCAATGAAGCTACAGGGTAAACTATTTAAGACTAAAAAAAGAAAATATTTTTTCACTCACGTGTAATCAAACTCTGGAATTTGTTACCGGAGGATGTAGTAAAGGCTGTTAGTGTAGCTGGGTTTAAAAAAGGTTTGGACAAGTTACTGGAGGAAAGGTCCATAAACCATTATTAAGAAGTGACCGAAGATATCAATGCTTGACCCAGTACAAGCATTGTGGAACTTGTGTCTCTTGGGGAAACTGCTAGGTACATATGACCTAGATTGGCCACTGTTGGAAACAGAATACTGGGCTTGATGGACCTTGGTCTGACCCAGTATGGCATATCTTATGTTCTTACCACTGCAACTCCCAGGGGAGGAGGGAGGGTTGTGAGGACTGATTCCTGCTGCTCCAGGAGAACACCTGTTACAGGTGAGTAACTACTCTTTCTCCAGGACCAAGCAGGAAGTCAGTCCTCACTTATGGGACTCCCCAGCTTCAGGCTACCGGGGACCCAGAGCTGAAAAATGAGCTCCCTCTAGCCTCAGCATCAGAGAAAGGATTTCACTGAAACATACCTCCACCGGTAGTCCAACCAGAGGGCTGGAGGGTCGGAGTTGCCTAAACCTCAAAGAGATTCTGGAGCACTGCCTGACCGAAAGCACTGTCCCTGCGGGACTCCCTCTCCAGACAGTAATGGGTCGCGAAAGTCTGGCTTGAGGACCAAGTTACAGCCCTGCAGATGTCTGCCAATGGTACAGAGCGGAGATGAGCTACTGAGGCAGCCATTGCCCTGACATGGTGGGCTGTGACCCGACCCTGCAAAGGAAGGTCAGCTGCCCTGTAAGCCCAGGTGATACAGTCAGCCACCCAGATGGACAAGGTACGCTTGGACACAGGTACCCCCAAGTTATTGGGGGTCAAAAGATACGAAGAGCTGAGTAGCCCTCCTATGCCCCTGCGTACGTTCAAGGTAGAAGGATAAGGCCCTCCTACAGTCCAGGGTATGCAGGACTGTCTCAGCCCAGCTGGCATGGAGCCTAGGGAAGAATGTTGGAAGAACCACCTCTTGGTTGAGATGGAAAGAGGAGACAACCTTGGGGAGGAACTTAGGATGAGTCCTAAGGACTACCCTGTTTCTATAGGAGTGTATGGCCTGTCACAGACCAGGGCTTGAAGTTCACTCACTCGCCTAGCCGAGGTCAAGGCCACTAGAAATAGAGTCTTCCAGGAAAAGAAGCGTAGAGGGCATGTGGCCATGGGTTCAAAAGGTGGGCGAGTAAGCTGCTGCAAGACCACATTCAACTCCCACTCAGGGGTCGGTGGACGGAGAGGAGGCTTGAGCAATAGTAAGCCTCTGAGAAACCTGGACACCAAAGGGTGAACCGACACCATTGAGTGGTGAGCTGCCACAGCAGAGAGGTGGACCTGAACAGAATTGGACTTAAGGCCCTGATTGGACAAGTGCAGAAGGTACTGGAGTACTACTGGCACAGTGCAGCCGAAAGGATCTTCCTTGCGTTGCTGACACCACAAGGAGAACCTCCGCCACTTCAGGGCATATGTTTTCCTGGTGGATTGCTTTCTAGAGGCCAAGACCACCTCTTCCACTTCCTGAGGTAGGCCCCAGGGAGCCAAGACTACCCTTGCAGCATCCATGCCATCAGATGGAGAGATTTGAGATTGGGATGCAGAAGGGAACCCTGATCTTGAGAGAGAAGGTCGGGTTGGAATCCCAGAGGCATGGGTGTCTCCACTGCCAGTTGAAGTAGCAGGGGGAACCAGGGCTGCCTCGGCCACCTGGGAGCAACCAGAAGTACTGAGGCCTTGTCCCTGAGAATCTTGAACAAGGTTTGGGCCACCAGAGACGTGGGAGGAAACGCACTTAGCAGGCCCTGGGACCACGAAATCAGGAAGGCATCCGCCGCCACCCTTAGGGGATTGGTTGCCTGGAACAAAACCTTGGCAGTTGGTGATTCAGGGGACTGGCAAAGAGATCCATGGATGGAAGTCCCCATTTTAGAAAATCTGTTGAACCACCAAAGGGTGCAGCTTCCACGCGTGGGGCTGCAGAATTCTGATTAAGCGGTCTGCCAGAAAGTTCTCCTGGCCAGGAAGATAAACAGCCCTCAGCATCATCTGGTGCCTGAGGGCAAAAGAGCAAAGGGCCTGTGCTTCCAGGCATAGAGGCCTGGACCCAGGGCTGCCCTGTTTGTTCACACAGAACATGGCTACTTGATTGTCCGTCTGAACTAGAACAGACTGGTGGGCCAAGGAATGAGAAAAAGCCTTGAGAGCTAAGCGAATAGCCCACAGTTCCAGCAGGTTGATCTGTTGCGTGGCTTCCCATGGGGACCAGAGGCCTTGGGTGCAGCTCCCTTGACAGTGTGCACCCCAGCCCTGAAAGGAGGCATCGGTTGTCAACACCACTGTGGGGGCAGCCACCTGAAAAGGCACCCCCTGCAGCAAGTTGGGGGGGGTGTAGCCACCACTGAAGAGAATTCAGGAAAGGTTTGGATACCCTGACTTTGTCTGCCAAGCTCCCTGTGGCTTGCTTCCACTGAGTTCTAGGGAAGCACTGTGCAGGCCTCATGTGGAGACGGGCATTGGGGGTCACATGCACAGTCAACGCCATGTGTCCCAGGAGTTGCAGACAGAGCCTTGCAGAAACCCATGGCGGACCGAGAAACCGGGATGCCAACTCCATGAGCCTTTGAGCTCGGTCCTCTGGCAAGTAAGCCCTTGCTTGCCGAGAGTCCAGCCGTGCTCCTATGAACTCGAGGTTCTGGGAGGGGAGCAAAGTGGACTTTGCGAAGTTTATGACAAAGCCTAGGTCTTGAAGGAGTATGACAGTCCTGAAGGTGGCCTGCCTGACCTCCTGGTAAGTTTGACCTCGGATGAGCCAGTCGTCCAGATAGGGGAAGACAAAGACTCCTGGAGTCCTCAAGTAGGCCGCCACCACAGCTAGGCACTTCGTAAAGACCCGTGGGGTGGAAGTTAGGCCAAAAGGCAGCACCCTGTACTGGTAATGGTTTCCTCCCACCACGAACCTGAGGTACTTTCTGTGGTCTGGATGAATGAGGATGTGAGTGTACGCATCCTTTAGACCTAAGGAGCACAGCAAATCTCCCTGCTGGAGGTAGGGCAGAAGTGTTCCAAGAGTAAGCATCTTGAACTTCTCTTTCTCCAAGAACTTGTTGAGGTTCCTGAGGTCTGTGATAGGCCTTAGGCCTCCTGTTCTTTTTGGCACCAGAAAATACCTGGAGTAGAACCCATGCCCCTGTAGGCGAGGAGGTACAGGCTCCACCGCCTTGTCCAAAAGCAGACCCTGAAGTTCTTGGAAGAGGAGTTTGGTGTGCAGGAGAGGCCTCAGAGGTTCTCCTAGAAAGCAGACAGGAGGTAGCTGTTGGAAATGAAGCATATAGCCCTGGTGAATGATGCTTAAGACCCAAGCATCCCCTGTAATGGGGGGCCACCTGTGGGCAAACAGGGCTAAGCGACCTCCTGTGCAGGGATAGGGCAGCAGGGGCGGAGAGGCTATGCCTTGGGAGTCAAAAACCCCCTCCCTGCTGGGTAGGAGCAGGAGCCGGAAGCTTGGGGGCCTTCTGCCTAAGGGGCCCATGTCCCTGCCCCTTGGACTGCTCCCTTGAGGGGGAGCTGGGGAGGCCTGGTACTGGGGGAAAGGTTTGTAGGCAAACACCTTTCTAGGGTAGAAGGACTTTTTATTCTAGCCCTTCTTTTTGTGAGAAGGGGCAGAAGTCTTTCTGGACAGCCTTGTCCTGGTCAGGTGCTCGGTTTCAAGCTCAGCTGCCTTCTCGGCCATGGGTTTTCCAAAATGGTTTTCACCTCGGCAAGGGACGACCAACTTGTCCTGTACCCAAGGCTCGAGGTCCGATGACAGCAGCCATGCCTGGCGTTGGGCCGCAATGTCGGCGGCCGCCACATGAGCCGAAGCCTCAAAGCCATCATAGGCCGCTCGGGACATGACTTTGGAACAGTCCCAGATTCCTGAAGACAAAGACTGTAACCTCTGCAAAGGTTCCCCGGAGAGACCAGCAGAGAACCCGGCAAGCTCCTTTGCCAGGTCTCGGAGGTACATGCCCATGTACAGCTGGTATGACTGGACACGGCAAGCAAGCATCGAGCCCTGGAAGCACTTTCTGCCAAAAGCATCCAGGTTCCAGGCCTCCCTGCCGGGGGGCACCGCAGAGTGCATCTTCTGGCTCTTCAGACGATGCATGGCCGATTCCACCACCATGGAATGGTGCGGCAGCTGCGCCTTTTGGAAGCCAGGGCTCTTACGGAGTCGATAAATGGAATCGACTCACTTGCTCAAGACCGGCACCAAGGCTGGTGCCTCCCACATCTGGAAGAGGAGCCGTTCCAGCATCGGAGGAACCGGAACAGTAAAGGCCTCCTTCGGAGGAGAGTCATACTGGAGGGCCTCGAGTTCCTCGGCTCAAGGCGCCTTCTCGGGGTCCGCGGGAATCGCCATGGCCATGGCCATGTCCCGCACGAACTCTGAGAACCGGGTGTCCTCCGGAGGGGACCTACTCCGGGGCTCGGACTGCGGTGAGTCCGACGAGACGCACCGAGTCCGGAAGGTATCGGGGGACTCCTCATCCTCCATCTCCCATGCTGACTCATCCAAAGAGGAGTCAAGGGGCTCCAACCGCGCAGGTCGAGGTGGCACCCGCCCTGACGCCGAAGGCACCGGCGTCGACGCCCTCGGTTCCAAGCGGGAGGTCAAGGGAGACCTTGACCGAGGACGACTTTGAGCCTTCATGGTCTCGAGTATCGGCTCAGTCTCCGGGGTCGACTTCGACGTCGATGTCCCAGTGGTCGGGCCGATGCACCAGCGAGGCTGGCCATCAGTACCCGCTGCTGCTCCATGAAGGCAAACAATCTGCACTCCAAGGCTGTCAGCCTGAGTCCAAGCTCAGGAGACTCAGCAGCCACAGACTCAGGCCCCAGCGGCGCCGGGCCCGACGTCGGCTCCCTCGGAGGAGAGTCCATCAGGACTTACGCATCCAACGGTCTCCGGCTCTACACGAGGTACTCTGGACGGCTTCTCCTGCTCCAAAGGCCCAGGACGGCGGTCGGGGGTCTTAGACCTGGCCCTCGAGCAACCAGGGACCTCTTCCGACGCCACCCTCGCGAGCCGTTTCTTCCTCTTGTGTTCCCGGTTGGGGGACCCCCTGTCCGAGGAACTCCGGCGATGCTCAGGATCAGACTCCCGAGACGTCGAGGCCTCATACGAAGTCCGGGCCCAGCCGGAGGCAGAATCTGAAAAAATCCTTTCCTTCTGGTGCTGACGGCTTCGAAGTGCCTTGGTGGACATTTTGCCATACGGGCCACAGATCATGGGATCATGATCTGGGCCGAGGCACCGAAGGCAGCAGTCGTGTGTGTCAGTGAGAGACATTAGTTTCTTGCACCGATCACACTTCTTGAAACCCCTGGAAGCCATCGGGGAAAAAAGGGCCCCCGCAAGGTCAACAGACCGGCCTTCCAGGGAAAAACAGAAAAAAGGGCGCGAACGCCAGCCATGAAGGACAAAAACAGAAAAATAGAAAACAGGCTCGATACCGGTGTACCGAATCCGCGGGAAGGGGAACTGGCGTCGAACTCAGAGAAAAAGGCGAAGAAATCTTCGAAAAAACGTCAACTTCTCCCGGGTGACTAGGACAAACGTCCGAAGGGCTCCACGGAAAAAGAGAGACTGAGCAAGATGGCACCTTTAGGCGGGAAGGGGACCGCGCATGCGTGTAGTATTCTCAAAGGCTTTCATAGAAAGCTGGGGAAATGCTCCGCATGGGGGCTCCATCGGCGCCGATGTCACCCATAAGTGAGGACTGACTTCCTGCTTGATCCTGGAGAAACTCTGCTAGCATTTTTGGCTCAAAAAAGGAAAATGTTTTACCATCACAAATTATAAAACAAACACAAGGAAAATCAAGCACATATTGCAGCCCAAGGGCTAAGGTCCTAGAACGGGGGAGGCAAAATTGCTGACAAAGTACCTCTGGGGCAAACATGGAGACTTTACAGACCACAAATGTTCCAGAACGCCATCAGCAAAATCACTTCTGAGATGGGGAGGCGGCATACGCTGAATGGGGCTCAACGAAGCTCCTTCACTGCTGCTCGTCACATTTCCTCCAGATTGGTTGAGCACTACCGGAGATGAGGCATCTGAGGCAACATCAAACATTTCTAACGTCAGCTGGCACCAAGAACTAGGGAGAGAGCTCTCCGGGAGGTTAGTCTGCCCCTTCCCTTGTCCATACCTTGACAGGCAAAAGTCCCCCAATGCCAGCAAAGGAGTGAGAGCAGACACGTCCTCAGAGCTGCACCCTCAGTGCCATCTTGGACCGTCCCCTCAGGAAGTATCTTTATAACATTAGAGATCTCCTCTTCAGAGAGTTGCTTCCCAAACAGCTCCCTTTGCTCAACTGACAGAGGCAGACCCATGAAAGAGTGCAAATAGGCATAAATTCTAGAATTTGAGGGATCAACTTCTGATGTGCAAAAGTCTTAAGATTTGGAAAAACACCAAGCGATCTCCTCATCACGTGTGACTCTTCAGCCGGAGCCATCTATAAGGTTTTGTACCCTGGTTCTAATACTCCTATTTCTTAGATACTGGGCTACTAAGTGGTCATATTTGTTGCCTTCTTCATAATACCCGGGGCCTTTGCGAGACAATAGCAAATCCTGCTCTTTGACTAAGTAATGTATCGTATTTATCTTTTCCCTGAAGTTCAAGGTGAGTTACATTCAGGTACAACAGAAACATAGAAACATGACAGCAGAAAAAGTCCACATGGCCTTTCTAGTCTGCCCTTCCATAAACTACAATAATCCTCTTTTATTTTCTTTAGAGATAAAGTCTATGTCCCAAGCTTTTGTGAATTCGGATACTGTCCTTGTTTCTACCACCTCCACTGGGAGACTATTCCACTCATCCACCACTTTTCCCGTAAAGTAATATTTCCACACATTATTCCTGAGTCTATCATCCCCTTTAACCCTCATCCTATGTCCCCTTGTAGCTGTGCTTGCCTTCAATCAGAAGAAACTTTCCTTCTGTGCATTTATGCCACAGGAGCACTGTTCCCTCTAAGCTGTGCGCGTGTGCGCGCGCACACACCTCGCCAAACGAGCGCACATACTTTACAACAGAGCGCACAAAAATTACGGTTCTGATTCTGATAGAAAACACCACAGACGTCTTAAAATTTAAAATTTGTGATTGTAATTACTAGAAAATTTCCACTTCATTTAGTAATCTATTTTCATTTAATTTGATTAAAATCAATGTGGTGTACATACTGTATTCTGACGTGTAGTCAGATTTTAAAGTATATAACTCTGAGTATCGTTATGTGGCGCACAAAAATTTAACCTTCCTTCAAAAGCTGCACAGCTGATATTTTATGCGCACACAACCTACAGAAAATTAGAGGGAATATTGCACAGGAGGTATTTAAATGTCTATCATATTGTGCCTATCCCGCCTTTCCTCTAAAGTATATAAATTAAGATCTTTAAGTCTGTCCTCACATGCTTTATAATGAAGACCACTAACCATTTTAGTAGCCCCCTCTGCACCAACTCCAATCTGCTTATATCCTTTTGAAGGTGCAGTCTCCAGAACTGCACACAATACTCCAAATGAGGTTATACCAGAGACTTATACAGAGGAATTATCACCTCCTTTTTCTGCTGGCCATTCCTCTCCCTATACACCCAAAGCATCCTTCTGCTTTCACAGTCATCTTTTCTACCCGTTTAACTACTTTAAGATAGTCAGACAGGTCCCGCTCTTGTTTCGTGGACAGAAGTATCTCACCCCTACACTGTTCCGCTCCTTTGAATTTTTGCAGCCCAAATGCATGATCCTGCATTTTTTAGCATTAAATTTCAGCTGCCAAATTCTAGACCATTCTTCAAGCTTACCTAGATCCCTCCTCATGTTATATACGCCTTACTGGGTGTCTACTCTATTGCAGATTTTAGTATCATCGCAAACAAGCAAACCTTACCCAACAGCCCTTCTGCAATACCACTAACAAAAATGTTAAAGAGAATTGGACCAAGAACAGATCCCTGCAGCACACCACTGGTAACATCCTTCTCAGAGCGAGCTCTCTTTACCTGTATCCTTTGTCGCCTCCCACTCAACCAATTTCTAACCCATTCAGTCACTTTAGGGTCCATCCCTAGGGAGCTAATACACAAACTTACTGGCGATTTTTGATATATATTGGTAGATATAAACACAGTTACTCTTGTTTGTAACTGTTATGGTTTTTTATTTTGTATGGAAAATAAGATATTTGAACAGAAATAAATTACCACTAAAATTAGCTTTGCTGTTGCCCAAACATCCAGTCCTAAATCCCTATGTTGTTGTTATTGTTAAGTGCCATAGAGTTGGTATCGCCTCATGGCAACACTTTGGATAGTTCTCCTAAACTGTGTTTATTTATTTATTTATTTAACATCTCTTCTATACCGCGCTATTAAAATCAGCGCAGTGTACATCGAACAAAATATACTGCAATGCATACATGTAACATTGAGTTTACAGAGAACAAGGGAATATATAACATGGAATAACAGGGTCTTCGGTCTTCAGTCAGGAAGCTCATTGATGAAAGCGTGGCACCCATAGCTGCTGTTGCTGTATCGAGCCATCTCATTGCTGTCCCTCCTCTACCTTGCCAAGCATGATGTCTTTTTCCAACGATCTCTCTCTTCACACGATGTATAACCTTTGCATATATTTTTTTAATCAGGTTTTTTATACCACTCTATCATTTCAGTCAAAGCAGTTTACATTGCAACTTAAACTTGGTAATGTACATTAAACAGGGACATTGGTAACTTGGATTTTTCTGAGGCAATAGAGGGTTAAGTGACTTGCCCAACACCACAAAAAGTGCTAGTGGGAATTGAACACTGGTCTCTTGGTTCTGAAGCCAGTGCTCCATCCATTAGGACACTCCTCCATTCCAATGACCCAGTCAAACCGAGGATTATATAGCCTTCCAGGCAATTTGAGTGCCTGTGTTTGCTCTACAAATTTAATAAATAGCCTGACAAAATCTGCTCAGTTACATCTGCTATCAAAGCCCTAGAAGAACAGACTACCCTAGAGCACAGCTTCTCAATCCAGTTCTCAGGACACACCTGGCCAGTCAGGTTTTCAGGATAGCTACAACTGGCAAAATCAATAAGTTCATCATTGATAGAGAAGAAATTGAAATAGTTGACAACTTTAACCTACTTGGATCAAAAATCAATAAAGAAAGGAATGCAGTCAAGAAATCCAATGACGCATTCCTTTTGGCAGAATGGCTATGAAGGATCTAGATATAGATCAAGAGCAGAGATGTCTCTTTCCATACAAAGATTCGACTCGTTCAAGCCATGGTAGTTTCAATATCATCATATGAATGAAAGTTGGACAGTGAAAAAAGATAGACAGGAAGAAAACTGAGACTCTTGAATTATGGTGCTAGCGACGAATACTGTGCATATCATGGACTGCCTGAAGAACAAACTACTCAGTACTCAAGGAGATCAAACCTAAGCTTTCCTTAGGAGTTCAGATGACAAGACTTCAACTTTCATACCTTGGACACATCATGCGAAGAGAGAGATTGTTAGAACAAGACATAATGCTTGGCAAGATAGAAGGTCAACGCAAAAGAGAAAGACTGGCAATAAGATGAATCAATACAATAACAGCAGCTAGCTATGGGGGTGCCAATCAATCAACAATGAGCCGCCTGACTGAAGACCGAACACAGTTTAGGTCAACTATCCAGAGGGTCGCCATGAGCAAAAACAGACTAAACAGCACTTAACAGCAGCAACAATAATAAAGATATGCATGAGAGAGATTTGCATACAAAGAAGGCAGTGCATGCAAATCTAACTTATGCATTTTCACTATGGCTACCTCGAAAAGTCTTAAGTGTGTCCCAAGAACTTGTATAACAGCACACCATACCTCCTAACACAGTATGTATATAAAATGTGTCTTAGCACCACTGTAGATAGCCCACTTTGTACATAGCTCAAACAAATCTAGCACACAACACAGCCCACACACAACTAAGTTTCACCCTCACTGCATGTATAACACACCCACTTTACCTGATTGCTTGCTGTGATACCACCTTGATTATTAAGATTAGGCGGTTTAGAAATACTGTTAAATAAATAAAATAAGAACTGGGTTGAGAATCACTGTCCTAGCGAGTTCACTACTTCTATGTCTCCCACACTCATAACACAAAAGAAACATTTCTCTCAGGCAGCTCTTGCAGACATGAGAAGAACAGTACAATTTCGCTTTGATAGCTTACTTTATTATTCTGTTCTGCTGACAAACTGCAAATAATTTCTTGCAGCTGTGAAGGGAGTAATGTAGTTCTTTCCTCATGCAATTTCTTATACATATAAACAAAGATAGGGATTCAAGGGAAAGACTGCATACTCAAAGCTTAAAGCACTCATCCCTTTCCTCCACCCCAATGAAACATGCAGTGCATGGCTCATGGAATTATTTACTGCGTGTGTGTATGTGTGTCAATATAGATATATCTATCTAAATATCTATCCATATACACGTTTAACTGAGTTTTTGACGTTCGCCATCAGCAATCCAAGAGTTGAAGATCAACCTGGACTGGGAGCCTGCTGCAAACAGAACAGCACAGGCAATATAACAGCCTTTGACTTTCTATTTCAGCAGGAAAACTCTATGCACTCAAGTATTGGAATGTGATCCCAGGAACTCCAGGCACTGGAAATGCAACAGCTGGCTCTTTCCTCAATTGATCACCCAGCCGAGAAGTATCAGAAAGGACACCACTTGGGGAGCTACTGGAGATGCCTCTGAAAGAGAATGGGTTCAGATGAGCCAGTAGCCCAGATATGGGTGGCATACAAATCCTTTGGTGCCACGGCACTGCAGCCATCACCATCATGACATTAGAGAACGTCCTTGGGGCACTGGAGAGTCCGAATAGGAGGGTGGTGAACTGAAGGGGAGAGCCAAGAATGGCAAAACACAGATACTTTGTGACCCCCCAGATAACGATATGAAATTATGCCTCTGCCAAAACCAGAGATGCAGGAACTCCCCTTAGTACATCTCGAGCCACAGTAGCACATAAATTAAGATCAATCTTTTAAATATACTAGCCCCTTCTGCACTCACCATGCCCAGGGCAAAACTGAGGGCCACTGGCCATTTTAGATGTGGCCATTGCTCTATTTGTGACCAAGAGACAATTTTTTGTACACCCCACCACTAGCTTCTTTTTAAGTGACTTTTCAAACTGCGAAATTGATCATGTCATTTACATTATAGTTTGCCCATGTAAGTTAACATATGTTGGCAAAAAAACACAGTTTACGTATACGCATGATAGAACACAAAAGCTGTTTAAGAAGAAAAATTGAGGAGAAACCTTTGGTTGCACATTGGGCATCTGCTCAACATTCACTTTCTGATCTGAAGTGCCTTGTGCTCAGAGTGATTAGACCACATTGGAAAGAAGGAAATATAGACAAGACTATTACAGCTGGAACAAAAATATATTTTTATGTTAGGTTCCCTTTCTCAAAGTATCCTCATTATTTATTTATTTAACTTTTCTTCTATACCGCGCTATTCATATCAGTGCGGTGTACATCAAACAAAATCTTATACCATGCAGTCGGACCGCATAGTATTTACAGTGAACAAGGATTAAAACTTGAATATAACTGGGGTAACTTTCTACAGTTTATTTACAATGCCGCCTACAGTTTATTTACAATGATGCCTAGGACCTGGACCTGTTGGTTTTCCTCTGATCTGTTATCTGCACAAGTTGACATTAAGTTTTTTCCTCCTTTTTATTTATTTAGCCAGTTTTGTATACCGCCTTATCCTTCAATCAAGGCTGTTAGGGACATAACAGGGTCTACAATTAACATAGGAGTTCCGAGACATACATATATTGATTGTATATTATATTTTAACGTTAATGCCCCCCTTTTTCTGATCCTATTGATTTTATGATTATACAAATTTATTGTTTTACCACTTAACAATTCATTAGAATTCATTATTTTTAGGTCTGACCCCCCCCCCCTTTTCCCTTTCCCCCCTTTTCTCTCCCCCCTTCCCCTCTGCCCATCACCCTTCCGCCCACCACCCCTCCCGCCTCCTTCTCATATCCTTATAATTAATTTTTTTTATAATCATTAACAATGTTCATGAATTGCATTTTTTCATCTGTGGCATTAGTGGTTTTAAGACTTGAACCTTTTATCTACTCATCATTTAACTATTTGTTTCTAAGATATAATGTATAATGCTTTCACAATCACAGGTTTTATACTATTTAAATATTTATTATATACTGTTCACTTTCTGGTATAGACTTCTCATATCAGTGGGTGTTTCGCTCTTTTTTATTTGTAACACAACACATTAATGTTCTTTTATCATTTCCTCTTCGAAGCACCATTTCAAAATGGTGTATGAATGATGTGAACTGAATGCACTTCCTTCCCCCATCAAAAAAAGAGCCAAACGACGAAACCTGGAAACAGCACAAGCACTGGCAAGTCAAATGCAAGGCATTGATATGGCAGGCAAAGAGAGAATTTGAGAAGAAGCTTGCTGCGGAAGCAAAAACGCGAAATAAAGACCTTTTCAAGTACATTCGTAGCAAAAAACCTGTGAGAGAGGCAGTTGGTCCATTAGATGATAAAGGGGTTAAAGGAGCACTAAGAGGCGACAAGGCGATAGCGGAGAGACTGAATGAATTCTTTGCTTCGGTCTTTACTGAGGAAGATGTAGGGATGTTACCCATGACTGAAGTGGTATTTAAAGGTGCGGAAGAATTGAAGGAAATATCGATACATCGGGAAGATGTCTTACAACTATTAGATAAACTGAAGAGTAGCAAATCACCTGGGCCGGATGGTATAAATCCAAGGGTGTTGAAAGAACTGAAATATGAGATTGCAGACCTGCTATCAGTAATCTGTGAACTATCATTAAAATCATCTCTAATACCTGAAGACTGGAGGATCGCCAATGTAACACCAATTTTTAAAAAGGGTTCCAGGGGTGATCCGGGAAACTATAGACCGGTGAGAGCTTGACGTCAGTACCAGGAAAAATGGTAGAAACCATCATAAAGAATAAAATTACTCAGCATGTAGATAGTCACAACCTAATGGGATATCAAAAACAGCATTGACTCTGCATTAGGCTCAGAAAGATAGGTTTGTTCAAATACAGACCAAAAATTAGTATTGAAATGCACGTTAAATCAATATAGACAAAACTCCTTGGAGGCTAACGTGGTCTCAGTATACAAGGGAGGGAACAGAGACTTCTGATCCTGACCCGGACTTCACATCAATGACCACACTTTCATAGCCACCAGTTTTTTCAAAATTATTTCTAAAACTGCATTCCAATCAAGATAATCAAAAAATTGCTTAGCTTGTCGTGATCGGGCTTAAACTCCGACCCGCAATAAATGGCGTTAGCTCTTCCACGCTCCCACGCTCCCACGCGTGGGAGCGTGGAAGAGCTAACGCCATTTATTGCGGGTCGGAGTTTAAGCCCGATCACGACAAGCTAAGCAATTTTTTGATTATCTTGATTGGAATGCAGTTTTAGAAATAATTTTGAAAAAACTGGTGGCTATGAAAGTGTGGTCATTGATGTGAAGTCCGGGTCAGGATCAGAAGTCTCTGTTCCCTCCCTTGTATACTGAGACCACGTTAGCCTCCAAGGAGTTTTGTCTATATTGATTTAACGTGCATTTCAATACTAATTTTTGGTCTGTATTTGAACAAACCTATCTTTCTGAGTCTAATGCAGAGTCGATGCTGTTTTTGATATTCAAACACTCTGTGGAAATTGGGGCCATTTACTTAATTTGTGAGCTACAACCTAATGGGAGACAGCCAACATGGCTTTAGACAAGGAAGATCTTGTCTTACTAATCTGTTATGTTCTTTTGAAGGAGTGAATAAACAGATGGACAAAGGTGAGTCGGTTCATATTGTGTATCTGGACTTTCAGAAAGCCTTTGACAAGGTCCCTCATCAGAGACTTTTGGCAAAACTAAAGAGTCATGGGATAGGAGGCAGTGTACTATTGTGGATCAGGAACTGGTTAAAAGATAGAAAGCAGAGGGTAGGGCTAAATGGCCAATTTTCCCAATGGAGAAGTGGTGTACCCCAGGGATCTGTGCTGGGTCCGCTGCTTTTTGACATTTTCATAAATGACCTGGAAAGTGGAATAACGAGTGAGGTTATCAAATTTGCAGATGACACAAAACTATTTAAAGTTGTTAAAACCCAAGAGGACTGTGAAAAATTGCAAGAGGATCTTGATAAATTGGAAGACTGGGCATCAAAATGGCAGATGAAATTTAATGTGGACAAGTGCAAGGTTATGCACCTAGGGAAGAACAACCCAAACTATGGTTACACGATGCAAGGTTCCACATTAGGAACCACCACCCAGGAAAAAGATTTAGGCGTCATTGTGAATACCATGTTAAAACCCTCGGCCCAGTGTGCAGCGGCGGCCAAGAGAGCAAATAGAATGCTAGGTATGATAAGGAAAGGAATGGAAAATAAAACAAAAGATATTATAATGCCTCTATATCGTTCCATGGTGAGACCGCACCTTGAATATTGTGTGCAATTCAGGTCGCCGTATCTTAAAAAGGATATAACGATTTTAGAAAAGGTTCAGAGAAGAGCCACCAAAATGGTAAAGGGGATGGAAGGATACTCCTATGAAGAAAGGCTAAAAAGGTTAGGGCTCTTTAACCTGGAAAAGAGACGGCTGAGGGGAGATATGATAGAAGTCTATAAATTAATGAACGGAGTGGAACGGGTAAACGTAGATCGATTGTTTACCTTATCAGAATATAGAAAGACTAGGGGACATGCAATGAAGCTACAGGGTAAACTATTTAAGACTAATAAAAGAAAATATTTTTTCACTCAATGTGTAATCAAACTCTGGAATTTGTTACCGGAGGATGTAGTAAAGTCTGTTAGTGTAGCTGGGTTTAAAAAAGGTTTGGACAAGTTCCTGGAGGAAAGGTCCATAAACCATTATTAAGAAGTGACCGAAGATATCAATGCTTGACCCAGTACAAGCATTGTGGAACTTGTCTCTCTTGGGGAAACTGCTAGGTACATATGACGTAGATTGGCCACTGTTGGAAACAGAATACTGGGCTTGATGGACCTTGGTCTGACCCAGTATGGCATATCTTATGTTCTTATGTTCCGTCGGTAGCACAACGTCTAGAAACCATAGTAAACCTTCGGTTCCGTTTTCGCACCAAATCGCTAAACTTAAAAAGAGGCTTACATGAGTCGGCTTCCATTCCACAATTTACTATACATGATTGTCTTTCACCAGCGAGGTAAGGGCTTATTTTCTCTCTTACTTAGAGCTTTTTGGATAGTAAAGGAGATTTTTATATGCCCCCCCCCCCCCCCGTGCCAGCCAGATTTCTTACAGCTGTTATATCACTCCATTGCATTGGCACAAAGGTTAATTTTAATGTCATTTTTCCACTGGGGATTTATTTTTATAGTTCCCTATTCAAGACTGTTCATATGGTTATGTTCCTTTGTTCTGTAAAACAAGTTAAGCCAATATTGTCCTCACGATTTCACTTAGTTCTCCGTTGTATCGTCTTATTGGTCTTGCACAGATTTTTTAATATAAGCCTTTTTCATTGGGAAAGTATTTATATTTTATTATTAAGCATTAACTTGGGACCGACACATTTTGATTAAAACAAGAGAGCACTAACTCATATAGCTCTGCTTCTTAAGCTCGAGTACTAGCCATTCACATTACGCCCTGTAATTCAGACAATGTCAACCCCCTTTTTTGAACTGCACTTGATGGTTTTATTTTCTTCTTAGACTGAGTGGTTACCAAGATCACCTGTAGCTCCAGATATAACTAGGTTTGTGTTCCACATTCCCTTCTGCCCTCCTTCCTTCCCCCCCAAACCCATTCCTCGGATCTTGCATATTATTGTAACCATAATGATGGTTCTACTTTATGAAGTTGCCCTGACTGGGACCTTACATGCTACTACTGATTATGACACTACCATTATCATTATCTTCTTATTAATTTCCCTACGTATTATTAATTTTCAACACCACATTGATTCCCTCTAATCCTCCTTGTCTCTATATAGAGAATAAATGTTATATTGAATAGGTTATTAATCTCTGACGTTTTTATTTGCACTCTCTCTTTGTTATTTTAAATGTTTCATATGATTTAATTATAGTGCTGTCCCTATTTTATTTTATTCTTTTAAATACATGTCATTGTTTTATCATATGTTTTAATGTTATTACTTTTAAGTTTTTAATATTTGCCCTGAATTAAATGCTATGTTTGTTCTGCTGGAGGTTTGTTACCTCATGAGGAAGGGAGAACAGCCGAAATACTGCAAGTGTAGGCAAAATCTGAATAAAAGCTGTTTGGATGCATAAGAGTTGAACCTTTTCTTACCCTACTCTCAGTGTTACCTTGCATTGCTAGATGTACCAGGCCATACATGGCATAAAAAAGGAAGGCCATAGCAGACTTCAAAAGAGGGGTAGAATCATCCAGCAGAAGATGATTCCACAGGAAGCAGGGATTGAGACGTCAGGTATGCACATACTGTCAAATGACGAATAGCAGCCGCAGCAGAAGATTGGTTAGGAACATAAGATATACCATACTGGGTCAGATCAATGGCCATCAAAACCAGCAGCTTATTTCCAATAGTGGCCAATCAATGTCACAAGTACCTAGCAGGTTACCAAAAAGGTACACAGGTTCAACAATGCTTGTCCCGGGGCAAACAGTGAATTTCCCAGGTCCCATTTAATAATGGTTTATGGACCTTTCCTCTATCTATGTTTACCCATTCCGTCTTTAATTTAAAGACCTCTAACATATCTCCCCTCAGCCATCTTTCTTCAAGGTTGAAGAGACTAAACCTTTTAAACCTCTCCTGATAGGGCTATCCTTCCATCCCCTTTACCATTTTGGTGGCTCTTCTCTGTACCTTTTCTAATTCCGCTATATCCTTTTTAAGATACAGTGACCAGAACTGCACACAATATTCAAGGTGAGGAAGCACCATGGAACGATACAGGCATAATAATATCCTTTGTTTTATTCTCTATTCCTTTCTTTATTATTCCTAACATTCTTTTTGCTTTCTTGGCAGACGCTGCACAATGGGCAGAGGGTTTCAATGTGTTATCCAAAATAACATCTAGACCTTTTTCCTGGGTGGTGGTTCCTAATGTGGAACCTTGCATTATGTAACCATAGTTTGGCTTGTTCTTTACTAAGTGCATTAATCTTATTTATTTATTTATTTTATTTACATAACTTTGCATTTGTCCACATTAAATTTCATCTGCCATTTAAACATCCAGTCTTCCAATTTGTCAAGGTCCTCTTGCAATTTTTCACAATCCTCTTGGGTTTTAACAATTTGGAATAATTTTGTATCATCTTCAGATTTGATCATCTCACTCGTTATTCCCATTTTCAGGTCATTTACAAATATGTCAAAAAGCAGCGGACCCAGCAGAGATCCCTGGTGTACTCCACTATTCACCTTTCTCCATTCAGAAAATTGGCCATTTAGCCCTACCCTCTGCTTTTAACCAGTTCCTGATCCACAATAGTACACTGCCTCCTATCCCATGACTTTTTAAAAATTTATTTATTTATATTTTACAACAAAATACAAACAAAAGAGAAAAAACGAATTACATCAAATTAAAATACACAATTCTTAATTTCGCCAAGAGTCCCTCATGAGGGACCTTGTCAAACGCTTTCCGAAAATCAAGATACACTATATCAAACCGCTCAGCTTGGTCTACCTGTTTATTCGTACCTTCAAAAAAATATAACAGGTTAGTAAAACAAGACCTTCCTGGGCTAAATCAATGTTGGCTTTCTCCCATTAAACCATGACTATCTGGAATCAGAGTCTGCTAGAAGTCGAAGTACCGGCAGTCTTGTGTGTGACCTTGATGCTTCATGGACACTGAGGGTCGATGCAGATACCAATGTACAGAGGCACTGGAATTGAGAGCCATGGCAGTTTGAGCATGCTGGGTTACAGTGGTATCGGATGGTTCCAACAAAGGCATCGACATCAAGTGCTCCAATGTCGTCAGTTCGAGGGCAGTCAGCGGTGCCGATACATCTGGCAGTAGGCTCGATGTTATCGGTACTGAGGCTGCCAGGAACGCAGCCAAACTCCTCTTGAAAGCCAGCATGCACTGGTCTAGGGAGATGGCTGATGTCTGGGTGGAATCACCAAGGGGCTTTGAGCCACCTTCCCAAAACATGGAACCAGTAGCTCTCCAGAGGTCAATTCCTCAGGAGCATCCGGGAGCCCCTCTCCGGTGCTTTGTAGGATAGGTCTTCCAGTCGGGGCTGTTTTGGTGGCCTGTTTGCATTGGAAGCACCTCTAGAGTCGCTCCCTCCATGCAAATCGTCTGTCCCTTCCTTCCCCGTCACAGGCACACCTTGAACAGACCCGTCATGCAGCTTTTTTCTTTCTAGGTCCAGTACTTTGGAATGCTTTACCACCGTTTCTCCGTTTGGAACCCTCATACCCTCAATTTAAAACATTACTCAAAACCCATCTATTTCAGCAAGCCTTTCATCTCTCTCCCGATGGTCCTCCCTGATGTTCTCTCAAATATTTGTTATTATGTCTGCCTTGTCCATTTGTTTTGTTTAAGTGGTGTCCTCTGTCTAAGTATGATCTAGTTTTGTCTTCCCCTTTTGGGCCTTTTTATTACACTTGTTTTAAAGAAACCCTGTTAATTTATATTTTAATTATTGGCCCTCCAGTCTGTTTTGCACAATTTTGTTTTTTTGTCACTGTATTTGTCTATGCTTTTATTCTTTATACTTGCTTTCCTATTTTACTTTGGCGTTCTTTTCCTTATTTGTGCATTGCCAACCTTTTTATTGTACACCGCTTTATGTTACGACGAAAAGCGGTTTATCAAATTTTAAATAAAGATAAAGATAAAGATAGGGAAGTAGTGATGCTTATGCTGAGACTTCTCCCTGGTCTTGGTATCAGTCTTCATTGCTGATGACTTAGGAGCAGCCAGGGACTTTGACTTACTTTTATGTTTGGACTTTGAGGAAACCTGAGACCCATGAGAGGAAGTCAATGTTCTCGATGAAGCGAAAGCCACTGAAATAGAGTCCGGGATCTAATGGTACGATCAATAATGTCTGGCTCAATTCTTTAGGCCTCTTTTTGTCGCTTATTGGCCCAAAGGACAACTGGGTGGATGGTCAGGGCCCAAACATTTCAGACACCAGTCATGTTTATCAGTGACTGAGATGGTACTGACACACTCAATGCATTTTTTAAAACCACTAGTTTGTTTTTCCATACCTCAAAAAAGGTGTCTTAGAAGTGAAGATAAGGCAATGAAGGCAGTGAAAACTCTGTGAAAAAAAGAAAAATTAAGATTTAGAAAAAAAAAAAATTATCGGGACCGGTGTCGGACTCGACGGAACCGGCAATAATGGTAAGGCAGAAGCACAATAGTTCATCAAAACATTTTTTCACAGTGACAGGACTAAAATCCTGCTGACTCCATGGAAAACAAAGAACTGAAGACAGGAGTTGGAAAGGCGGGAAGGCAGGCGCAGTGGAGTGCTCCCAAAAGCTTTCCTATTGGGCATTCCCACGTATGCTCCGTCGGTGCTGACGTCACTCATATGTGAAGACTGCATTCCTTCTTGTTCCAGGAGATCAGGTTGTCCATCAACAGCAGACACAAGAGTCCCTCTACTACTAACCAGACCAGATCTGCATACCACGGCCTAAGCAGTCAATATGGAGCCACCAGGATTACCAGGCCTCGATGCGCTTCTATCTTTTGCAGAACTCAGCCAATCAGGACCCAAGGGGTAAACACATACAGGAGAGAGTTGCTAAGCCATCGGACATTCACTCTCTCCTTCGACTGTAAAACCTCTTTACCTTGGCATTGGATGCTGTTGCCATCAGATCCATGACTATGTCCCGAAACACAAAGTTTGCCAGAGACCACTCTTCTGGATCCACATGATGACAACTGAGAAAATTGGCTTGGGCGTCTTCTCTTCCGGCCACATGAGCTGCTGACAGCATGAGAAGAAGGCTCTCCACCCACTGCAGAAAAGTCACCACTTCCTCTGCCAATACCGCACTGACTTGTACTGTCCTGCCAGTTGATGTATGCCACCGTGGTCGCACTGTCCGAGAAAATGCACACTGCCCTGTTCCGTTCCAGGTGTCAGAAGGCCTGCAAGTCAAGAAACACTGCTTGCATCTCAAGCTAATTTATGGACCAACTGCTCTCCTCCAGTGACCACCGACCCTGTACAATTCTGGACAGGCAATGAATCCCCATCTGTACCCACTGGTGTCTGTGGTCACCATCACTCACTCAGGTGGCTCCAGCGGAACGCCTCCCGAAGACTTGGCTGGATACACCTACCACCTCAGGCTTGCCCCTTGCCTCCTGTTGATACCTCAGTTTCTTCCAAAGGAAGTGCTTTGTAACAGATCCAAGGTCGCCACCATGGAGCCCAGAAGCTGCAAGTAATGCCATGTGGATGGAGCCTTCATCCAGCAAAACTCGGTCACCTGGAACTGAATCTTCCTGACTCAGTCTGGGGTAGAGAAACCATCCCCACCTCCATCTCGAATCATGCTCCTAAATATGTTAGCTCTTGCGTGGGCTCCAAGGCTTTCTTTTTGAAATTGAGCCCCCAGCCTAGGGTCTGGAGGACAGACATCACTCGGCTCATCACGTTCAGACTCTCCTGTACCAACTTTGCTCTGATCCACCAATTGTCCAGATACAGATGTACAGTAGTCAAGTCTCTCACAAAAGACCATGTCCAGCAAACAAAAGGTACAAATCTGACCTCACATCAGATTGCCGACAACTTCCAAATTCTAACCTCCCCCTACTGTAACACTACATACACGCCAACTTCAGGCCGGTCAGAACCTCAGCATACTTGGATGACATTTTCAACAGTCGCACCTAGGCACCCATAAGATATTATCTCCAACATCAATACAACCACTTCCCCTTTTGACCCTTGTCCAATCAGCTGGATCAAGATAGTCAGACAAGAACTCACCGACAATCCTCAAGATCACATAACTCTCTCTACAGTACGGATACGTACCACCTGAACTCAAAATAGCCTCCACCCGACCAATAAGAAAAGGTACCACAGAGGACATCGACCAAACAGCATCCTACAGACGCATGGCTAGTCTTCCATTTATGGCCAAGATAGAGGAAAAGATTGTACTCCACCAGCTACAAGACCACATTGATACATGCTCCATTCTTGACCAACAATACGGCTTTCAACCCCACCGTGGAGTAGAATCCCTCACAACACCACTCCTAAACAACTTAATATCAGGCACAGACAAACCACATTCCTGCTGTCCCCGGAGAACACCTATTACAGGTGAGTAACTACGCTTTCTCCAGAACAAGTAGGAAGTCAGTCCTGACGTATGGGACTACCTAGTTATTGGCTACCGAAAACCCATAGAGAAAAAACATGGTCGCCCTCAGATAGAGCGCACTTACTCACCTGTAACAGGTGTTTCTCCAGGGACAGCAGGAATCAGTCCTCACATATGGGTGACGTCGGCGCCGACGTCGGCCTCGTGCGGAGCAATTCCCTAGCTTTCAAAGAAAGCCTTTGGGATTGCATCGTGATGCGCGGTCCCCTTGCCGCCCAAGGGTGCCATGTTGCTTAGTCACATGACAGCTAAAAAGATGGCAAAAATGAGAAAAAATTAATCAAAGGACTGCAACTCCAGGGGAGGAGGGAGGGTCATGAGGACTGATTCCTGCTGTCCCTGGAGAACACCTGTTACAGGTGAGTAACTACGCTTTCTCCACGAACAAGCAGGAAGTCAGTCCTCACATATGGGACTCTCTAGATATAGGCAACTGAGAACCCATAGATGAAAATGGCTCCCTCTAGAAGAGTCGCAGCAGCAGTGATAGGATTATTCTCCACGAACACAACCCACCCAGGTGGATAACGTGCGCTTGGAGACAGGTAGACCCAGTTTACTAGGGTCATAAGAGACGAAGAGCTGGGAAGCCCTCCGATGTCCCCATGTACACTCCAGGTAAAAGGCAAGCACCCTCTTACAGTCCAGGGTATGCAGAACTGCTTCTGCCCTGCTGGAGTGTGGCCTGGGGAAGAAGGTTGGAAGAACCACCTCTTGGTTAAGGTGAAACGAGGAAACTACTTTTGGGAGGAACTTGGGGAGATTACGCAGGACCACTCTGTTTTTATAAAACTGAGCATACGGCCTATCCGATACTAAAGCCTGCAGCTCGCAAACACGTCGAGCAGACGTGAGTGCCACCAGAAAGAGTGCTTTCCAGGAAAGGAAGCGGAGATAACAGATGGCCATTGGTTCAAAAGGTGGGCAAGTAAGCCGCTGCAAGACCACATTTAAGTCCCACTCTGTAGCCGGTGGGCAAATTGGAGGCTTCAAGAGTAGGAGGCCTCTAAGTAATCAGGATACCAAAGGGTGAGCTGAAAGAGGTTGCCCGTCCACTGGAGAGTGGTGAGCTGATAGCGCACTCAGGTGGACCCTGACAGAGTTAGACTTGAGGCCTAACTCCGAGAGGTGGAGCAAGTACTGCAATACCTGAGGTACTTGACAAGTGAACGGGTCCTCCTTATTCTGGGCACACCACCCTTCAAACCTATGCCACTTGAACACGCAGGATTTTCTAGTGGATTGCCTCCTAAAGGCCAGCAACACCTCTTCAACCTCTTTGGGAAGCAGTAGAGGAGCAAGTACTACCCACTCAGCAGTCAGGTCATTAAGTTGAGGGATCTGACATTAGGGTGTAGCAAGGAACCCTGTTCCTGGGTCAAGAGGTCGGGCTGCACCCCCAGTGGGAGTGGAGTTTCGACCGCCAGTTGAAGGAGAAGAGGGAACCAAGGTTGTCTGGGCCACCTGGGAGCTACCAGGATGACCGAGGCCTTGTCCCGAAGAATCTTGAACAGAGTGCGTGCCACCAGGGGCATGGGTGGGAACGCACAGAGAAGGCCCTGTGCCCACGAGATCAGGAAAGCATCCGCTGCCACGCTCAGCGGATGCAGCTGCCTCGAAAAGAACCGGGGTAACTGATGGTTTTGCGGGCTGGCAAAGAGATCCATAGATGGGAGACCCCAACGGTTGAAGATTTGCTGGGCTACATCCCGGTTCAGTTGCCATTCGTGAGGCTGAAGAATCCTGCTCAACTTGTCGGCCAGGAGGTTCTCCTGACCTGGCAGATAAACTGCCTTTAGGGACATGTGATGTGTCACTGCAAAAGAGCAGAGGTCCAGAGTTTCCTGGCATAGGATGCGAGATCCTGTGCCCCCCTGTTTGTTGATGTAGAACATCGCCACCTGATTGTCTGTCTGTATCAGCACCGACTGATGTGCCAGAAGATGACAGAAGGCTTGAAGAGCTAGGCGGATGGCTCGAAGCTCTAGAAGATTGAACTCCAAGTTTTGAGTGGGGAGTAAAGTAGACTTTTCGTGATTTATAACAAACCCTAGGCACTGGAGCAGGGTGACTGTGCGAACAATGGCCTGCTGTGCCTCCTCTGCCGATTGGCCCCTGTTGAGCCAGTCATCCAGGTATGGAAAGACAAAGACACCCTGGCTTCTGAGGAAGGCCGCCACCACTGCTAGGCATTTGGTAAATACTCTGGGAGCAGAAGCTAGGCCAAAGGGAAGCACCTTGTACTGGAAGTGGTTTCCTCCAACCACAAACCTGAGCTATTGGCTGTGGTCTGGGTGTATGAGAATGTGAGTATAAGCATCCTTTAAATCTAAGGAGCATAGCCAGTCTCCCTGGTGGAGGTAAGGCAGTAGGATCCCAAGGGAAAGCATCTTGAACTTTTCCCTCACCAGGAACTTGTTTAGATTTTGCAAGTCCAAGATGGGGCGTAGGCCTCCTTTTCTTTTTGGTATGAGGAAATACCTGGAGTAGAAGCCTTGCCCCTGCAGGTGGTGGGGCACCGGTTCCACCTACTGATCCTTCAGCAGACCTGTCAACTCCTGCAGGAGGAGGTTCCTGTGAAGAGGGGGCCTCAGAGGCTCTCCTGGGAAAAAGGAGGTGGGCACCTGGTGGAAGTGAAGTAAGTAGCCCTGCTGGACTACTTGCAGAACCCAGGCGTCCGTAGTAATTGCTGGCCACCTGTGAGCATACGGCCAGCCTTCCTCCTGTGCAGGGCCAAACCACTGTTGGGAGAGGAGCTATGCACGGGGAGTCAAAAACTCCCTCCCGGCTAAGTAGGAGCCGGAGCTGGAGGCTTGGAAGTCTTCGGCTTATGTGGGCCATGCCCCTGCCCCCTGGCCTGCTGACCCTGGGTAGATTTCTGTAAGCCGTACCCTTCCTTGGGAAAAAGGGCTTCTTCCCCAAGGCCACCTTCTTGTGAGAAGGTGCAGATGTCTTCTTCGACAACCTTGTCCAGGTCAAGTACTTGGACTCGATTTCTGCAGTTTTCTCAGTCATGGACTTGCCGAAGAGGTTGTCTCCTCGGCACGTGACATTGACCAACTTGTCCTGAACCCATGGCTCTAGTTCCGACGACATGAGCCAGGCCTAACGGACTGCACCGATGCCGGCCGCGGCTACTCGGGCCGAAGCCTCGAAGCCGTCGTAAGCTGCTCGAGACATGAACTTCGAGCACTCTCTTATCCTCATGGACAAGGCTTTGAAGCACTGCAAGGGTTCCTCAGATAGGCCAGCCGAGAACCCGGCAATCTCCTTTGCCAGGTCCCGCATGTACATGCCCATGTACAGCTGGTTAATTTTGGACATGGCATGACAGCATCAAGCCCTGGTAGCACTTTCGGCCAAAGGCATCCAGGTTCCGGGCCTCCTGGCCGGGAGGCACAGAGGAGTGCATTTTTTGGCTTTTCAGCCGTTGCATGGCCGATTCCACAACCATGGAGTTGTGCGGCAGCTGCGCTTTCTGGAACCCAGGACTCTTGCGGACTCGATAGATGGAATCGACCCACTTGCTGAGCACCGGCATCGAGGCCGGGGACTCCCACATGCGCAGCATTAGCCTTCCAACATCGGAGGACCCAGTACAGTAAGGGCCTCCTTCGGGGGAGAGTCATACTGGAGGGCATCGAGCTCCTCGGCTCGAGGCTCCTCCTCGGCATCCGCAGGGAATGTCAAAGCCTTGGCCATGTCCCTGACAAAGTCAGCGAACCGAGTGTCCTCTGGAGGAGACCTATTCTGAGGCTCCAAACCCGGAGAGTTCAATGGGATACACTGAGTCCGGAAGGTGTCTGGGGAGTCTTCCTCCTCCATCTCCCATGCCGAGTCCTCCGAGGACTCTGAGGAGAACTCGATGGGCTCCGGCCTCGAGGGCTTAGAGCCCGACCACCCCAAAGCCAAGGGCACTGGCGTCGACGACCTCGGTCCCGAACAGGAGATCGAGGGGGACCTCAGCCGAGGATTGACTCGAGACTTGATCGACTCGAGGATCGGCTCGGTCTCCTGCATCGACTTTGATGTCCAGGTGGTCAGGGCGTATGGAACGGTGAGACCGGCCATCATTGCCTGCTGCTGCTCCATTAAGGCAGCCATGCTACTCTCCAGGGCCGCCAACCTGAGACGAAGCTCAGAAGATTCCACAGCTCCCGGCTCAGGGCCCGACGCCGGCTCTCCCGGAGGAGAGTCCATGAGGACAACAGAAGTTACCTTGTCCGACGCCTCCAGCTCCCTGCGAGGTTATTTAGCTGACCGCTCCGACTCCGAAGACTCGGGGCGGCAGTCCGGGCTCCGCAGCCTGGAACCCGAGGGCCCAAGCCGATCAGAGGCATCCACCGACGCCACCCTCACGAGTTTCTTCTTCCTCCAGTGTTCCCTGGAGGGAGACCCCCGCTCAGAAGACCCACAACAGTGCTCGGGCTCCAATTCCCGAGATGACGAGGTCCGGGCCCGGCCGGATGTGGACTCAGAAAAAAAATCCTCTCACACTGCTGCTGCCTGCTCTTCAAAGACTTTGAAGACATCTTACCACACGGCCCACAGACCACCGGGTCATGGTCGGGGCCGAGGCATCGGAGGCAGCAGTCGTGTGTGTTGGTGAGAGACATCGACTTCTTACACCGATCACATTTTTTAAACCCGCTGGCAGGCATCGGGGGAAAAAGGGCCCCTGTGAGGTCAAACAACCGGGCTGCCAGTGAAAGCTAAAAAGAGCGCAAACGCTAATCACGAAGGACAAAAACAAAAAATATGACCGGACTCGATACCGGTGTACCGAGCCGAGGGCAGAAGGGGAACCGGTGCCGAACTGGGAAGCTGAAAAATAAATCAACTTTTCTACTTTTTCCACAGTGAAAACAGGACCACGTCCGTTGGGCTCCGCGGTAAAAAGACGACTGAGCAAGATGGCACACTTGGGCGGAAAGGGGACCGCGCATGCGTGATGCAATCCCAAAGGCTTTCTTTGAAAGCTGGGGAATTGTTCCGCACGAGAGCTCCGTTGGTGCCAACATCACCCATACTGTATGTGAGGACCGAGTTCTTGCTTGTTCCTGGAGAAAGATTGCAATATGACCTGTGTCCCCGATGGACCACGCTCTGGTAGCCTGAACACAGAAGGGTCGGAGGGTAGGAGTTGCCTAAGACCCCAAGGCACTGTCAAATTGGGATTCCCTCTCCAGGCAGTAATGAGCTGCAAAGGTATGAACTGAAGACCAGGTGGCGGCCTGGCAGATGTCAAACATTGGGATGGAGCACAGGTTTGCCACAGAGGCCGCCATGGCCCTGACACTGTGTGCCATGACCAGACCATCCAGCGTGAGCCCAGTGTGCGAGCGAGATGCAGTTCACCACCCAGGTGGACAGTGTTCACTTGGTCACCGCTTCCCCCAGCAGACTGGGGTGGTAGGAAAAAAAAAAAGCTGAAAAGCTTTTCAGTGGCCCTGGGTACATTGAATGTATAAAGACAGGGCCCTCTTACAGTCCAAGATGTGAAGGACGGTCTCGGCCCTGCTGGAGTGAGGCCTTGGGAAGAAGGTGGCTAGCACTACTTCCTGGTTGAGGTGAGAGAGAGATACCACCTTCGGAAGGAATTTGGGTTGCGTGCGTAGCATAACCCTGTTCTTGTAGAATCTGGTATATGGTGCCTTTGTAGAATCTGGTATATGGTGCCTCTACCACTAGGGCTTGGAACTCGCTGATCCTGCGAGTGGAGGTGAGCACCACCAGGAACACGACCTTCTACAAGAGATGGCAAGTAGACAGGCTCAAATGGCGGGCAGGTGGGCTGCACCAACACTACAATGAGATTCCACTCTGTCGCCAGATAGCAGATAGGGGGTTTGGACAACAGAAGTCCTCTCAAGAAGTGGGTCAACAGAAGCTGGACAGAGAGAGACTTGCCTTAGACAGGGTGGTGGTGCGCCGCTAGGGCACTCAGCTGTCCCTGACAGAGTTCGATTTGAGCCCAGATTGTGAGAGATGAAGAAGGTACTACAAGCACCATCGACATCGGGAAGAACGGGTTTACTAAACATAAGAACATAAGATATGCCATACTGGGTCAGACCAAGGTCCATCAAGCCCAGTATTCTGTTTCCAACAGTGGCCAATCTAGGTCATATGTACCTAGCAGTTTCCCCAAGAGACAAGTTCCACAATGCTTGTAACTGGGTCAAGCATTGATATCTCCGGTAACAAATTCCAGAGTTTGATTACACGTTGAGTGAAAAAATATTTTCTTTTATTAATCTTAAATAGTTTACCCTGTAGCTCAATTGCATGTCCCCTAGTCTTTCTATATTCTGATAAGGTAAACAATAGATCTACGTTTACCCGTTCCACTCCGTTCATTAATTTATAGACTTCTATCATATCTCCCCTCAGCCGTCTCTTTTCCAGGTTAAAGAGCCCTAACCTTTTTAGCCTTTCTTCATAGGAGTATCCTTCCATCCCCTTTATCATTTTGGTGGCTCTTCTCAGTACCTTTTCTAAAATCGCTATATCCTTTTTAAGATACGGCGACCAGAATTGCACACAATATTCAAGGTGCGGTCTCACCATGGAACGATATAGAGGCATTATAATATCTTTTGTTTTATTTTCCATTCCTTTCCTTATCATACCTAGCATTCTATTTGTTCTCTTGGCCGCCGATGCACACTGGGCCGAGGGTTTTAACATGGTATCCACAATGACGCCTAAATCTTTTTCCTGGGTGGTGGTTCCTAATGTGGAACCTTGCATCGTGTAACCATAGTTTGGGTTGTTCTTCCCTAGGTGCATAACCTTGCACTTGTCAACATTAAATTTCATCTGCCATTTTGATGCCCAGTCTTCCAATTTATCAAGATCCTCTTGCAATTTTTCACAATCCACTTGGGTTTTAACAACTTTAAATAGTTTTGTGTCATCTGCAAATTTGATAACCTCACTCGTTATTCCACTTTCCAGGTCATTTATGAATATGTCAAAAAGCAGCAGACCCAGCACAGATCCCTGGGGTACACCACTATTCACCTTTCTCCATTGGGAAAATTGGCCATTTAGCCCTACCCTCTGCTTTCTATCTTTTAACCAGTTTCTGATCCACAATAGTACACTGCCTCCTATCCCATGACTCTTTAGTTTTGCCAAAAGTCTCTGATGAGAGACCTTGTCAAAGGCCTTCTGAAAGTCCAGATACACAATATCAACCGACTCACCTTTGTCCACCTGTTTATTCACTCCTTCAAAAAAACATAACAGATTAGTAAGACAAGATCTTCCTTGTGTAAAGCCATGTTGGCTGTCTCCCATTAGGTTGTGACTATCTACATGCTGAGTAATTTTATTCTTTATGATGGTTTCTACCATTTTTCCTGGTACTGACGTCAAGCTCTCACCGGTCTGTAGTTTCCCGGATCACCCCTGGAACCCTTTTTAAAAATTGGTGTTACATTGGCGATCCTCCAGTCTTCAGGTATTAGAGATGATTTTAATGATAGTTCACAGATTACTGATAGCAGGTCTGCAATCTCATATTTCAGTTCTTTCAACACCCTTGGATTTATACCATCCGGCCCAGGTGATTTGCTACTCTTCAGTTTATCTAATAGTTGTAAGACATCTTCCCGATGTATCGATATTTCCTTCAATTCTTCCGCACCTTTAAATACCACTTCAGTCATGGGTAACATCCCTACATCTTCCTCAGTAAAGACCGAAGCAAAGAATTCATTCAGTCCTCTCCGCTATCGCCTTGTCGCCTCTTAGTGTTCCTTTAACCCCTTTATCATCTAATGGACCAACTGACTCTCTCACAGGTTTTTTGCTACGAATGTACTTGAAAAGGTCTTTATTTCGCGTTTTTGCTTCCGCAGCAAGCTTCTTCTCAAATTCTCTCTTTGCCTGCCTTATCAATGCCTTGCATTTGACTTGCCAGTGCTTGTGCTGTTTCCAGGTTTCGTCGTTTGGCTCTTTTTTCCATTTCCTGAAAGATGCTTTTTTGGCAACAGCCTCTCTGACCTCACCTTTAAACCATGCTGGCAGTTTTTTGGACTTCCTTCCACTTTTCTTAAAGCATGGAATACAGCTGGTCTGGGCTTCCAAGATAGTATTTTTCAACAACACCCAAGCTTGATGTACGTCTTTAACCTTCGCAACTGCTCCTTTTAGTTTTTTCTTAACTGTTTTCCTCAATTTATCATAGTCTCCCTTTCGAAAGTTAAAAGGTAGTACTGTGGATTTCCTTACTATTCCTCTCCACTAATTAAATCAAAGGTGATCATGCTATGATCACTATTGCCAAGTGGCCCCAACACCCTTATCTCTTGCACTAGATCTGGTGTTCCACTAAGGACTACACTGAGAATTTGAGCCATTTAAAAGCATAAGCTCCCTGGTTGTGGTCTTACAGGAGGCCAGCAGGCTCTCTTCCACTTTTCCCGAGAGGATGAAAGGGGCTAAGGTTACCTTACAGCAGCCATGCTATCAGCAATAGGGATCCCAGACTGGGGTGCTGGAGAGAGCCCTCCTCCTAAGACAAGAGCACCGGTGAACTCCCAGGGGGATTGGTGCCTCCACTGACAATCAGAGGAGCAGCAGGAACCACAGCTACCTGGGCCACCGTGGAGGCACCAGGATCAGCAATACTTAGTGGCAAAGAACCTTGAAGAGGGTCTTGGCAATCGTGGGTGGGAAGGCGTACATGAAGCCTTCGTACCACACAATGAGAAATGCATCTTCCACTACCCGGGATGGGTGGAGCTGACGGGAGCAGAAGCGAGGCAACTGGCATTTGTCCGGGCTGGCAAATAGATCCACCCATGGGGTCCCCAGTGTCAGAAGAGTTGGGTGGACACTCATGTGGTTGGAGAACCATGCTCAGTTTGTCCCCCAGGGTGTTATGCTGGCCTGGTAGACATACAGCCCGTAGGAGTATTCCTGGACAAATTGTGTAGGAGTGTGTCATCACTTTGCGGCAGAGAGCGCGCAACCCCCATGCCACCCTGCTTATTCACGCAGAACACTGCCATCTGATTGTCCGTTTCGATTAGCACCGACTGGTCCCTCAGGCTCGGACAGATGTTGCCCAAAGCACCAGGAGGTTGATCTGCTGGTTGCCCACGGCTTGTGACCAGCTGCTCTGGGTGCAATGTTCCTCGCAGTGGCTCCCCAACCCAGCAGGGATGCGCCCATTGTGAGGACCCTTCGGGGACTTGGAGTTTAGAAGGGCATCCCTGCTTAAGAAGCCATACTGAGAGTCAGAGCAAGGTCCATCAAGCCCAGTATCCTGTTTTCAACAGTGGCCAATCTAGGTCATAAGTACCTAGCAGTTTCCCCAAAAGACACAGGTTCCACAATGCTTATATTGGGTCAAGCTGTGATATCCTGGCTCCCTTTTAATACTGGTTTATGGACCTTTCCTCCAGGAACTTCTCCAAAGCTTTTTTAAACCCAGCTACACTAATGGCTTTTACTATATCCTTTGGTAACAAATTCCAGAGTTTGATTACACATTGAGTGAAAAAATATTTTCTCTTATCAGTCTTAAATAGGTTACAGTGTAGCTTCATTGCATGTCTTTCTATAAACTGATGGCGTAAACAATCGATCTACGTTTACACGTTCCACTCCATTCCATTCCACTTGGGAGGAGTGTTCTAGTGGTTAGGACAAGGTACTTCAGGCCGGAGGGCCGGGGGTTCAAGTCCCACCTGGGGACAGCAATCTCAGGCCAGAGGGACTGGGATTTCTAGTCCTATACTCCTTGTGGTCTTGGGCAAGCCACTTAACCCTCCATTGCCCATGTTCCCTGTAAGTATTAACGTATGTGTGTCATATCCCCTCATGTTAAATGTATCCCCCAATTGACCGCTGTGACCCGGTGAAAAGCGGGATATAAATACAGCTAAATAAATAAATTCATTAATTTACAGACCTCTATCATATCTCCCCTCAGCCATTTCTTTTCCAGGTTGAAGAGCTTTTTAGCCTCTCTTCATAGGCGTATCCTTCCATCCCCTTTACCATTTTGGTGGCTCTTCCCTGTACCTTTTCTAATAACGCTATACGGTGACCAGAACTGCACACAATATTCAAGGTGCGGTCGCACCATGGAATGATAAAGAGGCATTATATCATCCTTTGTTTTATTTTCCATTCCTTTCCTTATGATACCTAGCATTCTATTTGCTCTCTTGGCTGCCGCTGCACACTGGGCGGGGGGTTTTAACATGTTATCCACGATGACGCCTAAATCTTTTTCCTGGGTGGTGGTTCCTCATGTGGAACCTTGCATCGTGTAACCATAGTTTGGGTTGTTCTTTCCTACGTGCATAACTTTGCACTTGTCCACATTAAATTTCATCTATCATTTGGATGTCCAGTCTTCCAGTTTATCAAGATCCTCTTGCAATTTTCCACAATCCTCATGGGTTTTAACAACTTTAAATAGTTTTGTCACATCTGCAAATTTGATAACCTCACTCGTTATTCCCTTTTCCAGGTCATTTATGAATATGTCAAAAAGCAGTGGACCCAACACAGATCCCTGGGGTACACCATTATTCACCTTTCTCCATTGGGAAAATTGGCTATTTAGCCCTACCCTCTGCTTTTAACCAGTTCCTGATCCACAAAAGTACACTGCCTCCTATCCCATGACATTTTAGTTTTGCCAAATGTCTCTGATGAGGGACCTTGTCAAAGGCTTTCTGAAAGTCCAGATACACTATATCAAATGACTCACCTTTGTCTACCTGTTAATTCACACCTTCAAAAAAACATAACAGATTAGTAAGACAAGATCTTCCTTGTCTAAAGCCATGTTGGCTGTCTCCCATTAAGCCATTACTATCTACATGTTCAGTAATTTTGTTCTTTATGATGGCTTCTATCTATGACCATTTTCCAGGGGAAGTACCACAGCCCTTGCTTGGACAGAGGGAGCCTTGGGACCTAAATTTAATGAGAAAACCCTCTTCTGTGTTTTAGATTTAAACTGAAAGCTCTTTGCTGCTACTAGGCCCTGATAGGTTTAACAAATACACTGGGTTCACAGATTAATCAGCTTTAATCTAAAGAATTCCTTTTTCCCCAAGATTTAGAAAAATTCCCAGAAGTAAATACTTAAATTGCAGATCTCTCTCCAGAAGTAGTAGTCCCCTTCTGAAGTCCTTCAAGGATGAGAATCACAGAACTCTGGTCAAAAATTGATACAATGTGCACTGATCATCCACAGGCTAGTCTCGAACACATGACTCCTCAGTTACACATGCAGACACCTTGTGTGCAGCACCACAGGGATGTAATTGATGACACCTCCAAGGTCTTACAGTCAGTATCTTCATGTAGGTTTCCCAAAATCACACAGAGCACAACTGGGATTTGAACCCAGGCCTTACTAATGTCCTGCTGTGACCATTAAAGCTACAGCACTGCACCTTGAAGCTGCTGCAGATTTTGCCACCAAGTCAGAGAATCTGCCAACTGGTGCGTCACAGAGACTGTCTTGGAGTCGGCCTGTGTCCACTGGTCTCAAAGGCACCACTGAGCGACCCTCATGTGCAGACGGGCATCTGAGGTGATGTGGACCGTGGAGGCCATGTGACCAAGTAGGCACAGCAGAAGCCGAGCTGACACCGAGGGATGGTGTTGTATGTCTGCGGCTGGCTTGATCCAGGGGAGAGGAAGGCCTTTGCCTGAACACTGTCCAGCTTTGCCCTTATGAACTCCAGACATTTTTTCAGGAGAAGATGGGACTTGAGGTGGTTTATCACGAACCCCAGATGTTGTAGGACATGGATGGTGCATGCCGTAACCTGCTGCACCTCTGTGGCCGTGCCTCCTTTTATGAGCCAGTCGTCCAGGTAGGGGAAAGCACAGTTACTTACCTGTAACAGGTGATCTCTGGGAACAGCAGGAATGTCTTCACATATGGGTACGTCGGTACCGACAGAGTCTGCGCGGGAACGCTCCCCAGCGTCCAATCAGAATGCTTTTGGAAGCATCCCAACACACCTGCGTGCTGCCTTCCCGCCTTTCCCAACTGTCTCTCCTCAGTTAAGTTTTAAAGCTGAGGCAAAGAGAGAGAGAGGGCAAGAAAGGGAAAAATAGAGGTAGAGAAAAACAACTCCTAGGGGAGGTGGGTGGGTTGTGAAGACTTATTCCTGCTGTTCCCAGAGATCACCTGTTACAGGTAAGTAACTGTGCTGTCTCCAGGAACAAGCAGGAATGAGTCTTCACATATGGGGACTCCCCAAGCTAAGATGCCCAGAGGGAGTCCAAGCATGTAGCGAATCTAAAAAGAGCCATGCTACTCCTCCAAACCTCAGGCATCTTGGGGATGGAGGGTAGGAGTTGAGTTACAGAAAAGGTGCTGTGGAACAGCTGGACTAGAACAGGTCTATGGAGGAAGATCCTGTATAGATGACATTTAGTAGTAAAATAATGAATGCAATATTCTAATATGGACCTCCCTTGGTGGTATTATAAAAGTCTATTGAGGTTCATATGGATCTATTAGAAGAGCCAATAGAAGATCCTCAAGGAGTACCTCACTGTGAAGTAGAGGTAATAAACTGTAGGAAAAAACAAGTGGAGGTCAGAACCCATCAGGGTGAGAAAGAGCCCCAGGGGAAAACTGGGGTAGTACAATAAGGTAGGGTTTCTGTGGGAAACGCAGAGGGTACTATTAAATAAAGCTTAAGCCCTTTTGGTCAAAGAACCGTACAATGCTAGGACCAAAAGGAAAAATAAGTCTGACCGATTTGGACAGACAATAGAAATAATCCCTGTAGGAGAGAAGGGGTGGGGAGACCCCTATATCCAATAACAAGTAAGGACAGACTTACAAAGCGTTATAGATTTAGATTAACTGAAAATCTGTGATGTCTTTCCTAGATGAGGTCCATTAGGAAAGAAAAAAGGTACATCGAAAGCTTCAGAGGTACCTAAACCTGAAAGGTTATAGTTAGAGAAGCAACAAATTTGTTAATTACCACAGAGAGTGGTTATATGTGTAAAAAACCCATGCATGCTGGCACAGCATAGATAGGGGTAGTACGCATCTGTCAGAGTCCTATAGGAATATATGGATATATGAATCTAGACAGAGAGATAGATAAGCACATAGATACATATCTACCTAGAAGATATATCTCGACAGGTATATATAGATATATATATATATAAATATATATACAGAGATATACCTGTGTGGAAGAAACAGAGATACACATAGATATATATATATATATATATATATATATATATATATATATATATATATATATATAGATATAGATATATATATATATAGAGAGAGAGAGAGATATAGATATGTAGACATACAGACACAGGTCTCCATGTAGTAGATGGAGACATGGCTATATAACTAGATCCCCCTAGGGATATGGGGATAGAGGGAAGATTCATCTAATAGCAAGAAGGGAGATACCTACTTGGATAGATGTATAGAGAATCTTCTTTCCCTGGTTATAAGTGACAGAGTCAGAGGAATGGTCTCCCTGACAAGGAGGAGTCTAGATTTCTAAAAGAATTCGAGCTCTTGAATAACCAGGATGGCCTACGTGAAAAATGCAGAGGATAACTTCAGTCTGCAGGCAGCAAGTCCAGATTTCTCTAGAACTGCAGTATGGTGAATGGATAGAGGACGCCACTGGAATAAGATACCATATTGACCCGCCTATGAGGGCAAGAAGGGTATCAGGCGTCCTTGAGCTGCAACTGATAGAAAAGTATCCCTGGCGGGAAGTCGAAGGGGATATGGACCAAGCCGGGGGAATTGGCTATGCTTTAGGTTTTCATGTGATGTAAGGCCTGTGTCTTTTGTCTCGAAAAGAGATTTTAGATGAGATGGTAAGGGTAGGAAACACCTACCAGTCATGGGACATGACTGGGTGAACCCCTCCTAACCATCTAGGATTATCTGCTAGGCAAGATACTAATGCTCTCTAGCAAGGGCCCATAGTGCAAAGCTACTCCGTAGAGTTGCAGAGAGCATGTTACAGGTTGGTTAGAAAAGAAAACTGGCTGGTTAAAGCCAGTAGGTAAACTATTCTGCCAAAAACAAGGGAATTGGAGATGGCGAAGAATAGAATTCAAACCAACAAGTCTGTGATAATAGGATTTCCAAAAAAGGTTGATAACCTGTTTTGGGTTTAGCACGGAGGCCAGAAGGATTGCTAGTGGAGGAGAAACCCTGGTTGTGTGGTGAAGAGAACCAGTGGCTTAACCACTAGGAATTGCTGCAGTTGCAGCAACTACCAGGGCAGCGGAAAAAAACTTTTTTTTTTTTTTTTTAGATTGGAAAAAGAAGCAACAGACATAAGTAGGAGTGGTAAGACCTCCTTATTGTCTGAGAAGCTGCCCCTCTCTTTTCCCAGTAGGAGGAAGAGAAACCTGTTAACTATAGGCATGATCATCAAAGACTCTTAGAGCAAAAAGAAAGAATGCCTCGTGAAGAGAGATCCATGAGAATTTAGGATGAAATTAGTGTAGATGCTTCAAGTGAAAAGAAGCAGACTGCAAACTCTAACCAGCAACCAGGAGATGTAATGATAATCTATCTGAAACCCCGCGACTGCTGGGTTTGCTGATCCTGAGGTTGGGGTTTCTTTATGTTTATATTTATTCGATTTGATATACCGCCCTTCTGTGATAAGCAAGGCAGTTTACATTTCATAAAATACAGTAGAGGCACGAGGCCTAGCGGAAAAGGAAAGGAACTACAATCAATGACAGGACAGTAGAAGAACAAGAGAGAGAGGACAAGACATAAAGGGTCAGTTATATAAAGGGTGAGGGGAGGTCGAAGGCCAGGGAGAAAAGGTGGGTCTTGAGGTTACGCTTAAAGGAGGCATGATCGGGGTCTAAGCGGAGGGAGGGGGGGAGGGAGTTCCAGAGGGCCGGACCGGTGAAGAAAAAGGCAGAGGAACGGGTGGAATGCAGATGAGCAAGGGAGGGGGAGGGGGAGGGGAGGTTAAGGCGGTTGAGGTGAAAGGAGCGAGGAGTGTGTCTGGGAGTGTGAAATGTAATGAGATCAGCTAGGTATTGTGGGGTGCTAGTGTGGAGAGCCCTGTGCACAAGAGAGAGTAATTTGAATTGAGCGCGGAAGGGGATCGGTAACCAATGAAGATGAAAGAGAAGGGGCGTCATATGGTCTCTGAGGGAGGAGTGGGTAATGAGGCATGCGGCAGTATTTTGAATCCTTTGAAGTCGTGCCTGTTGAGATTTGGAAAGGCCAGTAAGGATAGAGTTGGAGAAATCAACGCGTGACATGACAAGAGAAAGTAGCAAGGTTTTGAGGGCAGACGGGGAAAGAAAGGGGCGGACTGCACGGATCTGACGGAGAGAGAAAAAAGAGGACTTAGTGATGTGAGAGATATGGGCCTTAAAGGAAAGATCAGACTCAAAGAGCACACCCAGGTAACGAAAAGTAGAGACGAGAGGTATGGGGGTGCCAGAAAAAGAGGGGGCCAGCGAGGGGGATGGGGCACCGTGGGAGAACCAGATAGTAATAGTTTTGGTTAGGTTGAGGTGAAGACAGTTCTGAATCAGCCAGTTTGCCACAGTAGAAAGACAGGAGTTCAGCGCGGAAAGATCAGGGCAAGAGGGAGAAGTGTGGTGAAGAAGAACTATGTCATCTGCGTAATAAAATGCAGAAACACCAGACTGCTGAATTAGTAAAGCAAGAGGAGCCAAGAAGAGGTTGAAGAGCAGGGGGGCCAGAACAGAACCTTGGGGGACCCCACATGGGAGAGGGAGAGTGTCTGATGCAGGAATGGAAGGAGAGGAGGAGAGAACAGCACAAGACCGGGAGGAAAGAAAGGAGTGGAACCAGCGGTAGACGGTGCTGCAAACACCCGCTTCCCGAAGGCAGAGAAGAAGGAGGGAGTGATCGACTAAGTCAAAGGCAGCAGAAAGATCAAGAGCTACCGCCACCGAAATATCCCCGCGATCGTGAGCCACATGCAGTGCATTAGTGAAAGCAAGCAACACCGTTTCAACACTGTGACCTTGACAGAATCCAGATTGGAGAGGGTGTAAAAAGTTAGTAGAGTCAAGGTGGTGAGAGAGTTGTGCAAAGACGATTTTTTCTAGGAGTTTAGACAGAAAGGGGAGATTAGAGACAGGACGGTAGTGGGCGGGAACCAGAGGATCAAGAGAAGGATTCTTAAGGATAGGACGGACCAGAGCGTGCTTCCAGGGGTGGGGGAAAGACCCTGGGGAAAGACTAGAGTTAAACATGGAGAGGATATAGGGAAGACGTGCTAGAGAGGGGGTAAGGAGCCAAGAGGAAGGGATAGGATCAAAAGGACAAGAAGTCTTTCTGGAGGAGGAAATGAGTTGATGGAGCTCCGCGGTGGAGGTTAGGGAGGAGGACCACCAGGTGTGTGAAAGCTGAAAGGAGGGGGGAGGGGATGCAACAGAGGGGGGGAGAGGATGGGGTCTGGGCAGGAAGGCAGAGACGCTCTTAGAGAAGAGATCTTGTTGTTGAAAAAGGATGCCAGCAGTGAAGGGGAGGGGGGTGACTGAATAGGTGTGGTAGAGAATGAAGAATGAAGCGAGGTGAGAGATCTAAGTGTGGCATAGAGATGTCGGGTCTGATTAGGGGCATTAGAGATTGCATCGGAGAAGTATGTACGCTTGGCAGAGTGAACTTTGGAATGGTAGTATGACTTATGTGCTTTAAAGGACGCTAAAGTAGACGGGGAAGGAGCCTTTTGCCATAGCCGCTCAGCTCTGCGGAGCTGGGTACGAAGCAGGCGGAGCCCGCTGTGGTACCAGGGATGTGAGGGTCGACGATATGGTGGGCAGAGGGGCAAGACGATTGAAGGTGGCAGAGAGAGTAGAGGTCCAGAGGGAAGTCTGGGAGTCGGGGGAGAGGGAAGAAAAGTCAGGTGGCAAGAGCTCGGATGCCGGGGGGAATTGTTGAATGGTGAGCGGAGTGATAACACGTGAGAGGCGCACAGGGGGAGGTGTTGAAGGGGGAGGTGTTGAAGGAGGAGGGGAGGGGGAGAACCTTTAGACCAGTGCGATGTTTCCCCTGTTTGGGAACATCTGTATGATGGGCAGAAGATGGATAAAACTTTTTCCCCTTAGGGGAAGGAAATTTATTAGGAAATTTCCTACCAACTGGGAAAGAGGAAGGCATAGAACAGCCTTTGGAAACAGCAATGTCAGTGGTTAACTGAGCAACTTGGAGTAAAGACTCCTTGTTAAAAAGATTTTCTCCAGTGCAAGGAGTATTTCCCAGTCTTTCTTGTGCCCATCTGTCCAAGTCTGAAACTTGGAGCCAGGCTTTACATCGTGCCCCTATAGCTATAGCAGAAGTTCTGCTAATAGAGTCAAAGGAGTCTAGGGAAGCACGAGTAAGGAACCTAGAAATATTTTGAGCATGACTAACCAATGAGGAATAGTCTGCTCTTTTGGGCTCTTGAAGAAAAGGGGTCAAAAGCAATAATTTCTTTGTGACCTCTTCAAGAGATAATCCCATATAGAAAATATATGAGACAATTCTTGCTGAAAGCATGGATGCCTGGAAGGTTTGGCGTCCAAAGGCATCTAAAGTCTTAGACTCACGACCTGGCGGATAAGAAGAGTGCTTTTTAGTACTCTTAATACGCCTCATTGCTGATTCTACAACAAAGGCCCTTACATCCATTATCTGACTTTTACCTATCCTTGCAGTGTAAATAGCTTATGTATATAGTTAACCCTGTTACCCAAGTTTGTACTCCTGTTCGATGTAAAACCTGACAGCTTGTCGTTATGGTCGTTATGTTATGATGTAAACCGCGCTGGTACTAAATAGCGCGGTATATAAGAAACTGTAATAAATAAATAAATAAAATGGAATGATGAGGAAGTTGAGTCTTTTGAAAACCTGGAGAGGGGGGCACCTTATATAGAAGATCAGCTGCCCTAGAAGGTGGGGGTACCATTAAAGGAGTTTCCCACATTCGTAAGAGGAGATCCTGCAAGGTCTGATGCACAGGAAGCATGATGTTCTCCTTTGGACTCCAGGGAATATACAGGGATTCTGTATTCCGTGGTGCAGGATCCTGACCAGGTATAGAAATGGCAAGTGACTTTGCCATATCAAGCAGGAATACTTGAAAAGAAAAATCCTCAGAGGGAAATCCTCTAGAAAGAGGAGGAGAGGCTAGATCTGTTGAAGAACTAGCATTGGCACCCAGGGATCTATCCAAATTTTGAGGAATAGAAGACCCTAAAGGGTGGAATATCGGATCCTTAGAGGATGGTCACTGGTACCGCAGGAGGTCGGGACCAGCCACAGTCGGTAACGCATCGTCCATGCTAAGGATCAATTCCAAACTCGGTACCGAGGGAAGCGACCCTGATGAGAGAAGCATGGAAGGTACCGACAGCAATGGTAATGTGGATACCGGTACCGACTCCGGCACCGTATCCGATAGTGGTAGATGAAGGCCAGCCGGTGACAACTCTAACGGTATCGAAGAAACCGAGAGTGCCCGACCTGGATCATCGGAACCGTGCCTTCGGTACTGTCCGGTATCGGTACCAAGGCGAGTCGGTACCCAGTCATCCAGACTGGAGATCGATTCTAGACTCGGCATCGAGGGAAGCGAGTCTATCGATGCACATCTGGAGGGTACCGGCGTCGGTACCAGTACCGGTACCTGGATCGATACCAATACAGGAAGATTGGTCTGCAGCATATCCAACGGGCCCGCAGGTACCGAGGACGCCAGACTACGATCCGTGGTGAGAAATGTTTCATCCAACACCATTGCCTATGCCTTGGTATCGGTACCGCCCGAAGCGGATGCCACCACCGAGCATGGCTCAGGTATGTTCGGAGAGGGGTGAACCTCAGGAACAACCTGAAACCCCACTAAGGCTTTGGAGGCCGAAGACTCCCACCGGGGTTTTAAAGCCAGTGTATCCTCGAGGGCAAGGCCGGAGGCATCTCTATGCTGAGCAGGAGATCTACCACACTGTTTTTGGGTTACCTGATCCTGTGAAGAAGAAAGGGTGGTCGGTGCCCTGAAGTTGAATGTGGACCGTGTATCGAGGTGAACTCGATGCTGAGGACTTCTTCCGACTATACTGTTGCAGGAGGGACACTCCAGCGGATAGTGGTCAGGACCCAAGCAGGGCAGACACCAGTTATGAGTGTCTAAAATGAATTTTGTACCACCACAGTTTGAACATTTCTTAGGGATAGTGGCTGGCGCTTCCATGAGGAAAAAAGAGTAGACCTAGCAGGCCAGAAAAAACCATCAGCACTAAGAAGGAAAAAAGTATTCCTTCTGAAGGAAAAATTATTAGAAAAAAGAAAAGAAACACCGGCGGTACCGGTGGCGTCGGGGAAGGCAGACGCGACCACAAGAAAACCAAAAAATAAAAGAAGAATTTTCTGCAGTGACAGGAGGACGTCCTGCCAGCTACGCGGAAAAACGAAAACTGAGGAGAGGCAGTTGGGAAAGGCGGGAAGGCAGCACACAGGCGTGTTGGGATGCTTCCAAAAGCGTTCTGATTGGACGCTGGGGAGCGTTCCCGCGCAGACTCTGTCGGTACCGACGTACCCATATGTGAAGACTCATTCCTGCTTGTTCCTGGAGATGACAAATACCCCCTGGAAACAGAGGTAGGCAGCCATTACTGCCAGACATTTGGTGAAGACCGTGGGGGCGGACGCCAAGCTGAAGGGTAGTACTCTGTACTGGTAGTGGCCACCCCTCACCATGAAGCGAAGGTACTGCCTGTGGTTGGGATGAATGAGGATGTGGGTACAGGCATCCTTCAGATCCAAGGACCTTAGCCGATCTCCCTACTGGAGGTAAGGCAGCAATGTTCCAAGGGAGAGCATCTTTAACTTCTCCCTCACCAGGAACTTGTCCAGGTTCCAAAGATACAGGATGGGTCTTAGACCCCCTGTCCTTTTTGGCATGAGGAAACACCTGGAGTAGAACCCTTGACCCTGAGATGTAGGGGTACAAGTTCCACCGCCTTGTCCTCAAGAAGGCCTGCGAGTTCCTGCAATAGGAGGTCCCGGTGAAGGGGAGTCCTCGGGGGTTCTCCTGGGAAAAAAGGGAAAGGTAGCCCTCCTTGACCACCTGAAGTGCCCAGGAATCGGTGGTGATGGCTGGCCACCTGTGGGCGTAATGGATCAGACGTCCCCCTATGGGCTGCTGACCTCCTTGGGGTAGAGAGGCTATGCCCAAGGAGTCCAAAACTCCCCCTGGGCTGGGCCAGAGCAGACGCCTAAGGCTTGGAGCCTTCTGCTTATGAGGGTCTTGCCCATGTCTCTTAGCCTGCTGACCTTGTTGGGGAGCCGGGGAGGCCGGAAAATGTGGGTAGTTTTTGTAAGCAGCCCTTCTGTCAGGGAGGGCCAGCAGTCTTTTTGGAGAGCCTGGTCTTTGTCACAATCTGTCTCCAACTTGGCAGCTTTTTCCATCATGGATTTGCCAAAGAGGTTCTCCCCTTGGCATGGGACGTCAACCAATTTGTCCTAAACACATTGCTCGAGGAATTATGTAACCAAGCCTGGTGTCGGGCACGAATGCCTGCTACAGCTACTCTAGTCGCTGACTCAAAGCAGTCATAGGCTGCTCGAGTCATGAATCTGGAGCACTCACGGACGGCTTTGGCCATTTCTTGAACCGCTTCAGGAGTTCCTCAGAGAGACCAGCCAAGAACTCGGCGAGCTCCTTCACCAGGTCTCTCTGGTACATGCCCATGTACAACTGGTAGGCCTGCATCTTCTGACTTCAGCAGACGCATGGCCGACTCCACCATCATGGAGTTATGCAGCAGATGTGCCTTCTGGAAACCAGGGCTCCAGTGGATCCGATACATCAAGTCGAGCCTCTTGCTCATGACAGGCATCGATGCCAGTGTTTTCCACATATGGAGCACTAGCCATTTCAGGATGGGTGGAATGGGTACTGTGAGTGATTCCCTCAGTGGAGCCTCGTATTGGAGGATTTCTATTTCCTCTGTCCAAGGATCCTCCTCTGATTCCATTGGGAATGCTAGGGCCTTTGACATATCCCATATGAAGTTGAGGAATGCCATGTCCTCGGGCAGGGTCAGACGAGGATGTCACAGTGGCAACAGGTGTCTTGGGACGCCTCGTCCTCTGTCTCCCATTCTGAGTAGTCTGTCAAAAACTTGAGGAAAGGGCAGATCGTGGGCTCTGGGCCTGAGCCCTGCCCGCGTCCCTTGGAGGCCCCACGAATGTTGCCATCTGCGCTAGCCAGGGAAGACCTTGGTCCCATAGAATACGATTCAGATCTAGACCTTGGCCGAGGATTGGCTCGGCCTCCAAGGACGTCCTCAACTTCGAGGCCATGGTGGTCTGGGCAGAGGAACCAGCTGTGCTAGACAGCAATGCCCACTGCTGGTCCATGAAAGCAGACAGGCTGTGCTCCAGGGCCGCCATTCTGGTAGCAGCAAGGAACTCAGGCCTGGCACCAGTTCCCCTGAAGGGGAGTCCTCAACGAAGATGGCCTCGTGTGTCTGAGGCTTATGTTCGGGCGATTCCTTCCGGGCGACCTTGGTGGGCTACTCCTGCTCCAATCCCTTGGACGAGTGTCATGGACTGTGGGATTGGGCTCTGGGCTTACCCAACCTGCCAGAACATCCTTCGAGGGTTTCTTCTTCTTCTTGCATTCCGCGATGGAGACCCCCTTTCTGAAGATCAGTGGCGTCAACCAGGGTCTGCAAGGGCGCCACGGGACTGCGTAACTTCAGAAGGGGCGCCTTGGCCTTCAGAGGCACCGGAGACTCCGGGAAGAATTTATCATGCTGCTGCTATTGGCTCTTGAGGGCCTTGGGTAGACAATATTTTATAGAGACCACAGGACGCAGGTTCGTGGTCTGGCCCTAGGCAGCAGTCGTGTGTTTGGTAAGGAACACGATTTACAATTATATATGAGTAAGTATGGGTAGCTGTGAGTTGCAGAAAATGAGTCCCCAACTGCAAGACCCTAGTGTCCTGCAGCACCATCACTCCATTAGCCTGAACACAGAAGGGTCGGAGGGCAGGTGCTGCCTACACCCCAAAAAGACTGCAGAGTACCACTTGGCCGAAGGCACTGTCCCAACAGGACTCACTCTCCAGGCAGTAAGTGAGGTGCAAACGTATTAATTGAAGACCATGTGGCGGCCTTGCAGATCTCCACAATGGCACTGAGCACAAGTTCACCACCGATGTGGCCATCACTCTCATGTGATGCGCTGTGATCCGGTGTTACAGGGAGAGCCCAGCTCTCATAGGTGAGGGCAATACAGTCTGCCACCCAAGTGGACAGAGTTCGCTTAGTCACATGAAGTCCCAACCTGCTGGGGTTGTAAGAAATGAAAAGCTGAGGAGCTTTGTGATGGCCCCCAAGTCCACTGTAGGTAGAAGAACAGGGCCCGCTTGCAATCCAGTGTATGGGAGGTATGGTTTCCTCCCGAATGGCGTGAGGCTGTGGGAAAAGGGTGGGGAGGACCACATACTGGTTGAAGTGAAAGGGGGATACCACCTTTGGGAGGGATTTGGGGTGTGTGTGGAGTACCACCCTGTTTTTGTAGAATCTTGTATATGGCGGCTTTGCCACCAGAGCCTGAAGCTCGCTTACTATCCGAGTGGATGGGAGACCCACCAGGAAGGCAACCTTCCATGAAAGGTTCCGCAGATGGCAAGTAGTTAGAGGCTCGAATGACGGCCTGGTGAGCTGTGAGAGCACCATGATGAGGTCCTAGTCCACTGCCAGAGGGCAGACGGGGGACTTAGACAACAGAAGGCCCCTGAGAAAAAGAGAGAATAGGGATTAACCTGAGAGGGGTTTCAGGTGTGCAGCGATCGTGCTCAGGTGCACTCTTACTGAATTAGACTTTAGCCCAGTCTGCGACAGAAGCAGTAGGTACTGGAGCACTAGTTTCACCGGGCAGGAAAACGGGTTCTACTGCCTTTCCACACACCATACTGAGAATCTTTGCCATTTAAAGGTGTAAGCTCGCCTCATGGAGGGCTTGAGGGAGGCCAACAGGATCTCCTCAACTTCCCGTGGGAGGCTGAAAGGGGCCAAATCTACACTTTTAGCAGCCATGCTGTTAGTGTTAGAGACACCAGATTGGGGTGCAGGAGGGAGCCCTCCTCGAGGCAGAAGGTCCGGGGCACAGCCCACAGGGAGAGCAGGAGTGCTGTCCACAGGGAGAGCAGGAGTGGGAACCAAAGTTGTCTGGGTCACCTGGTGGCAATTAGTATCAGAGCTGCCCCATCGCGTTGGATCTTGAAGAGGATCTTGGTGATCAGAAGGGTTGGTGTAAAGGCATAGAGAAGGCCTTCCATCCACGGGATCAGGAAGGCATCCACCGCCACCCTTGCCAGGTGTGGTTTCCGTGAGCAGAAGCGGGGCAACTGCGCCTTATCTGGGGTGTCAAAAAGGTCCATCATAGGTGTCCCCCAGAGGTGGAAGAACCGTGAGGCCAACCTGGGGTTCAGGCGCTTCTCGTGCAGCTGGAGCACCCTGCTCAGTTTGTCCTCCAGGAAGTTGTCCTGGCCTGGAAGGTAGACCGCTTGCAGGAGCATGTTGTTATGAGCTGCAAAGAAAAGGAGGGCTACCGCCTCCTGGCAGAGGGAGTATGACTTCATGTCCCCCTGCTTCATGACGTAGAACATGGCTAGCTGGTTGTCCATCTGTATTAGCACCAGCTGGTATCACAGGCCAAGACGGAATGTTCATTGGGCCAGAAGATTGATCTGTAGCAGGGATTTTGCTTGTGCGAAGGTCCTCGCAATGAGCCCCCCAAATGAGGGAGGTTTCCGTAGTCAGGACCCTCTGAGGCATGGGTGCCTAGAAAGGCATCCCAGTCCAGAGGCGGCAGAGAAGTTGCCACCAGTCGAGGGACTCCGTCAGTTGGCGGGACACCCCGACCCTGTCCCGCATTCTGCCCGTAGATTGAGCCCACTGGGAGTGGAGGTACCACTGAGCTGCCTGCATGTGTAGGTGGGCTAACAGGGTCACGTGGACCATGGAGGCCATGTGGCCCAGAAGGAGGAGGAGAAGACGGGTTGGCACCGACCGACGGCGCCGCACCTCTGCAGTTAGCTCCCTGAGGTGTTCTGCTTTTTCACTGGAGAGAAAGGCCTTAGTCTGCAGGGTGTCCAGCTGAGTACCTATGAATTCCAGGCTCTGGGCTGGAGTGAGATTAGATTTGGAGTGGTTGATGACAAACCCCAAGTGCTGCAGCAGGAGGGTTGCATGTCCTGTGATCTGGTGGGCCTCTGCTGGTGTGCTGCCTCTGATGAGCCAGTCGTCTAGGTAGGGGAAGACAAAGGCAGACATAGGTGGGCAGCAACCATTGCTAAGCATTTTGTGAAGACCCTTGGCGAGGAGGCCAGGCTGAAAGGTAGAACTTGGTAATGTCCCCCTCCTACTATGAGCCTTAGGTACTGCCTGTGGGAGGAGTGGATCAGAATGTGTGTGTAAGCATCCTTTAGGTCCAAGGAGCAAAACCAGTCTCCCTGTTGGAGGTAAGGCAGCAGTGTTCCAAGGGAGAGCATCTTAAACTTCTCCCTAACCAGAAAGTTTAAGTTTCACAGGTCTAGGATGGGCCTGAGATCCCCCAGTCCTCTTTGGGACAAGGAAGTACCTGGAGTAGAAGCATTTGTCCCACAGGTGTCTGGCACCGGTTCTACTGCTTTGTCCCTGAAAAGACCTGCGAGCTCTGTAAGTAGCAGGGTCTGGTGAAGGAGATGCCGCACCGGCTCTCCAGGAAAGAACCTGGGTGGAATCTGCTGCAGGTATCCTTCCCTGACAACTTGTAGTACCCAGAGGTCCGAAGTGATTGAGGCCCATCTGTGGGCGAAGAGCGCCAGGCACCCCCCTGTGGGCTGGTGAAGGTCTCCTGGGGGAGGGGGGGCCCTGCCCTTGAAGTCAAAAGCTCTGAACCCTGTGCCCCTTCCTCTTGGAATGAGAACCTTATTGATGGCCAGAGTAGGGCTGAAGACCCTATGCAAAAGCACCCTTTTTCCCCTAGGGAAAAGGGGCCTTTTCCCCAATTTTTTTTGTGGGGATGGGATGAGGTCTTCTTAGAGAGCCTCTGATGGGTCACAAACTCCACCTCGATATCAGCAGCTTTGTCAGCCATGGGTTTGCCAAAAAGGTTCTCACCGGTACAGGTGACATCGAGCAGTTCGTCCTGGACCCACTGCTCGAGGTCGGAGGATTGCAGACAGGCTTGTCACCAGGCCCCAATGCTGGATGCCACAACTTGAGCCATCGACTCAAAGCAGTCATAGGCGGTCCGGGAGAGGAACTTGGAGCAGTGCCCTCTCCCCCGAGGTCAGGATCTGGAACTGGTGGAGGGGTTCCCCGATGAGGCCTGCTGCAAACCCCAACCAGTGCCTTTAAGAACATGCCTATATAAAGTTCATAGGCCTGGATATGGCAACCCAGCATCTAGCCCTCATAATATTTGCGCCCAAGGGTGTCGAGGGCCTGGGCCTCCCTGCAGGGAGGAATGTAAGAGTGAGCTTTCTGGATCTTGAACTTCTGCATGGTCGACTCGACAACCACGGAGTTATGCGGCAGCTGGTGTTTGTGAAATCCCAGCCCCTTCCTGATGCGGTACATAGCTTTGAGCCGATGGCTGATTATGGGCATCGACACGTGTCTCTCTCATTCAGAAGTGCAGCCTCTCGAGGATCGGCAGTATGGACACCGTGAGGGTTTCTTTAGGTGGCGTCCCATACTGGAGAATCTCCATCTCTTTGATTCGTGGGTTCTCCTCCTCCTCAATTTGCACCGAGGGGGCCTTGGCCATATCCCTGATGAAGTCATGGAAGGCTATGTCATCGGGAGGACAATGGCATCGAGGCGCAGGGAGGAGACAGATCTGAGGGAACGTCTCGGTGCCTTCTGGTGTCTAGGGATGCCTCATCTTCCATCTCCCACTCGGAGTCTGCGACTTCTTGTGTCGAGGCTGGTGCCAAAGGACCAACGGCTAGTGAAGGACCTAGGGTCCAAACCACAGACATTGGCTGGCAAGGACCAGATACCTGACGAATGGGACCAGAACCTCAAACGGCACAGAGGACTCTCTCGAGGCAGAGGGTGCTCGATGCTCGGCTCGATGACCAGAGACTACCTCAAAGTTGAGGGTCTGGACGTAGGGGCAAGATGAGGCAGAAGAACCGGCCATCATTGTCTGCTGCAGGGTCAGGATAGCAGTGATGTTCTGCTCCAGGGCCGCCATTCTGGTCTCTAAGCCAGAAGGCTCCACAGCTTTCAGCGCGGGCACCAAGGATTTTGGACCTGGCGCAGGCACTCTAGAGTGTGTTCCCTCGACGAAGACTACGGCAACGAGGAACCTCACACAGTCTCCGCCGGCCAAGAGATCCTTCTTGAAGACCTTGGTGGGGCGCTTCTCGGAGTTGCCAAAGTCCCTCAGAGAAGTTTTACCAGATTTCTCCAGTGCAGCCTCGGTGGACTTCGATGACTTCTTCTTTTCTGGCTCCGGGGTCTTCTTGGCGTTATCGCGGCCGCAGGACTCAGAGGACACCCAGGTGTCACGGGATATGCTGGGCTTGAACCTCGGTGCCAGGGAGGCAGGTGCCAAATCAGATCTGGGGAACAACTTCTCCTGCAACTCTGACATTTTCTTATTCAAGCTGCTGTCATGGTCTGGGTCCAGGCAGCACAAGCATCAGTCATGGGTGTCAGTAATGGACAAGGTTTGACTGCAGCGGTCACACTTTATGAAACCACCAGCAGACATGGTGGGAAACCACTTGGACAGGGTCGATGAACCCTGGGCGAAAAAAGGCGCTAACACTGACTGAGAGAGAACTCGAGAAAAAGGGGGCAGAGAATGGTGCCAGAAGGCACCGACTTGAGGCAGAAAGAGAAACCAGTACACCTACCAGAAAACTAACTTTTAGGAACCGTTATTTTTTTTAAAGGATTTTTTCAGGGAAACAGGACACACGTCTGTTGTGCTCCACAGAAAAAAAGGAGACTGAGAAAGATGCCACCCTTGGGCAGGAAGGGGACCACGCTTGCATGGTGGCATCTCCCAAAGGCTTTCTTTGAAAGTTGGGGAGATGCTTCTGTGCTTGCTCCGTCGACTCTGACAACTCTGATGTCACACATATGTGAGGACTGACTTCCTGCTTGTTCCTGGATAAGAAAGCTTCTGAACAAAGCCCCAGCAGGGGGAGAGCTGAGGTAAGTGTTGAATGCAAATGGAAGCAGGCAGATTCCACAGAAAGTGTCCTAGTAAGGCAAGGCAAAAAAAATTAAAACTTTAACTACCTGGGAGACCACGTGATGCGGACTGGATGAGGGTCGCATCCTGAGCGTGTCCTGAAACCCCGACCAAAAACCGGCGATTTAGCACCGTGACAAATTGCACCAACCTGTCCAGAAGTCACTCAAAGTGCTTCGAAGTGCCAGTGGACTTTTGTGCAGCGGTGGGGGAGACTAAAGTGCATGGCGACGGCAGTAAAAGCACTTCGGCGAGACCGGGAACGGGGGGCCGGCCAAAGTAAGATGGCGGACCCCGGCTCACTGCCGGCATCACCCAAGTCGCCTACCACACTGGAAGAGATGTCCGCGGCGGTAGCGACGGCTCTGCTACCCCAATTCGACGCTCTCCACAGCAAGATGGATGGACTGCAGTCCTCGGTAGATCAGCTAAGTAACAGGCTGCGAGAGGCCGAGGACCGCGTGGGAGCGGTGGAAGAGACGACGGGGATGCTAATTGCAGAGGTGGCAGGCCTAAAATCTCGGCTATCTCAACAGGAAGCCAAGCTGGATGACCTGGAAAACAGGTCAAGGAGAAACAACTTGCGCTTTCTAGGGATCCCTGAATCTGTTGCAGACAAAGATCTCAGAGGCTATCTAGACGACTTGGTCAAGCAGCTTGTGGGAGCAGAAGAGCTTGGCGGGACAGTGTATATTGAGCGGGTGCACCGGGTCGGCACTAAGCAAACGCGCGAACCCTCGCCCCCGCATTGTATTAGCTAAGTTCCTGCACTTCCCGCAGAAGGAAACAATCCTCCGAGCAGCTCGGCAGCAGGGGAAAGTGGTTTATAATAATACTCAGCTTCGTGTGGCTCCAGATTACTCAATGGCGGTAAGCAGGAAACGGCGGGAATATGCCCCCCTCTGTGGACAGCTTATTGCGGCCGGGATCCGATTTTCAGTACAATATCCGGCTAAGCTGCATGTGTTTTGCGACGGAGCTCACCGCACATTTGAGTCGGCGGAAGCTGCGGAAGAGTATGTGCAACGGCTGTGCACCCAAAAGCAGGCTGCATCGGCACCTTCATCATGAAACCCTTGGGAGCCAGTTGTGCTATGCTGCTAGGAGGAACTCTTGTAAGTGAAAGAACCTAGGGAACGGCAGTGATACACTGGACATAATATGTAGCTACTTAAGAGATACTAAAAGCACTGTCCTCCTGGGGTAACTTTGTGTCTCTTTGCCTCTTACTGCAAAGTGAACCGCTCTTTATATAGTACTGTAACAAAGTTACTTGTTCTGTTTAAATTTGTGTCTATAAGTTATTGCTGTTTAGACTTCAAGGTTTAGTGTTAAAAGGGTTTATATCCCACTGCTGAAGGGGCATATCCTGTATAGACCCTCAAGTTTCAGTGGGCAAGGGGAGTCAGCATGGCTCCGATTGTTGTTGGGGGTGGGGGGGCGGCCCGTAGTAGAGAGAGAAGGAGGGTTTACCCGAAGGCCTGGAGGCGGGCTGTGGCTCGCGAAGACCAGCCTGCCGGTACACTCTGAGGGGACGCGGTCCCAACACATCGCGGAGTGCCACAGCTGCGGTGCTTGGCCGGCGGGGAGGGTGTAGGAATGGATCTGGGGGCGGAGGGGATTGCTGGTGTGGGAGTTGGCCGGGCTCGACCTCGGTGTGGTAGTAGAGCTATGCCCTACGAGAGTTAGAGGTCGGCCGAACTCCTTACCGGCAGGCAGGCCCCGAGGTGGCAGATGGACCCACAGGGTGAAAAAGGCGGACGGGGGGAAGGTCATGGCCAGTGGTCCCTGCAGAGGGGGGAGGGGAGAACGCCCCGCCGAGGTCTAGTCCATCGGGTTTGGTAGTCATCAGGCATTGGGAGGAAGATATTGCTCCGCCGTGAATAACAGTGGAGAAATGTAGGTTTCTGGCAGGGTGGGTGACTTGCAGAGCAGGGGGAAGGGTCACGCTCGGAGGGGTCTTGGGAGGGCTACCGGGGTAGGGGTAGGAGTCGGGAGTCCTGTGGAGAAGAGGAGTAGTTTGGAGGGGGGGATAGGAGGGATAAGGAGAAGGGGAGGGTTAGAGTTGTGGTAGGGAGAGATAGGAGAAGGGTTAGAGGTGGGGAGGGGTAGTGGGTATAGGGGGAAAAGAGAAGGGTGGGGGAGGGGGCATCGCATTCTGAACTTCATGCAGAGGCAACATTTAAACTGTGTTGGCAAACATAGGAGAGGGCCCCAGGCTGGGGGGGTCCCTCCAAACATGATGTGCTGGCAGTTGTGCCGTAAAACTATCGTGTTGATCTGAGGGTAATAACTTGGAATGTTTGTGGGTTGGTTAGCCCGATAAAGCGATATAAAATAATAAAGGCATTGGCTAGGCAACGATGTGATATTGCGCTGCTCCAGGAAACACACCAAACAGCTGAAGAACATGCTAAATTATGTCGGGATTGGGTTGGTCAGGTGTGGGGGGCGCCTGCACTGGGGAAGAAGGGGGGGTGGTCATTTTAATACATAGACGGGTGTGCGCTTCACGATGCAAAGTCAGGTGGTGGACCCCAATGGGAAATTTCTGCTGCTAAAGGGCCTACTGGAAGATCGGGAGATAATACTGGGAGATGTCTATGGTCCCAATTTGCTGGATCGGGAGTTTTTGATCGCATAGCTGCTAAAGTGGAACAGTTGCCCGATGTGCCTCTGCTACTGGGAGGGGACCTCAACGGGGTGTTAGATGTGGGCTTAGACACCTCCAGCGGCCGAGGGACTCGAGACAGAGTGCTTGGTTCCCAAGTATTGCAAACGTTTTCGGGTGCGACTAGGCCTGATAGATCCCTGGAGACTCTTAAATCCCTCCGGGAGAGAATATACTCACGTCTCGCGGGCGCATGGGACTAGTGCGAGAATAGATTATCTTTTGCTTTCCACAACCACTTTTGCGCAAGTGGAAGACGCACAGATAGGCCCTTTAGAGATTTACGACCACGCGATGGTTTGGATTGAGGTGCAATGGGGGGGTGGAACTGGAGCATCTCGGGTATGGCGATTCCCAATTGAGCTCTACAAGGATAATCAGTTCCGGCAATTTCTGGGCCAGCGTTGGCGTGCCTTTGAGCTTAACCACGAGGCACACAGAGAGGATCCGGAACTGGTATGGGAAACCGCCAAGGTGGTGCTGAGAGGCGATATAATCGGGTATGTGGCTCGGCGGCGACGACTGTTGGCAGAACAAATTGTTCGACTGGAGCAACAAGTGTCTCGAGCGAGAGTGCTCAGTGGTCATACACCTACAGTGGCTAATAGGAAAAGGCTATGGGAACTTCAGGTAGCATTAAATGAATTGCTTCACCAGAGAGCTAAGAAATCTATGCAATATTATAAATTTAGATTGTATTGTTTTGGCGATAAACCGGGGAAGTTATTGGGCCGCTGCTTAAAGGGTTCGAGAGGGGGGAGGGGGGTGGCTGCCCTCCGAGATGAGCGAGGAAAACTCCAACAGAACCGGGAGGTGATTAGTGCTTTATTTAAAGGCTTCTTCCAGCAGCTGTACTCCGCAGAGGAGCACAACCCCTCTAATATGAAGGACTATTTACAAGGGTTGAAACTCCCAAAGGTGACAGACACCCAACGGGATCAGTTGGGGCAACCGATAACCCTACAGGAGGTACAGTCCGTGATTACAAGAGCCAGCTGTTATAAGGCCCCGGGCCCGGACGGCTATGGAGCTGAGTTTTACAAACTCTTGTCCGATTGGGTGAGCCCCCTGTTAGTGGACACCTACCGTCAGCGAATAGAGAGAGGCAGTAGAAGATGGGGAGAGAATCAGGCCTATATTACGCTAATACCTAAGCCAGATAAGGACCCGCTGCAAGCGGCCTCCTATAGACCGATCTCTCTGTTAAATTTCGACGCGAAGCTGTTGGCGAAAGTCTTGGCAGAGCGCCTGGCGGGATTACTGAGTGACGTTGTACACGAATCACAGGTGGGATTTGTACGGGGCCGGTATGCAGTCCGAAATATCCGACGCATACTAACATCTCTAGAGTGGGTGCACGGTCACCAAATGCAGTCCCTCCTGGTGAGTTTCGATGCAGAAAAGGCATTTGATAGAGTCGATTGGAAGTATTTGGAGTATCTGTTGCCATTATATGGGTTTGGACAGGCTTTTTGTGCCATGGTGAAGAGTTTATATTATACTCCGACAGCCAGAGTGCTCTGTAATTGGGTCTTATCAGCCCCATTCCCGTTCCAGTTACATAGGGGCACGAGGCAGGGCTGTCCACTATCCCCCTTATTATTTGTTTTGTCTTTAGACCCCCTCATACGGCGTATTGAACAAGACAGGCAGATACGGGGAATTGAGGTGGGTAACCAGGGTTTCAAGTTGTCGGCCTTTGCCGACGACCTGCTGGTGCATTTACAGGCCCCGCGAGAATCTCTTCCGCATTTGATGGACGAGTTCCGGAGATTCGGTAGTTTTGCCGGGCTGAGGATCAACGCGGCTAAATCAATAGCCCTGGATGTCTCAGGGCGGTTGCGGGATAGCTGGGGGGAGACTTTTCCCCTGAAATGGTCAGATCATAGGGTTAAATACTTGGGTATTGTCTTGACGAGGTTACCGCAAGAACTCTATCACTATAATTTTGAAAGTGTCCTATCTGGGATGCGGCGTCAACTGCGAGCCTGGAACCCGCTACCATTATCACTGCTGGGAAGGATCGCAGCAGTTAAAATGGTGATTTTACCTCGTATTTTGTATTGGCTCCAAACTTTGCCGGTGTGGCTGCTGCGACGGGATCTGCTTCGAATGGAACGGGAGATTCAGGGGTTTCTATGGAAGGGGGCCGGAGCGCGGATCCCGATGTCACGCATGATTGGTAAATGGCGTAGTGGAGGCCTTGGGCTCCCGGATATACGACTCTATGCCCTGGCATGCCAAGCGCGACATGTTGGGGATTGTTTGGGGGGAACGGAGGTATACACACCAAGGGACTTGGAGGCAGCCTTCGTGGCGCCCTTCTCCCTGGTGGGGGTTCTACATGTGGACAGTGCCCGACTGCCGGAGCGCCTCACACGTAATATTATGCTAACTGCGCTGCGACGTACATGGCGACAAATAAATAGCTTCTGGCAACGCAATTGGCAGGTGTCCAGCTGGCTTCCTATACGTGGCAATGTACACTTTGTGCCCGGTTCTGATTCTAGAGCGTTCCAGATCTGGCATAGACAGGGAATGAGACATATAGGACATGTCGTCGACCTCTCGGGCAAATGCAAGTCGTTCTTGGAATTACAAGAGGAATATCGGCTGCCCCCTACACAATTTTACGCTTACCTTCAGCTTTCTCACTATGTTGCGACGTTGCCTAGGGAAGAATTGGGGGTGGACAGGTCGGCGCAGATTATCGAATTGTTCGACCTGGGGGGGGATGCACCTCTGACGATAGCTGGGCTGAAGACTCGGCTAGAATGCTTTGTGGTTCAGCGGATTACGGGAGAGTTGAGACGGCTTGGGGTAGTGAACTGGGGCGGGAGGTACTGCCAGGCACGATATGCAAGGCGGTGGGGCGGATAGTGGAGTTGGTAGAGGGAGCGCGATGGAGGGAAATACAGTATAAGGCCCTGACTCGGGTGCATTTCTCGCCGAGACGAGCGCTGCGGAGTCATATCACACAAGATGGGTCTTGCCCTAGGTGTTCTCAGCCCTTGGCCACCTTAACCCATATGTGGTGGCAGTGCAGGCGCATCCTCCCCTACTGGTCCCATATTCGCAGATATATTATGAGATTATTGCAGCAAAGGTTCCCCTGGACCGGACCCCTGGTCATGTTTGACCAACTACATCAAACTCTACCCACAGGGAGATGGGCAAGATTACTGGTACAGAAAGCATGTTTGGTGGGGAAGGGCCCGATACTACATAAGTGGAGAGATGGTGACCCCCCTACGTTCCTGGAGTGGCGCAATGGCTTCCATCAACTGATGCTGATGGAACGATGGAGGGCTCGGGGCTCAGTGAAACGATGGGCCACCTTTATGTTAATCTGGGACCCATATATACAGAGCTTAGGCCCTCGCTGCCGGAGTGAAGTGGTCAATGTGGGCTACTAACAGCCGGGAGCTTGGGGGAGAGGAGGGGACAGCGAACTCTTAGAAGGGGTACTGTGGTTTGAAGTGGAGCTCGGGATGCGATGCGGGGGGGCGGGGGTGGGGGGGTGGGGGAGGGGATGGGGAAGGGAGGTTGGGGTTTTATGAAAACTGGGGGAAAACTATTTAACCATAGCCAGATACAGTTGTATATTGTACGTGGATCTCGACATAACTGTATATTGCATGCCCTCAGCAGAGATAAGACTCCACTCTGCTGTGGCTTACTGTTTGTACCTTTACTGGATGTTATGTTTATGATGGTTAATAAATAAAATATTCAAAAAAAAAAAAACTTTAACTACCTGCAAGACAGGCCTTGTAGAGGAATAGGGAAAGGGAGAATAAAGAAAAAGTACTCCTAAATGTGCAGTCAGATAGTACTAGTCAGAGAACAGAGGCAATAAAGTGTTGAAAAGAGAGAGACAGTACTACAGAGGGTAGGAGCTGGGTAAAGAACAGACAGAAGATAGAACACACGTTGACATAACAGAAATATAGACAGAATAAATAAGCTAGATTCTAAACAGGCACAGGAAAATGCCTGGGATCTTTCTCTATGTAGGTATAGCACAGTTACTTACCTGTAACAGGTGATCTCTGGGAACAGCAGGAATAAGTCTTCACATACGGGTACGTCGGTACCGACGGAGTCTGCGCGGTAACGCTCCCCAGTGTCCAAAAAGAAAGCCTTTGGGAGCATCCCACACGCATGCGCGCTGCCTTCCTGCCTAAATACTTCCCTCTCATCAGTTGGATTTGTAGCTGAGACCGAAGGAGGGAAGTAGACAAATCAGAAAAAGAGAGAGAGAGAAAGAGAGCAACTCCTAGGTGAGGTGGGTGGGTTGTGAAGACTTATTCCCGCTGTTCCCAGAGATCACCTGTTACAGGTAAGTAACTGTGCTACCTCCAGGAACAAGCAGGAATGAGTCTTCACTTATGGTGACTCCCAAGCTAAGATGCCTGGAGGAGGCCCCAGCATGTTGCAAATCCGATGGATGGGCAATGCTTATCCTTTAGAACACCAGGCATCTAAGGGATGGAGGGTAGGAGTTGAATTGGAAAAGAAAAAAGGGGTGCTGTGGAACAGCTTGACTAAACAAGGTATCCAGAGGGGGGCCCTTGTGTAGATCATAATTGTTAGAAAAAATTGAATCCCAATTTTCTAATGTGGATCTCACTCAAAATATTGCAAAAGCATTCGTTGAGGCCAATATGGGTCTGTAATTGAGAGCCAGTATATTATCCTCAAAGGAATTCCCTCACTGTGAAGTAGAGGAAAAATAAATTTTGCAATACAGGAAAAGATAAGAATTCTTGATGGCTAGAACTAACCCTAGAATAAGAAATGGGGAAGTTTAATGGGGTTGGACTTTAGAGAACTAGGTAAAGCTTCTGTAAAGTCCAAGTTTGAACTCTTTGTCCTTGGAGCAGAATAAGGCCCTAGGCAAGAGTGGAGACAAATCTGACTGGTTTGGATGAAAAGGTAGAAATACCCCTTACAGAAAAAAGGGGTAGGTCTTTAAGACTCCTTTTATCCAAAAGAAAAAATAGAAATTACACTTACCTGGTAATTGTCGTTCCTTGAGTTACGACAGTTTAGTCCTCTACTTCTGGGTTGTGCACCTCTTCCTGCAGCTAGGAGACTGGGCATGTCAAAGTCGTGACATCACTGGATATAGCCTGCTGGTATCTCCCATCAGCCTCCAGTGTACTATTGACAAAGCAAACTCAAAGGAACAACAAATAAGTAACTATACCATAACTTTAAATAACTCCCCATTCTTCAACCGGAGGAGCCTTTTAAACCGTATCCGTCTTATATTTTCTTTTCTCTCTCTTTTTTTTTTTTTTTTTTTACTTTATATTCATGTCCCCCCTATGCAAACACGCATCCTATACCATCACCTCGTTTAAATAAGAGAAAAGAAAGAAAGAACAGAGAGGGATACTCACTGCGATCTAGAAACTGAAAGGATCTGTCTACTCCTTGAGATTGATGTTTCACTCCGCCTGAAAATAAACTCTGAAGAAATCACACTCCTGGGCGGGAATGAGGACTAAACTGTCGTCACTCAAGGAACGACAATTACCAGGTAAGTGTAATTTCTATTTCCTTATCGTTCCTCCAGTTTAGTCCTCTACTTCTGGGATGTAACAGAGCAGTAATCATTGGGAGGGACCTATCAAGCCAACTCACCACACTGCCGACCCGGAACAGGCTTCCTTTACTGCCAAAACATTTAGGCAGTAGTGGTTACTGAGGAAATGGAGACGACCTGGAAGCTGCTCTACAAATCCCTCCTGGTGGAATGACACGGTGATTCACCCATGAAGCCGCTTGTGCCCTGGTAGCAAGAGTCAGAAAGCCCCCCGGAATCATACAACCTCGCCAGCAAAAAGCCGAGGCAACCACCACCTTAACTCAGTGCGAAATGGCCGCCTTCGCTGCTGCTTCCCCTTTGTGGGGACCTCCAACCAGCACACAAAAACAAAGAAAGGAACATCGCACCCTGCATGTAATGTTTCCTATCGGTGTAAGCTACGAATAAAAACCTCCCCTTCCAGAAAAACCGAGAACTGGAAGAGAAACCAATAGGCTCAGGAGAAAAATCAGAAAACCACCTTTTGGAAGGACAGGACTGCTCGCAAACACCACCCTCTATCCAGAAAGGGTGAAAACGGCTCATTAGATGACAACGCCTGAAACTCCGAAACTCGTCGCACCGAACAACGAGCTATCAAAGCCACTGTCTATAACAGCAAATCCTTTACCGACGCCTGGAGTAAAGAATCAAAGGACTCTTTAGCTAATGCCTCTAAGGCCCAATCGGGATCCCCCGGCGGCACCCGAACTCTCCTTGAGTAGCGCAGTTGGATCCCAACTTAAGGAAACGCTACACATCGATCCGAACACCTAGCGCTATTCCCTTCACAGACTCCTAAAGCCGGAAACAGTCACCCGCTGGATCCACTAAGGAACTGGCCGCTAGTTCCTTCAGACACTGTCCTGCAGAGAACTCAGACCAAGGATACAGACACCTTTGTCGCCCGGACTTGCCGCCGTGAACAGCAGCCTTCCAAAAGGCGCTAAGCATGGACCTACGTAGCAGAAGCAGCCTGCCTCCTTGCTCTCAACAAGACGGCGAAGACTGCCGCAGAATAACCCTTCTATTTGGGCCCCGCCCATACAAAGGCCAAACCGTAGGCGGGCACAGATCCACCTGAGACATTCGTCACGGACCTAGCCGTAGCAGAACGTCCGCTACCGACAACTTCTAGGAAAAGCCTGTCAAGTAGATGAATGAGAAAAGCCTAGTACGGCCGTCTCGCCCAACCGGGTGCTACCAAGAGCACCTTTCTCCGAAAGCCCCGATACGCCAACTAGTTGCCCTATGAGAGCCCATGGGGAAAGGACAAGACAGACTTAATGGGAGCTTACTGACCCTCGACTGGGACGAACCATCAGCTGCCCCATTCCTCCACCAGAGAGACCTCTGGGTGAACCCCAAGGAAGCCAATAATATTAGCTAGCGCTTGAATCAAGCCATAATGCACATTTGCCCCATAAAGCAAATCAGGCTGTAGTCGATTCAACTCCCTGATCCTTTCCTGTTCCAGGCGAGTAGACTGCCGTAACACTGCGACCAGTGGAAGCATGCTCTCGCCTCCCCAGGCTCCAAAAATGGGAGCTTGTAAGGCCAGAGCAATGCCCCCAACGATCGCTTCAGTGAACCATCTACTTTCCCATCTTGCGATAAAGAAGATTGCTAGGGCTCTGTTCCATACAGTGAGTCCGCACACCTTGGAAGTGCAAGGTGTGCACCCAGCCACGTGGTACCCAGGCGTGCCCCTGCTTAGCCTCAAAATGTCAATCAAGAACAGGCGAATTCAGGACAGCTGAATACTTTCTTTATTTTCCTTCCTTCTTTATTTATTTATTTTTACAAAGACACCTCTAAACCAAAAATGCCTTCAGCATATGTTAAGAGACGCTCTTTCCGTGCCAACAATATGAAGTAGAAAGAACTCCCAAACACAAGCATACTAATCCACGGCCGTCCTGCTAAAGTAACGCCCCATTCCGTCTGACTGCACAAAGATGGACTTTATATTTTAAGTTCAACTAGCACCTGGTGATATGAAATACAGCTCTCATTCTGCAGTGTCAATTGAGTCAGCAATAAAGAAGCCTAGAAACTGCAGACAAGTTCCCATTATACCACCTGGTAAAGACTCCACTTTTAGACCACTGAAGCGAAAAAAGCATGCGAGCGTGCCTTGTGTCCTGCCAGCAGCTGATCGAATTGAAGGGATTCAGTGTATGCAGGGCATTGTCCAGAGAACGCAAGGCCCCTCCTCCAGGCTGACTCCACATTCACAGTCTAAACCGGCAGTCAACTTGGCTGATGCCGATCAGCGCAGAAGCCATCCTGTAAGTCCAGCATATGAAGTATGCCTATTAGAGTCTGAGCCGCTGCCATTGCTGCTAGAGAACTAGCCTAGCTGTTCTGGCCCCCATTAAGGCATTCACTGAACACTAGCAGAGACTCTCCGTACTGGAGAACCTCTGATAAATGGAATGGGAGCATAGATAGCTCCAAAGGCCAGAGTTCTATTTCGCAATCCCTCTCCGCTGAGCTACCTTTTCCATATGTAAAATTAAACCCCATATAGCCAAAATTAAGACATTACAAATCTACCGTAAAATCTTATAATTTGGCAAAGTCAAACTAAACTGGAACATTTTCCATTAAGAAACCACACAACTATAAAATTCTTCCCATGACATAATGCTTATGGCAGAGCATTCCACATCTGTGGACTGGCCATGGCGCTCACCCAAGCACCTGTTACAACTGTCCAAGAGAGTTATCACCATAATTCCTTTTGACCTGAATAGGTTTACAGCGGAACATAGCGCTATATCACAGCAGCTAAGCCAAAATATTATCCTACCATATAAATCTACTTTAACGCTGTATAGGACCTTATATGGATAGCGGAAGGAGATTCTGGTAAATCAAGATAGCTATGCCCTTTTTTTTTTTTCGTTTTTTTTTTTTTTTTGTTTAAGATAGGACTCCAAAAACCAAGTTTCCGCCAACTCCAATGAAATCAAAGCAGATCCGCTAAAATTACCCAAACTGCTACTATAGCTTTGCAAGAAGCTACCAGCCCCCGCTGCACCCAGTGGTCCTTACCCCCCTTATCCTGGGAGATTCTGCATTGCAGGAGGCGTTGCCCACCCCCTGCCAGCCTACTGCATCTGCCAGGGAGCTGAAGAGCAAAATAGAAAGTACCCCTGGAAGCAAACAATGTCCCATCCTTGGGATCCAGGCGCAAAAGGTAAAAATCAAAAGTAAAATCAACAGTGTTAGCTAAAAATGAACAAGGCTATCTCTCACTAAAGCGAGTTTCTTTTTCTTTTTGAAATCCCACCGAAGTCCATGGGACCCAAGCTTTCGAACACAGCCCCTGACGCTGTGCATTAACCGCAACCAGAGAAATGAAATGAAACCCTGCTCTAGTAATAGATGAGAATTTCTTGGGAAGGGCCTGCTAAGTGTTGCTATGAAACCCACAAGCACCTCACCAGGCCTCCCTGCAGTCAGAGAAATAGCAGTGGGATACACCGACCGCCTTGCAAATGGAGGTCTGAGAGGTTGTTGCCTGTGTGAACCTGATGAGTAATATGATATTGTATGGTACCACTCATCCCCCAGGGATGGGGGCACTGAATACTTTATGTGATTCATGAGCAGCGCTGTCATTCGGTGGCCTTTAGGGCAGCACAGCCCGACCAATGATACAGAAATTAAGAGCTTTAAATCTTGGTCATATAAACTGGATTCTCAGACCTTACATCACTTCACCGAGGCTCTGTGGTGATTTCTTTCCTGATCTGCAGATAATGGCGGCATGCACTGTCATAGAAAGGCACTATTGAGTGTACCAGCTGCCCTCTGGTGGCCATAGACCGTAGCACAGGCACTTCCCGGTTGGCAGTTTAACTGCCAGTCTATTTTTGTACATTCTAAGGTTTGCTAAACCTGTCCCTGTGAATTTTGGGCAACTTTCACTATAGACTACATAAAGGCACACTTCTAGGCTTTCCCTCCTGCAAACTACAAGTTAGGGCTCTGCCCTTGAACCTAAAAGCTGGCAATTTGCCTAATATCCTGGGCCTGAACAGATGCTCCTCAGAGACATGATTAGGAGGGAAAAAACATGTGCTATCAGGGATCAATGCCAAAACTGCTGTCCTGTTTTTAAGTTTATTCTTATTTATTCTATAAAGAGGATTGACAACAGTCCCCCTTAATGCTGAGGAACCCCCTGGCCTCAAAAAAAAAAAAAACTACAAACAAAAGAAAGAAACAAACACTAGGCCCAAAAATTTAGCTATTCTGCCTGTTTTCCTCACGCAGGCAACTTTCGCGATGCGGTCCAAATACCTAGAGAGGAAATGGCCGCCCCTTCGCCAATGAATTTTGGCGCCAAGAACAGCTGCTGCTGCAAAAATGAGGCCTCAGCAGACCAACAGAGCCCGAAGGCCTTACCTGCAGGGCCAAAAGCCACACAGCCTGCTCCTACCTCCTTGAATTCCTCCGATCCTCAAGCTGCGCTGATGTGCCTGGCAGCCGCAGCGAGGATCGCTCAGCCGGTTCCACAGAGTAAAATTAAAATCCCGCAGCAACGGAGAGGCTCCATCTCACACGGCTTCAGTGTGGCTGTACGGGTCCCGGAGCTTTCTCCCGTACAGTCAAGGGAGAGAGATCCGCACCGGCAAATGCCTGCAGCAAGTGAAAATCACTGACAAGGAGGGAAGGCGAAAGCTGCTATTAATTTAAGGAGCCAGGCTCAAATTTAAAATTACTGTAAATAAGGAAATTTGCTCCTAACCAAAGGGAACTAATCCCTGATTGCCAATTAACCAAAGGTAACTGAATTAAAAGTAAAATTAAAAGTAAAGGTAAAAATCAAAAGTAAAATCAGAATAGAATTTGTCACACTAAATGCTCCTTATCTGTTCCCCCCCCAAGTGAGCCCAGAAGCTAGGCTATGTCCTCCTGCTGCAAGGAGACTGGACACACTGGAGGCTGATGGGAGATACCAGCAGGCTATATCTAGTGATGTCACGACTTTGACATGCCCAGTCTCCTAGCTGCAGGAAGAGGTGCACAACCCAGAAGTAGAGGACTAAACTGGAGGAACGATAAGGAACAGATATTTGTATTAGGCGTTGGGCCTCAAACTTCTTGAAGATCAGTAGAAAATCTTTCATAAGTGATGTCACTTATGATAAAGACTTTACATGAAGAGCTTCAGATGTAACGTAACCGAAAAGGTTACGGTAAGAAGGTATTTCCCAATTTACCAGAGAAAATGGTTGTCCATTAAGTTTTATGATATGCTGGGACAGCATTAATATGGACAGTAAACAAATATTTGAAAGTCAGATATTGTATAGAGATTGACTCAATAACAAGAAGGATTAAAACCTGAGAATATTGATGGAGAATCTCTGCTTGGTTAAAAATGGAAGAACTATAGGGAATGTTTCGTCGAAACTGGTATTATGTTCTTCACTTACAAGGAGAGGACTAGATTTCTTTAAAAGATCTAGGTTCTGAATAACCAGATCTGGAGACCTACATGAAGGGGAGCAGAGGAGATCCTTAGTCTTAAGACAGCAAGTCTGGATCCTTCTATAACTTCAGGTAGTAGCTGGAGAAAAGACGCAATATAAGGAGATACCATGTTTGCCCCTCCATGAGGGCAATATGAGTATCATGCATTTTTTTTTTATTATAAGCTACAATGAAGTATAGGGAATTAGAAGGAAAGTAGAAATTAAGGACCGACTGCAGTGAAAAGAATGCATCCCTGTTGTAGGAGTTCCAGTGAAATGTGGAACAACCCAGGGAATTGTGTAATTTTTTACGCCTTCATGTGGTCTAAGCCCTGGTTAGTTTTCCTTAAAAGAAAATTTTTAAGGAAAATGGTAAGAGTAGGAACAAACCAGTCATGTAGGAGCATGACTGGGCAGAGTCTACCAGCTGAAACCCTCTTAACCATCTGGAAGCTACCTGCTAGGAGTAGCTCCTAGGCTCTCTGGCAAGGCCCATAGTTGCAGAGCTTCCTTATATAATGGCAGAGAGCATGTTGTAGGTTGGTTAGATCTGGCTGTTTAATTGCCAGTGTGCAACCTAATCTATTCTGTTGGAGCCAAAAAGAAATGAAGATGGCTAAGAATAGTAGACAGGCCTGATGCCTGCAACAATAAAGTGTAACCTCTCTTGGAGTTATCTGTTATTAAGGCAGCAGAAAAGTAGGTTCTATAGGTTGGAGAGGACCGACAGACATAATTTGGAGTGGTAATGCTCAATTTCTGTTTGATAAGCTGCCTTAAAGAAGTATCTGAGATACCTAAGAATGCTAACAGAGATTAAAGAATTCCGCAAAAAATTGAAAACCCATCTATTCACAATACACTACAATAGTAAAGACATCCACTCAAAAGAATTAGATAAAGGCTAACCATTCTTTGTCTGACATCTCACTACAACATAAAAAGAAAACTCTCCCTATCAGATTCTGAACTTCTCTCCATGATTATACCCCACATAATGTCTATATGTAAATAATGTATATAAGTTGCACTGTTCTGTGCCATTCAGTTTAATATTACTCTGTTTATTTTATATTGCTTATAGTTATCTGATGTTATATGTAAAACAAACTATGCTTTGTTGAATGTTGTTATCTGTAAACCGCAGCTGAACTATGGAAGCAGCGGTATATAAGTTCTTGTTAAATAAATAAATAACAGAGAAGAAAATGAACCACAAAGGGGAAGAAAACTCTGTATGGAAATTACCCACTGGAGTAGGTAATGAAGAAAAATCCTATGGCTTAGAGAATAAACCCTCCAGTTGATTAGTAGTACTCTTAGAGACTGAAAGTCTGGACTAAGAGGGATAGAAAGTAATCCAGAGTTCAGAGGACTTACAATTTGGTAAGTCTTTGAAGAGGTAGGGTCCCCTTGCGGTTAAAAGTATAATATATCCTCATACAGAAAAACTGTCAAGGTGAAGGGTATAGTTCACCTTGTTGTTAGTTGTTAGTTCTCCCTTTCTTTTAAAAGTAGAAACCTGTTATCTCTAGGGTATGATGGTCCTCAATAGCTCTTGGAGCTAAAAAGATGGATTTCTCTTGTAGTAAGAGATTCATGCCCAGAGTCGAGGATTGAGTCAATGTATGACTGGTATCTCAGCATGGATGAGATGAACCTTAGATGCTTCTGTTAAAAAGAAGTTGGCTCAGAGGTTGTAAACCTCACACAGAAAAACAGAGAATGGAAATATCAGAAACCCTGCGACTGCTGGGCTTGCTGAGGCTGTTGAGGTCTTGATTTTCTTAGCCTGGTTTGATGCTGCCTGTCTTTGGATGGGTAGGAGATGAATAAAACTTTTTTCCCCTAGGGGGATAAAGCTTTTTAGGAGAGTTTTTATTGGCTGGGATAGAGGAAAGTTTTGAAAATCCTCTGACAGTAAGAGCATCAGTGTTTAACTGAGTAGCTTGAAATAAAGCATCTTTGTTAAAGAGATTTTCACCAGTACAAGGAGTATTTCCCAGCCTTTCTTGTACCCATCTGTCCAAGTCTGAAGCCTGGAGCCAGGCTAGGCGTCGTGCTCCTATGGCTATAGCAGAGGTTCTGCTAATAGACTCAAAACAGTCTAGGGAAGCACGATTAAGGAACCTAGAGATATTTTGAGCATGATTGACTAGTGAGAAATAGTCTGCTCTCTTATGCTCTGGAAGGAAAGGGTTCAAAAGCTTTAAGCTCTTTGTGAACTCTTCAAGAGACAATCCCATATAGAAAATATATGAGACAATTCTTGCTGAAAGCATGGATGCCTGGAAGCATCGACGTCCAAAGGCATCTAAAGTCCTAGACTCACGACCTGGCAGATAAGAGGAGTGCTTCTTTGCACTCTTGATACGCCTCATTGCTGATTCTACAACAGAATGATGAGAAAGTTGAGTCTTTTGAAAACCTGGAGAAGGTGGTACTTTGTACCTAGTTTCAAGTGTCTCAGAATGTGGTGATACCGTTAAAGGAGTTTCCCACATCTTTAAAAGTAGATCTTGTAAGATCTGATGCAAAGGAAGCATGATTAGCTCCTTTGGCAACCAGGGGGATTGCAGGGTCTCTGAATCTCCTGGTAAGGATTCTTCACCAGGTATAGAAATGGCAAGTAACCTCGCCATATCAAGCAGAAAAGCTTGAAAAGAAATCTCCCCTGAGGAGGACCCTCTAAAATGAGGGGTAAAGGCTAGACTTGTTGAAGATTCAGCCTTGGTACCGATGGGCTCATCCCAGTCATCGGTATCGGAAGACTTGAAAGAATGAAGCATCGGATTTTCCCTAAATCGATGTCTTCGATACCACCTGAAGTCGGTACCGAGACGAGTCGGTACCGAATCATCCATGCTAGGGTTCGATTCTAGGCTTGGCATCGAAGGAATCAAGTCTGTCGAGGGAAGCATGGACAGTACAGACACCGATGCCGATGTCTGTACCGGTACCGGTGCCGAAGGCGATACCGATACTGGAGGAACGGTCTGCAGCCACTCTAACGGTACCGAAGCAACCGAGAGCACTAGACTACGTTCATCGGTGATGAGTGTTTCATCCATCACCGTAGCCGATGCCGGGGTGTCGGTACTGCTCGAAGCAGCCACAACCACCGAGCATGGCCCAGGTATGTTCAATGAGGTGAGAACCCCGCGAACGACCTGAAGCCCCGTTAATGCTTTGGAGCCCGAAGAGTCCCGCCGGGGCTTTATTGCCAAAATGTCCCCGAGGGCAAAGCCGGAGCAATCTCGATACTGGAAAGGAGATCTACCACTCGAGGACTGGCTAGTCTTTACAGACTTTTGTTTGGTTACCTGATTCTGTGGAGATATTCTAGCTGGTGACATCGAGTGCGATGTGAACCGGGTATCGAACTGTACTCGATTCTGAAGATTTCTTCTGTTTGAACTCCAGCAGGAAGGACACTCCAGTGGGCAATGGTCAGGACCCAAACATTTTAGACACCAAGAATGGGCGTCTAAAAGAATATTTGTACCGCCACATTTAGGGCATTTCTTAAGGGTAGTGGCTGGATTTTCCATAGCGGAAAAATGGAGGCCTAGTGGCCTAAAAACTGTCAGACACTAACAGGAAAAAATTTCTGTCAAAAAGAAGAAATTATTTAGAAAAAACAAAAGGAAAACAAAAGAAAGCACCGGCGGTACCGGTGGCGTCGAGGGAAGGCAGACGCGACCACAAAAAATTAAGAATAAAAAGAAGAATTTTCTGCGGTGACAGGAATACGTCCTGTCGGCTCTGCGGAAAATGGAAAACTGATGAGAGGGAAGTGTTTAGGCGGGAAGGCAGCGCGCATGCGTGTGGGATGCTCCCAAAGGCTTTCTTTTTGGACACTGGGGAGCATTCCCGCGCAGGCTCAGTCGGTACCGACGTACCCATATGTGAAGACTCATTCCTGCTTGTTCCTGGAGATACTGTAAGCAGCTTAGAGTAACTATGACGAGAAAGGAATCTTTGTAAATATGTTTGTTATATACAGTATGCTACTGAATTAGACACTCACATCTGTATATAGGTCTACCTTCTCACCCTGTTATACCTATGTTCAATGTAACAAGTTTTGCTGTATGGAAACCGCTTTGATTACTGGAAAAGGCAGTATAGAAAACCTTTAAATAAATAAAAATATAAAGTACATTTAAATACAATACAATATGTATCCTTCAAGTCTTTTTTGGAGATATTAAAACAAATAACCGCACTGAGAGCGAAGTATCAAAAAAGAGTATTAATACACTCCCACAGTCATTCAATTTCTGAAACTTTCAACATCGATACCTCAACAGGACTAAAATTGCCCAAAAAGGGTCCCGCTCTACAGATTCAATCTTAAAAAGAAAGATAGATCAACCAGTCATGCAAATCTCAGCATTTTACCAAACAGGTGAGAAAAAGCCTCAGGACATTATCACATCTCTCTATGTAGCAAATCATAGTCGAAGGCGAAATAGTGCCTTGTGAAAGTATTCATCCACTCGATGTTTGTCCTGATTTGTTGCATTACAACCTGGAATTAAAATGGAGATACAGGAGTTAGCACCATGTGATTTACACAACATGCCTACCACTTTGAAGGTGCAATATCTCCTTTATTGCGACACAAACAATAATTAAGACAAAATAAAAACAGAAATCAGGAGTGTGCATATGTATTCCTCCCCCAAAGTCAATACTTTGTAGAGCCACCTTTTGCTGCAATTACAGCTGCAAGTCTCTTGGGGTATGTCTCTCTTAGCTTAGCACATCTAGCCACTGGGATTTTTACCCATTCGTCAAAGCAAAACTGCTCCAACTCCTTCAAGTTAGATGGGTTGCGTTGGTGTACAGCAATCTTCAAGTCATGCCACAGATTCTCAATTGGATTAAGTTCTGAGCTTTGACTAGGCCATTTCAAGACATTTAAAAGCTTCCCTTTAAACCACTCCAGTGTAGCTTTAGCAGTATGTTTAAGGTTATTGTCCTGTTGTCTTAAATCTCTGGCAGACTGAAACAGGTTTTTCTCAAGAATTGCCCTGTATTTAAATGCCATTCATTGTTTCTTCAGCCCTGACCAGTCTTCCTGTCCCTGCCAATGAAAAACATCCCATCAGCATGATGCTATCATCACCATGTTTCACTGTGGGAATGGCGTTCTCAGGGTGATGGGAAGTGTTGGGTTTGCGCCACACATGGTTCAATTTTCGTTTCATCTGACAAGAGAACCTTCTTCCATGTGTTTGGGGGGTCTGCCACATGCTGTTGTGCAAACTCCAAACGTGTTTTCTTATTTGTTTCTTTAAGCAATGGCTTTTTTTCTGGCCACTCTTCTATATAGCCCTGTTCTGTGGAGTGTACGGCTTAAAGTTGTCCTATGGACAGATACTCCCATTTCCGCTGTTGATCTTTGCAGCTCCTTCAGCATTATCCTTGGTGTCTTTGTGGCAGCTGATTAATGCCCTTCTTGCCTGGTCTGTGAGTTTTGGTGGGTGGCCTTCTCTTGTCAGGTTTGTAGTGGTAACATATTCTTTCCATTTTGTTATAATGGATTTAATCATGCTCCGTGGGATATTCAGGATTTGGGATTTTTTTTGTTTGTTTTAATAACCAAACCCTAATCTATACTTCTCCACTACTTTGTCTCTGACCTGTTTGGAGTGCTCCTTGGTCTTCATGTTGCTTGCTTAGTGCTGTTGCAGAGTCAGGGGTCTTTCAGAATAGGTATATTTATATTTATTTATTATTATTTATTACAAATTCGTATATACCGCGCTATTTAGAATCAGTGCAGTTTACATTATAACAACATTTGCATTAGAACAAGATCTTTTGCTCACATTATAACAGGGATTGTAACTTGGAGGTAACAGGGTAACTATATACAGATCAAACAAAGGAGCTTATCGATTATTTAGGTTATATTATATAACAGAATCGTAATGTAGTAATCGTAATGTTCTTGATGGTGGATTCTTTGTAAGTCACTGGGGGTTATGTTGTTGTTATGTCAGAAGCTGTGTGGGAGGCGGAGCCTGATGTCCAGCGGGATGGTCGCATAACGCTGAGGCTCCCGAGAGGCCTACTCAGAATCCTGTATTAACACCGGACATTCTTGAATTTCTGCTCTGATCTTACCGGGGCACATTGGTGAGATGGCGGGGACCAAACCTACGCGCCTGGAGTTTGGATCTCCAGCGGCTTCTCACGGCAAACGCTCCAAAACTGAACCCCCGTCCCCGCAGAAAGGGCTGGCTCTACGCGAGGGCCCCGAAATGCAGCAGGAGATCCTCGCAGAGATCAGAGGGGTTAAAGACCTCGTGCAGTCAAACGGGGAAGCACTCCGAGCGCTGCGGGAAGACCTTGGTGTATTGCAAGGCAGGCTAGAGGGGCTCTCCTCGCGTCAGGACAAAATGGAGAGCATATTAGACTCCCATGCGGTCCGGCTGTCCAAACTCGACAAAGTTGAACGTCAGGTGCGGGCCTTGCAGAAAGAAGTGGAAGATGGCAATAATAGAGCGCGCCGCAACAACCTACGACTAGTGGGCATACCGGAGGGAGCGGAATCGGGAGACATGAAGGAGTTTCTATATAAAATCCTCCCTTTTTTGCTCCAAATCACCTTTACCAAAGAATTGGAGATCGATCGCGCTCATCGTGTACCCACAAACATAACGCTCAACAGGAAGACCCCGCGGCCTATCATCTTTCGACTTTTGAGATATCAACATGTGGAGCAAATTCTCAGCGCCTCCCGGGCAAAGGGCCATATGGAGTTTGAGAGCCACAAGATCTCCTTCTATCCTGACTTGGCTAAACCCACGGTTGATCGCCGAAAGCGCTTTCTGGAATTCCGGCCGAGGCTTCAACAATTACAAGCACGCTATGGCCTGATGTACCCGGCCAAGCTCCGAGTCACGCTACACAATCAGACAAGAACATTTGAGGACCCTGATCTACTAGCGGAGTTTTTGGATGCTAAAGAAGCCGACTTGATGCGCTGACTTCCAGAGTGTTCCTACCAGTGTTCTTATATCCGCTGTACCCGCCATTTTGGATTAGCCACGGTTCAGCAAAGAGTCTGTCGAGGGCGGCTTGTTGCCTTATTTTGATGATATTTGTGACCCGACTCCATCTACCCAGAGTAGCCTCGATGAATATCAGAGACAGTGTTAATTATGGACTCTGGTGTTTCTTTTCTTTTTTTTTTTTTCATGTCTTTATCCTCCTCTCTAGGGCCTCCTCCCGCAGACATATGGTCGCCATATTCATTGGGGGTTTTGCTTCTTCTCTAAGTTACTTTGGTACATGCTTTTCAATATGGGGTGTATTAGCCAGCATACTCGGTGATTATGTCATTGCTGTACAGATTCTGCTTATGTTGTATGTTTTCAAGCGCCCTTACCTAAAATGTCTATTACCGATTGATGGCACCATGTAAGATTTTATCATTGAACGTAAAAGGCATCAATAACCCGATAAAACGGAAGAAAATCCTGAGCTATCTAAGTCATGAAGCTGCGGACCTGATTTTCCTCCAAGAAACGCATTTAAATTCGAAGGAAACTCTTAAACTCAATGTTAAACCTTACATGGTGGCAGCCTATTCCCCAGCTGTTTCTAAGAAATGTGGGGTTGCCATACTGGTTAGGAAATCTCTGCATGCTACTATTCTTGCGACTAGCTCAGATACAGCAGGCAGATGGTCCAGGGCTCACCTCAAGATAGGTAACCTTGAAGTTACATGTATATGCCTTTATGCTCCTAATGTAGATGACCCTGCCTTTTTTGCTACCATTGCTCAGGTTGCGCAGGCCTCTGCTAATACTTCCTTGATAATTGGGGGGGATTTCAATTTAGTTCTTGATCCCCTGATTGACAAACAGCCGCCTAGGATGAGTAGTCCCCCCAAGAGTCACACTACGCTTACCTCTATGATCAAAGATCTTGCTTTAGTCGATCTATGGAGGTTACTATACCCCAATGAGCTTGACTTTACCTTCTTCTCTTCCCCTCATAAATCCCAGTCTCGCATAGATTTCTTTCTAATATCAAAACTGTTAGTTCCTCAGGTAGATACTGCAAAGATTCACTCCCAACATATCTCAGATCACGCTGCTATTTCTTTTCAATTACACACCACTGCGCCCCAAGGGAATTCGGGGGCCTGGTTCTTCGATAGAGCCCTATTAACTCAACCAGAGTTCCAGTTAGAAATTCGAGCAGCCATACAGGACTACTTTCACTTTAATCTACCCCAGGACACTGCAAATTGGGCTTGGTGGGAGGGTTTTAAAGCGGCCATTCGTGCAACGATCACTAGTTATCAAATCCGCCTGCGGAAACAACGCAAACAGCAGCTCCTTATACTAGACCAACAAATCAAAGCAGGCGAACGAGTTCTAACTTCACGTACTGATCCATGTGTCTTAGTTCGCTTACAGCGTCTCCGTTTTCAATATAATGCAATCCTCTCAACTGCAGCTTCTCAGAGTATTGCACTTCAGCAAGGGACATACTACCGTGAAAGCAACCGAGCCGGTCGACTTTCAGCCAACGCCTTGAAAGGTCAAAAAGAAGCCAAACGCGTAGCGGCCCTTCGCGCCCCACAGGGAGGGGGCATACTGACCACAGACTCCGATATCGTAGAACTTTTTCGGGATTTCTATACCCGTCTATATCAATCTGAATGTGAGTTCTCATCCGAGACCTTCGAGCGCTTGTTTTCTGGTATTCAGCGGCCGACCCTTTCTGAAGCTGATAGGGATGCGCTGGATGAACCCTTCTCTACTTCAGAGATCCATTCTGCCCTAAAACGAACAGCCTCGGGTCGAGCCGCTGGGCCTGATGGTCTCCCGACAGAATTTTACAGAACGTTCAGTGCAGATTTAGTTCCCTACTTAAAACTTTACTTTACTGCCCTTGCGGCAGATACATCCTCTTTGGGATCCTTTTCTGCAGCTAATGTGGTAGTTTTTGAGAAAGAAGGCAGAGACCCGCTGCTAACCGCCAACTACCGTCCAATCTCCCTACTTAATGCCGATTATAAGATCTTCGCAACGATCTTGGCCACCCGGCTATCTGACAGGATGGCCACCTTAGTCCATCCCGACCAATGTGGTTTTATACCCGGCCGCTCCACCGCTGACAATGCTCGGACCTTGTGCCATGTGCTATCCAGTGCTGCCAATTTAGACCACCCATGGGTGGGTCTTTCCCTAGATGCTGAAAAAGCCTTTGATCGCCTGGAATGGCCCTTCTTATTTGCAGTTCTCAGATGGTATGGCTTTGGGGAGGGCTTCCTCCGATACCTCCAAGTCATGTATTCTCAACCCGTTGCCAGTATTTGTGTAAATGCCATTAAGTCTCGGCCTTTCAATCTTCAAAGAGGCACGCGTCAAGGTTGCCCCCTATCACCAATGCTCTTTGATCTAGCTCTTGAACCCCTCGCCCTCCTTATTAGACAGTCCGCACGTATTCGAGGTGTCCCCTTCAGTCACAGAGAGATTAAACTCTCTGCATATGCAGATGACCTTATGCTCTTTGTATCCCTTGATTCGGTCCCAGCTGTCTTGGACCTGATTGATGGATACTCGCAATTATCGGGCTATAAAATAAACTGGACCAAATCCGTAGCATTCCCACTGAACCGCTGGGTACATGAAGCTGACATGCAGGCCTTTCCTTTCCTTTGGCAATCCCGCATGGTGAAATATCTTGGCGTCCACTACTGTTCTCCTTTAGAAGACACTATTAGTTTTAATGCCAAGGAGGTAGTCTCCAAAGTCCGTGAGCTCACAAATCAGTGGTCTCCCTTATCCCTTACATGGTGGGGACGCCTAGAAACCTCAAAATGATGATAGTCCCCAAAGTGAACTATATTTTAGAAATGCTGCCCTGCTTCCTCCCGCTACACACCTACAAAGACATAGAGGGCCTTCTCGTCCGTTATCTCTGGCAGGGAAAACCACCAAGAGTAGCTAAACAAAAACTACAGTCTGCGAAGGAACTAGGGGGTACCCGATTTCCTGATTTTCTTAGATATCATCAAGCCTTCCTACTTAAACAAGGTGCCCGATGGCTAGCTGCCTCAACAGACAACAGACCAGTTTGGCTTGACATTGAAGAGGAGCTAAGTAGCCCAATTCCGTTGATCCATCTCCCCGGCATGTCCCATCAAGTAGACACACGCCATCCCCCAATGATTGTCGATACTCTTGCGGCCTTCAACACTCTCATTCTGTCACTGGGTCCAAACGTATGTCCTCAGGACGGACTCCCGCTGTGGAATAACCCCAGAATTCAAGTCCTAAATAAAACGATTGCATGGAAACCCTGGTACTCTAGGGGGATCTGGACACCCCAACAACTCTTCTCTGCAGCTCGTTGGAAGACCTTTTCTGATTTACAAAAGGAATTTGCGTTACCAGCGAAACATTACTTTCAATTGATGCAGCTTCAACACTGCCTCAAAAGTGCTCAAATCCTGCCGCCCTCTGCCCCTACTGAGGACGGGCTATTAGAACTAATTCACTCTATTAGTAGTACACATGGGGTAGCCTCTAACTTTTATAAATTATTATGTCAGGGTACCGACACTGCTACTTGTAGAGCTCAACAAGCCTGAGAACGCGAACTGCAAACCACTTTAACCCCTGTGCAATGGAGCGTTTTCTGGAGCAAAGTAGTGCGAGTTTCCCGATCTGCCTCTGTAACCCAAACTCTCTTCTTTTTTGCACATAGATGCTTTTATACTCCAGAAAGAATAGCCAAATGGAACACAACTGCTAGGGACCAGTGTTGGTCTTGCCAAACTGCTGTGGGAACCCTCGCTCATGCTCTTTATGAATGTCCTCAACTGCAGGTTTACTGGGGGCGGGTCTGGGGTCGTATTCAATCTATCTTACACCTCCACGAGCCTCTTTCTTGGAAGATTGTGGGACTCCGCTCAGTGGCGGAGGTCCCCTCTCTTCCTAAGAAGGGTCGCTTTCTCTTTGATTTCATGCTGGGTATAGCCATATGTTTAATCACGAGGAATTGGAAGGATAGCTCTCGAATTACTGCCAATGAATGGTGGAACCTCGTCTGCTTATATAGTAAATATGAGCAGATATCTCGGAGAGCTAATCCCCATATCCAAACTCACTCTCGCTTGTCTAAATGGCAGATGCTCAATGATTATGTACACTCTGCTCATTGCTCCGACATGTCTGTTTAATGTATACTCATCATGTTTCAGATCACCGTTAGGTTTTGTACCACAATAATGTCAGTACACGCCCGTTTTCGGGAATGATTAGTTTCTAGAGAAGAAGCAGGGGGCGGGGGGTGGTCGGGGTTTACTTTGGTGTATGTATCACATTCTATGTATGTATTTGTCTTTTAGCTGTATGTCTTCCTTTCCTTTGTTATAAAACGAAAATAAAGCATTTAAAAAAAAAAAAAGAAGCTGTGTGGGTGAGAAAAGGTGTTGGATATGAGTGTACTAGGTTAGTGTGGGTAAAATAAAGGCAGAATAGGTGATGTTTAATAGCTTTTCTGAATTGCAAGAGGTCAGTAATTGATCTTATATAAGGTGGGAGATTGTTCCAGCACTTAGGAGCATATAGTGTAAATGCTCTGTTTCTAGTTGTTTGGGTACATTTGATGGACTCAGGTGGTATAGATAGCGTATTGTTGGTTGTTGATCTTCTTAGTCTGTTAGTGGGGATACTTGTCAGGAGTGATAAGAGGGATGTGGAAGATATCCAGTTAATTGCTTTAAATGACAGGATTAATGCCTTGTAGGTGACACTGCATTGTACTGGTAGCCAGTGTAGGTCCATAAGTATGGGAGTTATGTGTTCTTTTCTAGAGATGCCGGAGAGAACGCGGGCTGCTGTGTTCATTGCCATTTGAAGAGGATTGAGAGAGCTTTTAGGGAGTCCATGTAGGATGATGTTGGCATAATCAAAGTGTGGCATTACTAGTGTCTGGAATACTGTTCTGAAGTCGTCCGGTGCTAGTAGAGGTCTTAGATGTCTTAGTGTCCGTATTTTGTTGTAAATGGACTTGGTGGTATTCTTTATATGCTCTTTCAAGTTAAGCTGCTGGTCTATTGTAATCCCCAGATATCGTATTACAGACTTGCATGGGAGCTCAGCGTCACGGACTTTCAATGAAGCGGGGGGAGAGAAGTCTTCGTTCCTGGTTATGAAAAGGACGTCAGTTTTTTTAAAATTTATGCGAAGATTCTGGGATAGGAGCCAATCAGTAATTGTATTGAAGCATTCAATAAGTGGAGCAAGGTTTGGCTGCTTAATTTTAAATGGGGCGAAAATCAGTACATCATCCGCATATATAAGACTGGAGATGTTAAAAGAACGGATGATATCACAAATGGGTTGCATATAAATGTTAAAGAGTAGAGCCGACAGGGATGATCCTTGGGGTACTCCTTGTTGCTGATGGAATGGTCCTGATGTTGAGGGACCTATCCGTACTTGCTGCCAGCGGTTCATGAGATAGGATTTGCACCATTCCCAAGCAAGGTCGTGAATTCCCTTTTCCTGGAGGCGAGAGAGGAGTTGTACATGGTTAACAGAATCGAATGCAGCCGCTATATCAAGAAATATGAGCGCGAACCCATTCTCAATTTTGTCAATCCCTCTGGATAATGTATTGATGAGTATAGTGAGTAGAGTCTCTACACCATGTGACTCACGGAATCCATGCTGAGAAGGGTCAAGAGGGGCTGATATGTCAATATGTTGTTGTAGTTGTATTTGAACCACCTTCTCTATGAGTTTGGCTAGATAGGGTATACTTGAAATCGGGCGGTATGAGTCTGTCTTTGCTGGGTCAAGTTTGTTGCTTTTCAGGAGAGGTCGTATGGAGGTTTGTTTCAGTATTTCTGGGAATGTTCCTGTTGAGAAGGAGAGTTCCATGATGTAGACTAGAGGTGAGCTAAGTTCTATACGCATCGATCTGATCCAATGGGCAGGACAAGGATCATTTGGAGCCGTAGTGGTGTTAAGATTGGTAATAAGGTCAGCAATGTACTTCTCTGTCGGAGAGGTGAATTTTGTCAATAGCTGAAGTATCTGGGGGAGGAGGCACGGTGTGGAGCTTTGCGTAAAATTTGTTTTTATAATACAGGCATCATGTGACACTGTTTGCACCCAGGTGGACTCTAATCAACTAATTATGTAGCTTCTGAGGTTAATTGGTTGGACCAGATCTTATTTAGGGGTTTCATAGCAAAAGCGATGAATACATATACACTCGCAACTTTTCAGTTTTTACTTGTTTTTTCATATATGCAAAGTATATTATTGTCATTCCACTTCACCAATTTGGACAAAACTGTTAGGCCAGTTAACATCCAAATGAACCTCCATTTTAATTCAAGGTTGTAATGCAACATGGCAGGACAAAAACCGAGGAGATGAATACTTTCACAAGGCACTGTAAATCATTCAACACTTGCTTAAAAAACTCCCCCCTTTTATTATTTTTTAAATTTTTATTTTTATTTAAAATGGAAGACTGAAAAAGTACTTTTTTATATCTCCAATATTTCTTCAATCAATTTTTATCTATACACTATTCAACAATTACTGATACCCGCTTTACCCACAACATTTAAAAGGTAAAACCACAACAAATAGAGTAGTTACTCACCTGTAACAGGTGTTCTCCAGGAGCAGCAGGAATCGGTCCTCACATATGGGTGACATCGATGCCGATGGAGCCCTTGTGGAGCATTTTCCCAGCTTTCCATGAAAGCCTTTGGGAATGCAGGCACGCATGCGCGGTTCCCTTCCCGCCTAAAGGTGCCATCTTGCTCAGTCAAATGACATAGCTAAAAACAGCACACAAAAATGTAAAAAGAAACTATGTACAACTGCAACTCCCAGGGGAGGAGGGAGGGTTGTGAGGACTGATTTCTGCTGCTCCTGGAGAACACCTGTTACAGGTGAGTAACTATTCTTTCTCCAGGACCAAGCAGGAAGTCAGTCCTCACATATGGGTGACTCCCAGACTGAACAAGAGAACTCCCTCTAGTCCCAGCATCAAAGAAAGGCTTTTCACTGACAGAACCTCCACCGGTAGCCCAACGGAGGGCTGGAGGGCAGGAGTTGCCTAAACCTCAAAGAGATTCCGGAGTACTGCCTGGCTAAAAGCACTGCCCCTAAGGGACTCCCTCTCCAGACAGTAATGGGCTGCAAAAGTCTGGCTTGAGGACCAAGTTGCAGCCCTGCAGATGTCCACCAACGGTACAGAGCGGAGGTGAGCCACTGAGGCAGCCATTGCCCTGACACGATGGGCCGTGACCAGACCCTGCAAAGAAAGGTCAGCCGCCCTGTAAGCCCAGGTGATACAGTCAGCTACCCAGGTGGACAAGGTACGCTTGGACACAGCTAACCCCAAATTATTAGGGTCAAAAGATATGAAGAGCTGAGTAGCTCTTCTATGTCCCTGCGTATGGTCAAGGTAGAAGGAGAAGGCCCTCCTACAGTCCAGGGTATGCAGAACTGCTTCAGCCTGGCTTGCATGAGGCCTAGGGAAGAATGTTGGAAGAACCACCTCTTGGTTAAGGTGGAAAGAGAAGACAACCTTTGGGAGGAACTTTGGATGAGTCCTAAGGACTACCCTGTTCCTATAGAAGCGAGTGTAAGGCCTGTCACAGACCAGGGCCTGAAGTTTACTCACTCGCCTGGCCGAGGTTAGGGCTACTAAGAAGAGTGTCTTTCAGGACAGGAAGCGGAGAGAACAAGTAGCCATCGGCTCAAAAGGTGGGCGAGTCAGTTGCTGCAAGACCACATTCAACTCCCACTCAGGAGCAGGAGGACGGATTGGAGGCTTGAGCAAGAGCAAGCCTCTGAGAAACCGGGACACCAAGGGGTGAACCGAGAGAGAATGTCCTTCCACCAGTGAGTGGTGAGCTGCCAGAGCTGAGAGGTGGACCCGAACAGAATTGGACTTAAGTCCCTGATTTGATAAGTGCAGTAAGTACTGAAGCACTACTGGTACCGCACAGGAGAAAGGATCTTCTGTACGTAGCTGACACCACACAGAAAATCTTTTCCATTTCAGGGCATAGGTTTTCCTAGTGGACTGCTTCCTAGAGGGTAGGACAACCTCCTCAACTTCCTGAGGGAGGCCCAAGGGAGCCAAAACTACCTTTGCAGCCTCCAGGCCATCAAATTGAGAGCTTTGAGATTGGGGTGCAGAAGGGAACCCTAATCCTGAGAAAGAAGGTCGGGTTGCAACCCTAGAGGCAGTGGGGGATCCACTGCCAGCTGAAGCAGACGTGGAAACCAAGGCTGTCTCAGCCATCTGGGAGCCACCAGCAGGACCGAGGCCTTGTCCTGAAGAACTTTGAACAGGGTTCGGGCCACCAAGGGCGTGGGAGGAAACGCATACAGGAGGCCCTGGGACCAGGAAATCAGAAAAGCATCTGCTGCCAGCCGCAGAGGATGCGGTTGCCTGGAGCAGAACTTTGTCAGTTGTTTGTTCGATGGACTGGCAAACAGATCTATGGATGGAAGTCCCCATTTATAGCGCCTCTGCTATGGAATCAACTACCATGCGAACTGAGAGCAAGCAGTGACCTGATGGATTTCAGAAAAAAGCTTAAGACTCATCTTTTCCAGATGCATTTCTATCCTGCCTAATCACCATGTACTCACACTGGCTCACAACAGGCACAAAGAAAGAACTCCGTGTTCTGGCCAACAATATACACTAGCGTCATGTAAATATGTATATACATGTGAAATTACTAGCCTGCAATCAAGTGTGAATCATATAATTCGAGTGATTTGACCTGTACATTTCCACTAAATCATGTTGTATGTTTTAATTCCCGGCCTGTACAGCCACACCTTATGTATAGCAAACCGCTGCTGATCGCTGGAAGTAGCAGGATACAAGTGTACACTAAATAAATAAATAAATAAATAAATAAATTTCAGGAAAATCTTCTGAACCACTAAGGGATGGAGCTGCCATTCGTGGGGCTGCAGAATCCTGCTCAACCTGTCTGCCAGGTAGTTGTCCTGGCCAGGTAGATACACTGCCTTGAGGAGCATGTTGTGCCTGAGAGCAAACAAGCAAAGGTCCTGTGCCTCCTGACAAAGGAGCCTGGAGCCAGTTCCGCCCTGCTTGTTCACATAAAACATGGCTACTTGGTTGTTGGTTTGAACCAGAACAGACTGATGAGCCAGTGTTTGAGAGAAAGTCTTGAGGGCTAAACGAATAGCCCTGAGTTCCAGTAGATTGATCTGCTGTGTGGCCTCCCAGGGAGACCACAGGCCCTGGGTGCACTTGCTTAGACAATGAGCCCCCCAGCCCTGCAGGGAGGCATCCGTGGTCAACACCACTGTGAACCCAGGAATCTGAAAAGGCACTCCTTGCAGTAGATTTGGTGGGTGCAGCCACCAGCAGAGGGAGTTCAGAAATTGTCTGGACACCCTTATTCTGTCTCTGAGGCTGCCTGTGGCCTGTGGCCATTGAGTTCGAAGGCACCATTGTGCAGGCCTCATATGGAGCCTGGCATTGGGGGTCACATGTACTGTCAAAGCCATGTGGCCAAGAAGCCTCAGGCAGAGTCTGGCGGAGACCAGTGACCTGCTGAGAAACTGGTTTGCCAAGTTTATCAGTCTTTGGGCTCTGTCTTCTGGCAAGAATGCCTTTGCCAGCAGAGAGTCTAACCTTGCCCCTATGAACTCCAAGTTCTGGGAGGGGAGCAAAGTGGACTTTGCGAAGTTTATGACAAACCCCAGGTTTTGAAGAAGAGCAATAGTTCGAAGGGTGGCTTGTCTGGCCTCCTGGCACGTCTGACCCCTGATGAGCCAGTCGTCCAGATAGGCGAAGACAAAGATTCCCCGATTTCTCAGGTAGGCCGCAACCACTGCTAGGCATTTGGTAAAGACCCTGGGAGCGGAAGTGAGGCCAAAAGGCAGTACCCTGTACTGATAATGGTTTCCTCCCACAATGAACCCGAGGTACTTTCTGTGGTCTGGATGAATGAGGATGTGAGTGTATGCATCCTTTAGATCTAAGGAGCATAGCCAATCTCCCTGCTGGAGGTAGGGCAGAAGTGTTCCAAGAGTAAGCATCTTGAACTTTTCCTTCTCTAAGAACTTATTGAGATTCCTGAGGTCTAGAATAGACCGGAAGCCACCGGTTCTTTTGGGTACAAGAAAGTTCCTGGAGTCGAACCCTTGACCCTGGAGGTGGGGAGGCACAGGCTCCACTGCCTTGTCCCGCAACAGACCTTGGAGCTCTTGAAGAAGAAGATCTGTGTGCAGGGGAGGCCTTGGAGGCTCCCCTGGAAAGTATGGAGGAGGCAGCTGTTGGAAGTGTAGCATATAGCCCTTGTGGACGATGCTTAGCACCCAACTGTCTCCAGTGATGAGTGGCCACTTGTGGGCAAACAGGGCAAGTCGACCTCCTGTGCAGGGTTGGGAGAGCAGGGACGGAGAGGCTATGCCTAAGGAGTCAAAAACCCCCACCCTGCTGAGTGGGAGCAGGGGCCGGAGGCTTGGGAGTCCTCTGCCTACGGGGCCCATTACCCTGCCCCTTGGCCTGCTTACCCTGAGGGGTAGCTTGGGAGGTCTGGTACTGTGGGTACTGTTTGTAGGCAATGCCCTTCCTCGGGTAAAAGGGCTTTTTACCCGAGCCCTTCTTTTTGTGAGAAGGGGCAGAAGTCTTTCTAGACAGTCTTGTCCTCGTGAGGTGCTCGGTTTCGAGCTGTGCGGCCTTCTCGGTCATGGGCTTGCCAAAAAGGTTCTCACCTCGGCAAGGGACATCGACCAACTTGTCCTGAACCCATGGCTCGAGATCCGATGACTGCAGCTATGCCTGGTGTCGAGCCGCGATGCCAGCTGCCGCAACATGGGCCGAAGCATCAAAGCCATCGTAGGCAGCGCGGGACATAAACTTGGAGCATTCCCGTATCCCCGAGGACAAGGACTTGAACCTCTGCAAGGGTTCCCCAGAGAGACCAGCAGAGAACCTGGCCAGCTCCTTGGCCAGGTCCCGCAAGTACATGCCCATGTACAGCTGGTAAGACTAGACACGGCAAGCAAGCATCGAGCCCTGGAAGCACTTTCTACCAAAACCATCCAGGTTCCGGGCCTCCCTGCCAGGGGGCACCGCGGAGTGCATCTTCTGACTTTTCAGGCGATGCATGGTCGATTCCACCACCATGGAATGGTGTGGTAGCTGCGCCTTCTGAAAGCCAGGACTCTTCCGGAGTCGATAGATAGAATCGACCCGCTTGCTTAGAACTGGCGCCGAGGCCGGTGCCTCCCACATCCGGAAGAGGAGCAGTTCCAGCATCGGAGGAACCGGAACAGTAAAGGCCTCCTTTGGAGGAGAGTCATACTGTAGGGCCTCGAGCTCCTCGGCACGAGGCTCCTCCTCGGGGTCCGCAGGGATAGCCAACGCAGTGGCCATATCCCGGACGAACTCCGAGAACCGGGTATCCTCCGGAGGGGATCTACTCCAGGGCTCAGACTGCGGTGAGTCCGACGGGACGCACCAAGTCCTGAAGGTGTCGGGAGACTCCTCGTCCTCCGTCTCCCAGGCGGACTCTTCCGATGAGGAATCGGGGTCCGACCGCACGGGGCCTGTGAGCACCCGCTCCGACGCCGAAGGCACCGTTGTTGACGCCCTCGGTCCCGAACGGAAGGTCGAGGGAGACCGCGACCAAGGTCGACCTTGAGCCTTCATGGTCTCGAGTATCGGCTCGGTCTCCGGGGTCGACTTCGATGTCGATGTCCCGGTGGTCGGGGCAGATGCGCCAGACAGGCTGGCAATCAGTGCACGCTGCTGTTCCATGAAGGCAGACAATCTGCTCTCCAAGGCTGTCAGCCTGAGTCCAAGCTCAGGAGACTCAGCAGCTACTGACTCAGGCCCCGGCAGCGCCGGGCCCAACGTCTGCTCTCTGGGAGGAGAGTCCACAAGGACTACAGGACTTATGTGTCCAGCAGACTCCAGCTCCACACGAGGTACTTTTGGAGGCTGCTCCTGTTCCACGGGCCTGGGGCGACAGTCGGAGGTCTGAGACCTAGCTCTCGAGGAGCCAGGGACCTCCTCCGATGACGCCCTCACGAGCCGCTTCTTCCTCTTTCGTTCCCGGTCGGGGGACCCCCTGTCTGAGGAGCCCCGACGGTGCTCGGGATCCGACTCCCGAGATGTCGAGGCCTCAGATGAGGTCCGGGCCCGGCCAGAGGCCGAGTCGGAGAAAAGCCTTTCCTTTTGGTGCTGACGACTTCGAAGCGCCTTGGAAGATATCTTTCCACATGGTCCACAGATCTTAGGATCGTGGTCAGGACCCAGGCACCGAAGGCAGCAGTCGTGTGTGTCGGTGAGAGACAGTTTCTTACACCGATCACATTTTTTGAAACCGCTGGAAGCCATCGGGGGAAAAAAGAGTCCCCGCGAGGTCAAAGGACCGGCCTTCCAGGAAAAAAGGAAAAAAGGAAAAAAAGAAAAAAAGGGCGCGAACGCCAGCCACGAAGGGCAAAAACCTAAAAAATAAGATTGGGCTCGATACTGGTGTACCGAACCCGGCGGGAGGGGAACCGGCGTCGAACCGGAGAAAAAATAGCAAAAGAATCGCGAAAAAATCCAACTATTTTCCGGGAGGACTAGGACACACGTCCGACGGGCTTCACGGAAAATGAGAGACTGAGCAAGATGGCACCTTTAGGCGGGAAGGGAACCGCGCATGCGTGCCTGCATTCCCAAAGGCTTTCATGGAAAGCTGGGGAAATGCTCCGCAAGGGCTCCATCGGCGTCGATGTCACCCATATGTGAGGACGGACTTCCTGCTTGGTCCTGGAGAAATAGTAATCCCTGAAGCAGAAGCTTTGACAGTACTACAATAGGTATGGATGTCATGGCTAGTTCCTCAAAGTGCCTACTGGCTTTTTGCTTGAATTAGCTGAAATAGCTTTGACAAAGAATTTGCCTATAAAGAAGTCTTCTATCAACAAATTTCAGGAACAGCAATGGGAGTGACATTCGCACCGTCGCTAGCTAACCTTTATGTGTATGCATTTGAAGAGCGATGGATTTACTCCTCTTTCTATGCCTGCCAAATTGTTGAATGGCACAGGGTTATTGATGACATTTTCCTGCTTTGGAGTGGCACTAGAGATCATCTTCAAATCTTTTTTCATTACTCTGGTCAACACAATTTTTGTCACAGACCCGCTCTGACCTGTTTCATATGTAATTTTTCCCATTGTTTCAGAATGTATCAGAATTTTTCTATCACCCATACTTCAGGAGATATCATCTAGTAAAGTGTGTACATTACTGTAAATTAGCCATTACAGTTTTGTTTCAGTAAACAAAGGTTGAATACGAAAAATTCCATCATCATTATTATTATATGTTGTCAGCCACAACCACAAATGCTGAGTCATGTAGTTAATATAATTAATTAACCGGGCCCCTTGCCCTACTGGTCCGGCTGATACAAGCAGAAAACGCTGAGTCATGTATTGGTATGCTTTCTGTCGCCATCAGCGATTGTAGTTTGTACTATTTGAAAAAAACAGAATCTGAATGGATGTGAGTTTGCGTTAATCTATTTCATAAACAGCAGTTGGTTAATAAATATAATGGGTATCGCTTGTAGTTTAACAATGCCTCGAAAGTGTGTTAATCGTCCGGATTCATTTTGCTACATTTGCAGTGAGGTTACTTTTAAAAAGCAGAGAAGACGTTTTACTCTGCTCGTTAAGACATGTTATAAGCTGCACTTTGGATGTCAAGTCGATGACCAGGACAAAAATTGGGCGTCTCACGTCTGCTGTATTACCTGTGTCAGACTCCTAACAAGTTGGGTAAAGGGTGTTCGACACATGAATTTTGCTGTTCCAATGATCTGGAGGGGACCAAGGGAGGGAACCAAGGGATCATCTGACAGATTGCTACTTTTGTAGCACATGTGGAATAAAGCAGGGGTCATAATTTGAGAGATATGGGGGGCCACAGGGTATAACAACAATAATTGTTTTTGCAAATCTTCCCAAAAGGGCACTTTAAATGTGGCACGTGTATTTTTTCTGCGATGATGGAAGGCGGCACAAGTGTAATCTTGAACAATCATACTTTCCATCTCCACTGGTTAATTTCATGTATCTCGACACACACAGTGTATTTGATCATTGCCCATGTGGCAAATGCTATGTAGGCAAACCTGTGCTGCAATTGAGAATGTGCCTGCGCAACATAAAAATAATCTTTTAAATCACATCGTTTGCAGTATAACCAAAACTTTTAGGATCTTCAATGCATGATGGTGGGAGGTAGAGACCAAGGTAAAATCCTCCTACAACGTTAACAGTGCTGGATTTTTAATCTAAACACTTTGGAACCAGCAGGTTGAAACAGAAAAATCGACTGGGTGGTTTTTTTTTAAAAAGACTGACTCTGTGGGTAATATGTGTGGCTCTAATCTGTGCTGCCCTCTTGTGCTAGATTGGCAGCCTCTGAGTAGCTCATCTTACAGTTAGGTGGGCCCTTCTCTGATTGATGGTGACTATCTTTAAAAATGGTGGTTTCAGACACGGAGATTGTGCATGGGATTTTTTCTGCCTCCACTTTCTTTGCCCCGAGGAAGCCCATATGGGTGAAATGAAGATCTTTGTTAGAAACATGGAAACATGACTGCAGAAAGACCACATGGCCAATCTAGTCTGCCCTTAAATATCGACTACCACCTCTTTTCCCTTAGAGATCCTCTGTGTTTGTCCCATGCTTTTTTGAATTCAGATAGTATCCTCATCTCTACCACCTCCACTGGGAGACTATTCCACACATCTACCACTCTTTCTGCAAAGAAATATTTCCGCATATTATGCTTGAGTCTATCCCCTTTCACCCTCATCCTATGTCTCCGCGTAGCAGAGTTTGCTTTCAACCAAAAGAGACTCTCCTCCTGTACATTTATGCCGTGGAGATATTTAAACATCTTTATCATATCTCCTCTATTCCACCTTTCCTCTAAAGTATACATATTAGGATCCTTAAATCTGTCCTCATATGCTTTATAACGAAGATTACTAACCATTTTAGTAGCCACCCTTTGCACAGACTCCTACCTGTTTATACCCTTTGAAGGTGTAATCTCCAGAACTGCACACATTACTCCAAACAAAGTTGCACCAAAGATCTATACAGAGGCACCATCACCTCCTTTTTTCTGCTGGCCATTCCTCTCCCTATGCATCCAAGCATCCTTCTAGCTTTCACCGTCGCCTTTCTACTTGTTTAGCTACTTTAAGATTGTCGGACACAACCACGCCTAGGTCCTGCACTTCTTTTGTGGAAATATTTCTCCCCCCCCCCCCCCCCCCACACACACACACATACTGTTCTGCTCCTTTGGATTTTTGCATCCCAAATGCACGACTCTCCATTTTTTAACATTAAATCTCAGCTACCAAATTCTACACCCTTCTTCAAGCTTAGCTAGATCCCTCATCATGTTATCTACTCCTTCCTGGGTGTCTACTGCAGATTTTGGTATCATCAAAATGGTAAAGGGGATGGAAGGATACTCCTATGAAGAAAGGCTAAAAAGGTTAGGGCTCTTTAACCTGGAAAAGAGACGGCTGAGGGGAGATATGATAGAAGTCTATAAATTAATGAACGGAGTGGAACGGGTAAACGTAGATAGATTGTTTACGTTATCAGAATATAGAAAGACTAGGGGACATGCAATGAAGCTACAGGGTAAACTATTTAAGACTAATAAAAGAAAATATTTTTCACTCAATGTGTAATCAAACTCTGGAATTTGTTACCGGAGGATGTAGTAAAGGCTGTTAGTGTAGCTGGGTTTAAAAAAGGTTTGGACAAGTTCCTGGAGGAAAGGTCCATAAACCATTATTAAGAAGTGACCGAAGATATCAATGCTTGACCCAGTACAAGCATTGTGGAACTTGTGTCTCTTGGGGAAACTGCTAGGTACATATGACCTAGATTGGCCACTGTTGGAAACAGAATACTGGGCTTGATGGACCTTGGTCTGACCCAGTATGGCATATCTTATGTTCTTATGTTATCTGCAAAGAGGCAAACCTTGTCTGACAGCCCTTCCACAATATCACTAACAAAGATGTTAAAAAAAATCGGACCAAGGACAGATTCCTGCGGCACACCACTGGTAACATCCCTCTCCTCAGAGTGAGCTCCATTTACCTGTACCCTTTGTTGCCTCCCCCTCAACCAATTTCTAACCCAATCAGTAGCTATAGGGTCCATCCCTAGGGTGCTCAGTTTGTTGATAAGTCACCTGTGCGGAACGGTGTCAAAGACTTTACTTAAATCCAAGTACACCACATCTAGGGCTCTCTCTAGGTCAAAGTCCCTGGTCACCCAGTCAAAGAAAATCAATCAAATTTGTCTGAAAAGACCTGCCTCTGGTGAATCTATGCTGTCTCAGATCCTGTAATCCACTGGACTCCAGAAACCTCACTATTTCCTCTTTCAGCAGCATTTCCAATAATTTACTTACCAGACAAACCGGTCTGTAGTTTTCAACCACATCCTTTACTTCTGCTTTTGTGTAAAGGGACCAAATGTCCCTCTCTCAAGTCCTCTAGCACCACTCCAGACTCCAGAAGCAATGAAAAGATCAATCAGCAGAGTCACTAGAACATCCCCAAGTTCTTTCAGTATTCTCAGATGTATCCCATCCGGTCCCATTGCTTTGTCTACTTTGTTTAGCTAGTTCCTCCCGAACACAGTCTTCTGAAAATCGTTCAAGATCCCAGTCACTTCTGTTCCTATTTGTGGGCATTTTCTGAGATCCTGTTCCTGGCCCTTCAGTTGTCAACACAGGACAGAAATATTTGCTAAACAATTCTGCTTTATCCTGATCAGCTTCTATATATTCCTCCCCTTCACCCTTGAGTCTGATAATACTACTTTTGCCCTTCCTCTTCTCACTATCATATCTGAAAAATGTCTTATCCCCCGATTTTATTGCATTGGCTATTTCTTCTTTTACTATCTCTGCTTTCCTGACTACTTTACTAGCATCTCTTTCCAAATATAGATGCCTGTCTACCGCTCTCTGTGATCTCTTGTATTTCATTAAGGACTCCCTTTCTTCATCTTTTCAGCTACTTCTTTTGAGAACCATAGCAGTCACCCTTACCTTTTAACTTATTTACCTTTCCAACAAAAAGTTTGGTTGCCCTTAAAATATCCACTGAGTTTTGCCCACTGTTTTTCTACATCCCCCAGCTGTTCCCATCCCACTAACTCCTCCTTGAGGTATTGGCCCATCTTGGCAAATTTAGTTTTCCTAAAATCTAAGGCCCTCGCTTTTGAATGGATTTTAAGAGCTCCTAATACTGAACCACACATCTGGTAATCACTGGATGCGAGATGATTTCCCACTATAATACTTTCCTCATTAGTTAATACCAAGTCCAGTATGGCCTCTTCATGTATGGGCTCTGTTACCAGTTGCTTGAATAGTTCTCCCTGTAGAGAATCCAGGATCTCCATACTTCTAGATGACACCGTAGCAGCCTATTCCATTAAAGCCTCAACATCTGGGATCTTATTTCCCATGCTACCGGTATTTATACACACTACTTTCCAGATGTTGCCCCTTTTACCCACTTCTATAGATATATTTAATGTTTCACTAAGCTGGGAGATTTCTTCACCCATCCCCAGCTGGTGCATATAACAGCTTCCCGGTACATTCCTCGGGTGATTACTATATCTGTTCTGGTTTTAACTCAAAAATTGTGGGTAAAGAGGGCACCAGTAATTGCTGAATAGCATATAGGTAAAAAATTAATTAAAGAACTACTGGAGATTGAAAAAGCACTTTAAGTCTTTCATTTTAAATAAAAATGTAAATAATTAAAAAATGGGAGAGTTTTTTAAGCCAATGTTGTTGAGTGTTCTATTTTCCCCTACGGCTGTGATTTGCGGCACAGGAGGATGTGAATATCCTGAGGCTTTTTCTCCCATTTGGTAAAATGCTGAGATTTGCATGACTAGCTGATCGTTCTTGATTTTTAGGACTGGATCTATAGAGCAGGACCCTTTTTGGGCTATTTTAGTCCTGCTAAGGTACCGATGTTGATTAGTTTCAGAAATTGAATGATTGCGAAAATGTATTAAAACTTTTTGGAGACATGGAATGATGGTACCTAGGGAAGCCATTCTGAACTTTTCTCAAACAAGATGCTTGTTCAGAGCCTTCAGTTCTCAGATAGGAAAGGTAGAATCCATGTTCCTCCCTCCGTCATCTCTGTAATAAGAAAATAATTGGGAGTAGAATCTCCATCCTCTTTCTCACATTAGTCTCTCAGAGGGAGGAGAGCTCCTTTGTGAGCAGGACCAGTGCAAGGACACTGGGCGCCCCAGGCAAACCTTCAGCCTTTCATACACCCCTAGATATTTTGATAACTAAACTCAACAATCATGCAAATGCAATGTGTGCCTTCGGGTCAGTCCTGACTCCTGGCGACCCAGAAGCTCCTGGGTTTTCTTGACAGTGTCACCGGAAGTAGATTGCCAGGCCTTTCTTCCGAGGCAATGGAGGGTTAAGTGACTTGCCCAAGGCCACAAGGAGTGCTAGTGGGAATCGAACCCTAGTTGCTTGGTTACCAAACCAGTGCTCTAACCACTAGGCTACTCCTCCTTAGGATCATCCCCAAAAAACCTCTCCCTCAACAGTCCTTTAAAAATGCATAAAGAGACATCATACTTTTAAACATTAAACTTTGTTGGAACAATTTCTCTAAATGGGTTAGTTTATTGCAAAACAATTCTATATCAGGCTTCTTCAGGGGTTCTTAACAATATCATCATCTCACATCTTCCATGTCGGATACAAAGTACCTCTCCACTCTCGCCTTTGTAGCCGACATGGAAGATGTGAGATGATGATATCGTTGTTAAGAAACCCTGAAGAAGCCTGATTGACGAAACAAAAGCTTTTGTCGGAGATATTATACTCTTGCCAGAACGGCGTGTTTTCTTTGCAGTTTGGCGTTTGGACTAGGCTGTTGCAGTAGAAATAGATGTCTGTCTGCTGACATGAGCCGGATTTCTGGATTATTCAGATAAGTGAACAAATTTCTATTGGAAGTTGTATAAATTCTGCTGTCTGAAGAGGAAATTTCTCTCTTTCTCTTTTTTTAGGAAAATAATTAAAGAATATTAAACGTTCCGGTTCTATGTTGAAACGCAGACAATTGTAACCCTTGATGGTTGTTTTTTTGGGAATCTCAATAAGTGTTTTTTGATTGGTGGTAAAGTTGTGTTATATATGTAGTTTAGGTGAATGATGTAATATGTAATGTTGAAGTCTGCATTAAAGGTATGGAGGCAGTGACCCATGATGTGAGTGTCTGCTCTTAAACCCTATGGTGACTTGTTTGCCACATGACGGGGTAGGACCATCCTGAGATAGTTATGTGCCTTATTAAAGTGTAAATAACAATATTTGAGAAGATATAGAATTGTTTTAGAAACTGGAGTATTGAGAGGAACAGGGTCAAGGGTGTTGGTCTGTGGTTGTTTTAGCTCAACCTTGTGCAGTTAGTTTTATTTATTATTTAGTTTATTGCAAACCATGACATTCATGAACCTTACTTCTAAGGCAGGTTATGGGGAGTATATCATCAGTTTCTCAAATTTATTGCTAATGCTCAGCATAGTACTTGCAGCATGCAAAAAAGAGCTGCCTCCTGGAATTTGTAACATGTAACATGTATGGGTAGCTTATCAAGATGGGATTGGAAATTCTTCTTAATCAAGACTGTGGCACTCAACACGAAGGGAAATAACTATCTTTCTGCCACATTTTCTTGAACTCCAACTGTATTTCTTGGTCCTTGAACATAAGATATACCATACTGGGTCAGTCCAAGGTCCATCAAGCCCAGTATTCTGTTTCCAACAGTGGACAATTCAGGTCACAAGTACCTAACAGTTTCCCAAATGACACAGGTTCCATAATGTTTGTATTGGGGCAAATAATGGTTCATGGACTTTTCCTCCAGAACTTGTCCAAACTTTTTTTTAAAACCAGCTACACTAACAGCTTTTACTACATCCTCCGGTAATGAAATAGAGCTTGATTACGCGTTGAGTGAAAAACTATTTTCTCTTATTAGTCTTAAATGGGCGACACTAACTTCACTGCATGTACCCTACTCTCTACTTCTTGATGGCATAAAGAATTGATCTACATTTACCTGTTTTACTTCAATCATTAATTTATAGACCTCTATCTTATCTCCCCCCTCAGCCGTCTCTTTTCTAGGTTGAAAAGCCCTAATCCTTTAAGCCTCTCCTCATAGGGGTATCTTTCCATCACCTTTACCATTTTGGTGGCTCTTCTCTGTACCTTTTCTAATTCTGCTGTATCCTTTTTAAGATATGGCAACTAGAATTGCGCACGATATTTAAGATACAGTTGCACCATGGAACAATACAGAGGCATTATAATATCCTTTGTTTTATTCTCCATTCCTTTCATTATGATTCCTAGCATTTTATTCACCATCTTGACTGCCGCTGCACACTGGATGGAGGGTTTCAATGTGTTATCCATGAGGATTCCTAAATCTTTTTCCTGGGTGATGGTTGCTAATGTGGAACCTTGCATCTTGTAACCATAGTTTGGGCTGTTCTTTCCTAGGTGCATATCTTTGCACTTGTCCACATTAGATTTCATCTACCATTTGAACGTCCAGTCTTCCAGGTTATTAAGGTCCTCTTACAATTTTTCACAATCCTCTTGAGTTTTAGCAACGTTGAATAATTTTGTCTCATCTGCAAATTTAACTGCCTCACTCGTTATTCCCATTTCCAGGTCGTTTATGAATATGTTAAAAAGCAGAGAACCCAGCACAGATCCCTGAGGTACTCCACTATTCACCCTTCTCCATTGGGAAAAATGGCCAGTCAGCCATACCCTCTGTTTTCTATCTTTTAACCAGTTCCTGATCCACAATGGTGCTGCTTTCTATCCCATGACTATTTAACTTCGCCAAGAGTCTCTCATGAGGGACCCTGTCAAAGGCTTTCTGAAAATCCAGATACACTATATTGACCGGCTCAGCTTTGTCTACCTGTTTATTCATACCTTCAAAAAAAACGTAACAGATTAGTAAGACAAGACCTTCCTTGGCTAAAGCCATGTTGGCTTTCTCCCATTAAACTATGACTATCTACATGTTCAGTATTTTTGTTCTTTATAATGTTTTCTACCATTTTGCCCGGTACCAGCCTGTGGTTTCCCGTATTACCCCTGGAACCCTTTTTAAAAATTGGCGTTACACTGGCCATTCGTCAATCTTCAGGTGCTACAGATGATTTTAATGATAGTTCACAGATTACTAATAGTAGGTCTGCAATCTCATATTTCAGTTCTTTCAATACCCTCGGGTGCATACCATCCGGTCCAAGAGATTTGCTACTCTTTAGATTATCAAATAGTTTTAATATATCTTCCTGATTTATCAACATTTCCTTCAATTCTTCTGATGCGTCAGCTTTAAATACCATTTCAGTCATGGTTAACTTCCCTACGTCTTCTTCAGTAAAAACTGAAGCAAATAATTCATTCAGTTACTCCGCAGTGGCCTTGTCCCCCTCTTACACTTTTACCCCTCTTATCATCTAATGGTCCAACTGACTCTCTCACACGTTTTTTGCTACAGATGTATTTTAAAGTCTTTATTATGTGTTTTTGCTTCCACAGCAAGCTTCTTCTCAAATTCTCTCTTTGCCTGCCTTATCAATGCCTCTTTGCTTGTGTGCATATGTGTGCCCAGTCTTCCTGCACATGGAAGTGTGTTGATGGCTCTGAGTTTGAGCGGCTGTCAGGATCTACTGTTTTGCTTTTACTGCTGCTGCTTTTTATCATTCTCCAGAAGCTGCTAGTCTACCTAGTCTTGTCAAACAACTGAATTGGCCTTGTCCGCATTTCCTGATGCACAGAACTCAATCAAGATGTTCTTGGTGGGCAATTTGGTAAAATGTCACATAAATGAAGACTGTATCCTAGCCTTCAAATTTTACCACCCAATAATCGAAGGTTATAAGGAGCCAGAACTTTGCATAAAACTCCAGTTCCCAGCCTTCCTCCTTTTGAAGGTTTCTGGTATGGTTGCTGGAATATTGGCTATGTTCTTTAGGAGGGAATTAAAAGTCACACCCTTAGTATTAGCTGAGGAGCTGGCTGGGGACTTCTGTACCTTCTGTTGCCATGGACGAGAGCGAGATTCCCGCCTTGTCTAGAAAGAGAGAAAGAGAGAAAGAGGCGGCTCGTATGCCTTTGAGAGTAATAGGATCTCCTTTGCCCTCTACCTAGATGAGAAGGCTGGGTCTGAAAGGGACCTGGAGAGGATATCAACAATGTCATTGATTTTTAAGTAGTACTGCTGATTTATAAAGGGTTACGGCTTCCTGCACATTATCTATGAAAAATGTTTCTCCAAGACATAGCACACCAGCAACCTTCTCCTGTACATTGTATTGTGGTCTGAGGCCTGGAACTATTAGAGGCTCCAGGCACCAATACCCATAGAGGTGGTTTCTGTTGTCATCTCAAAAAAATTGAAGGTCACTCGGGCCATATATTTTCCACATTTCTTCCCTCTGTCCACTAATGAATGGAGTTCCTCAACCTTCTCATGAAGGAAAGTATTTCTAAAAACCTGTATTTGGCACACAATGTTCCACAATACATGCCCATGAAGAGCTGGTAAGAAGCCATGTGAGAAGTAACTACTATGATCTAAAAATATTTCCTCCCAAAAGATTTCAATGACTAAACCTCTCCCCAGGGGCATCAAAAAGTATGACTAAGAGCTCTTAGGCTCTTTGGATGGAAGATTTAACCAGCATGCTTCTCAAATCCAGGAGTCTTCTGGACTCTGTACATCAAGTCAATCTTTTTACTGATAGACTGTAAAAAGAGGAGGGGAAGAGTCTCCCATATTCTCATCTGAACATCTTTGAGAATTTTAAACATGGGCTCTTCCTTTGGTGGGTCAAGGAATTTGAAGCTGACTTTTCTGCCCTAGGTCCCTCCTCTTTCTCTAACTTAATTGGAATGGTCTCTGCCATTTCCCTAATAAAGACAATGGAGGAGAGTTCCTCAGGTGGGGAATTTCTACCTTCATGTGAAGGAGTTGGACCTGATGGTAAGTCAGTGGAACCCTCTTTTTCAGAGAACATCTATAGCTTGTAATCAGAATCCCAAGAGAGCTCAGAGTCTGACCCCATAAAAAACGCCAGTGGAGACATCGGGAACTCTGTCTCACACTTTGTACATCAGTGTGAATAGGCCTTGAGTGAGAACATCAAGAAACTGAAGATCTCAGATGCCTCAGTGAATTTGCCTCCCTTGATGCACTGAGATTAATAATGCAACAAACAGTGACCCCAAGGCCCTTTGATGTCTCAGTGTCAATGTCTCTCCTGCAGGCACTTCGTGAATCTCAAGAACCAGCTGTATCTCTCAATGCACAGACATCAACAATGTCAAAACTGCAGCATTCGTCAAGCAAAGAATTGTTCCATCTGGTCGTCAAATCCCCTTATGAGTTCCTCTTTGAAAGCTGCAATCAGACAGTTGAGGACTATTGGAATCTTGATTTCAGGGCATTGGGGGCTGTTGTGTACCCTCTGCCACAGAAGAGAATGACCTGTCCTAACAGCAGGGATGCTTCGAAGGCACCAGCTCTCTCAATGACTCAATGTCACACTCCAATGAGGTGCAATGTTGATGCACCCTAGCCTCTAGCTGGAATATGGCATTGTGAGCCCTCATCATTCATGAAGATAGTAACATAGTATATGAGGCAGATAAAGACCAGCATGATCCATCTAGTCTGCCCAGCAAGAGGGCAAGAGTAGGTGTGCCTGCTGCTCCATGCAGGTCATACCTCCCCCATGCATTTGTTTAGAGGAGTACCCACCGCTCCGTGTAGGTCACCTCTACTTGTTGAGATATCAGACAGTTAAGTTCATTTTGATTTTATCCTGTTTCCATAAAGGGATCCACCGTGTCTGTCCCATGCCATTTTGAGTTCTGTCACTGTATTTGCCTCCACCACTTCCATCGAGAGGGCATTCCAAGCATCCACCACCCTTTCAGTGAAAAAGTATTTCCTGACATTGCCTTTCAGTTTACCCCCTTGCAGCTTCATGTTATGCCCTCTAGTATTATAGCTTCCTAGTCTTTGAAAAAGGTTTGTTTGTTTATAAATAGGCACTCTTTGTGGCCTTGGGCAAGCCACTTAACCCTATGTTGCCTCAGGTACACAGACTGAGAGCCCTTTGGGGACAAAGGAATATATCCAGTACCTATTTGTAGTGATTACATAATGTAAACCGCTTTGATTGAAGGATAAGGTGGTATAGAAAACTGGTTAAATAAATAAAAATTAAACAATTAATTAATTAATTAATACTCCTTAAGTATTTAAAGGTCTGTATCATATCTCCCCTGTTCCTCCTCTCCTCTAGGACAGGGGTGGGCAATTCCGGCCCTTGTGCACCACAATCCAGCCTGGTTTTCATGATGCCCCTAATGAATATTCATGGACCTATTTCCATGCAATGGAAGGCAGTGGATGCAAATAGATCTCATGAATATTCATTAGGGACATCATGAAAACCAGGCTGGATTGTGGTGTACGAGAGCCGGAATTGCCCACCCCTGCTCTAGGGTATACATATTTAGGTCTATGAGTCTCTTTTCATATGCCTAACGGTGCAGGCTCCAAATCATTTTGGTCGCCTTCCTCTGAACAGTTTCCAGTCTTTTTATATCCTTTGCAAGATATGGTCTCCAAAACTGAACATAATATTCCAAGTGAGGCCTCACCAGCAACTTATACAGTGGCATTAGTTCCTCCTCCTTTCTGAAGGTAATTTCTCTCTGTATGCAACCCAACATCCTTCTGGCTTTGGCCACCATCTTGTCATACTGTTTTGTCATTTTGAAATCCTCAGAAACAATCACTCCGAGGTCCTTCTCCTGGGTCGTGCACACTAACCTATTGCCTCCTATCTCATACAATGCCCTTGGATTTCTGCATCCCAAGAGCATGACACTGCACTTTTTCACATTAACTCTCAACTACCAAGCATTAGACCATTCTTCCAGCCTTTGCAGATCTTTCTTCATGTTATCCACACAAGGGAGTTCACTTTGTTGCAAATTTTCGTGTCATCTGCAAAAAGACAGACTTTTCCATTCAGTCCTTTAGCAATGTCTCTCACAAATACATTGCACAGTACTGGCCCCAGGACCAATCCCTGGGATACACCACTAAGAACATAAGAACATAAGATATGCCATACTGGGTCAGACCGAGGTCCATCAAGCCCAGTATCCTGTTTCCAACAGTGGCCAATCTAGGTCATAAGTACCTAGCAATATCCCCAAAAGACACAGGTTCCACAATGCTTGTACTGGGTCAAGCATTGATTTATCCTGGGTCCCTTTTTAATAGTGGTTTATGGACCTTTCCTCCAGGAACTTGTCCAAACCTTTTTTAAACCCAGCTACACTAACAGCCCTTACTACATCCTCCGGTAACAAATTCCAGAGTTTGATTACACGTTGAGTGAAAAAATATTTTCTCTTATTTGTCTTAAATAGTTTACCCTGTAGCTTCATTGCATGTCCCCTAGTCTTTCTATATTCTGATAGCGAAAACAATTGATCCACGTTTACCTGCTCCACTCCATTCATTAATTTATAGACCTCTATCATATCTCCCCTCAGCCGTCTCTTTCCAGGTTGAAAAGCCCCAACCTTTGTAGCCTCTCTTCATAGGAGTAGCCTTCCATCCCCTTCACCATTTTGGTGGCTCTTCTCTGTACTTTTTCTAATAATGCTATGTCCTTTTTAAGATACGGTGACCAGAACTGCACACAATATTCAAGGTGCGGTAGTACCATGGAACGATACAGAGGCATTATAATATCCTTTGTTTTATTTTCCATCCCTTTCTTTATGATACCTAGCATTCTATTTGCTTTCTTGGCTGCCGCTGCACACTGGGCAGAGGGTTTTAACATGTTATCCACGATGACTCCTAAATCTTTTTCCTGGGTGGTGGTTCCCAATGTGGAATGCATTGTGTAACTATAGTGTGGGTTGTTCTTTCCTAGGTGCATAACTTTGCACTTGTCCACATTGAATTTCATCTGCCATTTGGATGCCCAGTCTTCCAATTTATCAAGATCCTCCTGCAGTTTTCCACAATCCTCTTGGGTTTTAACAACTTTAAACAGTTTTGTATCATCTGCAAATCTGATAACCTCACTCGTTATTCCCTTTTCCAGGTCATTTATGAATATGTCAAAAAGTAGCGGACCCAGTACAGATCCCTGGGGTACTCCACTATTCACCTTTTTCCATTGGGAATATTGGCCATTTAGCCCTACCTTCTGCTTTCTATCTTTTAACCAGTTCCCGATCCACAATAGTACACTGCCTCCTATCCCATGACTTTTTAGTTTCGCCAAAAGTCTCTGATGAGGGACCTTATCAAAAGCTTTCTGAAAGTCCAGATACACTATATCAACTGACTCACCTTTGTCTACCTGTTTATGCACACCTTCAAAAAAACATATCAGATTAGTAAGACAAGATCTTCCTTGTCTAAAGTCATGTTGGCTGTCTCCCATTAGGCCATGACTGTGTAATTTTGTTCTTTATGATGGTTTCTACCATTTTCCCCGGTACTGACGTCAGACTCACCGGTCTGTAATTTCCCGTGTCACCACTGGAACCCTTTTTAAAGATTGGTGTTACGTTGGCGACCCTCCAATCTTCAGGTAATCACCTTCCTTTCATCCGAGTGAGTTCCATTTGCCATCATCTTCTGTCAGTCAACCAATTTCTGATCCAGTTCACCAACTTGGGACCCATCCCCAGGCTGGTCAGTTTATTGATAAGCCTCCTATGAGGTTTATCAAAGGTTTTGCTGAAATCTAGGTAGATCACATTCATCGTATGCCCTTGATCTAATTCTCTGGTCATGCAATCAAAGAACTAAATCAGATCTATTTGGCAGGATCGTCCTTTGGTAAAACCATGTTGCCTCGGATCATGCAACCTATTGGTTTTGAGAAAGTCCACTATTCTTTCTTTCAGGAGTGCCTCCATTACTTTTCCCACCACAGAGGTAAGACTTGCTGGCCTGTAGTTTGCCACTTCTTCCCTATTACTACTTTTGTGAATAGGTACCACATTGGCCCTTTTCCAGTCCTGCAGAACTTCTCCTGTCTCAAGGATATATTAAAAACATTCTTTAAAGGCCTTGCAAGAACTTCTCTGAGCTCTTTCAGTATCCTGGGGTGTATCCCATCTAGTCCCATGGCTCAGTCCACTTTCAGTTTTGCAAACTGTTCAAACACATCATCTGCTCTGAATGGTGTAGTAGCTGTTCCGTTTCCGTTTGTATATTTGTCAGTCACAGGTGGTCCTTCTCCAGGATTTTCTTTAGTAAAAACAGAAGTATTTATTTAGCATTTTCACTTTTTCAACGTTACTTTCCACAAATCTATTCTCAGCACTTCTGAGTCTTGCAATTCCACCTCTGATCTTCCTCTTCTCCCAGATATACCTGAAAAAAAGTTTTATCACCACGCTTTCGATCTTTAGCCATCTTTTCTTCTGCCTTTCATTTTGCTATCTCTCTTTTTGTCTCTTAACTTTATCCTGTATGCTTTTTGGTGTTCCTCTGTTTGTGAACTTCTGAATTTTGGGAAATATGTATTCTTTGCCTTTATTTGTACAGCCACTCCTTTAGAGAACCAAACAGTAAAAAAATAAAAGGAAAAGGAAACCTGTCACTACATATGAGGTGTGACAAAAAAGAAACGAGAGTGACAGCCATGCCCATGACTCAATGCCAATTGGCTAACCGCTTATGTCACTATGTTGTGCAACATCTCGCCACTATTCTGCTATAATATTTTTCATCTCAATCACTGTTTTTCTTTTTCAGGTTTTTTTTGTAGCACACTGCTCCATCGCTTTATCACGCAACTGGAGGTGGCAGAAATATGGAACAAAGAATCAACTTGAAATTTCTGGTCAAGTTGGAGAAGGGCCCAACTGAGTGTCTCCAACTTCTCCAAAAAGCTTATGGAGAAGATGCAATGTCAAGGCCGCAAGTCTTCGAGTGGCATAAATGCTTCAAGACTGGCCACGAGGAGGTGGAGGATGACCCCAAGTCAGGACGGCCTTCCACGACAAAGGCGGCTGAGAACATTGACTGAGTGAACCAGTTGGTGCAGAGTGATCGCATATTGACAGTGCGGATGATAGCCGAGGAGCTCAGCCTGAACAGGGAATCAGTGCGGACCATCTTGGTGCAGGAGCTGGGGATGTGGAAGGTGTGCGCCAAGATGGTGTCCAAGCATTTATCAGATGACCAGGAGCACCGGGTCAACGTTTGTCAAGACTTGCTAGAGAAGATCCAGAGTTTGTTGGCTGAGTTATCAGGGGAGACGAGATTTGGGTATTCCAGTACGACCCTGAAAGCAAGATACAGAGCCTGCAGTGGAAGACTTGACTGTCACCCAGACTCAAGAAGGCGCACATGTCCAAATCAAGGATCAAGGTCATGCAGATCGCATTCTTCGACCAGAAGGGAGTGGTCCATCATGAGTTTGTGCCCGAGGGTCAGACAGTCAACCAGCACTTCTACCAGCAGGTCCTCAATCGCCTCCATGACTGTGTTCAGCGCAGCAGGCGGGCTCTGTGGATGAACAAGTCATGGCTGCTCCACCACGACAACAACATGTCCGCACACACCGTGCTCAGTGTGAGGTAGTTCTTGGCCAACAAACAGATCACAGCACTCGACCACCCTCCTTATTCCCCAGATCGCACTGTGTGACTTCTGGCTCTTCCCCAGGCAGTATTTAGCTGACCTACTACATCTGCATGTCCCACCTCCCATGCCCTTTGTTCCATTCACAACAACCGCTTGTCCCTTCCGTCTCCTGCCCGTTTATAACTCACAAACTATTCTGCTTTCTTTTTTCTCGGTCCAGCCCTATGGAACTCACTGCCATCCTCACTCCGTGCTGAGCAGTCTTTCCCCCAATTCAAGGCAATGCTGAAGATCTACCTCTTTGGCACCACCTTTGATCTTTCCTCAACCCAGGATCACTCCACATGCTCTTCTGTATTTTTGATTCTCTGTATATGTATGCCTTTCTATCTTTTCTGTGTGCCCTATCCTCTCTACTGTCCTAGCATATATTTTGGCATTTTTTTCTCTCTTTAGCAGCATTTATTTGTCTATTGTACACCACCCTGATGCTTCGGCCTGGGCGATTAATAAAATGATCAAATAAAGATAAAGACTGTGCTCAAAGGAACTCATTTTGCTTCTGTAGAAGAGATCAAGGCCACTGTGACGAGGGAGCTAAGGGACCTCAAGGAGGAGGACTTTACCGAGTGCTTCTGTATGTGGCAGAAGCAAATGCAAAAGTGCATTAACTCTGGAGGGGATTACTTTGAAGGGGACAATGTGTAATTTCTCTGTAGATTTTGTAATAAAACATTTATGGGACAGTCTCGTTTCTTTTTTGTCACACCTCATATGTATCTATTGCCCCTTTTATTGTCTCCTTTAGTTTAGCCCACTGCAATTCCACATCCCTTATCTCCTCCCACCCGGCCAACTCCTCCTTCAGGCACTTAGCCATCTTCCTAAAATAAATGTTTTTGCACTCTAGGACTTTGAGTTGCTGTGAGAGGACTCTGCCTTGGCTTTTATCTCAAACAACATCTTGTGATGCTCGCTGCTACTCACATGGGCACCCACCCGGACATTTGATACACTTTCTCCGTTGGTGAGTACTAAATCCAGCATTGAACTTTCCCTGGTCGGTTCCACCACCATTTGTCTAAGCAATGCATCTTGGAAGGCATTCACTTTTTTTTTTTTTTTTTTTTTTTTTACACTTCTTTCCAGATTTGCAGAAGGGATAATCCAATCCACATCAGGTAGATTAAAAAGTCACCCAATATGATCACTGAAAGCATGTATATTAGTATGGGATACACTACACTATTAGAATAACTAAAAACTGAGAAAGAGTTAATTCTGTCCAGAACCATGCTTAGAAATAAAACCTCATATATTAGCTTACTAGGTGATGGTTTACATAAATAAAGAAAAGGGCAGGTTGTACCCCAGCCTCTCTGTCTCAGAGTTATTAGCTAAAATACATTCAGGGTTAGTAATTAGTAGATATCGAGAAGTATTCAAGATTAGATATCAAGTTATCAGTAGTAAACAATTATGTCAATTAGGTCATTCTATATTGTGGAATCCTGTATGTCTCCTCATAATGGCCATGTAACAGTAAACAATTATGTCTTGGACCCCATTTATGGCTCCACATTGACCCACACCGAATAAGTTGACCTACAATATGATAAACATACATGACGTATAATGGTAAAGTGAAATTATGCTGTATCATCTAAAAAAGCCTTATAAATAAAGTGAACCATGGCTAAGATGTTAGAGTAAACAGGGAGAACGTGCTTCTCCCGGTTTCCTCTCCGCTAAAGCTTTGGTGTAATTTTTCTATAGAACTGTGTGTATTTATTGAGTATTGATAACCTTCCCAGTGTCTGTGAATGTAGTTCTTTGTAGCTTCAAGAGCCCAGTGAGGTTACTGGTGAGGGGAGAGTCAAGTCAGCTCTTCAATCACTTCCTCCTTCATGGCTACCTTTCCAATATCAATAATCAAGTCTCTATCCATTTCTTCAGTTTGAGTTGGAGGCCAGTAGTGACATCTCCTCTTTCCAACACAATCCACAGCGCTGTTTCTTTTTCCCATATCCCGTGGATTTCAGCAGCTTAAATATTGCTTTTGAATATAGGGCTAATGCTTCCTCTTCTTCAGATAAAACTTGGAAGAGGTCCTATCCTGGTGGCCTCTATTTATGCTCCGTGTCTATGGTGATCGATGCACTCTTGTGGCTGATGCAATCCCAGTTTCCAACACAGATCCTGGACCCATGGAAACTGATGCAGATGTTGATGGACCAGACTTTTTGATGCTCTAAATACATTCACATTGCTTTTCCTGACCCTTGAGCATTCTCTATTTGACATCCGTGAACACAAATTACATTGAGAAGGATCATGGCTGGGCCCATGCACTGCAAGTTCCCATTATAAGTATCAGTAATGGCTATGGTCTTGCCACATTTGGTGCACTTCTTAAAGCTCCTGGAGTCTTCTTTCTGGGACATGCTGCCAAAAAACACACAGGTGCAGCAAAATCAAATGATTTGATTTGGGAAAAACAAGCAGACTAGGGAGCCAAGGGCCTTCAGTAGCCTCCTTAACACAAAAAGGAAACTTTAAAAACTCCAAAAAAACGATCTAAGATGCTACTGAGAATTGGAAACCATATGACAGTGAGATTTGAAGACGACATTCGCTGAAAAAATGAAGACTAGCAAAAAAAAGCATGGAAGATTAGCTGGAAAAAAGCATGGATACAGATTGTGGGTGACGTGGCTTCTTGGTTCTTCACAAAGACGAAAAGCAAGGTTGTCCTGCATTATAGTGGCAGGCAGGAAGTGACACACATGCATGATGAGTCTATTCAAAAGCTTCCTGAGTAATCCAAGCAAGAGTAGATTTCCTGCACCAAGCTCCATTCATGACATCAAACATTGTTGGGCGGACTTGATAGCTTGCTTGACCTTGAAGACAAAAAACTATTCTTTTTTTTAAATTTTCATCCATGAAATATCATCACATTCCATTTATAGAAAAAGAACGTAAGAAAATAAAATGTACATTCATAAACAAAATAAAAATACCCTATAAAAATATGTTAATCTTTGCGTATCTGCATATTAATATATGATGCTCAAAGTTGAGTATAATCATACCTTCAATATAAGGTGACATTTTCTTACCTGATCATGTCCTTTCCTTGAGCCCTGCTTGAACAGTCCAGACAAGTGGGTTGTGTTCCCCGAACCAGCAAATTGGTGGAGATAAGGACCAATGAAAAGCCCCCGTTTCAATGTCGCCACTCCATGGCTCTATCATCCTCAGCCACCAGAGGATTATTCCCAAAGCACACGAAAAATACAGTGCAAGCAACATCAACATGGGCAACAATGAGTATCAACAGTAGTGAACTATGTACAGGAATTTGAACAGAAGGCCACAAGAAGAAAAGATTTTGTAGAGCCAAATACAAATCATGGCAGACTCTAGGGTACCACAAGAGAAAAACCAGAGCAATACAGTTTCAAGGGCAGGCCCTGGACTGGTCTAACAGGACTCAAGGAAAGGGCATTATCTGTTAAGTAAAATGTCACCTTCCATATCATCCTGCAAGACCAGTCCAGACAAGTGGGATGTACCAAAGATACAATACCACTGGGCAGGAGAAAGACACAGCAGCTAGCAAAGCTCTTGAGCTGAAGGCAATGTCGAAATGCATGTGGACATCCAAAAAATAATGCTCGACAAAAGTGGAGAGTCCATGTCGCTGACCGACAAATGTCTGCAGGGGCAACTGAGCTCTGCTGCGCCCACGGGGACATTTGTGCTCGGACAGAATGGGCACTTAACTCCTCCAGAACTAGCCAGTTTCATAAAAGATATGTAAGGCAATAGCCTCCTTAACCCAGCGCCCCAAGGTCAATTTGGCCACCATCTCACCGTTGCATGGGCCAACGAACAGCACAAAAAGATGGTCAGACATACAAAAGGAAATCTTCCAGGTACTGAAACAGCACCCTCTGGACATCCACAAGGCAAAGATCCTTATCTTTCCCCTGACACTGCTCCCTGTAGAAGGAGGGCAGACAAACCACCTGATTCACGTGAAAGGGGGACAGCACTTTAGGCAACAAGAAAGGCACAGGCCGAATAGAAACGGCCTCAATTGAGAAGGACAGATAAGGATATCCGCAAGACAGAACCTGCAGCTGAGAAATCCGTCTTGAAGAAGAAATCGCGACCAAGAAGACAGATTGAGAGTCAAATCTTTCAAGGAAGAGCGCTTCAATGGCACAAAGGGGGCCTCCATCAAGGCCCTGAGCACCAGAGACAGATCCCAGGAAGGCATCATGTACCAAAAGCAGGGATGCAGATGCCGAACCCCTTTGAGAAAACAGGAGACGTCCAGGTGCAAGGCCAAGGATTTGACCACCAAGGGACCACTAAAACAGACCAATGCTGCCATCTGAACCTTCAGGGAGCTAAGAGAGACCTTTCTTGAGGGCATCTTGCAGAAGGGCCAACAAGGACCACACCTTGACTGCCTCAAGAATCAAGTGACACGCGCCACACCAGCAACCAGAGAAACACCATATTCATACATATGCCAGCTTAGCAGATCTCCTCAGGACATCAAAAATAGATATTATGGCCAGAGAGCACAGTTACTTACCTGTAAAAGGTGATCTCTGGGAACAGCAAGAATAAGTCTTCACATATGGGTACGTCGGTACTGATGGAGCCTGCGCGGGAACGCTCCCCAGCGTCCAATCAGAAAGCCTTTGAGAGCATCCCACAGCGCCTGCGTGCTGCCTTCCCGCCTATCCCAACTGTCTCTCCTCAGTTGAATTTTAGAGCTGAGACAAAGAGAGAGAGCAAGAGGGAAAGGAAAGAGAGATAGAGAGAGAGACAACTCCTGGGGAGGTGGGTGGGTTGTGAAGACTTATTCCTGCTGGCCCCAGAGATCACCTGTTACAGGTAAGTAACTGTGCTATCTCCAGGAACAAGCAGGAATGAGTCTTCACATATGGGGACTCCCTAGCTTTAGATGCCAGGGAGAGATCCCATAAGTTGTGTGTCCCTGGGACAGGGCTGCACTTCCCCACATGGATCTCTGGCATCCCATGAGGGATGGTGGGTAGGAGTTGATTAAGTATTGAACAGGTATTTAAGAACAGCCAGACCAAACAAGGCATCCCGGTGGGAGTCCTTGTCCAAGCAGTAATGGGCTGTGAAGATATGAACCGAAGCCCAAGTGGCTGCTCGACAGATGTCGTCAATAGACACAGAGTTCAGATGAGCCATTAAAGCTGCCATGGCTCTCACATTGTGAGCTGTGACATGGCCCTCCAGAGAAAGGTTCTTGCTCTGATAGGCGAAAGAAATACACTGGGCAATCCAGTTAGATAGTGTTCTCTTGGAGACTGGTAGTCCCAAATGAGAAGGATCAAAGGCAACAAAGAGTTGGGCAGACTTTCTATGTTGCTGCGTCCTTTGTAAGTAAAAAGCCAGAGCTCTTTTACAGTCCAGGGTATGAAGATTCCTCTCTGCACTTGATGCATGAGGTCCTGGAAAATAGACAGGTAGGTAGACCTCCTGGTTGAGGTGAAAAGGCGAGACCATCCTAGGCATAAAGTGTGGATTAGTCCTAAGGACCACCTTGTCATGATGGAACCTTGTATAAGGTGGATTAGCTACGAGTGCTTGCAATTCACTAATACGACATGCTGATGTGATTGCAATGAGAAAGATAACCTTCCAAGAAAGGTATTTCAAGGAGGTGGTAGCTAAAGGTTCGAAAGGCGGCTTCATAAGCTGACCAAGAACCAAGTTTAAGTCCCATGCCACTAGGGGTGGTCTAATGGGAGGCTTAGTTAAAAGGAGGCCTCTCATGAATCTGGCTACAAGAGGATGGAGAGGAAATAGGTTGTCCATTTAGAGGCTTAAGGGAAGCTGCAATAGCACTCAAATGGACCCTTACTGAATTTGTCTTAAGGCCTGCATTAGACGGATGGAGGAGATACTCCAGCAAAGATTCCAAAGGTATGGCAAGGGGGTTAAGACCCTTCCCAGAACACCAGATAGTAAACCTCTTCCACTTGAAAGCATAAGAACGTCTAGTGGAAGGTTTCCTGGAAGCATAAAGAACATCTTTCACTTGTTGAGAAAGATGAAGATCCTGGAGATCTAGGCCCTCAGCAACCAAGCCCTGAGATGCAGAGACTGGGGATTGGGATGCCACAACTTTCCGTCCTCTTGAGAGAGGAGGTCTGGAGCAGACCCTAACTCCAGGGAGGGAGCTTGAGAGAGATGTAGAAGCAGAGGGTACCACACTTGCCGTGGCCAATGTGGAGCTATGAGGATCATGTGGCCTCTGTCTCTCTGAAGCTTGAACAGGGTTTTGGAAATTAGGAGAATGGGTGGAAAGGCATAGAGGAAGTCTTGACCTCAGTGAAGGAGGAAAGCATCCCTTGCCTGAGCTCCCTGAGCCAGAGTTCTGGGACAGAACCGGGGAAGTTTGGCATTCCACGGACTTGCAAAGAGGTCTATGTCCGGGGTTCCCCAAATTTGAAAAATCTTGGACACCTGGTCCATATGTAGGGACCACTCGTGTGGAAGCAGAACTCAACTGAGCCTGTCTGCCCAAGAGTTTTGAAGGCCTGGAAGATAAACTGCCAGAAGATGAATGTGATGCTCTCTGGCGAGGGCCCACAGTCACAGAGCTTTGTTGCAAAGCGACAGAGCCAGTTTCTCCCTGCTTGTTCACATAGAACATGGCTACCTGATTGTCCATGTGGATAAGGACTGTCTTGTGGCTCAGCAGGGTGTGGAAAACACACAGAGCAAGGAAGATTGCTCTGAGTTCCAAGAGATTGATATGTAGATAAGTCTCCTGTGGGGACCAGATGCCCTGGGTGGAGAAGTCTTGCAGATGAGCTCCCCACCCCATTGGAGAGGCATCTGTTGTAAGAGTTGCTTGGGGTAGAGACTGCTGAAAGAGGGACCCCAGCAACAGGTTTTGAGGGGACTTCCACCACTGGAGGGACAAAATGAGGTGACTTGTGTTTGCTATTCTGTCTGACAGGCAGCCTAATGCCTGGGTCCATTGAGTGGATAAAGTCCACTGAGCTGCCCCCATGTGAAGGCAAGCATATGGTACCACATGCACGGTGGATGCCATGTGGCCTAGCAACTGTAATCTCTCGAGCAGTTAGGAGGGTTTTCAACTCTGCTTGAGAAGCTAACTGCACCAAGCGAAGGCAACGGGCCTGGGAAAGATAGGCCCTTGCCCTTGTGGTATCCAACAATGCTCCTATAAACTCCAGGGACTGAGTAGGGATCAAATTGGATTTTGGGATGTTTATTACCAGCCCTAAATACTGAAGGATACGCATTGTGCAGGTTAGAGAACTCTTGGCCTCTGATTGAGTGGGAACTCGAATGAGCCAGTCGTCCAGGTAAGGGAAGACAAATATTCCCAGGGTGCACAGAAAAGCAGCTACCACTGCCATGCATTTCATGAACACCCTTGGTGCAGAGGCCAGACCAAAAGGGAGCACTCTGTATTGATAGTGCTTCTCTTGAAAAAGGAACCGAACGAACCTTCTGTGAGTTGGATGGATGAGAACATGAGTGTACGCATCCTTGAGATCTAGAGAACAAAGCCAATCCTGACTCTGAAGGTATGGCAGCAGAGTTCCTAGAGAAACCATCTTGAACTTTTCCTTGACTAGGAATCTGTTCAACTCTCTGAGATCTAAGACGGGTCTGAAGCCCCCGGTTTTCTTTGGAATAAAAAAATAGGGGGAGTAGAACCCTGTGCCCTGTTGTTGAAAATGCACTTCCTCTATTGCCCCCTGGGAGAGAAGAGTGGCAACCTCCTGCTGCAACAGGCTGAGGAGGGAGGTTGGAGAATTGAACTGGTGCACTCTTGTGAGAGGGGGCAAGCATGAAAAATGAAGTTTGTACCCCTCTCTTATGATGGAGAGTGTCCAATGCTCTGCTGTAATTTGCCCCCACCTGGGAGCAAAGTGACATAACCTTCCTGGAATAGTGGAGGGCTCTGGTCCTTCTAGAGCCAGGAAGGCTAAGTTCTCTAGTGGAAAGTCAAAGGCCCTGAGGGGGCTGAGGTTGCTAGGCTGGAGCAGGCCTAGCAGCCTTTGCTTTGGTCTGTTTGGAAGATTGCTGACATTTGGTAGGGAACTGAGCTGCAGAAGATGCCCGCTGAGCATAAGCAGGATAGAATCTTCCCTTTTTAGAAAAAGGTGTTTTCTTGAATAACCTTTTCTTAGCAGGAGCAGCTGTGGATTTGGATAGTCTATCCAAAGCAGAATTTTCAGCATCCATCTGATTGGCTTTTGCTTGCCAATCCTTACCAAACAGGTTCTCACCTGTACAAGGGATATTCCCCAATTCATCTTGAACCCAGATCTCCAAATCAGATGCTTGAAGCCAAGCAATCCTACGTGCACCTATGGCAATAGCTGAGGCTCTGCTTACGCATTCAAAGGAGTCGAAAGCTGCACGGTTGGAGAATTTGGAGATATCTTGGGCATGTTTGAGCCCAGTGAGAAAGTCCTGCCTTCTATTTTCAGACATAAAAGGACTTAAAGTCTGCAAATGGTCAGTGACTTCTTTTAAGAACATTCCCATGTAGAAACTATAAGAATTAATTCTCGAAGCAAGCATGGAAGCTTGGAAGACTCTTCTTCCAAAAGCATCCAGGGTTCTACATTCACGTCCTGGAGGATTAGAGGCATGTCTTTTGGCACTTCTAATCTTTCTCATTGCAGACTCAACCACAATAGAGTGGTGAGGAAGTTGAGTTTTATGGAAACGAGGACAAGGAGGGACACGATACATGGTATCCAACCTGCGAGAATGAGGAGAGGTGGTTAGAGGAGCTTCCCACATCCTCAACATGAGATCATACAGAATCTCATGAATAGGCAAGGTAGCTGCCTCCTTAGGAGTTTTAGGATATTGTAAAATATCTAACTCCTTGGCTCTGGGCTCTGTCTCAGGGGCCACTGTGATAGAAAGGCCCCGAGCCACCTCCCCGATAAAATAATTGTCTTTTCAAGACTTTATTTATTTATTTATTTACATTCTCTTATATACCGCGCTATTCTGCATCAGTGCGGTTTACATTGAACAAACTGAAATTACATTGAACAGGGCATTATAACTTGGAGAACTATTTTACAGGGAACATGGGCTATGGAGGGCTAAGTGGCTTGCCCAAGACCACAAGGAGCACCTGTGGGACTAGAAACCCCAGTCCTTCCAGCACAAGGTTGCTGCCCTCTAGTGGGATTTGAACCCCCAACCTTCTGGCCTGAAGTATCTTGCCCCAACCACTAGGCCACTCCTCCACTCCAAGTCCTCTGGAGGAGCCATCCTTCGTTTAGGAAAGGACTCCTCCTGTGGAAGAAGCATCGCTGCATCGACCGACTCTTCAGAGTCCTCAGAGTCCTCAGAGGAATCAAAGTAACGTCTGTCCGGATGCTCTTGCAAACCCCGATACCCGTACCGACCAGGGTCGGTATCGGGAATAACCGGTACCGGGGTATCGGTACCGGAGGGCTTCAGCAGACAGAGAACCATCATAGCAGATGCCGATGTCGATGCCACCGGTACCGGGATCGGTACCGATGGCGATGCTAGGGCTGGTACCGGCGGAGTAGTCTGTTGCAGTACCACGGGAGTCGATGCCACAAGGAAAGATGCCAGACTGCGTTCTATGGACAGAATCCTCTGATCCATTGACGCCGCCAATGCTTGGAAGTCGGTACCGGTGGAAGCCACCGGTACCCCAGAGCATGGCACCAGGAGATCTGTCGAGGCCACGCCATGGAGATCATCCTGGAACCCCAATGATGATGCTTTAGAGGCCGAAGCCTCCCGCCGGGGTAATTTTGCCGGTGCAGAATCCTCGAGAGCAACGCCAGAGGCATCTGGATGCTTAGAAGGAGATCTACCCTTCGAGGACCGGCTGGATTTATGTTTAGTTACCCGAGATCCATGTGAGGAAGAAGCAGCCCTGGAAGACGTCGATGCCACCGAAGCCGCATCAGAGGGAAACAGGGTACTGAGCTTGGCAGCTCGGTTCTGCCGACCTCTTTTAGACATCATGGAAAAGGACACACAATCTGTTATGGAATGGTCAGGACCTAAACATTTTAGACACCAGTCATGGGTGTCGGTGACGGTGACGGAAATGGTACCGCCACATTTTGTGCACTTTTTAAATCCTGAGGCAGGCTTTTCCATATTTAAGGAAAAAAAGTTTTGGGCCTAAGGCCCAAAACGCAAGTGCACCTGAAGAAAAAGAACGGCAAAAAAAGGTTTGTTTGGGTTTTTTTACAAGAAGAAAAGAACAAAGACCGGTGGTACCGGTACAACGTTCAAGGCAGACGCGACACAAAAGAAATAAAGAAAAAATAAGGAAATTCTTCTGGGGATGGGTGAAGAAAGCCCCCTGGTAGGTGATACATTAAATACCTTTATGGAAATGGGTAACAGGGGTAACATATGGAAAGCAGTGTGTATTAATTGCCCGTAGCATGGGAAATAAGATCCCTGAAGTTGAAGCTTTGGTGGGAATGGCTGACTTGGATTTAGTGGCAGTTACAGAAACATGGTTCACAGAAAACCATGACTGGGATGTAACTATACCTGGCTATACTTTATTCAGAAAGGACAGGGTAGGAAGATGGGGAGGAGGAGTGGCACTATATGTAAAAACTACTATTAAAGCTTTGGAATTACAGAGCTTAAAAGGGAGAGAGGAGGCATTGTGGGTTAAACTAGAAAGAGGGAAAGAGAAATCTATTTGCATTGGTGTGATATACAGACCTCCCTCACAAGAGGAAGAGGTGCACAGAGAGTTAATTGAAGACATACGCAGCATTGCTAGGAAAGGGGAAGTGCTACTGATAGGAGATTTCAATATGCCAGATGTTGATTGGCACAGTCCTGCTGCAGTATCATCTAGAAGTAAGGAGATCCTGGATTCTCTACAGGGAGAACTATTCAGGCAATTGGTAACAGACCCCACACATGAAGGGGCCATACTGGACTTGGTGCTTACCAATGGTGAAAGTGTTTCTGAAGTTGTAGTGGGAGATCATTTCGCATCCAGTGATCACCAGATGGTGTGGTTCAGTATTAGGACTAGGGCAGTTAGAATCCATTCCAAGGTGAGGATCTTAGACTTTAGGAAGACTAACTTTGCGAAGATGGGCCAATACCTCAGGGAGTCGTTAGCAGGATGGGAACAGCTGGGGGATGTAGAAAAACAGTGGGCAAAACTGAAAGGGGGTATTTTAAAGGCAACCAACCTTTTTGTTAAAATGGTAAATAAAGGCAAAAGGAACAGGAGACCGCTATGGTTTTCGAAGGAAGTAGCTGACAAAGTGAAGAAAAAGAGGGAGGCCTTCATGAAATACAAGAGATCACAGAGAGAGGAAGACAGGCATCTGTATTTGGAAAAACTTAGAGAAGCTAGCAAAGTAGTCAAGAAGGCAAAGATTCAAAAGGAGGACGAAATAGCCAATGCAATAAAATGGGGGGATAAGACATTTTTCAGATATATTAGTGAGAAGAGGAAGGGCAAAAGTGGTATTGTCAGACTCAAGGGTGCAGGGGGGGAATATGTAGAAGCTGATAAGGATAAAGCGGAATTGCTTAACAAATATTTTTGTTCTGTGTTCACAGATGAAGTACCTAGGAACAGGACCTCAGAAAACACCCACAAATAAGAACAGAAGCAAGGGACATCTTGAACAATTTTCAGAAGACTGTGTTTGTGAGAAACTAGCTCAACTTAAAGTAGACAAAGCGATGGGACCGGATGGGATACACCCTAGAATACTGAGGGAACTTGGGCACCTTCTAGCAACTCCACTGACTGACCTTTTCAATGCCTCGTTGGAGTCGGGAGTAGTGCCAAAGGACTGGAGAGAGGCTCATGTGCTGCCTTTACACAAAAGCGGAAGTAAGGATGTGGTTGAAAACTACAGGCCGGTTAGTTTAACTTCGGTGGTGAATAAATTATTGGAAACGCTGCTGAAAGAGAAAATAGTGAGGTTTCTGGAGTCCAGTGGATTACAGGATCCGAGGCAGCATGGATTCACCAGAGGCAGGTCTTGTCAGACAAATCTGATTGATTTCTTTGACTGGGTGACCAGGGAGTTGGACCGAGGGAGAGCTCTAGATGTGGTGTATTTAGATTTCAGTAAAGCCTTTGACACTGTTCCTCACAGGCGACTTATAAACAAACTGAGCACCCTAGGGATGGACCCTAAAGTTACTGTTTGGGTTAGAAATTGGTTGGGTGGGAGGCGACAAAGAGTACAAGTAAATGGAGCTCACTCTGAGGAGAAGGATGTTACCAGTGGTGTGCCCCAGGGATCTGTCCTTGGTCCCATTCTTTTTAACATCTTTATTAGTGATATAGCGGAAGGGCTGTCGGGTAAGGTTTGCCTCTTTGCGGATGATACCAAAATCTGCAATAGAGTAGACACCCAGGAAGGTGTAGATAACATGAGGAGGGATCTAGCTAAGCTTGAAGAATGGTCTAGAATTTGGCAGCTGGGATTTAATATTAAAAAATGTAAGGTCATGCATTTGGGCTGCAGCAATCCAAGGGAACAATACAGTATAGGAGGTGAAGTACTTTTGTCCACTAAAGAAGAGCGGGACCTAGGCGTGGCTGTGTCTGATGATCTTAAAGTAGCTAAACAGGTAGAAAAGGCGACGGCAAAAGCTAGAAGGATGCTTGGGTGCATACAGAGAGGAATGGCTAGCAGAAAAAAGGAGGTGATAATGCCTCTGTATAAGTCTTTGGTGCGACCTCATTTGGAGTATGGTGTGCAATTCTGGAGACCGCACCTTCAAAAGGATGTGAACAGGATGGAGTCGGTGCAGAGGGTTGCTACTAAAATGATTAATGGGCTTCATTATAAAGCATATGAGGACAGACTTAAGGATCTTAATATGTACACCTTAGAGGAAAGGCGGGATAGAGGTGATATGATTGAGATGTTTAAATACCTCCGTGGCATAAATGTTCAGGGAGAGAGCCTCTTTCAATTGAAAGCAAGTTCTGCTAAGAGGGGACATGGGATGAGGGTGAAGGGAGATAGATTCAGGAGTGATATGCGGAAATATTTCTTTACAGAAAGAGTAGTGGATCCATGGAATAGTCTCCCAGTGGAGGTGGTAGAGATGAGGACAGTAACTGAATTCAAAAAAGCATGGGACCAACACAGGGGATCTCTAAAGGTAAAAAGTGGACTGTTGTAGTTGTTGTTATGGAAGGACAGACTAGATAGGCCATGTGGTCTTTTTCTGTCATCATGTTTCTATGTTTCTGCGGTGACAGGAACACGACCTGCTGGCTCCGCGGAAAAGAAGAACTGAGGAGAGACAGTTGGGAAAGGCGGGAAGGCAGCACGCAGGCGCTGTGGGATGCTCCCAAAGGCTTTCTGATTGGACGCTGGGGAGCGTTCCCGCGCAGGCTCCGTCGGTACCGACGTACCCATATGTGAAGACTCATTCCTGCTTGTTCCTGGAGATTAGCCTTTACACGCTAGCAGTCTCCTTTCAACAGCCATGCTATAAGCAAGAAGGGAGTCAGGTCCTCCAAGACAATCAGTCCCTGTCGCAACAGCCCCATAGACGGAGGCAGCCAGGGCAAGTGCTTGGAGGAGCTGCATCTGGTCTCCAAACCATGCTCTCCGCAGCCAATCCAGCACCACCAGAACAGTCCTGCTCAAATGGCGTTCTATAGGCCAAATCACACACCCCCCCTAGGGACCATAGAGAAAATATGTACAGCTGCCGCTGAATTAACCATGGCTGGGTCAGGGCATCGATGCCCTCGGATCTCATCTCCGTGCAGTGACTGAAAACACAGCACATTTTGGAAGTGGGCAAGTTGCCATCAGATCCATTTCGGGCGACCCCAACAGCACACAATCAACTGAAAGGCTTTGAGACTCAATTCTCACTTGCCAGGATTCAGGAGTGCTGGATAGGAAATCAGCTTCCATGTTCCCCACTCCAGAAATGTCTTAAGCCGACAAGCCTAGGAGGTTCTCTCTGCCCATGCAAACATAAGAGCCATCTCCAAGGTCACTCCAGTGCTTCTTGTGCCCCCCTGCCGATTAACATTAGCCACAGCCATGGTATTGCCAGAAAACCCTTGAATTGTCCAGCCTTCAATCAGGGGCCAGTCGTCGGGGGAGATGAACCGGGCGAACCAGCCATCATCGACTGCTGCAGGGTCAGGATATCAATGATGTTGTTCTTCAAGGCTGCCATTCTGATCTCCATGGCAGAAGGCTCTGCAGCTTTCGGCATGGGCACCGACAACTTTGGGCCCGACACACCCACTCTGGAGTGTGTCATTGATAACCACCATGGCCTCGAGCACCCTTTGGCTGTCTCTGCCTGCCGAAGGGTCCCTTTTGGAAAGCTTGGCCAGGCATCTCTCTGACTCCTCCGAGTCTCTTCAGTGCAATTTACTGGGTTTCTCCGGACCAACCTCCTGAATCTTAGAGGATTTCTATTTCTTCTGTTCCTGCTCTGGGGTCTTCTCGGAGAATCCATGGCACTCCGAGGACACCTGGGCATTGTGGGATGTGCTTGCCTTGGAGCTGGGCACTGGGGACAAGGCACGGAGTCTGACCTTGGGAACATTTTTTCCTGCAATTCCAACCTCTTTTTGTTGGTTTTTGCTGACATGACCTGGCAAGGGTCATAGTTGGAGCTGTCATGGTCCAGTCCCAGGCAACACAGGCAGCAGTCCTGGGAGTCAGTGAAGGGAGTTGGACTATTAGATGACAAAGCGGTAAAAAGGGCACTAAGAGGGAATAAGGCCATAGCAGACAGACAATGAATTCTTTACTTCAGTCTTTACTGAGGAAGATGTAGGGATGCTACCCATGACTGACATGGTATTTAAAGGTGATGCCACAGAAAAATTGAAAGAAATATCAACAAATCAGAAAGATGTATTAAAACTATTTGATAAACTGAAGAGTAGCAAATCACCTGAACCTGATGGTATACATACAAGGGTGTTGAAAGAACTGAAGAATGAGATTGCAGACTGTGAACTATCAATAAAATCATCTGTAATACCTGAAGACTGGAGGATGGCCAATGTAATGCCAATTTTCAAAAAAGGTTCCAGGGGTGATCCGGGAAACTACAGACCACTAAGCCTGACGTCAGTACCAGGAAAAATGGTAGAGACAATTACAAAGGACAAAATTACTAAACATGTCAATAGTCAAGGCTTAATGGGAGACAGCAAACATGGCTTTAGCCAAGAAAGGTTTTGTCTTACCTATCCCTTATGTTTTTTTGAAGGTGTGACTAAACTAGTAGACAAAGGTGAGTTGGCTGATATAGTGTATTTGGATTTTCAGAAAGCCTTTGACAAGGTCCCTCATGAGAGACTCTTGGAGAAATTAAAGAGATATGGGATAGAAGGCAATGTACTTTTGTGGATCAGGAACTGGTTAAAAAGATAGAAAGCAGAGGGTAGGGCTAAATGGCCAATTTTCCAAGTGGAGAAAGATGAATAGTGGAGTACTCCAGTGATCTGTGCTAGGTTCTCTGCTTTTTAACATATTCATAAATGACCTGGAAATGGGAATAACGAGTGAGGTAGTTAAATTTGCAGATGACACAAAATTATTCAAAGTTGTTAAAACTCAAGAGGATTGTGAAAAATTGCAAGATGACCTTGATAAACAGGAAGACTGGACATTCAAATGGCATGGTGTCATCATGGATAATATGTTGAAACCCTCTGCCCAGTGTGCAGCGGCAGCCAAGAAAGCAAATAGAATGATAGGAATCATAAGGAAAGGAATGGTGAATAAAATAAAGGATATTATGCCTCTGTATCGATCCATGGTGTGACCATACCTTGAATATTGTGTACAACTCTGGTCGCCGTATCTTAAAACGATATAGCATAATTAGAAAAGGTACAGAGAAGAGCCACCAAAATGGTAAAGGGGATTTATTTATGTATTTATTTAACTGTAGTTATATCCCGCTTTTCACCGGGTCAAAGCGGTTTAACAAAAAAGGGGGGGGGACAGTAATCAATTGGAAGGATATCCCTATGAGGAGAGGATAAAAAGGTAGAGCTCTTCAACCTGGAAAAGAGACGGCCAAGGGGAGATATGATAGAGTCTATAAATTAATGAATGGAGTGGAACTGGTAAGCATAGATCGACAGTTTACCCCATCAAAATATAGAAAGACTAGGAGACATGCAATGAAGCTACAGTGTAACTCATTTAAGACTAATAAAAGAAAATATTTTTTCACTCAAAGCGTAATCAAACACTGGAATTCGTTACTGGAGGAAGTAGTAAAAGCTGTTAGTGTAGCTGGGTTTAAAAACAGTTTGGACAAGTTCCTGGAGGAAAGGTCTATAAACCATTATTAAAGGGGATCCAGGAAATCCACTGCTTGTCCCAATACAAGCATTGTGGAACCTGTGTGTCTTGGGGAAACTGCTAGGTGGTGTTCTCTTCAATCCTCCCTGTTGAGGGTAAAGGCCAAGGCAGAGAGGCTCGCATCCTGGAGACAAATGCATGGCTGCGTGGATGGTGTCATCGAGAGCGTTTTGGTTTCCTAGACCATGGGATGCTTTTCCAAGGGTTGCAAAGCAGAGATGGCATCCATCTGTCCAAGAGAGGTCAACGCATCTTTGGTAGTAGACTGGCTAATCTACTGAAGAGGGCTTTAAACTAGATTCCTTGGGGATGGGTGAAGAAAGCCCCCAGGTAAGTGAAAGCCCCCAGGTAGGTGATACATTAAATACCTTTATGGAAATGGGTAACAGGGGTAACATATGGAAAGCAGTGTGTATTAATGCCCGTAGCATGGGAAATAAGATCCCTGAGGTTGAAGCTTTGGTGGGAGTGGCTGACTTCGATTTAGTGGCAGTTACAGAAACATGGTTCACAGAAAACAATGACTGGGATGTAACTATACCTGGCTATACTTTATTCAGGAAGGACAGGGTAGGAAGAAGAGGAGGAGGAGTGGCACTATATGTAAAAACTACTATTAAAGCTTTGGAATTACAGAGCTTAAAAGGGAGAGAGGAGGCATTGTGGGTTAAACTAGAAAGAGGGAAAGAGAAATCTATTTGCATTGGAGTGATATACAGACCTCCCTCACAAGAGGAAGAGGTGGACAGAGAGTTAATTGAAGACATACGCAGCATTGCTAAGAAAGGGGAAGTGCTACTGATAGGAGATTTCAATATGCCAGATGTTGATTGGCTCATTCCTGCTGCAGTATCATCTAGAAGTAAGGAGATCCTGGATTCTCTACAGGGAGAACTATTCAGGCAATTGGTAACAGACCCCACACGTGAAGGGGCCATACTGGACTTGGTGCTTACCAATGGTGAAAGTGTTTCTGATGTTGTAGTGGGAGATCATTTTGCTTCCAGTGATCACCAGATGGTGTGGTTCAGTATTAGGACTAGGGCTGTAAGAATCCATTCCAAGGTGAGGATCTTAGACTTTAGGAAGACTAACTTTGCGAAGATGGGCCAATACCTCAGGGAGTCGTTAGTGGGATGGGAACAGCTGGGGGATGTAGAAAAACAGAGGGCAAAACTGAAAGGGGGTATTTTAAGGGCAACCAACCTTTTTGTTAAAATGGTAAATAAAGGCAAAAGGAACAGGAGACCGCCCGCTATGGTTTTCGAAGGAAGTAGCTGAAAAAGTGAAGAAAAAGAGGGAGGCCTTCATGAAATACAAGAGATCACAGAGAGCAGAAGACAAGCATCTGTATTTGAAAAAACTTAGAGAAGCTAGCAAAGTAGTCAAGAAGGCAAAGATTCAAAAGGAGGAGGAAATAGCCAATGCAATAAAATGGGGGGATAAGACATTTTTCAGATATATTAGTGAGAAGAGGAAGAGCAAAAGTGGTATTGTCAGACTCAAGGGTGCGGGGGGGAATATGTAGAAGCTGATAAGGATAAAGCGGAATTGCTTAACAAATATTTTTGTTCTGTGTTCACAGATGAAGAACCAGGAGCAGGACCTCAGAAAACACCCACAAATAAGAACAGAAGCGAGGGACATCTTGAACTATTTTCAGAAGACTGTGTTCGTGAGAAACTAGCTCAACTTAAAGTAGACAAAGCGATGGGACCGGATGGGATACACCCTAGAATACTGAGGGAACTTGGGGACGTTCTAGCAGCTCCACTGACTGACCTTTTCAATGCCTCGTTGGAGTCAGGAGTGGTGCCAAAGGACTGGAGAGAGGCTCATGTGGTGCCTTTACACAAAAGCGGAAGTAAGGATGTGGTTGAAAACTACAGGCCGGTTAGTTTAACTTCGGTGGTGAGTAAATTATTGGAAACGCTGCTGAAAGAGAAAATAGTGAGGTTTCTGGAGTCCAGCGGATTACAGGATCCGAGGCAGCATGGATTCACCAGAGGCAGGTCTTGTCAGACAAATCTGATTGATTTTTTTGACTGGGTGACCAGGGAGTTGGACCGAGGGGAGAGCTCTAGATGTGGTGTATTTAGATTTCCGTAAAGCCTTTGACACTGTTCCTCACAGGCGACTTATAAACAAACTGAGCACCCTAGGGATGGACCCTAAAGTTACTGCTTGGGTTAGAAATTGGTTGGGTGGGAGGCGACAAAGAGTACAAGTAAATGGAGCTCACTCTGAGGAGAAGGATGTTACCAGTGGTGTGCCCCAGGGATCTGTCCTTGGTCCAATTCTTTTTAACATCTTTGTTAGTGATATAGCGGAAGGGCTGTCGGGTAAGGTTTGCCTCTTTGCGGATGATACCAAAATCTGCAATAGAGTAGACACCCAGGAAGGGGTAGATAACATGAGGAGGGATCTAGCTAAGCTTGAAGAATGGTCTAGAATTTGGCAGCTGGGATTTAATGTTAAAAAATGTAAGGTCATGCATTTGGGCTGCAGCAATCCAAGGGAGCAATACAGTATAGGAGGTGAAGTACTTTTGTCCACTAAAGAAGAGCGGGACCTAGGCGTGGTTGTGTCTGATGATCTTAAAGTAGCTAAACAGGTGGAAAAGGCGACAGCAAAAGCTAGAAGGATGCTGGGGTGCATACGGAGAGGAATGGCTAGCAGAAAAAAGGAGGTGATAATGCCTCTGTATAAGTCTTTGGTGCGACCTCATTTGGAGTATGGTGTGCAATTCTGGAGACCGCACCTTCAAAAGGATGTGAACAGGATGGAGTCGGTGCAGAGGGTTGCTACCAAAATGATTAATGGGCTTCATTATAAAGCATATGAGGACAGACTTAAGGATCTTAATATGTACACCTTAGAGGAAAGGCGGGATAGAGGTGATATGATTGAGATGTTTAAATACCTCCGTGGCATAAATGTTCAGGGAGAGAGCCTCTTTCAATTGAAAGCAAGTTCTGCTACGAGGGGACATGGGATGAGGGTGAAGGGAGATAGATTCAGGAGTGATATGCGGAAATATTTCTTTACGGAAAGAGTAGTGGATCCGTGGAATAGTCTCCCAGTGGAGGTGGTAGAGATGAGGACAGTAACTGAATTCAAGAAAGCATGGGACCAACACAGAGGATCTCTAAAGGCAAAAAGTGGACTGTTGTAGTTGTTATGGAAGGACAGACTATAGGCCATGTGGTCTTTTTCTGTCGTCATATTTCTATGTTTCTATGTTTCTAGGTACTTGTGACATATATTGGCCACTGTTGGGAAGAGGATACTGTGCTTGATGAACCTTGGTCTGACCCAGTATGTTCTTATAACATGGTTTGACTGCAGCGGTCACATTTTTTGAACCCACTGGGGGAGATGGTGGGATGCACCCAGACAGGGTCAACGATCCCCGGGCAAAAGAAGGCACAAAGTGGCAGTGAAGGGAACTTCAAAGAAAAAATGTGAAAAAGGACAGGCCCAAGGATGGCGTCAAAGACACCGGCTCAGGGCAGGAAGAGGAACGGGTACGCTTACCGGAAAGCTAAACTGAATTACTAAGTTTTAAAAAACTTTTCCGGGGACACTGGATGTGCGTCCGTTGGGCTCCGCGGAAAAAGGTTAAAAACTTATATAAATGCAGCAAAATAAATAAATAAAACTTACTTATTCAAAGAGCATTACAGCAGCCACAACCCCCAATAGTACATAAAGCACAGTTACTTACCTGTAACAGGTGATCTCTGGGAACAGCAGGAATAAGTCTTCACATATGGGTATCGTCGGTACCGACGGAGCCTGCACGGGAACGCTCCCCAGCGTCCAATAAGAAAGCTTTTGGGAGCATCCCACAGCGCCTGCGTGCTGCCTTCCCGCCTTTCCCAACCGCCTCTCTCCAGTTCGAGTTTTAAAGCTGAGACAAAGAGAGAGAGAGAGGGAAGGAAAGATAGATAGAGAGATACAACTCCTAGGGGAGGTGGGTGGGTTGTGAAGACTTATTCCTGCTGTTCCCAGAGATCACCTGTTACAGGTAAGTAACTGTGCTATCTCCAGGAACAAGCAGTAATGTGAGTCTTCACATATGGGGACTCCCTAGCTGCAGATGCCAGGGAGAGACCCCAGAGTTGTGTGTCCTTGAAAAGGGCTCCACCTCCCCCCATGGATCTCTGGCACCCAACCAGGGTAGGTGGGTAGGAGTTGATTAGGAATGTAACAGGTGTTTGAGAACAGCCTAACCAAACGAGGCATCCCGGCGGGAGTCCTTGTCCAAACAGTAATGGGCTGTGAAGGTATGAACCGAGGCCCAGGTGGCCGCTCGACAGATTTGGTCGATGGACATAGAGTTTAGGTGAGCCATTGAGGCTGCCATGGCCCTCACATTGTGAGCTGTGACATGGCCTTCCAGAGAAAGGTTCCTACTCTGGTAGGCGAAAGAAATACACCGAGCAATCCAGTGGGACAGTGTTCTCTTAGAAACTGGAAGCCCTAAATGGGAAGGATCAAAAGCAACAAAGAGTTGAGAAGACTTTCTATGTTGCTGTGTTCTTTGTAAGTGAAAGGCGAGAGCTCTTTTACAATCCAAAGTATGAAGATTCCTCTCTGCACTTGATGCATGAGGTCCTGGAAAAAAGACAGGTAAGTATACCTCCTGGTTCAGATGAAAAGGCGAGACCACTTTGGGCATAAAGTGTGGATTGGTCCTGAGGACTACCTTATCATGATGGAACCTTGTATAAGGAGGATTAGCCACCAAGGCTTGCAACTCACTGATGCAACGTGCTGAGGTGACTGCAATGAGAAAGATAACCTTCCAAGAAAGAAATTTCAAGGAGGTGGTGGCTAAAGGTTCAAAGGGTGGCTTCAAAAGCTGGCCAAGAACCAGATTTAAGTCTCATGCCACTGGAGGTGGTCTAATGGGAGGTTTAGTTAAAAGAAGGCCTCTCATGAATCTTGCTATAAGAGGATGAGAGGAAACAGGCTGTCCATCGAGAGGCTTGAGGGACGCTGCAATAGCACTCAAATGGACTCTTACCGAATTAGTTTTGAGGCCTGCATGGGAAAGATGCAGAAGATACTCTAGTAAAGAATTCAAAGGTATTGCAAGAGGGTTAAGACCCTTCTCTGAACACCAAATGGTAAATCTTTTCCAGTTGAAAGCATAGGAACGTCTAGTGGAAGGCTTTCTAGAAGCATGAATAATATCTCTGACTTGCTGAGAGAGATGGAAAACTTGAAGGTCTAGGCCTTCAGCAACCAGGCCCTGAGATGGAGAGACTGGGGGTTTGGGTGCCACAACGTTCTGTCTTCCTGGGAGAGAAGATCTGGAGCAGAGCCCAACTCCAGGGATGGAACTAGAGAGAGATGCAGAAGTAGAGGGTACCACACTTGGCGTGGCCAATGTGGTGCTATGAGGATCATAGAACCTCGGTCTCTCTGAAGCTTGAGCAGTGTTTTGGGAATTAGGGGAATGGGTGGAAAGGCATAAAGGAAAGTCTTGACCCCAGTGAAGGAGGAAGGCATCCTTGGCCTGAACACCCTGACACGGAATCCTGGAACAGAACCGGGGAAGTTTGGCATTCCACGGACTTGCAAATAGGTCTATGTCCGGGGTTCCCCAAATTCGAAAAATCCGGGCTACCTGGTCCCTGTGGAGGGACCATTCGTGTGGAAGCAGAACTCGACTGAGTCTGCCTGCCCAAGAGTTTTGAACGCCTGGAAGATATACTGCCATAAGATGAATCTGATGCTCTCTGGCGAAGGCCCACAGTCGCAAAGCTTCGTTGCAAAGCGACAGAGAGCCAGTCCCTCCCTGCTGGTTTACATAGAACATGGCTACTTGATTGTCCGTGTGAATGAGGACTGTCCTGTAGCTGAGCAGGGAGTGGAACACTCTGAGAGCTAAGAAAATTGCTCTGAGTTCCAAGAGATTTAAGTGTAGTGAAGTCTCCTGTGGAGACCAGATGCCCTGGGTGGAGATATCTTGCAGATGAGCTCCCCAACCCATAGGAGAGGCATCTGTTGTAAGGGTTGCTTGGGGAAGTGACTTTTGAAAAGGGGACCCCAGCAACAGGTTTTGAGAGGGCTTCCACCACTGGAGAGACCAAAAAAGGCGACTGGAGTTTGCTATTTTGTCTGACAGGCAACCTGATGCCTGAGTCCATTGGGTGGACAAAGTCCATTGAGCTGCCCTCATGTGAAGGCGAGCATATGGAACCAAATGCACAGTGGATGCCATGTGGCCTAAGAGTTGTAACATTTCTCGAGCAGTTAAAAGGGGCTTTAACTGTATTTGGGAGGCTAACTGCACCAAGCATAGGCAACAGGCCTGAGGAAGATAGGCCCTTGCAGTTGTGGTATCCAACAAAGCCCCTATAAACTTGAGGGACTGAGTAGGGGTGAAACTGGATTTTGGGATGTTTATTACTAGTCCCAAATACTGAAGGACACGCATTGTGCAGGTTAGACAAGTCTTGGCCTCTGCTTGAGATGGAGCTCGAATGAGCCAGTCGTCCAGATATGGGAAGACGAATATTCCTAGAGTGCGTAGAAAGCACAGTTACTTACCTGTAACAGGTGATCTCCGGAACAGCAGGAATTAGTCTTCACACGTGGGAGACGTCGCCGATGGAACCCGCACGGGAAAATGCTCCCCAGCATCCAATCAGAAAGCCTTTGGGAGCATCCCACCGCGCCTGCGCGGTGGCTTCCTGCCCTTCCTACTGCCTCTCCCCAGTTGAGTTTCATAGCTGAGCTGGCAGGAGAGGAGAGGAAGGAATAGAGAAAAAGAGAGATACAACTCCCAGGGGAGGTGGGCGGGTTGTGAAGACTAATTCCTGCTGTTCCGGAGATCACCTGTTACAGGTAAGTAACTGTGCTATCTCCAGGAACAAGCAGGAATGAGTCTTCACACGTGGGGACTCCCTAGCTTAGGATGCCCGGGGAGATCCCATAAGCGCAGCCCAGACGGGATGGCATTTGCCCAGCCTGAATCTCCGGCATCCTTTGAGGGATGGAGGGCAGGAGTTGAATAGAGGAACAGCGAATCCAAAGACTACGGAGGCAAGTCTTTAGAGTGCAGAACAGGTACCATTAGGATACAGCAAAAAAAAAACCCAGGCTACAGGAGTAGGAAGAGGGGTGCATGAAGAGAATCATTAAGCATGTAATGAGTAAATGACCTAGTACCATACAGAGCTTACCGGCCATTAAGTTTCTAATGAATTAATGGTTTAGAACCCTGTACTGCTTACCCACCGGGTTGTCGGAAGTAGTCCTGTGATGAAGGCACTGTAGACGCAGTAGCGAGGTCATCAAGGAAAACTTCACCGCAGCGAGGAGGAAGTTCCAAATCCGGAAGGCCATGGGATCCAGGCGTCAGCTGGGTCAGGAGAAGGACGGCAGGTCTTCCAGGGGGCTCACGGCAAGCTGAGCACTCCCTTAGGAGTAGAGTCCATAACTCAGAGGACCAACAGTGGAAGACAGGCCGAACTAGAGAGCCTATCCCGGAGAAGTGTAGAGGTGTACCCCGGAGCAGAAGGGGTACATAGTCTGCCCTAGTGAGAGATAGGGAGACAAGGGTCCGGACCTCCGGGAGGAGGACCTAACTGAAAAGGGGGCTGTTGACTTCACAGCAGTAGGGTGCCACCAGTCTGCGGCCCGACGGGGAATAGGCAGGCGGACTGGCCGGACCCCCTGGGGGGGTGAGTACCGGCCATAGGTGGAAAAAAGGCGGTAAACACAGGTACTGTGGGGATCCCCCAAAAGCGCCTGCCAAGCAGGTGATATCTAGTATATCTAAGCCGGTGGACATGGGGACACCCCCTCCGGTACTAACGCAGGCACGCCGGGGGGCCTGCCTCCATGAGCAGCACTCAGGTAAGGCGGATCTGCCATCGATCCCCAGAACGTCCACCTGGAGAGGGGCCGCAAGATCCGTCAGGGGAGGGATCTTTCCTGGAGGGCAAGGGCAGATCGGCGAGCTAAGAGCACGGTAGCGCGGGGGACGGAGGATAGCATCAGTCCGGTAGAATGCCGCAGGGGTTGGAGGCCCTAATGTGTCCCCAGGACCTGCGTGTAGAAATTGTCCCCCGCACAATCGGGGGACATGAGGATATAGTCCCTGGTGAGTATAGGGGGACTATAGCAGCTGGAGGGGAATTCCAGTACGGAAGCAATCAGCAAGAGGATACTGGCTGAGAGGGGTTCGGGGACGTACCGAAGAGTAAGTAGGGTGACCGTGGGCCAGAGCGATCACGGCGTAAGGTGGTCTCCCTTTCCCACGGAGGAGAAGACCTGAACCCCTAGATAAGTCCCCGAACCATTTTCCAACTGGACGAGCCCCAGAGTAGAGCTCTAGTCTAAACTTCTGGTAAGGAGGTTAAGAGCAGGCAGCCGCCCACCTGAGCCTAAAAATGCTTAGTATGAGAGTCCTGGCGCGGGCCCGGGGACATCAACCCGGGATGAGAGGTCCCTTGCTTGGGCGCGCCTGGAGGGTGGGCGGAGGGCTGACATTTCCTCTTCCTAGGGAAGGGGGGTCTGGAGGGGCGTTTACCACCACCGGGGGGAAGCCGGGCCCTAGGCTGGCTGCTAACTCTGGGAAGGTTAGCGAAGCACTGTGCGACCTGACGTAAGGCTTCGCTATTGAAGAGGTGATCTCCGTCGCAGGGAGAATTACCCAGGATGTACTGTGCCCGTTGACACAACTCGGACGCCTGCAACCATGCCATGCGGCGTGCTCTAATGGCAACAGCAGAGGCTCTGCTGACCGACCGGAAGGAGTCCAGCGAAGCACGAGAAAGGAACCCGGAGATATTCCTGCAATGATAAAGAAGCAGGGAATATTCAAAGGCCTTGGTTGCAGATACGAAGGTGGATAACCGAGATAACCTCTCGGTGACCTCCCGAAGCGACAGACTCATATAAAATATATATGAAATAATTCTGGCCGCCAGCATAGACATTTGGAAGGCTTGACGTCCTAGAGTATCTAGCGTCTTCGAGGCGCGGCCTGGAGGGCGAGAAGCATGCCTCTCCTTGCTTCCGGCCTTCCTCAGCGCCGATTCCACCACAATGGACCGATGTGGAAGCTGGTGCTGCCGAAACCCCGGGGACGGAGGCACCCTGTACAGAGCCTGCATCGCAGTCGGAGCCAGAACCCTCAAAGGCGACCGCCAAGCCCCCAGCAGGAGATCCTGCAGGGCGGGATGCAGAGGAAGCATCGCGGCTGCCTGTTCCGCAGGGCCTGGGCTCGGATCCGGGATAGGGATGGCCAGCAAGTCCGCCATGTCAAGGAGGAAATCCTGAAAAGGCGGCTCTGCCGGAGCAGTTATGGCGGGAGAGGCCGCCTGGGCACTAAGAGGCCGCTCGGGCCGATGCCCGCTGGGCAGAGGAGGGGACCAACCGACCCGGATCGGGGCAGTCAACATGGCGTCGTCGGCTCCTGGACTTGATTCCAAGCTAGGCATCGAAGAAGTCGATGGCACCGACGGCGTCGCAGGAACCTGCCTCGGCCCCGAACCCGGGGGCGGCGCTTCGCCTCGTGACTGGAGCGAATCCGCGGCCGCCGGAGGGCAGGGGCCAGCGGTCTCTGCTCTGCGCTGCGGGAGAGGACAGGGGCAGATCCCGAGACGTGCCGTGGCCAGGCTTTCAAGGCTGGACGACGATTCCAGGCTGGGCATCGAACCGAGCGAGGAGATCGACTCCGTCCTCGAGGCCCCCGGCGGGAGTGACCACGCCGGTGGTGGAGATCCCAGAGCGCGGATCGGAACCGCGCCGACCGGTGCCGCGAACATCAAGGGCCCCAGAGGACGGTGCTCGGAGGAGAGGGGGTCATCTGACGTCGGCGCCGATGTCGATCGGCGGGCACTGCCCGGTGCCGGGCTCCCTCTCGAACCCGTCCAACCCGGAGAGAAATCCTTCCGGGGCATACGGCCCGTCCCCGAGGGGACCCCGGTCACCCGACGACGAGTCCCTGCGGGGGGGGGAGTGCAAAGCCCCTGCGCCGATGTCGGGGTACCGTAGCGGGGCGGCGCAGACCCAGATTGGGTCGAAGCGGTCGAAGACCCCGAGGCCCCTTCTCTAGGGAAGGGCGGGGCCCTCGACGGCCGCGTCAATGCCGGGGAGTCGCCTGTGCGCTGGCCGACATACCCAGAGGTCCCCGGGGAAGGTCGATGGCGGTCCCTCGTGCTCGATGCCCCTGCCGTCGCCGGCGGAGCGGCGCCGCTCCAACCCGGTACCACCCTTGCGCAGGGCTGGGATACCGGCGACCCGGCGCGGGTCGAAGCGAGCGGCCCCGAGCTGAAAGAGGTTGCCTCCACTGGAGAGTGGAGAGCTGATAGAGCACTCAGGTGGACCCTGACAGAGTTAGACTTGAGGCCTAACTCAGAGGTGGAGTAAGTACTGCAATACCTGAGGTATTTGACAAGTGAACGGGTTCTCCGTATGTTGGGCGCACCACCCTTCAAATCTACGCCACTTGAACGCATAGGATTTTCTAGTGGATTGCCTCCTAGAGGCTAGCAGCACCTCCTCCACCTCCTTGGGGAGGAGTAGAGCAGCAAGTACTACCCTCTCAGCAGCCAAGCCATTAAGTTGAGGGATCTGAGATTGGGGTGTAGCAAGGAACCCTGTTCCTGGGTCAAGAGGTCGAGCTGCACCCCCAGTGGGAGTGGAGTTTCGACCGCCAGTTGAAGGAGAAGTGGGAACCAAGGCTGTCTGGGCCATCTGGGAACTACCAGGATGACATAGGCCTTGTCCCGAAGAATCTTGAACAGAGTGCGTGCCACCAGGGGCGTGAGTGGGAATGCACAGAGAAGGACCTGTGCCCAAGAGATCAGGAAAGCATCTGCCGCCATGCTCAGCGGATGCGGCTGTCTCAAGCAAAACCGGGGCAATTGATGGTTTTGCGGACTGGCAAAGAGATCCATGGATGGGAGACCCCAGCGGTGGAAGATCTGCTGGGCTTCCTCCCGGTGCAGTTGCCATTCATGAGGGTGAAGAATCCTGCTCAACTTGCCGGCCAGGAGGTTCTCCTGACCCGGCAGATAAACTGCCTTTAGGGACAAGTGATGTGCCACTGCAAAAGAGTCCAGAGTCTCCTGGCATAGGATGCGAGATCCTGTGCCCCCCTGTTTGTTGATGTAGAACATAACCACCTGATTGTCCGTCTGTATCAGCACCGACTGATGTGCCAGAAGATGACAGAAGGCTTGAAGAGTTAGGCGGACGGCTCGAAGCTCTAGAAGATTGATTTGAAGCGTGGCCTCGCACGAGGACCATAGACCCTGAGTGCATGAACCCTGGCAATGGGCTCCCCAGCCCAACAAGGAGGCGTCTGTCATCAGCACTCTGGTGTGAGAGGAAGGTTGGAATGGTACTCCCTGAAGCAAGTTGGGGGGGTGAAGCCACCATTGCAAGGCTGTCACCAGTAACTTGGAGACTGCTACTCTGTCTCTGAGGTGGCCAGTGGCTTGTGTCCACTGGTCTCTGAGGCTCCATTGAGCTGTGCGCATGTGGAATCGAGCATATGGAGTCACATGCACTGTGGAGGCCATGTGGCCTAGGAGGCATAGAAAGACAAAACATCTCAAAACAAAACATCAGAAGAATCCAACTTGCGCAAAATGCAACAGCTAGTTATATTACAAATAAACTCCCTCCAACATATAACACCGATACTAGCATCCCTTCACTGGTTACCAATACAAAGCAGGATAATATACAAAACAATAATAACTACATTCAAAGCCTTAAACGACTTGGCACCGAAGACATTATGTAATCTAATAGGCAAAGAACCACCTAAGCCCACTCTTAGAAAAGGACAATCAAACAAACTAAAGATTCCAAAAGAATTCATAAAAACCCACAAATTAACAAATAACAGAGCCTTTTCCCATATAGCTCCAACCATCTGGAACTCGTTACCAGAGGACTTACGATCACTATCAGAGATAATGGAATTCAGAAAAAAATTGAAAACGTATCTATTTAATAAACACTATAATTCCATGGAAAACCCTCCACTCAACCTAGATAAAGGCTAAATACGAACCTACCCACATCAAGCTAATACACCCTACTATAAAGGATAACATTCAAAACTTAAATAAATAACACTCCACTCCTATGCCTTGATACTCCTACTTGTATATAGTTACAACTGGTATGTTCTGCCTAATGCGGTACAGACAGTACTTCTGTTTAAATTGTTACACACTCTGTTATAGCTGAAATATCCTGATTAGTTGTTGAATCACTGAATTATGCAAGTTAAGATGTTCTATGTAATAAGTTATAATGTTCAATGTTCTATGTAAAACAAACTCTGCTTTGTTAACTGTTGTTAATTGTACACCGCAACTGATCGCTGGAAGATGCGGTATATAAATAAGTGTTAAATAAAAATAAAATAAAATAAAGACCCTTGCGGAGACCTGAGGCCTGCACTGGACCTGCTGAACCAAGCCAAGCAAATGCCTTGCCCTGTCCAGCGGTAGGTAAGCCTTTGCCTGAAGTGTGTCCAGTCTTGCCCCTATGAACTCCAAGTGCTGAGTGGGGAGTAAAGTGGACTTTTTGTGATTTATAACAAATCCTAGGTGCTGGAGCAGGTGTGCGAGCAGTGGCCTGCAGAGCCTCCTGTGCCGATTGGCCTCTGATGAGCCAGTCATCCAGGTATGGAAAGACTAAGACAACCTGGCTTCTGAAGAAGGCCGCCACCACTGCTAGGCATTTGGTAAATACTCTGGGAGCGGTGGCTAGGCCAAAGGGTCTTCCCCTGCACTGGAAGTGGCTTCCTCCGACCACAAACCTGAGGTATTGTCTGTGGTCTAGGTGTATGAGGATGTGAGTATAAGCATCCTTTAAATCTAAGGAGCACAGCCAGTCTCCCTGGTGGAGGTAAGGCAGTAGGATCCCAAGGGAAAGCATTATTGAACATTTCCCTCACCAGGAACTTGTTCAAATTTAGCAAGTTTAGGATGGGGTGAAGGCCTCCCTTTCTTTTTGGTATGAGGAAATACCTGGAGTAGAAGCTTTGCCCCTGCAGGTGGTGGGGCACCGGTTCTACCGCCTGATCCTTTAACAGACCTGTCAACTCCTGCAGGAGGAGGTTCCTGTGAAGAGGGGGCCTCAGAAGCTCTCCTGGGAAAAAGGAGGTGGGCACCTGGTGGAAGTGAAGTAAGTAGCCCTGCTGGACTACTTGCAGAACCCAAGCATTGGTAATAATTGCTGGCCACCTGTGAGCATACTGGGCCAGCCTTCCTCCTGTGCAGGGCCAAACCACTGTTGGGAGAGGAGCTATGCACCGGGAGTCAAAAAACCCTCCCGGCTGAGTAGGAGCCGGAGATGGAGGCTTGGGAGTCTTCGGCTTACGTGAGCCCATGCCCCTGGCCTGCTGCGGAGCTGGGGCGGCCTGGTAAGTGGGGTAGTTTCTGTAAGCCGTACCCTTCCTCGGGAAAAAGGGCTTCTTCCCCGAGGCTTTCTTCTTGTGAGAAGGTTCAGATGTCTTCTTCAACAACCTTGTACAGGTCAAGTACTCGGACTCGAGTTCTGCAGCTTTCTCAGTCATGGGTTTGCCGAAGAGGTTGCCTCCTCGGCACGGGACATCGACCAACTTATCCTGAACCCATGACTCTAGGTCCAATGACATGAGCCAGGCCTGATGGCGTGCACCGATGCCGGCCGTGGCTACTCGGGCCGAAGCCTCGAAGCCGTCGTAAGCTGATCGAGACATGAACTTCGAGCACTCTCGGATCCCCGTGGACAAGGCTTTGAAGCGCTGCAAGTGTTCCTCGGAAAGGCCAGCCCATAACTCTGCAATCTCCTTTGCCAGGTCCCTCAAGTACATGCCCATGTACAGCTGGTAAGTTTGGACACGGCATGACAGCATCGAGCCCCGGTAGCACTTTCTGCCGAGGGCATCCAGGTTCCGGGCCTCCCAGCTGGGAGGCACCAAGGAGAGCATTTTTTGGCTTTCAGCTGGTGCATGGCCGATTCCACAACCATGGAGTTGTGCGGCAGCTGTGCTTTCTGGAACCCAGGACTCTTGCGGACTCGATAGATGGAATCGACCCACTTGCTGAGTACCAGCATCGAGGTCGGGGACTCCCACATTTGGAGCATCAGCCGTTCCAACATCGGAGGCACCGGTACAGTCAGGGCATCCTTTGGGGGAGAGTCATACTGGAGGGCATCGAGCTCTTCGGCTCGAGGCTCCTCTTCGGCATCCGCAGGGAAGGCCAAAGCCTTGGTCATGTCCCTGAAGAAGTCCGAGAACAGAGTGTCCTCCGGAAGGGACCTAGTCCGAGGCTCTGAACCCAGAGAGTCCGATGGGATAGCACAGTTACTTACCTGTAACAGGTGATCTCTGGGAACAACAGGAATAAGTCTTCACATATGGGTACGTCGGTACCGACGGAGCCTGCGCGGGAACGCTCCCCAGCGTCCAATCAGAAAGCTTTTGGGAGCATCCCACAGCGCCTGCGTGCTGCCTTTCCGCCTTTCCAACTGTCTCTCCTCAGTTGAGTTTTATAGCTGAGACAAAGAGGGAGAGAGAGGGAAAGGAAGAGGGAGAGGGAGAGAGAGGGAAAGGAAGAGGGAGAGAGAGAGAGAGAGACAACTCCTAGGGGAGGTGAGTGGGTTGTGAAGACTTATTCCTGCTGTTCCCAGAGATCACCTGTTACAGGTAAGTAACTGTGCTATCTCCAGGAACAAGCAGGAATGAGTCTTCACATATGAGGACTCCCTAGCTTCTGATGCCAGGGAGAGCGCCCAGAAGTTGTGTGTCCCTGGGACAGGGCTGCACTTCCCCACCTGGATCTCTGGCATCTCATGAGGGATGGTGGGTAGGAGTTGATTAAGTATGGAACAGGTGTTTGAGAACAGCCTGACCAAACAAGGCATCCGGGCGGGAGTCCTTGTCTAAGCAGTAATGGGCTGTGAAGGTATGAACTGAGGCCCAAGTGGCTGCTCGACAGATGTCGTCGATAGACACAGAGTTCAGATGAGCCATTGAGGCTGCCATGGCTCTCACATTGTGAGCTGTGACATGGCCCTCCAGAGAAATGTTCTTGCTCTGATAGGCGAAAGAAATACATTGGGCAATCCAGTTGGAAAGAGTTCTCTTGGAGACTGGGTGTCCCAAATGAGAAGGATCAAAAGCAACAAAGAGTTGGGAAGACTTTCTATGTTGCTGTGTCCTCTGTAAATAAAAAGCCAGGGCTCTTTTACAGTCCAGGGTATGAAGATTCCTCTCTGCAGGTGATGCATGAGGTCCTGGAAAAAAGACAGGTAGGTAGACTTCTTGGTTGAGGTGAAAAGGAGAGACCACCTTAGGCATAAAATGTGGATTAGTCCTAAGGACCAGTACCAAAGGAGAGCTAAGGATCCACACAGTACAAGGAGACAAAAAGAGCGGAGCCCAGACTGACAAATTCGTGAAACCTTGTTTATTATGCCCCAACGCGTTTCGGCCACCGGCCTTCTTCAGGGGGTCTTAAAGAGCACACCTCGGAAATAAATAATAAACATAAACATATGAATTCAATAAGCACAACATAATATAAAATACACTATCAAGTATTAATATAAAATAAGAAATTAAAAATTAAAAACATATGATTTTACCCTAAACATGCAAAGGACAATCTGTAAATATGTAAAAATTAAATAAAAAGACAACTTATAGATAAGAACTGTTAAGAAATTATTTAAAAAAGTAATAAATAATACATACATCTAAAACAACTAAAAAGGAAAAACGAGAGACGAGGAGAGGTCAAAGGTAAATAAATACCTTATTATGGTCAAATTGAATATTATCATGGAACGAACCTGTAAAATACTGACAGCTGACAATGGATAAATAAATAAATTATTAAATAGATGAGTATACATTTGTGGAACAAAATATACAACTCTAAAACTAACATGCCATATAAATAAATAAATTAATAAATAATTACATAAATAAATATACATATACATAAAATATATAAAAAAATATATAAAAAAATATATATATTTTATGTATATGTACATTTATTTATGTAATTAATTATTTATTAATTTATTTATTTATATGGCATGTTAGTTTTAGAGTTGTATATTTTGTTCCACAAATGTATACTCATCTATTTAATAATTTATTTATTTATCCATTGTCAGCTTTTGACCTCTCCTCGTCTCTCGTTTTTTTTTGCTTGCCAATCTTTACCAAACAGATTTTCACCTGTACAAGGGATATTTCCCAATTCATCTTGGACCCAGGTCTCCAAATCAGATGCTTGAAGCCAAGCAACCCTACGTGCTGCTATAGCTATAACTGAGGCTCTGCTTACGCATTCAAAAGAATCGAAAGCTGCACGGTTGGAGAATTTGGAGACATCCTTGCCTTTTATTGTCAGACATAAAAGGACTTAAAGTCTGCAAATGGTCAGTGACCTCTTTTAAGAACATGCCCATGTAGAGACTATAAGAATTAATTCTTGCAGCAAGCATGGAAGCTTGGAAGATTCTTCTACCAAAAGCATCCAGGGTTCTACATTCACGTCCTGGAGGATTAGAGGCATGTCTCTTGGCACTTCTAATCTTTTTCATTGCAGACTCAACCACAATAGAGTGGTGAGGAAGCTGAGTCTTATAGAAACCAGGACAAGGAGGGACACAATATATGGTGTCCAACCTGCGAGAATGAGGAGAGGTGGTTAGAGGTGCTTCCCACATCCTTAACATGAGATCATACAGAATCTCATGAATAGGCAAGGTAGCTGCCTCTTTAGGAGTTTTAGGATATTGTAAAATATCTAACTCCTTAGCTCTAGGCTCTGACTCTGGGGCTACTGTGATAGAGACCCCGAGCCACCTCTCTGATAAAGTCTTGAAAAGACAAGTCCTCTGGAGGAGACATCCTTCATTTAGGAGAGGACTCCTCCTGTGGAAGAAGCATCGCTGCATCGACAGACTGTTCAGAATCCTCAGAGTCAGAGGAATCGAAGTATCGTCTGTCAGGATGCTGTTGCAAAGCCCGATACCCGTACCGACCGGGGTCGGTATCGGGAATCATCGGTACCGGGGTATCAGTACCGGAAGGCTGCAGAGGGCAGGGTACCGGCATGGCTGACACCGATGCCTATGTCGATGCCACCGGTACCGGGATCGGTACCGATGGCGATACCAGAGCCGGTACCTGCGGAGTAGTCTGTTGCGGTACCACGGCCGTCGATGCCACAAGGAAAGCCGCCAGACTGCACTCCATGGACAGAATCCTCTGATCCATGGACGCTGCCAATGCCTGGAAGTCGGTACCGGTGGAGGCCACCGGTACCCCAGAGCATGGCACCAGGAGATCGGTTGAGGCCACGCCATCTAGATCATCCTGGAACCCCGATGATGCTTTAGAAGCCGAAGCCTCCTGCCGGGGTAATTTTGCCGGTGCAGAATCCTCGAGGGCAAGGCCGGAGGCATCTCGATGCTTAGAAGGAGATTTGCCCTTCGAGGACCGGCTGGATTTATGTTTAGTTACCTGAGATCCATGTGAGGAAGAAGCAGCCCTGGAAGACGTCGATGCCACCGAAGCTGCATCAGAGGGAAACAGGGTACTGAGCTTGGCAGCTCGGTTCTGTCAACCTCTCTTAAGACATCATGGAACAGGACATACAATCTTTGATGGAATGGTCAGGGCCTAAACATTTGAGACACCAGTCATGGGTGTCGGTGACGGATATAGTACCGCCACATTTTGTGCACTTCTTAAAACCTGAGGCAGGTTTTTCCATATTTGAGGAAAAAGATTTTGGGCCTAAGGCCCAAAACTGAAGTACACCTGAAGAAAAAATAGGTGGTCTTTTTTTTTCTTCTTTTTTTTAGGAAAAGAATAAGAACGGCGGTACCGGTATAGCATCGAGGAAGGCAGACGCGACAGAAAAGAAATAAAGAAAAAAATAAGGAAATTCTTCTGCGGTGACAGGAACACGACCTGCTGGCTCCGCGGAAAAAGAACAACTGAGGAGAGACAGTTGGAAAGGCGGGAAGGCAGCACGCAGGCGCTGTGGGATGCTCCCAAAAGCTTTCTGATTGGACACTGGGGAGCGTTCCCGCGCAGGCTCCGTCGGTACCGACGTACCCATATGTGAAGACTCATTCCTGCTTGTTCCTGGAGATACACCGGGTCCGGAAAGTGTCTGGGGAGTCTTCCTCCTCCGTCTCCCACGCCGAGTCCTCCGAGGAGGACTCGATGGGCTCTGGCCTCGAGGGCTTTGGGCCCGACTGCCCCGATGCCGATGGCACCGGCGTTGACGACCTCGGTCCCGAACGGGAGGTCGAGGGGGACTTTGGCCAAGGATCGACTCGAGACATGATCGACTCGAGGATCGGCTTGGCCTGCGGCATAGACTTTTGACGTCGACGTCCCGGTGGTCGGGGCAGATGGACCGGCGAGACCGGCCCTCAGTGCCCACTGCTGCTCCATGAAGGCAGCCATGCTGCTCTCCAGGGCCGCCAACCTGAGACCAAGCTCAGAAGGCTCCACAGCTCCCGGCTCAGGTCCCGACACCGTCGGGCCCGACGCCGGCTCTCCCAGAGGAGAGTCCACGAGGACAACAGAAGTTACCTTTTCTGACGTCTCCGGCTCCCTGAGAGGTTGTTTAGCCAGCCGCTCAGACTCCGAGGACCCGGGACGGCAGTCCGGGCTCCGCAGCCTGGAACCCGAGGGCCCAAGCCGATCAGAGGCATCCAGCAACGCCGCCCTCACAAGTTTCTTCCTCCGGTGTTCCCTGGAGGGAGACCCCCGCTCAGAAGACCCACGACGGATCTCAGGCTCCAATTCCCGAGATGTCGAGGCTTCTGATGAGATCCGGGCCCGGCCGGAGGTGGACTCAGAAAAAATCCTGTCACACTGCTGCTGCCTGCTCCTCAAAGACTTCAAAGACATCTTACCACATGGCCCACTGGGTCATGGTCGGGGTCGGGGACGAGGCAACCGAGGCAGCAGTCATGTGTGTCAGTGAGAGACATCAACTTCTTACACCGATCACATTTTTTAAACCCGCTGGTAGCCATCAGGGGAAAACGTGCCCCTGCGAGGTCAAACAACCGGGCTGCCAGTGAAAACTAAAAAGAGCACGAACGCTAGTCACGAAGGACAAAAACAAAAAATAGGACCGGACTCGATACCGGTGTACCGAGCCGAGGGCGGGAAGGGAAACCGGTGTCAAACCGGGAAGCTGAAAAATATAAATCAATTTTTCTACTTTTTCCACGGTGGAAGCAGGACCATGTCCGTTGGGCTCCGCGGAAAAAAGAAGACTGAGCAAGATGGCACCCTTGGGCGGGAAGGGGACCGCGCATGCGCGATGCAATCCCAAAGGCTTTCTTTGAAAGCTGTGGAATTGCTCCGCACGAGGGCTCTGTCGGCGCCATCACCCATATGTGAGGACTGACTTCCTGCTTGTTCCTGGAGAACTCAGGAACTAGGTCAAGCTGAGTCCAGTCTCTTTATCTTTGTGATTCAACTACAACCATTGTTTTAAGGGTTTATAATGCACGTTTATATTGCCAACCACCTAGTTAGTTTTAATTGGCAGTCATAAATAATGAAATAAAAAATAGCTCTTGTTCTATCATTTATCAAGATTTGATTGACCATCCTTGGCAAAGCAGACTGAGCAGTTTACAAATAGAGACAGGAAAAAAAGGAAAGGAACTCCATTTCATGGTAGGAAAGAAGAAGCAAAAGTGAGTTAAAAATAGGGGACAAAACACTGATAAATCCAGGCATCCAGTGGAGACTAGTTAACTAAGGTGCGAGTCTCAAGTGACTTCTACTCCAAATGTTTAAGAGGTGGGTTTTTAAGAACATCTTAAACTTAGGGAGTGAAGGTTCCAGGCATAGGTGGGAGGGGAGGCAGTTCCAAAGTGCAAGAGTAACAAAAAAAAGGCAGAACGGCGGAATAGATTCATATTTAGCACTTGCAGGAAGGGAGGATCAGGCGGTAATCTTGGAGGGAACCAAGACAGCTTTGAGAAACATAAGGGATAGTCAGGGAGGACAGATAGGATAGAAACAGAAACATGACGACAGAGAAAGACCACATAGCCTATCTAGTCTGTCATCCTATATCAACCACTACAACAGTCCCCTTTTTTCCTTTAGAGATCCTCTGTGTTTGTCCCATGCTTTGTTGAATTCAGATGGAGCATGGTTGTGAAGGGCCCTGTGGGGGAAAAGTGAGGATCTTGAAGTAGATGCTCTGAGGAAAAGGTGTGACATGATCAAACTTCCTAGCATAAGTGAGAACCTGGCTGGCAGCATTTTGGATAGTTTGGAAACGAGTTACTACACTTTGAAAACACTGCAGGACGCTGCTCACTGTGCTCCACATTCATGTAGCAGCATTTGGTGCAGCTGTGAAACAATTGTCAGGATTAAAAACATCTCTTTGTGTTTTCACTGCCATTAAGAACCTGAACATGGGGAGGGGATAGCACTCTGCCACCTGACTCCATTGAGGATATGACTACATTACAAACACTGCCAGAGTTGAAGATCAAAATACCTGCTCGAAAAAAAACTGTTGATTCATAGATTCTTACTACACTATGGTTATGGCCTGGTTCTCCAAGTAGAGGAAAGAATATATTCATCCACTGAAACAAACAACCTACTACTATATGTGTTCTGAGTAGAAAATATAATTTTCAAAATGTGAAAAGATAACTGAAGAAAACCGAAACATACCCTCTTTTGGCCTCGTGTACTTCAGGATTGGCATCCCAACTTTGAGACATGAGCAAGCTGAGCTCCATCTCTTCCTTCTCGATTTGTGGCTCATTCTCTTCATCATCGCTGTTCTGCAGGTTGCTGCATTTCACAGATAAAGTATGCTGCGACAACCGCCTGGATCCTTCCAGCCGACACCCATCTCCTTCCAAACCAGCCAGCAGATTTATCATGGCCTGATCCTGACTGTTTACCACTGAACAAAGACAGATAGAAACATAGCCCATCTTAAACAACCTAGAATTTTTAGAATGACTTCAAATTTGAAGCCCAGTACACCTTGCTTTCAATCTTACCTTGCCCACTCAAAATAGATTAAAGGATAATTTTTTAACAGGCTGCCTATCTTACGCGGTAGGTTTACATGCAATTTAAAAATACTGTCCCTTTGAAAATTACCTCACTATTAAGTACAAACACACATTTATACTTGCTCTTTGGCATGCATAATTCTGTTTATTTTGCACACAGATGTTCAAATCTCATCCTGGGAATGCTTCCACTAAGATAAGATAAACTTGTGTGCAAGCAAAATGAATGCACATAAGTTTCATAAATTTAAATGCATGTACTCTGGGAAATTTTAGAACATTCAATTTGTGTGTGTACAACATCTTTTGATTGTATACCTGTTTTATGTATTATATGTACCTGTTCAATGTATGGAGTTGTTCTTATGTAAACTGCGCTGATCTTAAAAAGCACGGTATATAAAACCAAATAAAAAAATAAATAAAATATCTCTTACTATCGTCCGGCCGCAGTAGCAACTATTTCCAAAATGGCTGACAAAAGTCAAATACTGAAATTGGTCAGATGTGTAACTACGAATTTATGAATAAGGTGAAATTAGGCCTTACCTATCTTTCCTTGGGTTCCTCCAGTCCAGTCCAGACGCTTGGGTTATGCATGCCGACCAGCAGGTAGAGACTGAGAAAACAATTGATTTAATGACATCACAGTACAAAGGTCCCATGTAGTCTAGCTCTCACCAGTATTCCTGTAACAAAGCAGACTTCACCACTGAAGACAATTAGATTCATCTTCACCATATAGGCACAATGAGATTCACCACAACTCCAACACACTAAGGCGTACTTACAGATGCAGCGCACTTACTGCTGCTTTTAACAGAAATAGGAGATACAAACCAGTCTCCACTAGTGGGAACCACTTTGAGGCCTCTAAGGAATGCACTAGCATCTCCCTGCCACCTGTTGGGCACCTAAAATGAACTAGGGAGCTAACGAACAGCGTCCCTTGGCGCCAACCTCCCCACAATGCTTCCCTTCCCTTCATGTAGCCTAAGATGACAGATCCATCTTTTTTGGGGGGTTTGCGGAGCAATAAGACTAGAAGATATGGAAAAATTGCCCCAAATCTTGCAAATACTGATGTATACTATTCTAATAAATCTATATAAAGTCCTGACCCCTTCCATCATTACATCATTTGTATTCAGAGCCATGCGCGGCGTTCTTTTGGCTCTGAATACAAATGATGTAAGCTGTTTTTTGAAAGACGTTTAATGATTTGTGCATGACACGCCGTGAGAACCGTGTATCCCCCGAAGAAACCGCGGGAGCGGTGAAACGCGTCAGCGCTGGAAGTCCACGTCGGGAATATAGAGGGACCCGTAAGGATCTTCATCACAGATAAGTCATTGGACTACTACAGCCTACTGCTTCAGCTCAGGAATACTATAAAGAAATGCTCTAAACAAGGATTTAGGGAGCCTTGAAACCTGGTTTGGTTCTCCCACGCAGTAAGGTTGTTTATAACCTGGACTTAATTTTGGATATATCCCTCTTCAGATAAGTTAGAGTACATTCACAATCAATAACTATTGGCAGTCATTTATTGAATAGAGTTTGCAGAGCTCACTTTTGGTTAAATCTGCTCTTGAAAGAACATTTTAGCTGTTACACATATATAAAAAATTGGATGGTTGGAGTCCTTGATGTAAGGAAGGGGTCAGGACTTTCTCAGGCTTTTCAGTTGCTGTGGCCTGTAGCTATCCTCCCCCATTCATTCCGAGACCCACATCCAAAAGTTAAAATAATAAAACTGCTGTGAAATACATACGTAAAATATTTCTTATAAAATTGATGAAACTTAGGTCACATTTTTTAGACCTTATATAGATTTATTAGAATAGTATACATCAGTATTTGCAAGATTTGGGGCAATTTTTCCATATCTTCTAGCCTAAGATGACAGGGCAAGCCCTGGACTGGATAGACCCAAGGAAAGAAAATTAGCAGGTAAGGCCTAACTTCACCACCACCATCATCCTTCCAGTCCAATCTAGACACGAGATGTACATCAAAAGCAGTCCCCTAAAAACTAGGTATCATCAGAGAAAAGTCCAGCATATAACGAAGATGTGTGCACAACTCTCCATACATAATCCTTGCGATGCTATAAAAAAAAAACATGCAGAACAGTAGGGCAGAGTCCTCTGGTCTTTTAGCAGTCACAAGTAGCAATGCCACTAGAGTCCTGGTGGAAGCCGGCCAGACCTGTACTAGAAGTGTGCAAAACATGTCCCGATACCAGGTTAGCCCACACCAAGGACGAAAAGCAATGGAAAAACACCATTTGTTCCCCAAAAAGCAAACAAAAGGCATTCAAACTGCATAGCACCACAGTCTGGAAGACTGCCACCAGCAAGGACAAACCTAGAACCCTGCCAAAACTGACCTGAAGATCAAACTAATTTCCACTAACTCCAATGTTACCAAGACAGTAAAGGAGATAAAGACGACCAACCAGAAAAGCCCCAACAAGATTGCAAAACACGCTACCCATGGAAACCAGCAGGTTGGAAACAAAGCAATAGGAACACTTAGACAAAACAAAGCTCACCACTCCTCACCCCAAAAGGAACTCGCCAAAAAGTAAGCACCGAAACTCATTGCCACCACTGCTTAGTCGAGCTGCTGGAAAGAGAACAGTGAGAGGCACTTTTCATCACCAAAGCGACCAAGGAATGCCTACCCAAAAACCCACCACTGGCGCATAACCGGAAATTGTCGTAGCCTCTGTTTTCTTTTCTTTTTTTTTAAAACAGGTTAAAAAGCTCACAAAGTAGTGACCTTTGGGCCCAAGGGAAGGTGACTGGAGAACCGTGGAATTTAGACTGCGTCTTTCCTAGATTCTGTTGCCTAGAGATGCCAACCATTGACATGCCCGGAAAATGCAAAACAAAGGAATCATACTCCGTGAGGTATAAAGCAGACTTAACTGCAAACTGAACCGAAATGAGAAAAACATGGTCTCAAAGAACTGAAGCTCTCAAAAACTGCCAAAAATCTGCTGGACAGAGATAATATGTATAATACTCAGATATTGTATTCTGTCTGATGTTTTCTTGTTCTATGTAAACCGCGCTGATTATAAATAGTGCGGTATATAAAAGATGTTAAATAAATAAATTAAATAAATAAGACCCAACAAACAACAAGCAGAGGCAGTTACTGGCAAAACCCCTCAAAGAAAAAGTACACCAAAAACACTGTTGATTCTGCAACCAGGCAGCATCCCACAAGACTGACAGGCCTTGATACTGCGAGGGCACATATCCTCAAACACTTCCAGGGAAAACTGTACCCCCAACATAAGCCTTCCACAGGAATCCCAGGCCCTTCCATCAAAAATACCCTAAATCTAAAAAGATAATAAGTAACCCAAGGATCCTGTCTTCTCTGGCTGAATATCCTGCTGATTGAGAAAAGGACCCAAGAAGCACACATATACAGCACAACACACCATCATATATGTTTACACAAGCATTCAAAAAAACTAGTAATACAAATGTCAATTCTGTAAGACAGACCTGGAAACGGTGACTCACCTCATAGCTGGCAGTGAAGTTCTGAAGGCAGAAATTTTCTATACAGAAAGATATAATAAAACAGCGCGCCTCATCCATTGAAAACAATGTAAACACTACAACATCACTGTGTCTTTAAATCACAGGGATCATGAACCTAAGAGAATTACAGAGAATGAGGAGATTATGATCACCTGGGATACTCCCAATCCGACTGATAAAAAGCTGGATGCAAGGAAGCCAGATACAGTGGTTAGGAAGAAAACCACCAGAACGGCATTGATAATAAAGGTGTCAGTTCCAAGCGACTATTCTGTGAATCAAGTGGAGAGGCAGAAGATCCTGAAATGCCAGGAAATGCAGTCAAAGATCAAGAAAATGTAGCAGAAAGATACAGAAATATTTTCCATTGTGTTGGGTGCCACAGTCTTGATAAAGTGTAGTTATTCACCTGTAAAGCATAGTTACTCACCTGTAACAGGTGATCTCCAGGAACAAGCAGGAATGTAGTCTTCACATATGGGGACTCCCTAGCTGCAGATGCCAGGGAGATGGCCCCAGAAAGTCGTGTGCCCTTGTGAAAGGGCTCCACTTCCGCCCATGGATCTCTGGCATACCACCAGGGATGGTGGGTAGGAGTTGATTAAGTATGGAACAGGTGTTGAACAGCCTGACCAAACAAGGCATCCCGGCGGGAGTCCTTGTCTAAGCAGTAATGGGCTGTGAAGGTATGAACCGAAGCCCAAGTAGCTGCTCGACAGATGTCGTCGACAGACACATAGTGAAGATGAGCCATAGAGGCTGCCATGGCTCTCACATTGTGAGCTGTGACATGGCCTTCAAGAGTAAGGTTTTTACTCTCATAGACAAAAGATATACACTGTGCAATCAAGCTGGACAGTGTTCTTTTGGAGACTGGAAATCCCAAATGACTAGGATCAAAAGCAACAAAGAGTTGAGAGAACTTTCTATGTTGCTGTGTCCTTTGCAAGTAAAAGGCCAAAGCCCTTTTGCAGTCCAAAGTATGAAGATTCCTTTCTGCATTTGAGGTGTGTGAGGCCTTGGGAAGAATACAGGAAGGTAAACCACTTGGTTTAAATGAAAAGGTGACACCACCTTTGGCATGAAGTGTGGATGAGTCCTAAGGACTACCTTATGATGGAACCTTGTATAAGGAGGATCAGCCACCAACGCTTGCAATTCACTGATGTGACGTGCTAATGTGATTGCAATAAGAAAGATGACCTTCCAGGAAAGAAATTTCAAAGTGGCTAATGGTTCAAAAGGCGGTTTCATGAGCTGCCCAAGAACCAGATTTAAGTCCCATGCCACCGGTGGTGGCTTAATGGGAGGCTTAGTTAAAAGAAGGCCTCTCATAAATCTCACTATGAGACGATGAGAGGAAATAGGTTGTCCATTTAGAGGCTTGAAAGAAGCTGCAATAGCACTCAAATGAACTCTCACTGAATTGGTCTTAAGCCCTGCATTTGATAAATGAAGGAGATACTCCAGTAATGATTCCAGAGGTATCGCAAGAGGGTTAAGACGCTACTGCGAACACCATATGGTAAACCTTTTCCACTTAAATGCATAAGAGCATCATGTGGAAGGCTTCCTGGAAGCATAAAGGATATCCTTTACCTGCTGGGAAAGGTTAAGACCGTGAAGTTCTAGGCTTTCAGCAACCAGGCCCTGAGATGCAGAGACTGGGGATTGGGATGCCACAGTATCCCGTCCTCTTGAGAACGGAGATTTGGAGCAGATCCTAACTCCAGAGGCGGAGCTTGAGAGAGATGTAGGAGCAGAGAGTACCAAATTTGCCGTGGCCAATGTGGAACTATGAGACTTATATGACCTCTGTCTCTCTGAGGCTTGAAAAGGGTTTTGGGAATTAGGGGAATGGGTGGAAAGGCATATAGGAAGTCCTGACCCCAATGGAGAAGGAAAGCATTCCTGGCCTGACAACCTTGAGCCAGAATTCTGGAACAGAAACGGGGAAGTTTGGCATTCAGCGGACTTGCAAAGAGGTCTATGTCCGGGGGTTCCCCAAATTTGAAAAATTCTGGCCACCTGGTCTGCATGGAGAGACCATTCGTGTGGAAGCAGAACTCGACTGAGTCTGTCTGCCCAAGAGTTCTGAATGCCTGGAAGATACACCGCAAGGAGATGAATCTGATGCTCTCTGGCGAGGGTCCATAGTTGCAAAGCTTCGTTGCAAAGCGACAGAGAGCCTGTTCCGCCCTGCTTGTTCACATAGACAGTAGTTAATCACCTGTAACAGGTGTTCTCCAGGAGCAGCAGGAATCAGTCCTCACATATGGGTGTCATCAGCGCCGATGAAGCCCCAGCGGAGCATTTCCCCAGTTTTCTATGAAAGCATTTGGGAATGCAGACACGCATGTGCGGTTCCCTTCCCACCTAAAGGTGCCATCTTACCTCAGTCAAATGACATAGCTAAGAACAGCACACAAAAATGAAAAATAAACTATGTACAACTGCAACTCCAAGGGGAGGAGGGAGGGTTGTGAGGACTGATTCCTGCTGCTCCTGGAGAACACCTGTTACAGGTGAATAACTACTCTTTCTCCAGGACCAAGCAGGAAGTCAGTCCTCACATATGGGTGACTCCCCAGCTCTGGGCTACCGAGGAACCCAGGCTGAACAAGAGGACTCCCTCTAGTCCCAGCAGCAAAGAAAGGCTTTTCAAGGACACAACCTCCACCGGTAGCCCAACAGAGGGCAGGAGTTATCTAAACCTCAAAGAGATTCCGGAGTACTGCTTGGCCAAAAGCACTGTCTCTACAGGACTTCCTCTCCAGGCAGTAATGGGCCGCAAAAGTCTGGCTTGAAGACCAAGTTGCAGCCCTGCAGATGTCTACCAAGGGCACAGAGCGGAGATGAGCAACTGAGGCAGCCATTGCCCTGACTCGGTGGGCTGTAACCCGACCCTGCAAAGGAAGGTCAGTCGCCTTATAAGCCCACGTGATACAGTCAGCTACCCAGATGGACAAGGTACGCTTGGACACAGCCAACCCCAACTTATTGGGGTCAAAGGAGACGAAGAGCTGAGTAGCCCTTCTATGCCCCTGCATATGGTCAACATAGAAGGATAAGGCCCTCCTACAGTCCAGGGTATGCAGAACTGCTTCAGCCTGGCTCGCATGAGGCCTAGGGAAGAATGTTGGAAGAACCACCTCCTGGTTGAGGTGGAAAGAGGAGACAACCTTAGGAAGGAACTTGGGATGAGTCCTAAGGACTACCTTATTCCTGTAAATCCTGGTGTAAGGCCTATCACAAACTAGGGCCTGAAGCTCACTCACCTGCCTAGCCGAGGTAAGGGCTATCAGAAAGAGTGTCTTCCAGGAGAGGAAGCGTAGTGGGCAAGTAGCCATGGGCTCAAAACGTGGGCGAGTCAGTTGCTGCAAGACCACATTCAGCTCCCACTCAGGAGCAGGAGGACGGATGGGAGGCTTGAGCAAAAGCAAGCCCCTAAGAAAGCGGGACATCAAGGGCTGACCAGATAGAGAATGTTCCCCACCCAAAGAGTGGTGAGCTGCTAGAGCTGAGAGGTGGACCCGAACAGAATTGGATTTAAGGCCTTGATTGGACAAGTGCAGTAAGTACTGAAGGACTACTGGCACAGTACAGGAGAAAGGATCAACTGTACGGAGCTGACACCACACAGAAAACCTTTTCCATTTGAGAGCATAGGTTTTCCTAGTGGACTGTTTCCTAGAGGCTAGGACAACCTCCTCAACATCCTGAGGCAAGCCCCAGGGAGCGAAGACTACCCTTGCAGCCTCCAGGTCATCAAATTGAGAGCTCTGAGATTGGGGTGCAGAAGGGACCCCTGCTCCTGTGAGAGAAGGTCCGGTTGCAACCCCAGAGGTAGTGGAGGATCCACCGCCAGTTGAAGCAGAAGAGGAAACCAAGGCTGTCTCGGCCACCGGGGAGCCACCAGCAGGACCGAGGCCTTGTCCTGAAGAATCTTAAAGAGAGTTCGGGCCACCAAGGGCGAGGGAGGAAACGCATACAGGAGGCCCTGAGACCAGGATATCAGAAAAGCATCTGGTGCTAACCGCAGAGGATGCGGTTGCCTGGAACAGAAGTTTGGCAGCTGTTTGTTCAGAGGACTGGCAAACAGGTCTATGGATGGAAGTCCCCATTTTAGGAAAATCTTTTGAACTACCAAAGGATGGACCTGCCACTCGTGGGGCTGCAATACTCTGCTTAATCTGTCTGCCAGGTAGTTGTCCTGGCCTGGAAGGTACACAGCCTTGAGGAGCATGTTGTGCATGAGGGCAAAAGAACAAAGATCCTGGGCCTCCCAACAAAGGATCCTGGACCCGGTTCCGCCCTGTTTGTTCACATAAAACATGGCAACTTGGTTGTCTGTCTGGATCAGGACAGACTGGTGAGTCAGGGTAGGAGTGAAAGCTTTGAGTGCTAATCGAATAGCCCTGAGTTCTAGGAGATTGATCTGCTGTGCAGCTTCCCAGGGAGACCAGAGGCCCTGAGTGCACTTGCCCAGACAATGAGCTCCCCAGCCTTGCAAGGAGGCATCCGTTGTTAGCACTACTGTGTACCCTGGAATCTGAAAAGGCACCCCTTTCAGCAGATTGGGTGGGTGTAGCCACCAGTTGAGGGAGTGCAGAAATGGTCTGGACACCCTTATCCTGTCTCTGAGGCTGCCTGTGGCCTGTGACCACAGAGCCCGAAGACACCACTGTGCAGGCCTCATATGGAGCCTGGCATTGGGGGTCACATGCACTGACGAAGCCATGTGGCCTAGAAGGCTCAGGCAGAGTCTGGAGGAGACCAGGGACCTGCTGAGAAACTGATTTGCGAAGGCCATCAACCTTTGGGCTCTGTCTTCTGGCAAGAATGCCTTTGCCAGGAGGGAGTCCAATCTTGCCCCTATGAACTCCAAGTTCTGGGAGGGGAGCAAAGTGGACTTTGCGAAGTTTATGACAAACCCCAGGCTTTGCAGAAGAGCAATAGTCCTGAGGGTGGCCTGATTGGCCTCCTGACACGTCTGACCCCTGATGAGCCAGTCGTCTAGATAGGGGAAGACAAAGATTCCCTGATTTCTCAGGTAGGCCGCCACCACTGCTAAGCACTTTGTAAAGACTCTGGGGGCGGAGGTGAGGCCGAAAGGCAGCACTCTGTACTGATAATGGTTTCCTCCCACAATGAACCTGAGGTACTTTCTGTGGTCTGGATGAATGAGGATGTGAGTGTACGCATCCTTTAGATCTAAGGAGCATAGCCAATCTCCCTGCTGGAGGTAGGGCAGAAGAGTCCCAAGAGTAAGCATCTTGAACTTCTCCTTCACTACGAACTTGTTGAGGTTCCTGAGGTCCAGAATGGGCCGAAGGCCACCGGTTCTTTTGGGCACCAGGAAATACATGGAGTAGAAACCGTGACCTTGGAAGTGGGGAGGCACAGGCTCCACCGCCCTGTCCACCAACAGACCATGTAGCTCCTGCAGAAGGTCTGTGTGCAGGGGAGGCCTTGGAGGATCCCCGGAAAATATGGTGGAGGCAGTTGGTGAAAATGGAGGGCATAGCCCTCGTGGACTATCTCCAGCACACAACTGTCCCCGGTGACAAGGGGCCACTGGTGGGCAAAGAGGGCAAGGCGAACTCCTGTGCAGGGTTGGGAGAGCAGTGGAGGAGAGGCTATGCTCAAGGAGTCAAAAAACCCCACTCTGCTGAGTGGTAGCAGGGGCCTGAGGCTTGGGGGTCCTCTGCCTATGGGGCCCAATACCCTGGCCCTTGGCTTGCTGACCCTGGGGGGAAGCTTGGGCAGCCTGATATTGCAGGTACTGTTTGTAGGCAGTGCCCTTCCTCGGGTAAAAGGGCTTTTTACCCAAGCCCTTCTTTTTATGAGAAGGGGCAGAGGTCTTCCTCGACAGCCTTGTCCGTGTCAGGTGCTCAGTTTCGAGCTGAGCGGCCTTCTCGGTCATGGGCTTGCCAAAAAGGTTTTCACCTCGGCAAGGGACATCGACCAACTTGTCCTGAACCCATGGCTCGAGGTCCGATAACTGCAGCCATGCCTGGCGTCGAGCCGCGATGCCGGCTGCCGCAACTCGGGCCGAAGCCTCGAAGCCATCGTAGGTGGCGCGGGACATGAACTTCGAGCAGTCCCGAATCCTCGAGGACAAGGACTTAAATCTCTGCAAGGGTTCCCCGGAGAGACCAGCAGAGAACCCGGCCAATTCCTTGGCCAGATCCCGCAAGTACATGCCCATGTACAGCTGGTAGGACTGGACACGGCAAGCAAGCATCGAGCCCTGAAAGCACTTTCTACCGACGCCATCGAGGTTTCGGGCCTCCCTGCCAGGAGGCACCATGGAGTGCATCTTCTGGCTCTTCAGACGATGCATGGCCGATTCCACAACCATGGAACATAGGAACATAAGAACATAAAATATGCCATACTGGGTCAGACCAAGGTCCATCAAGCCCAGTATTCTGTTTCCAACAGTGGCCAGTCTAGGTCATATGTACCTAGCAGTTTCCCCAAGAGACACAAGTTCCACAATGCTTGTACTGTGTCAAGCATTGATATCTTCGGTCACTTCTTAATAATGGTTTATGGACCTTTCCTCCAGGAACTTGTCCAAACCTTTTTTAAACCCAGCTACACTAACAGCCTTTACTACATCCTCCGGTAACAAATTCCAGAGTTTGATTACACGTTGAGTGAAAAAATATTTTCTTTTATTAGTCTTAAATAGTTTACCCTGTAGCTTCATTGCATGTCCCCTAGTCTTTCTATATTCTGATAAGGTAAACAATCGATCTACGTTTACCCGTTCCACTCCGTTCATTAATTTATAGACTTCTATCATATCTCCCCTCAGCCGTCTCTTTTCCAGGTTAAAGAGCCCTAACCTTTTTAGCCTTTCTTCATAGGAGTATCCTTCCATCCCCTTTACCATTTTGGTGGCTCTTCTCTGAACCTTTTCTAAAATCGCTATATCCTTTTTAAGATACGGCGACCAGAATTGCACACAATATTCAAGGTGCGGTCTCACCATGGAACGATATAGAGGCATTATAATATCTTTTGTTTTATTTTCCATTCCTTTCCTTATCATACCTAGCATTCTATTTGCTCTCTTGGCCGCCGCTGCACACTGGGCCGAGGGTTTTAACATGGTATCCACAATGACGCCTAAATCTTTTTCCTGGGTGGTGCTTCCTAATGTGGAACCTTGCATCGTGTAACCATAGTTTGGGTTGTTCTTCCCTAGGTGCATAACCTTGCACTTGTCCACATTAAATTTCATCTGCCATTTTGATGCCCAGTCTTCCAATTTATCAAGATCCTCTTGCAATTTTTCACAATCCTCTTGGGTTTTAACAACTTTAAATAGTTTTGTGTCATCTGCAAATTTCATAACCTCACTCATTATTCCACTTTCCAGGTAATTTATGAATATGTCAAAAAGCAGCGGACCCAGCACAGATCCCTGGGGTACACCAGTATTCACCTTTCTCCATTGGGAAAATTGGCCATTTAGCCCTACCCTCTGCTTTCTATCTTTTAACCAGTTCCTGATCCACAATAGTACACTGCCTCCTATCACATGACTCTTTAGTTTTGCCAAAAGTCTCTGATGAGGGACCTTGTCAAAGGCTTTCTGAAAGTCCAGATACACAATATCAACCGACTCACCTTTGTCCACCTGTTTATTCACTCCTTCAAAAAAACATAACAGATTAGTAAGACAAGATCTTCCTTGTCTAAAGCCATGTTGGCTGTCTCCCATTAGGTCGTGACTATCTACATGCTGAGTAATTTTATTCTTTATGATTGTTTCTACCATTTTTCCCGGTACTGACGTCAGGCTCACCGGTCTGTAGTTTCCCGGATCACCCCTGGAACCCTTTTTAAAAATTGGTGTTACATTGGCGATCCTCCAATCTTCAGGTATTAGAGATGATTTTAATGATAGTTCACAGATTACTGATAGCAGGTCTGCAATCTCATATTTTAGTTCTTTCAACACCCTTGGATATATACCATCCGGCCCAGGTGATTTGCTACTCTTCAGTTTATCTAATAGTTGTAAGACATCTTCCCGATGCATCGATATTTCCTTCAATTCTTCCGCACCTTTAAATACCACTTCAGTCATGGGTAACATCCCTACATCTTCCTCAGTAAAGACCGAAGCAAAGAATTCATTCAGTCTCTCCGCTATCGCCTTGTCGCCTCTTAGTGCTCCTTTAACCCCTTTATCATCTAATGGACCAACTGGTGTGGTAGCTGTGCCTTCTGAAAACCAGGGCTCTTCCGGAGTCGATAGATCGAATCGACTCGCTTGCTTAGAACCGGCGCCGAGGCCGGTGCCTCCCACATACGGAAGAGGAGCCGTTCCAGCATCGGAGGAACCGGGACAGTAAAGGCCTCCTTCGGAGGAGAGTCATACTGCAGCGCCTCGAGCTCTTCAGCTCGAGGCTCTTCCTCGGGGTCCGCCGGAATAGCCAAGGCAGTGGCCATATCCCGGACGAACTCCGAGAACCGAGTGTCCTCCAGGGGGGACCTACTCCGGGGCTCAGACTGCAGTGAGTCCAAAGGGACACACCGAGTCTTGAAGGTATCAGGAGACTCCTCGTCCTCCGTCTCCCAAGCTGACTCGTCCGAGGAAGAGTCAGGGTCCGACCCCGCGGAGCCCTGGAGCACCCGCCCCGACGCCAGAAGCACCGGCATCAACGCCCTCGGTCCGGAATGGGAGGTCGAGGGAGACCGCGACCGAGGACGATTCCGAGCCACGATGGACTCGAGTATCGGCTCGGTCTCTGGGGTCGACTTCGATGTCGATGTCCCGGTGGTCGGGGCAGATGCGCCAGACAGGCTGGCCATCAGTGCCCGCTGCTGCTCCGTGAAGGCAGACAATCTGCTCTCCAAGGCTGACATCCTGAGACTCAGCTTGGGAGACGCAGCAGCCACCGACTCGGGCCCCGGCAGCGCCGGGCCTGACGTCGGCTCCCTGGGAGGAGAGTCCTTGTGGACTACGGGGCTTATGTGTCTAGCAGACTCCGGCTCCATGCGAGGAACTTTGGCAGGCTTCTCTTGTTCCATGGGCCCGGGGCGACGGTCGGGGGTCTTAGACCTGGCCCTCGAGGAGCCAGGGACCTCCTCCTCTGACGCCCTTGCGAGCCGCTTCTTCCTCTTGCGTTCCCGGTCGGGGGACCCCCTGTCCGAGCAGCTTCGATGGCGCTCGGGATCGGAATCCCGAGATGTCGAGGCCTCAGATGAGGTCCGGGCCTGGCCGGAGGCTGAGTCCGAGAAAAGCCTTTCCTTTTGCTGCTAGCGACTTCGGAGTGCCTTGGAAGACATCTTTCCACATGCCCCGCACGACTTAGGATCGTGGTCAGGGCCGAGGCACTGAAGGCTGCAGTCGTGTGTGTCGGTGAGAGACATTAGTTTCTTACACCGATCACACTTCTTAAAACCGCTGGAAGCCATCGGGGAAAAAAGAGCCCCTGCGAGGTCAAAGGACCGGCCTTCCAGGGAAAAATAGAAAAAAGGGCGCAAACACCAGCCACGAAGGGCAAAAACCGAAAAAGAAGAATCGGGCTCGATACCGATGTACCGAACCCGGCGAGAGGGGAACCGGCGTCGAACCGGGAGAAAAAATAGTGAAAACGCCGAAAAAATCTAATTTTTACCGGGAAAACAGGACACACGTCCGGTAGGCTTCACGAAAAAAGAGAGACTGAGGTAATATGGCACCTTTAGGCGGGAAGGGAACCGCGCATGTGTGCCTGCATTCCCAAAGGCTTTCATAGAAAGCTGGGGAAATGCTCCGCTGGGGCTTCATCGGCGCCGATGACACCCATATGTGAGGACTGACTTCCTGCTTGGTCCTGGAGAAAACATGGCTACTTGATTGTCCATTTGAACTAGGACTGTCTTGTAGCTGAGCTGGGTGTGGAATACTCGAAGAGCAAGGAAAATTGCTCTGAGTTCTAGGAGATTGATGTGTAAATAGGCCTCCTGTGGAGTCCAGGTACCCAACCCACCTGTGAAGTATCTGTTGTCAGAGTGGCCTGGGGTGGGGGTTGCTGAAAAGGAGACCCCATCAAAAGGTTTTGGGGTGATTGCCACCATTGGAGGGACAAAATAAGGCGATCTGAGTTTGCTATTTTGTCTGACAGGCAACCTGACGCCTGAGTCCACTGAGTGGATAAAGTCCACTGAGCTGCCCTCGTATGGAGGCGAGCTTGAGGAACCACATGCACGGTGACTGCCATGTGGCCTAGCAACTGTAATATTTCCCGAGCAGTGAGGTGAGGTTTTAGCACTGCCTGGGAAGCTAACTGCACAATGCGAAGGCAGTGGGGCTGTGGAAGGTAGGCCCTTGTCTGTCTGGTATCCAGCAGGGCTCCTATAAACTCTAGGGACCGAGTGGGAGCAAGGTTGGATTTTGGGAAGTTTATGACAAGTCCCAAATACTGAAGGATGCGCATTGTGCGAGAGAGGGCAATCTTGGCCTCTGGCTCTGAAAGGGCTCGAATGAGCAAGTCGTCTAAGTAAGGGAAGACGAATATTCCCAGGGTGCGGACCTCCATAAGACCTCTTCTGAAAAACAACCAACTAGACCCAACAAAGGAAGAGTCTTATCGACCAATCGCCAGCATCCCCCTTCTGTCCAAAATAATTGAGAAGGTAACACAAATTCAGATCCAACAACATATAGACACCGCATCTCCACTAGACCCCAGTCAACATGGTTTCAGAGAAGCTCATGGAGTCGAAACACTGCTGACATCATTAACCAACTCTCTCATCAGCGGAATCGACAGCATCAAAAATGGATTTGCATTAATATTCCTAGACATTTCCGCAGCGTTTGATTCAGTGGACCATAACATACTCCTAACCCGACTCCAACACAAAGGGATCCAAGGGTTAGCACTGGATTGGTGCAAATCGTACCTGGAAGAACGCTGGCAACATGTCCGTATGGGAACAAACACCTCAGAACCATTCCAGCTGAAACAAGGAGTCCCTCAAGGATCCTCCCTCTTGGCGCTACTCTTTAATATCTATATGCAGCCGATATGTGAGATCACACAATCATTCGGAGTATCTTCTCTAATTTATGCGGACGACCTGCTGATCTTCACACCAATCAACATCACTCTGCCAGATTATACAGTACTAGAAGAGTGTTTCGATGCAATAGCAGACTGGCTTCTCACACAGAACATGAGAATAAACTTCAAAAAAACCGAAGTCTTAATCATCACGAAGAATAATGAATTTTCACCCCCATCTACCCTAAAAGTGCGGGACGCCGAACTGCCAATCAAATCCTCCATAAAATATCTGGGTATAACTGGATCATCGCCTAAACTTCAAAGAGCACATAAACCGAACAGTGAAAACCATCTACTTCAAGATTAGGACCCTCCAACACCTCAAAAACATGCTCGATCCCGACAATTTCCGTACCATCTTTCAAGCGATAGTCATTCCCCACTTTGACTACGCAAACATAGTACTCCACGGCCTCTCAAAAAGCACCCTAAACACGCTGCAATTAGCAATGAACACCGCTGCTCGCATCCTCCATGGGGCCTCAAGGAGTGATCATATAACACCCATATTAAAAGAATTACACTGGCTTCCAATACCTTGCAGAATTACATACAAAGCACTACTTATGACATTTAAGGCCACCAATAACTTAGCGCCCCCAGCAATATGCATACTCCTCACCCGCACCCCTAATACCTGATCCAGGAGATCAGCGGCAGCCAATACCCTAATCATCCCAACGGACTCCACAAAGCATTCAAATGCAACCACGGAAAGAGCATTCTCATACTTCGCTCCTAGATGCTGGAACAATCTTCCTCCCTCCATAAGAGCAATCAATGAACTCAAGCAATTTAGAAAAGCTATAAAACACCACCTATTCCTCTTACACTTCTCTCAATACCAGTTACCATCACCTACCCCTTCAACTTTTCCTAACCCCCCATAAACCATAATTGATATGATCTATCTCTTCTTGTATAATAAGAAAGTTACCATTGTAGATAGTTGAATTATTAAGATGTACAAGGTTTTCCTAAGTTAAATCCTGTTAGATCTCCTGTTACATGTAAACTCACGACAGCCTGTTGCTATCTGTGAGCACTTTATGTTTACTGTAAACCGCGCTGATGAGAAAGAGTGCAGTATATAAGAACATTTAATAAAATAAATATAATAAATAAATAAATGCTGCCACCTCAGCCATGCATTTTGTGAACACCCTTGGTGCAGAGGCCAGGTCAAAGGGAAGAACCCTGTATTGGTAGTGTTTCCCTTTAAACACAAAGCGAAGGAACTTTTGGTGAGTTGGATGGATGAGAACATGAGTGTATGCATCCTTGAGATCTAGAGAACAAAGCCAATCCTGACTCTGAAGGTATGGAAGCAGAGTTCCTAGAGAAATCATTTTGAACTTCTCTTTGAACAGAAATTTGTTCAATTCTCTGAGGTCTAAAATGGGTCTGTGTCCTCCTGTTTTCTTTGGAATAAGGAAATAGGGGGAGTAAACCCCTGTACCCCATTGGGGGAATGGGTACCTCTTCTATTGCACCTTGAGCAAGGAGCATAGTGACTTCTTGACCTAACCGGTCATTGAGAGAGGTCTGAAAATTGAACTGTCTTACCATTGTAGGAGGGGGCATGCTGAGGAAATGAAGCTTGTACCCCTCTCTTACAATAGACAGAGTCCAATTTTCTGCTGTTATCTGACCCCATCTGGGGGCAAAATGACATAACCTTCCTGGGATGTGGAGGGTTCTGGGCCGTTCAGGGCCAGGAAGGCAAAGTTCTCTAGATAGGAGTCAAAGCCCCTGTGGAGGCTTAGTCTGCTGAGCCAGTTGAGGCTTAGCTCCTTTTGTCTTTCTTTGTCTAGGTTGTTGCTGCTGTCCCTTTTGGGCAGACTGAACTAAACGATGCCCCTGCTGGGTATAGGAGAGATAAAACTACTTCTTCTTACTGAAGAATGGTTTCTTATAGAATTTTTTTCTCGCAGGATCAGCTGTAGATTTAGACAATCTATCCAAAGAGATATTGTCAGCATTTACCTCATTAGCTTTTTCCTGCCAATTCTTGCCAAAGAGATTCTCTCCTGTGCAAGGAACATTCCCTAGTTTATCCTGTACCCAAATTTCCAAGTCAGATGCCTGGAGCCAGGCAATCTTACGTGCACCTATGGCAAAGGCAAAGGTTCTGCTTAGGCACTCAAAGCAGTCAAAGGCTGCACAATTCACAAACTTGGAAACATCCTGGGCATGTTTGACAAGGCGAGGTAATCTTGCCTCTTTATCAGGAAGGAGAGAGCTCATAAGCTCTAAATCTCCTGTGACCTCCTTAAGGAACATTCCCATATATAAGATATAGGAACTGATCCTAGCAGAAAGCATGGAAGCCTGGAAGGTTCGACGTCCAAAGGGGTCAAGAGTCCTACACTCACGTCCTGGAGGATTAGATGCATGCCTTTTTGCACTCTTTATCCTTTCCATTGATGCCTTGATGCAATTGATGCCTTTGAATTATGGTGCTGGTGGCGAATACTGTGTATACCATGGACTGCCCGAAGAACAAACCAGTCGGTACTAGAGGAGATCAAACGTAAGCTTTCTTTAGAAGCTCAGAAGACAAGACTTCGACTTTCATACTTTGGACACATCATGTGAAGAGAGAGATCATTAGAGAAAGACATCATGCTTGGCAAGATAGAAGGTCAACGCAAAAGAGGAAGGCCAGCAATGAGATGGATCGATACAATAACAGCAGCTACGGGTACCAGCTTGTCAACAATGAGCCGCCTGACTGAAGACCGAACACAATTTAGGATAGCTATCCAGAGGGTCGCCATGAGTAGACTCCGACTCGATGGCACTTAACAACATCATCATCCTTTTCATAGCTGATTCCACCACCATGGAATGGTGTGGTAATTGAGTCTTCTGAAACCCAGGACAAGGAGGAACTCGAAACATGGTGTCGAGTCTTCGAGAGTGAGGAGATGTGGTTAGAGGTGTTTCCCACATCCTTAACATGAGATCATGCAAGATCTCATGAATAGGTAAGGTAGCTGCCTCCTTGGGAGCTTTAGGGTATTGCAGGATTTCTAATTCCTTTGCCCTAGGCTCTTTTTCAGGAGCCACTGTGATGGAAAGACCTCGGGCCATATCTCGGATAAAATCCTGAAAAGACATATCCTCTGGTGGAGACATCCTACGCTGAGAAGAGGAAGCACTCTGGTATCGGCAGAGCTTTCAGTCTCTTCAGACTCAGTCGAGGATTCGAAGTATCTCTGATCCGGGTGATCGTGCAAGGCACGATACCTGTACCTATCAAAGTCGGCATCGGAATGGTCCGGTACAGATTTGTCGATGCCGGATAGACACGCATGACTCGGTCCCGGTAGAATACCTGCCGATGTCGATGGAGTCGGTGCCGGTACCAGTTGAACTGTCTGAAGCGGTTTCAGGGGCATCGAGGCCGTGAGAAGAGCTGCCAGACTGCGTTCAATAGCCAAGGAGGGGAGGAGTGGTCTAGTGGTTAGGACAAGGTACTTCAGGCCGGAGGGCCGGGGGTTCAAGTCCCACCTGGGGACAGCAATCTCAGGCCGGAGGGACTGGGATTTCTAGTCCTATAGGCACTCCTTGTGGTCTTGGGCAAGCCACTTAACCCTCCACTGCCCATGTTCCCTGTAAGTATTAGTGTATGTGTCTCATATCCCCTCGTGTTAAATGTATCCCCCAATTGACCGCTTTGACCCGGTGAAAAGCGGGATATAAATACAGCTAAATAAATAAATAAATAAAATAAATAAATAAATAAAGAATCTCTGGTCTAATGACGCTGCCGATGCTTGGGTATCGGTACCGGATGAAGCGGTCGGTACCCCAGAGCATGGCACCAGTAGTTCTGCAGAGGTTGAAGCCTCGAGAACATCCTGGAGTCCCGTTAGTGCTTTGGAAGCCGAAGCCGACCGCCGGGGCAATTTTGCCAGTGAAAGTCCCTCAAGGGCAACACTAGAGGCATCTCGATGTCTAGAAGGAGATCTACCCTTTGAGGACCAGCTCGATTTATGTTTAGTTACCTGAGATCCATGGGAAGAAGACGAAGCCCTGGAAGACATCGATGCCACGGAGGCTGCATCGGAGGGAAAAAGGGTGCTAAGTTTAGCAGTTTGGTTTTGCCGGCCCCTCTTCGACATCATTCCACAGGCAACACACTCAGAAATAGAGTGGTCAGGACCTAAACATTTGAGGCACCACTCATGGGTGTCGGTGACAGAGATGGTACCGCCACACTTAGAACACTTTTTAAAACCCGAAGCGGGTTTTTCCATTTTGAAGGAAAAAGTTGGGCCTAGTGCCCAAAATGGCGTGTGGCACCTGAAGAGAAAATTACTGTTAAGACTCCAGAAGAAAGGGTTTTTTTGTTTGTTTTTTTTAAGAAGAAAAGAAAGAAGAACCAGCGGTACCGGTGTAGCGTCGAGGGAAGGCAGACACAACCACAAAAAAGAAGAATAGAAGGGATTTTTTTCTGCGGTGACAGGATGTGCGACCTCTCGGCTCCGCGGAAAACGAAGAACTGGAGAGTGACAGTTGGGAAAGGCAGGAAGGCAGCACGCAGGCGCTGTGGGATGCTCCCAAAAGCTTTCCTATTGGACACTGGGGAGCGTTCCCCATGCAGGCTCCGTCGGTACCGACGATACCCATATCTGAAGACTACATTCCTGCTTGTTCCTGGAGATCAGGTGATCTCCAAGAACAGCAGGAATTAATCTTCACATATGAGTAATGTCGGAACAGATGGACTCTGGCGCAGGAACACTTCCCGGCATCCAATAGAAAATGCCTTTGGGAGCATTTCTCCACGCATGCGTGGCTATCTTCCTGCCTTCCCTCCTGGTCTCCTCAGTCAGGTGTATTGCGGAGAAAGCATAGTTATTCACCTGTAACAGGTGTTCTCCAGGGACAGCAGGACTCAGTCCTCGCTTATGGGTGACGTCGGCACTGGCAGAGCCCGCGCGGAGTAATTCCCCAGCTTTCAAATCTATATATCAGGAAAGAGAAAATAGGACAACTTGATGGGGAGGTGGGTGGGTTGTGAAAACTGATTCCTGCTGTTCCTGGAGATCACCTGTTACAGATGAGTAACTACGCTATCTCCAGGAACAAGCAGGAAGTCTTTTTTCACATATGGGACTCCCTAGCCCCAGACAACCAAGCGAGGGAAGCATCCCAGTACAGTCAGGGGTTGCAGCAGGGATCCAACAGACTCAGCTCATTCAGAGCACTCCTCGCAGAGTAGTCGGACGGACAGTGGGGCAAGTTGTCTAAATTTGAAAGAGATTATGCAAAACTGCTTGTCCGAATTGAGCATCAGCTCTGGAGTCTTTATCCAGGCAACAATGTGCTGTAAAGGTATGCAATGAAGATCATGTTGCCGCTTGGTAGATATCTGAGATAGGGACTGAGCGAAGGTTAGCTACCATAGTTGCTATGGCTCTGACATTATGAGCTTTAACATTGTGTGTTAGGGATAGTCCAGCTTGTGCATAAGCAAAGGATATGCAATCTGTTAACCAATTTGAAAGTGTTTTTTTGGATATGGGTGTCCCCAAATGACTTTGGTCAAAGGAGACAAACATTTGGAGGATTTTGCGAAGGTCCTTGGTGCATTCTAAATAGAATGCTAGTGCTCTCTTGCAGTCGAGAGAATGAAACTTGGCTTCAGCCGTGGTGAGTGGGGTTTTGGAAAGAAGATCGGTAGCGAGACTGAATGATTCAAGTGAAAGGATGTGACGAACTTCTGCAAGAACTTAGGATGTGTACAAAGGACCACCTTGTCATGATAAAAAGTGGCATAAAGCTCATAGGTTACCCAAGCTTGGAATTCACTGACTCTGCGAGCTAACTGCTGTGAGGAAGAGAAGTTTCCAAGTGAGGAACTTCAGTGGAGCTGACCCCATTGGTTCGAAAGGACTGCGCATGAGTTGTGCCAAGACAATGTTGACATCCCACAGGGTGGGAGGTGGATGGAAAGGCGGCTTGGTCAGGAGAAGACCCCGCATAAATCTGGCCACTAAGGGGTGTGCCGAGACAGGACGACTGTCTAAAGTACGCTGGAAGGCCGCAATAGCAGACAGATGTATTCTCATTGAACTGGTTCCGAGACCAGAGTTAGACAAACGTAGTAGGTACTAAAGTAAGTCCGGGATGGGACATGTGAAATGATCTAGTGTTTTAAGTTAACACCATAAGGAGAACCTGCACTATTTGAAGGCATAAGAGCGTCGGGTTGAATCCTTTCCTAAAGATACAAGGACATGCAACATGTCCTTCCTAAGATTTAAATGCAAGAGGACGAGGCGTTCAGATTCCAGGCCATCAACCAGAGTGGTTTGAGATTGGGATGCAACAGGGTGCCCTGTTCCTGGGAGAGAAGAGTCAGTGAGTAACCAAGCTAGAGGGGAGGTGCTTGAGCAAGCTGAAGAAGCAAAGAAAACCACTGGTGTCTGCGCCAGTATGGGGCAATGAGAATCATTCGTCTCCATTCAGCCTGGAGTTTGAAAAGTGCCTTCGCTAAGTGGAGGGAAAGCATAAAGAAGCCCTCGACCCCAGTGAATGAGGAAAGCATTTGACGAGTCCCTGTGGGGAGAGGGAATCCTCGAACAGAAGCAAGGTAGTTGGGCAGTGAGGAAATATAGAAAGAGGTCTATTAGTGGAATCCCCTACAGTTGAAACAAGCGTTGGGCTACTTGAGGATCCAACATCCACTCATGTGGATATAGAATCCACCTTAGTCTGTCGGCTAATTGATTCTGTTCTCCCGGAAGGTAGACTGCGTGAAGGTGAATACCCTGGGAAATTACCCAGTTCCACAGGCATAAGGCTTCCTTGCACAGAGCTTGAGAGCATGTCCTTCCTTATTTGTTTATATAAAACAGCCACCTGGTTGTCGGTCTGCACCAGAAGAGAATGCTGCTTGAGTTGGGGAGAGAAGACTCTGATGGCATTGATTACTGCTCTGAGTTCCAGAAGACTGATTGAGGGCTCTCTCCTGAGTGGACCAAAGGCCCTGCGTTGAGACCACTGAGATGGGCTCCCCAGCCTAGTTTTGATGCATTGGTGGTTAGGATAAACTGCAGTACAGACTTCTGAAAAGGTGACCCTTCAATTAGAGTCTATGGCGTGATCCACCATTGTAGGTCTGCCTTGATCTGTAAAGTGATGTTGATCAGGTCTGAGAGAGGACCTGTGGATTGCTTCCACTGGCTTGAGAGAATCCACTGTGAAATTCTCATGTGGAGGCGAGCATAGGGTACAACATGGACTGTGGAAGACATTTATCCTAAAAGGCGTAGAAATGTTCTGGCAGGAACTGATGGTTGTTGCTGCACCTGTGTGGCTAAGGTAATCAGACAGAGACGTCTGTCTTCTGGGAGGAAGGCTTTGCTCCTTGTCCTATGAACTTGAAGTGGGGCAGAGATGTGATTTTGGATAGTTTATCAGAAATCCCAACTTTTGAAGGACTTAAATGGTTTGATTTAGGGCAGAAGCGACTGTTAAAGCAGAGTCTGCCTGTAGCAGCCAGTTGTCTAAGTAAGGAAACAAAGATCCCCAATGTTCGTAGGTAGGCCACCACAATAGCTAACATTGTTTCAACAAATAGGGATGACTTACACGGAGCGGTGGGTACACCCCTAAACAAAGGCATGGGGAGGGGTGACCTGCACAGAGTGGCACCTACTCTTGCCGCTTTGCTGGGCAGACTAGATGGAACATTTTGGTCTTTATCTGCCGTCATATACTATGTTACTATATGTTACTATGAATACTCTGAGCGCAGAGGCGAGTCCGAAAGGGAGGACTCTGTACTGATAGTGGTTTCCCTGAAAAACAAACCTTAGGAATTTTCTGTAGTCTGGGTGAATGAGAGTGTGTGCATAAGCATCCTTTAGATCCAGAGAGCATAGCCAATCGTTTTGTTTGAGGTATGGCAGGAGGGTGCCTAGAGAAATCATTTTGAGTTTCTCCTTATTTATTAATTTTATTTATTTATTTATTTCACATTTCTTATATACCGCGCTATTTGTCATCAGTGCGGTTTACATTGAAACAATATAACACTTGGTCATTTGAGTATGACCTTCGTTTACATATAACAGGACTTTAACTTGGAAGTAACTGGGGAAAACTATATACATTTCTAGCAATTTACATGTTGGTACTCAATTCGCTGTAGTTCTATGCAATCAGATAGCAGAGGTTAGGAATTGTGAGGGTGGGGGAGGGTGAAGGGGGGGATATCTAGATGTGTAAAATGCATGAGAAACAGGTGGTGTTTGAGGGCTTTTCTAAACTGCCTAAGGTCCCTGATCGCTCTAATGCTGGGAGGGAGTTTGTTCCAACACCTGGGGTTGAAGTTCACAAATGCCCTATTGATGGTTGTCTGTTTAAGCTTTGTAGAATCACTTGGTATAAGTAGCATGTCTGCAGTTAGTGATCGCCTAGATCTGTTGTTTGCGTTGTGTGTGATTAGGTCAGAAATTGATGCAGGTGACATTTTGTTAAAGGCCTTGAATGTAATGAGGAGGGCCTTATATAGGATTCTACAGCTTATTGGAAGCCAATGGAGTTCTTTTAGAATGGGGGAGATGTGGTCACTCCTAGAGGCTCGGCAAAGGACGTGGGCTGCTGCATTCATAGCTAACTGTAGAGGGTTGAGGGTAATCTTTGGGAGGCCATGCAGTATTATGTTAACATAATCAAAGTGAGGTGTGACTAGCGCTTGGAAGATGGTGCGGAAGTCATCGGGCTCCATCATAGGTCCTCAAGTGCCGCAGGGTTTTGATCTTGAAGTAGATGGCTTTTACAGTGCGTTTTATGTGCTCCTTGAAGTCCAGCTGCTGATCAAGTATCACTCCAAGATAGCGTATATTGGCTCTGACTGGAAGTTCTGCGTCTCTTGATGAGAAATTTGTTGATATCTCAGAGATCTAGTATAGGCCTGTAATCTCCTGTCTTTTTTGGAAGCAGGAAATACCTGGAATAGAATCCCCGGCCCTGCAGGGCAGATGGGACTCCTTAACAGCTTCTTGTTCTAGCAGGGAGAGGATCTCCTGATGGAGCAAGGAGGAGTGAAGAGGATCCAGGAAGGGTTGTCCCACAAAACGATTTGGAGGACAAGTCTGGAACTTTAGTTGTAGGCCCTGAGAGATTAGATGTAGGGTCCAGAGCTCGGAGATGGTACTTATCCAGCAGTGTGCTAAAAGCACTAGCCTCCCTGGAATCCTAGGAGGAGGAGGGAGAACAATGGGAAAATTGGACATGCTCTTTCTGAAAGAGTCAAAAACTGAGGCTGTTGAGTAGATGGGGCAAGTTGAGGTTTGGAAGCCTTGGGTTTCCTGATCTGCTTTTGCCCTGATTGTGTCTGCTGCTGCTGTTGTGGACCAGCATAGGAAGCATAAGCTTGATATGGAAGGAAAATGTTCTTCTTTTTAGGGAAGAATAGCTTTTTGGTGGTAGTCTTCTTTTTGGAAGGGTTCACAGTTCTCCTTGACAGCCTCTTCAAGGAGAACTGTGAGGTTGTCTGTTTCAATCTCTCCGGCCTTTTCCCTCCACCTCTGACCAAAGAGGTTTTCACCATTACAGGCAATGTTCCCATTAAACTGCGCTGGGTCCTCCGCCAACATTCCTGCTGGTGGGGGGAGGTGCAGAGTGATCGACGCTCCACCCCTCCCCCCCCCACCGGCAGGAATGCCGGTGGAGGACCTGGCACAGACTAAAGAGAACATTACGAGGGTGCTACGGTGTGTGTTATTTATTATTTATTTATTTATTTACATTCTCTTATATACCGCGCTATTCTGCATCAGTGCGATTTACATTGAACAAACTGAAATTACATTGAACAGGGCATTATAACTTGGAGATAACTATTTTACAGGGAACATGGGCTATGGAGGGTTAAGTGGCTTGCCCAAGACCACAAGGAGCACCTGTGGGACTAGAAACCCCAGTCCTTCCGGCCCAGGGTTGCTGTCCTCTAGTGGGATTTGAACCCCCGACCTTCCGGCCTGAAGTACCTTGCCCCAACCACTAGGCCACTCCTCAGCACACTAACACATGCCGCAGCACCCTCGCAATGTTCTCTTTAATCTGCACCGGGTCCTCTGCCGACATTCCTGCTGGTGGGAGGAGGGGCACAGCGTCGATCACTCTGCACCTCCCCCCACCGGCAGGAATGTTGGCGGAGGACCCAGCGCAGTTTAGCCGGAACATTGATTACAGGGTATGTTGATCAATTTATCCTGGATCCACTGTTCTAGGTCAGATACCTGGAGCCATGCTGTTCTTCTGGCCCCTATGCAAGCTGCAGCAGATCTGCTGTTAGCTTCAAAAGCAGTCCTTGTTAAGAATTTAGATGTATTTTGGGCATGTGTAACCAAGACCTGATGAGCCGCCTGTTTGTCAGGGGGTAATAAGGAGGTGAATTCTGATAAATCCCTGGACACATCCTTAAGAAACATACCCATATAGAGCATGTATGAATCAATTCTCAAGGCTAGCATTGTAGTCTGGAAAGCCTTTCTTCCAAATGCATCTAGTGTCCTGGCCTCCCTGCCAGGAGGCACCGAGGAGTGATTTGTTTTACTTTTGGATCCTCCAAGGAATGGTGGGAAAGTTGTGGCTTTTGAAAGCCTGGAGAGGGAGGAACCCTATATAAGGTATCAAACCTCTTACTTACAGCAGGGGTAGACATGGGGGCCCTCCCACATTCGTATAAAGTTCTTTAAGATATTGTACACCGGGAGGGTGGCTGCCCCCTTCGGTACCAAAGGATAATGTCGAGCTCCTCAGCTCTTGGTTCAGTTTCAGTCACCACTGAAACATCGAGAGCTGCTGCCATATCCTTAATGAAGTCTTGGAACAACATGTCTTCAGGCAGGGAACATCTCCATTCATAAGGAGGCGATGGATTTGACAGAACATCCCTGGGTGTATCAACGGTCACATTTCTCAGGTGTCTTGGCACTCCTTTTTCTATCTTCGGCATATCCGCGCCATCAGACCATTTCTCTCTTCACAGGCCTTGTCCACTCTTCTCTCTTTAGTCATCTCTAGATTAGATTTTCTGCAATTCCATACTGGCCAGTGTCCCTCAATATCAATGTCGCCGGCTGCAGTTAATACAGAACACTGAAGCCCGGCTGATCTCTCATGCTTCTCTCCGGGATCACATCACTCCAATTCTTTATCATCTCCACTGGCTACCGTTGGATTTCCGGATAAAATTTAAGATCCTCACACTGGTACACCAAGCTATCTACACCCACAGACCTCAGTACCTGGCTGATCTTCTAGTATTCCATACCCCTTCTCACAGTCTCCGCTCAGTCCATGTCAACCGCCTACACCTCCCTTCCCCCACACAGACACACCTTCAATCAACCTGGCAATCAGCCTTTTTCTACCTTGGTCCCTCCTTGTGGAACTCTCTTCCCACTGCTCTTCGTTTAGAGGAGTCCTACCCCAAGTTCCACTCTCTTCTGAAAACCCACCTCTTTTCCTCTGCCTTTAACCTTCCCCTGTGATTCCCTATCCTGTTTCCTCACCTTCTTCTGTATGTTTGTGTTTGCATTCTCTTTCTTTCCCCTCTTTCCTTTACATGAATTGTAGTTCCTTTTCATTTTCATTTTTTCATTTGCTTTGTTATATTGTAAACCGCTCCAATGTAATGGGAGGCGGTATATCAAACGTCTGAATAAACAAACAAACACATCAGACTCGACAGACTCCACCTCGGATGCATTCTTGGAATCGGAGTCCAGAAGGAAACCAAAATAATCTCTATGAGATGTTCAATACTGTCTATGCTCCGATACTTACTGTTTTGATGTTGAGGGTATCTGACGCCAATGAATCAGAGGGTCTTGGTACTGGTTGCTTCGAGCCCTGTGAAGCTGGAGATACCTGCGGCAGAGTACCGATGGCTGTGGTCACCGGTGATATCGGTGGAACCAGCACCGATGCTGGCTGCAGAGCCTCCGAAGCTATCGGTGCAACAATTACTAAGAGCGATGCTACGCTCAATAGCGATGACACTGTCATCCAATGATGGTACCGGGGGAGGACAAGCTCCAGACACAGATGTGTGGGCCACAACTCCCAATGCCAGTACTGGGGGCTCCACCGAGGATAAGACCTCAGGGGCATCCCCGAACCTCTGTTTGGCTTTGGATGGCAAAAGCTACTGCCAGGGTTATTTAGATGGACGCTCCACATTGGAATGTGAAGAATGGCGATGCTGACGCCAATGCTCAGTGTTGGAAGCAGACGTCAACCTGGAAGTCAATGACCTCTATGCCTAAGCAGATGTCGTCTTCTTCTTAAGGGCTGGGGACTCTGAGCAATGCTATTCCTTTGCCAGTGAGGTTTTAGAAGCATGGGAAGTCTTTGACGGAGTGGACGCCCCCGTGGAGTGCACCAAAGGAGCTGAGTCTGAAGGAAACAGCTTAGCCTTCAGTTTGTCTTGGTTCTTCCGACCTCTGGAGGTCAATGTGGTGACAGAACAGGCAGGAATAGACATCATAGTCAGGACCCTAGACACTAACAGCTTTTCTATACTGCCTTTTCATTCAATCAAGGTGGTTTACAATAAACTTCAACTTATATAAAGAACTTGCAGAACGTTAACTTATACATAGATCTTGCAAAATGTCAACTTATACAAAGAACTTGTAATTATCAATAGTAACATTATAACTTCAACAACCTGAGTGGTCTCTTGTAACACTGTCTAAACTATATACATCTTAATGAGAGTAATGGGGTGTTTGTATGGTGTGTGTGTTGTGTCTGAGTGGTTTGTGTAGTGATTAGGGTGATTGGTGGTCTTCATTGAATTGTTCCATGAATAGGGTGGTTTTGAGTAGTTTCCTGAATTCTTTTATATCTGTTGTTCATTTTAGTTTCTCTGGGAGGACATTCCAGATAGCAGGGGCAGCAAGAGAGAAGGCTCTCATGGATGTGGATTTGTTGGTTCTTGTGAATAGACTAGGTGTTGGTATATTGTTTTTGGTGCTGTTTCTGTCTGGTCTGTTGCTTGTTTTGGTTCCGATAAGTTCCTGTAGTATTTCTGCCGACATGTTTTTAATTTTGAAGATGGTTAGTGCTCATTTATATTTTGCACGTGATGATATTGGTAGCCAGTGCAGATCATGTAATTTTGGAGTTATATGGTCTTGTCTTGAAGCGCTAGCAATGATGCAGGCAGCAGTGTTCTGTATTATTTGTAGGAGACAGGTGGTTTGTTTGGGTAGACCTTGGAATAGTATGTTACAGTAATCCAGTGTAGGTGTAATGATGGCCTGGCATACTGTGCAGAAATGTTCTTTGTTGAGGAGAGGTTTTAATCTCTGGAGCGTTGCGAGTTTGAAGAAAGCTGTTTTGGATATCTTGCTTATATGCAGTTGGAGGGTGAGTTCCTTGTCTAGAATCACTCCAAGGTATCGGACTTCATCTTTTATTGTAATCGATGTATTGGATATGTTGATAGAGGTAGGAGGAATGAATGTGGGGTCTCTTGTTATGATTGCTTAAGATTTTTTTATGTTGATGTTTAAGTTGTTGTTAGTTAGCCAGGTAGATATAGTGGTATAGTCTGGGGAGTCCAGTTGAATAGGGTTATACGCCATGATGTCATCAGCATATATGGCGTATTGTATCTTGTATATGTTAAATATTTTGCATATAGGCTGAATATAGATGTTGAAGAGAAGAGCTGATAGTGATGAGCCTTGGAGAACTCCTTGAGTAGTTTTGAAGGGTGCTGAGGTGAGGTTCCCAGATTTTACTCTCTGCTGTCTGTCTTCTAGGTATGATTGAAACAACAAACAGTAAGGATTTGAGGGTTTGTTTGTTTGTTTTTATTATATTACATTGCTAGCTCTCTGACTGGGAGCTCTTAAAAGGGTTTTTTGTATATTTTTTAAAGCAAGGTTACTTTCTTTTTGGTGCTTTAGGGGAACTTTCCTTGAGCACAGTAGGTTGCTGAACTCTAGTAACCTCCTCAGGTTTGGAAACTGCTAACACCTAATCAGGTGTTAATTCCCTCCCTACCCACCTCGACTCCCACCCACCCATAGTGAGCAGTCTTGCTTTATAGGGCACCTCCCCCTTTAACAAATCACAGAGAATTGGACCAGCACATTTTGAATATAATTAAAGAGATTTAACTGCTTTTTCTCTGAAAGGACAGCTGGGAATCCGGCTGGTACTTGGTAGATCTCTCTCTTTTTTGCTTTAACAGATACCTATGCTCCACGAACAGAACAATGGCTGGGAAAAATCGTATTGCTAAAGCTGTTGCCCCCGTTACAGCTTCTACCTCGGTCCAGACAGAGGTCCTAATGCCAGTTGAAGGACTAGTTCCATGTGCAGGGTGCCTGCATGCTGAAGCTCTGAGGAAACAAGTGGAGGAACTCAGAGAGGAGGTGGCGAGGCTGAGGAGCAGTAGCCATCATCGAGGGAGTGAGCGGGAGCTGCTCCTCCTCTCCCCTGTCTGCCTCACCAACGGCATAAAACCTGCCGCTTCGGAGCGCGCCCGCCAGAATCAGGAGCAGCGGCCATCATCGAGGGAGTGAGCGGGAGCTCCTCCTCCTCTCCCCTGCCTGCCTCACCAACGGCATAAAACCTGCCGCTTCGGAGCGCGCCCGCCAGAATCGGGAGCAGCGGCCATCATCGAGGGAGTGAGCGGGAGCTCCTCCTCCTCTCCCCTGCCTGCCTCACCAACGGCATAAAACCTGCCGCTTCGGAGCGCGCCCGCCAGAATCGGGAGCAGCGGCCATCATCGAGGGAGTGAGCGGGAGCTCCTCCTCCTCTCCCCTGCCTGCCTCACCAACGGCATAAAACCTGCCGCTTCGGAGCGCGCCCGCCAGAATCGGGAGCAGCGGCCATCATCGAGGGAGTGAGCGGGAGCTCCTCCTCCTCTCCCCTGCCTGCCTCACCAACGGCATAAAACCTGCCGCTTCGGAGCACGCCCGCCAGAATCGGGAGCAGCGGCCATCATCGAGGGAGTGAGCGGGAGCTCCTCCTCCTCTCCCCTGCCTGCCTCACCAACGGCATAAAACCTGCCGCTTCGGAGCGCGCCCGCCAGAATCGGGAGCAGCGGCCATCATCGAGGGAGTGAGCGGGAGCTCCTCCTCCTCTCCCCTGCCTGCCTCACCAACGGCATAAAACCTGCCGCTTCGGAGCGCGCCCGCCAGAATCGGGAGCAGCGGCCATCATCGAGGGAGTGAGCGGGAGCTCCTCCTCCTCTCCCTTGCCTGCCTCACCAACGGCATAAAACCTGCCGCTTCGGAGCGCGCCCGCCAGAATCGGGAGCAGCGGCCATCATCGAGGAAGTGAGCGGGAGCTCCTCCTCCTCTCCCCTGCCTGCCTCACCAACGGCATAAAACCTGCCGCTTCGGAGCGCGCCCGCCAGAATCGGGAGCAGCGGCCATCATCGAGGGAGTGAGCGGGAGCTCCTCCTCCTCTCCCCTGCCTGCCTCACCAATGGCATAAAACCTGCCGCTTCGGAGCGCGCCCGCGCCTTGCGGGCCCGCGCCCTGAGGGCCTCGCCAGAGGGCCCTTTGGCGTGGCCCTTAGGCGTTGGTCCGTGGCGTCCGTTGCTATGGATGGCATTGATGACATATTGTGGACTAGACTGATGTGCTGCTATTTTGTGGTAACTTGCTGTTCCTTGTTCCTCTTCTTCTCCTATCTGTTTGACTGTCTCTGTCCTCTTCTCTGTCCTATCATATAAATGGCGTTCTTTTCTGTTTTTCCTCAAATGATATAGTATTGTAAACCGCTCTAATGCCTCTGGCCTGAGCAGTATATCAAATTTGAAATAAACATAAACATAAACATAAGACAGTGAGAAGTACATTGATGAAATGCTTCTTGCAGCAACCAAGCTCTCCAGCACAGGAGAAGATGGGTGCCAACAGAATGTCGATGGTTGGACACAAGTCACCAGGGCCTGCAAAATCACCAATCCAACTTCTCCAGCCCTTGAATTGAAGAACCATTATGCAGCCCTGGAAGTGGAGGAGGTGAAAGCATCCCTGGAAAGGGAAGAACCAGAGTTCAAGTACCCCAAAGTTGCAGAATCAGTGACCAGAAGGAAACGAAGGGTAGTGGTGGTTGGAGACTCTCTTCTGAGGGGTACTGAGGCGTCCATCTGCCGACCAGACTTGATGTCCAGAGAAGTATGCTGTCTGCCTGGTGCCAAAATCCAAGATGTTACGGAGAGTTTGCCGAGACTCATCAAGCCCACTGACTATTACCCAACGTTGCTAATCCATGTTGGAACAAATGATACTGCCAGGTATACCTCGGAACGTATCAAAAGTGACTTCATGGCTCTGGGACAGAGGGTGAAGCAGTTAGGTGCACAGGTGGTGTTCTCTTCTATCCTCCCTGTTGAGGGTAAAGGCCAAGGCAGAGAGGCTCGCATCCTGGAGATGAATGCATTGCTGCATGGATGGTGTCATCGAGAGCGTTTTGGTTTCCTAGACCATGGGATGCTGTTCCAAGGGTTGCAGAGCAGAGATGGCATCCATCTGTCCAAGAAAGGTCAACGCATCTTCGGTAGTAGACTGGCTAATCTACTGAAGAAGGCTTTAAACTAGATTCGTTGAGGATGGGTGAAGAAAGCCCCCAGGTAAGTGAAAGCCCCCAGGTAGGTGATACATTAAATACCTTTATGGAAATGGGTAACAGGGGTAACATATGGAAAGCAGTGTGTATTAATGCCCGTAGCATGGGAAATAAGATCCCTGATGTTGAAGCTTTGGTGGGAGTGGCTGACTTCGATTTAGTGGCAGTTACAGAAACATGGTTCACAGAAAACCATGATTGGGATGTAACTATACCTGGCTATACTTTATTCAGAAAGGACAGGGTAGGAAGAAGGGGAGGAGGAGTGGCACTATATGTAAAAACTACTATTAAAGCTTTGGAATTACAGAGCTTAAAAGGGAGAGAGGAGGCATTGTGGGTTAAACTAGAAAGAGGGAAAGAGAAATCTATTTGCATTGGTGTAATATACAGACCTCCCTCACAAGAGGAAGAGGTGGATAGAGAGTTAATTGAAGACATATACAGCATTGCTAGGAAAGGGGAAGTGGTACTGATAGGAGATTTCAATATGCCAGATGTTGATTGGCACATTCCTGCTGCAGTATCATCTAGAAGTAAGGAGATCCTGGATTCTCTGCAGGGAGGCAATTGGTAACAGACCCCACACGTGAAGGGGCCATACTGGACTTGGTGCTTACCAATGGTGAAAGTGTTTCTGATGTTGTAGTGGGAGATCATTTTGCATCCAGTGATCACCAGATGGTGTGGTTCAGTATTAGGACTAGGGCTGTTAGAATCCATTCCAAGGTGAGGATCTTAGACTTTAGGAAGACTAACTTTGCGAAGATGGGCCAATACCTCAGGGAGTCGTTAGTGGGATGGGAACAGCTGGGGGATGTAGAAAAACAGTGGGCAAAACTGAAAGGGGGTATTTTAAGGGCAACCAACCTTTTTGTTAAAATGGTAAATAAAGGCAAAAGGAAAAGGAGACCGCTATGGTTTGCGAAGGAAGTAGCTGAAAAAGTGAAGAAAAAGAGGGAGGCCTTCATGAAATACAAGAGATCACAGAGAGAGGAAGACAGGCATCTGTATTTGGAAAAACTTAGAGAAGCTAGCAAAGTAGCCAAGAAGGCAAAGATTCAAAAGGAGGAGGAAATAGCCATTGCAATAAAATGGGGGGATAAGACATTTCTCAGATATATTAGTGAGAAGAGGAAGGGGAAAAGTGGCATTGTCAAACTCAAGGGTGCAGGGGGGGAATATGTAGAAGCTGATAAGGATAAAGCGGAATTGCTTAACAAATGTTGTCAGACGGCTGCCTGGGTGAGAATCTTCACAGTCTTGGCAATTGCATATATCTATATGATTTGCAAGGGATTGTGGGCAATGCAGTTCATTCACACCAGACACAGCTGCTCACAATAATTAGTTGTGCTTTTGGGTAAAGCCAGTAAGATATTTATTTATGGGGTTATTTCTCCCAACACAGATATGCTTGGTAGCACATAAATCAGGTTACTTGCTTTCAGTGTTAAACTTGAAAAAACTAAAATCAGGAAAACAACATTTTAACTTATCAGGCAATCAAAGCAAAAGAAATAAGACCTGGTTGGTAACAAACTGGTCTTTTCTGTAGGCTTTAGCTAATATTCTCTTAGCATATATCAAACAAACCAAAAGCCACAAAGAAAGGAAAAACTGTTCTTTCCAGGTAAACTTCTTATATCTTCCCACCTAGATTCAGAAGTGATTCTCTCATAGCTCACAAGCAATTAGGTAAGGCTCAATTGCTAGCAGTTATCCAGCTGAAACCCCTTAGCTGGCTTGCTTTCTACTGCGTGGCTAGAAATACTATTCATGAGCTTTTCTGAGTAGATTAAAGAACAAGTTTGTATTTCTTTGTGATGGTTGCTGTACTTTATAGCAGAAAATCACCAAAGGAGTTTAGACAGAGAGCAGTCCATGTAAACAGATTCTTCATCTGCTATCACCCCCTCTTCTTCAGCAAGCATGGGTTCAATATCATGGATTGGCACAGATGAATCTCCCAATGGAGCACTTTCAGGAGAATACTTGTTTCCCTGCTGTCTTTCAAGGTTATAGCTAGGGCATAGATCAGTGTTCATACCTGAGCTTCCATTGCTGTTAGAGTTCCTCTCTATATAGCCTGGCCAGTATGTAGTCCAGTTCTTATGTCCAGCCTTCCAATCCAGATCCCTGGACACTGGATCTCTCTTCACATACCTTCTGGCACGGGTCTTAGGGTCCCTTCCACGTGCAGCCGTCTCTCTCACAGGTACCGTCTGGAGATTCCTAGCTCTGCAGCACCATTCCTCTGGCTTTCCCCAGTCCAATGGTGTATGCTGGCCCTTGGAATGCCTCCCAGTATACGTACTGCTCTGGACTCTTCTAGACCTCTCAAAGGCTTTTCTCCTCTTTCTTCCAAAGGGTTTCTTTCCCTCTCTGTCCGTCCGGTTTGGCTTCTGCTTCTGATGATCCTTCAGTTGAAACTGAGGACATCCAAGCTGATCATGCAGATGATGATGATCCTGGGGATAATTCTCTGTAGAATAAACTCTACCTTTATTATGCTTAGATGAGTGCTCCTCCCTAACACAGCGCAGCTGTGCTGAATCAGGCCCTGCCCTTTGAGATGAGTGCTTAGGGATTACCTCATAGCCCTCCTGATTGAACACACGTTTCCCCACTTCAGCTTCTCTAATGGCTGTTGGAAACCTGGTGCATTCTGGGACTGGTAGTCTTTTATGGGAAAATTCTGTTTTCTTATTTCTACCAGAACTGACAGGTTGCTTGTTCAGTGTCACTTCACCTTTTCTATAACTCCTTCCTGAGCTATGATAAGCTTCCTTATCACAATGTTTATGTTCTGTGTTCACAGATGAAGAACCAGGAGCAGGACCTCAGAAAACACCCACAAATAGGAACAGAAGCGAGGGACATCTTGAACAATTTTCAGAAGACTGTGTTCGTGAGAAACTAGCTCAACTTAAAGTAGACAAAGCGATGGGACCGGATGGGATACACCCTAGAATACTGAGGGAACTTGGGGACGTTCTAGCAACTCCACTGACTGACCTTTTCAATGCCTCGTTGGAGTCGGGAGTGGTGCCAAAGGACTGGAGAGAGGCTCATGTGGTGCCTTTACACAAAAGTGGAAGTAAGGATGTGGTTGAAAACTACAGGCCGGTTAGTTTAACTTCGGTGGTGAGTAAATTATTGGAAACGCTGCTGAAAGAGAAAATAGTGAGGTTTCTGGAGTCCAGCGGATTACAGGATCTGAGGCAGCATGGATTCACCAGAGGCAGGTCTTGACAGACAAATCTGATTGATTTCTTTGACTGGGTGACCAGGGAGTTGGACCGAGGGAGAGCTCTAGATGTGGTGCATTTAGATTTCAGTAAAGCCTTTGACACTGTTCCTCACAGGCGACTTATAAACAAACTGAGTACCCTAGGGATGGACCCTAAAGTTACTGCTTGGGTTAGAAATTGGTTGGGTGGGAGGCGACAAAGAGTACAAGTAAATGGAGCTCACACTGAGGAGAAGGATGTTACCAGTGGTGTGTCCCAGGGATCTGTCCTTGGTCCGATTCTTTTTAACATCTTTGTTAGTGATATAGCGGAAGGGCTTTCAGGTAAGGTTTGCCTCTTTGCCGATGATACCAAAATCTGCAATAGAGTAGACACCCAGGAAGGTGTAGATAACATGAGGAGGGATCTAGCTAAGCTTGAAGAATGGTCTAGAATTTGGCAGCTGGGATTTAATGTTAAAAAATGTAAGGTCATGCATTTGTGCTGCAGCAATCCAAGGGAGCAATACAGTATAGGAGGTGAAGTACTTTTGTCCACTAAAGAAGAGCGGGACCTAGGCGTGGTTGTGTCTGATGATCTTAAAGTAGCTAAACAGGTAGAAAAGGCGACGGCAAAAGCTAGAAGGATGCTTGGGTGCATACGGAGAGGAATGGCTAGCAGAAAAAAGGAGGCGATAATGCCTCTGTATAAGTCTTTGGTGCGACCTCATTTGGAGTATAGGGTGCAATTCTGGAGACCGCACCTTCAAAAGGATGTGAACAGGATGGAGTCGGTGCAGAGGGTGGCTACTAAAATGATTAGTGGGCTTCATTATAAAGCATATGAGGACAGACTGAAGGATCTTAATACGTACACCTTAGAGGAAAGGTGGGATAGAGATGATATGATTGAGATGTTTAAATACCTCCGTGGCATAAATGTTCAGGGAGAGAGCCTCTTTCAATTGAAAGCAAGTTCTGCTACGAGGGGACATGGGATGAGGGTGAAGGGAGATAGATTCAGGAGTGATATGCGGAAATATTTCTTTACAGAAAGAGTAGTGGATCCATGGAATAGTCTCCCAGTGGAGGTGGTAGAGATGAGGACAGTAACTGAATTCAAAAAAGCATGGGACCAACACAGAGGATCTCTAAAAGGTAAAAAGTGGACTGTTTAGTCTGTCCTTCCATATCAACAACTACGATAGGCCATGTGGTCTTTTTCTGTCATCATGTTTCTATGTTTCATGTTTCTAATTTAATAGTGGTATCTTGAAGGCCAATCTCCCTTAGGCGCTTCAATAGGATGTGAAGGGAGACGAGGCACCAAGAAAGCTCATCAGTAATAGAAATTGCACTGGAACATTTAGAGCACTTCTTGAACCCACTTCGGGGCTTCTCCATTTTTGAAAATAGAATGGAGGCAAAATCAAATTGGACAATGGTGCCTGAAGAGGCCATAGGCCTCAGGTTTAAAAAAATAAAAATAAAGAAAATTAAGGTCCTAAAAAAAACCAGGGGAACCAGAATAGATGGGAAGTTGAGGTGGTCGACAGGAAGGCAACCAGAATACTTTTGATGGTACTTTTGAAGAAAAAATGAATTCTCTAGACGCAAGTGACAGGGACCGGGTCCCGGTGACTCCACAGAAAAAAAAGACGACTGAGGAGACCAGGAGGGAAGGCGGGAAGATAGCCACGCACCCAAAGGCATTTTCTATTAGATGCTGGGGAGTAATCCCACACCGGGCTCAGTTGGTGCTGACATCACCCATATGTCAAGACTGACTTCCTGCCTGTTCTTGGAGACAGAAGAATTTCCAAGCCCAGCAGGAGGCTCTTTTTGGCATGATGTAAGTGCAGTAAATTTGAGAGACTGAGATCCTACTCTCCATGCCCTGGCTTAGAAGTGAGGTTCACGACTGTCATGGTATGCACAAAACTAATACACCAAAAAAGCTGCCCTAAGAGTAAACGAACCAACCAATCAACTCTTAGTCAAGAACCTATCAATAATAGCTTAACACTATATCATACTCTGCATATACTTGAAAATAGCCGCAACTAAACTTATCTTTACCAAACTCCTAAAAATAATTTATTCATAAAGGGAGAGACCTCAGCATGGCTAAAATCCCCTCTTAATATTCTTTTTTAAAGGTTTTGTGAAAATATCTCTTTCCACTTCAAGAGCGCTCCACACAAGGACGCCCAGAAGATATTCAGGGTTTCCGACAACTTACTGTATGCTGGGAGTCTGAAGATAAGTATTAAGAATTGTCTTTGGCGATTGGTGTTACATGTTACTACTGTGTAGCTCTTGTTAGTTTACAGGGCTTGCGAAGAGGAAGAATTGTGGCTCCGATGTGAGTCTCGTTTGAGTTTTCACTGAATTTCTTCTGGGCGTCCTTGTGTGGAACGCTCTTGAGGCGGAAAGAGATATTTTCACAAAACTTTAAAAAAGAATATTAAGAGGGGGTGGGAAATTGAATTGATGAAAGGTGATAAACAGTTACTGGTAATAATCTAGAAAAGTACTTTTTTGGAATTGTTTTTAATATTAATATGGGGGAGGTTTGAGACCAGTGATGTGAGTATCTTGCTATTCCCTATGGTGATTGCTTTTGCCATATGAAGGGATTTTAGCCATCCTGAGGTCTCTCCCTTTATGAATAGATTATTTTTTAGGAGTTTGGTAAAGAAATGTTTAGCTGCTATTTTCAAGTATATGCAGAGTATGATATAGTGTTAAGTTATTATTGATAGGTTCTTGACTAAGAGTTGATTTGTTTGGTTGGTATGCACAAAACTAACCCATTTGGAGAAACTCCCCCAGACCATGGATGGCTCTTCCATGGAACAAACTTCTAGACTTCCAATAATAGCAGTTTCTGATAGAAAGGGCACCCCAAGCACCATTTTGCCAACCACAGCATCGCCTCTCGGCGGGAGCGGCAGACAGAACTCCACAAACTCCCTCGAATCATGCTGCCCACATGAGAAGGGACAGCAACTCCTAAATGGCTAAAAGCAGCCATCGAGTGCTAAAACAGAGGCATTTAGTTAACTCACCCTGCAGACCATATACCAGTTATGGATGCCGCAGCTGAGACTCATCACCATGAACTGACACACTTCTAGAGCCTCCAACAGCTGAGAATTGATAAGAGCGAAAATGGGCTCAGACTAGAGAGCGAAAGTCCAGTCCGGGAATAAATACAGCTCCACTGCTCTCCCGCCCCCCCCCCCCTTGGAGCCCCCAGACTCTGCAAGGGCTTTGCAGCCTCAAGCTCTTCTTCCAGGAGACTGGAAGGTGCCCAACAAGCGCTACACAAACCCCAAAGTGCCTGTGGAACCAACTAGGAACCCTTGCATTATGTACAAATGACAAATCTGCATGCGCATGGGTGCTTAACAGAGGGCTCTGCGTTTTCTGTTTTGTTTTTTTCATATATAGGGGAAGAGGGCTCAGAGAGCTTATGAAGGAAAAATGAAAAAGAGCCGATGAAACTGCCTTACATTTAGAAATCAGGTCCTCCCTTGGGACCAAGGAAAGTGTAGTTACTCACCTATAACAGGTGCTCTCCAGGGACAGCAGGAATCAGTCCTCACTTAAGGTTGACATCAGCACCAATGGAGCCCACGCAGAGCTATTCCTCAGCTTTCAAAGAAAGCCTTTGGGATTGCTGCCATGCATGTGTGGTCCTCTTCCTGCCCAAAGGTGCCATCTTGCTCAGTCAGGTCCTCTAGCTAGAGCCCTACTAAGCAGATGGCAAGGGAAGGACAAAAGTAGTAACTCTTCAGGGGAGGTGGGAGGGTAGTGAAGATTGATTCCTGCTGTCCCAGGAGAACACCTGTTACAGGTGAGTAACTACACTTTCTCCAGGAACAAGCACAGGAAGTCAGTCTTCGCTTATGGGACTCCCCAGCTACAGGCTACCGAGCCTGTAACCCAAAAATGCCTCCGCGAGGCCGTGAGCAGAAGTCGATGCCTGAAGGAGCCCGAGTCTTTGGGTCCGCGGGGCAAAGCTCTCAGTAGCCGTCGAAGAAGGGTCAGAGGACAGGAGTTGCTTATATCCCGAACAGATTACGGAGTACAGTCTGGTTGAAGAAGCTGTCCCGGCAGGACTCCCTCTCCAGGCAGTAGTACGACGTGAAAGTGTTCGCTGAAGACCAGGTCGCAGCCCGGCAGATGTCCATTAGAGACACTGAGTGCAGCAAAGCCACCGAAGCCGCCTTGGCCTGGATACCATGCGCAGTGACCTGTCGATCCAGTGGGGCACCTGCCTTTGTTTGAGCAAAGGCGAAGCAGTCTGCCACCCAGACGGAGATGGTGCGTTTGGTGACTGCCTGCCTGCCCCAGACGATTAAGATCATAGGCAACAAAGAGCCGGTCGGACTTGCGATGAGCTTGGGTACACTGCAGGTAGAAGGCAAGAGCCTTCTTGCAGTCGAGTGTATGTAATACTGCTGATGCCCGGTCGACATGCAGTCTCGGGAAGAAGGTCGGTAGGACTATCTCCTGATTGAGATGAAAGTCCGAGACCATCTTCGGTAGGAACATGGGATGGGTGCGGAGGACCATCCTGTTCCCGTAGAACCTGGTGTATGGAGACTCAGCTGAAGTCAAAAGCCACCAGGAAGACCACCTTCCAGGAGAGAAGCCAAAGCAAGCACGTTGCCATCAGCTCGAAGGGTGATCGTGTAAGCTGCATTAACACCACTTTGAGGTCCCACTCCACCAGAGGAGGCCGGATGAGAGTCTTGGAAAGCAAGAGACCTCACATGAAGCGGGAGACCGAGGGGTTACCCTTCGATGGGGAGGTGGTTTGCCGAAATGGCACTCAGGTGTACCCTGACCGAATTGGATTTCAACCCTGCCTTCGAGAGGTGGAGGAGATATTGAGGAACCCACAGGGTAGAGCAGGAGAACGGGTCGATCTGGAACTCGGAGCACCAGAACGAGAAGTGTCGCCACTTAAAGGCATACGTCCATCTTGTCGCATCTTTCCTCAACGCGAGGAGAACCTCCTCGACCTCCTCAGAGAGGTGCAGCAGAGCTAAGGAGACCCATTCAGCCGTCATGCTGTAAGGGACAGCGAGGCCGGGATCAGGTGGAGCACCCGATCCTCCTCCTACGTTAGCAGGCCAAGGGCACAGCCCAGTGGGAGCAGAGGCTCGGACAAGAGATGGAGCAGAAACGGGAACCAAGGCTGTTGAGGCCACGATGGAGCCACGAGGATCACTGAAGCTTAATCCCGCTGAACCTTGTAGAGGATCCTTGCAATGAGAGGAGTGGGAGGGAACACGTAAAGAAGGCCAGAGGTCCAGCTCAAGAGGAACGCAACCAGGGCCACCCTGCTTGGGTGCGGAACCAGGCCGCAGAAGCAAGGAAACTGCGCATTCACCAGCCTGGCGAACAGGTCCATGGATGGGCTTACCCACCGACGGAACAAGAGGTCGACGACTTCCAGATCCAGGCGCTACTTGTGTGGGCGGAGGATCCTGCTGAGTTTGTCCGCGAGGACATTCTCCTAGCCTGGGAGGAAGACCACTCGTAGGGTCACCCCCCCTCCCCCCGGTGAAACACAAAGGAGCAAAGGAGGATCGCCTCTCGGTAGAGGGGATGGGATCCTGTTCCCCCCTCCTTGTTTATGTAAAACATGGCTACCCTGTTGGTCTGCATGAGCACTGACTTTCTCCACAGATAGCCCTCGAAGGCCCACAGGGCCCATCGGACGGCCCAAAGCTCAAGCAGGTTGATCTGCTGTTCAGACTCCTCGTGCGACCATTGCCCCTGTGTGCACAATGCGCCGCAATGGGCTCCCCACCCCAACAGGGAAGCATCTGTCGTTAGGACGCGCTCGTGCTGTGGGGTCTGGAAGGGCATTCCCACCACCAACTCAGAGTTGTAGAGATTGCGGGAGACCCGAATAGGATCTCTGAGGTGGCCAAAGGCCTGGCTCCACTGTGCACTGAGGCATCACTGGGTTGTCCGTATGTGCATGCAGACGTGGGGGACCACATGGACGGTGGAGGCCATGCATCCCAGAAGGCCCGACATGGCCCGTGCCATAACCCAAGCCCTGTTCTAGACCTGGGTCGCCACGGCCTGGAGGCAGTCTGCCAGATCCGCAGGTAGGAAGGCAGTCGTTTGCACCAATGTCAAGGCGTGCGCCGATGAACTTCAGGGTTTGCAGTGGCTCGAGATGGGACTTGGAATAGTTGACCAAGAAGCCGAGGCGTTTGAGGAGAAGGATCATGCGCAACGCCACCAGGCAAGCTTTGTCGATTAAGGACCCCGTGACGAGCCAGTCATCAATGTAGGGGAAGACGGGTATGCCCTGCCACCTGAGGGATGCGGCGGCCGCAGAGAGGCACTTGTGAAAACCTGCGGTGCAGACGCGAGTCAGAAGGGGAGCACTCTGTATTGGTAGTGTTCCCCCTGCACCCTGAAGCGCAGGTATTGCCTGTGCTGCGGGTGGACTAGGATGTGGGCGTTAAGAGTCCTTGAGATCCAAGGAGCATAGCCAATCGCCCTGCTGAAGGAAGGGCAGCAGGACGCCAAGCGATAACATTTTGAACTTCTCCCGCACCAGGAACTTGTTTAGATTCTGGAGATCAAGGATGGTGTGTAGGCCCCCAGTCTTTTTCGGAACAAGAAAGTAGCGGGAGTAGAACCCATGGCCTCGAAGGTGCATCGGTACCTTCTTGACCGCCCGTTGGGCGAGGAGGTTGGACAGTTCCCACTGCAAGAAGATCTGGTGCGAAAGGAGCCGAGTAGGCTCCACTGGAGAGAAGGGTGCCCGTCCAGGCAGAGACGGTATCCATCTCGGACCACCCGGAGGACCCAGGTGTCTGACGTGATCGATGCCCACTATGCCGTTGGCGTCTAAAACCCTGCGCAGGCTGGGGTGGCGCTGGTGGCTGGCCTTAGGCCCTTTAGGTTTGCGGTGGCTATGTGACCCTCCCTTCCTTTGCATGCTGGAAGCCAGCACAGGAGTGGGCGGGAAGGGTGGGTAACTCTGTTAGAGGAGCCCCTTTCTTTGGAAGAACGGCTTCTTTGTTTCTGCTTCTTCATAGGGAGGGAGGAGGTCTTACGCGAGAGACAAGTTTTAGTCACGAACTCCGTTTCTATCTCAGTGGCCTTATCCTCCATAGGTTTACCAAACAGTTGCTCGCCAAGGCAGGGGATGTCCAGGAGCTTCTCCTAGACCCACTGCTCCAGGTCCGAGGACTGGAGTCACACCTGGCACTGGGCCCCGATGCCGGCTGCTGCCACTCAGGCAGAGGACTCAAACCTGTCATATGCGACGCAGGAGAGGTACTTCAAACACTCCGCGACAGATCTCAGGAGGGTTTGGAACCTGAGAAGGGGTTCACCCCCGAGACCTGCAGAGAACCCGCTGAGCTCCATGGCGAGGTCACGCAGGAACATGCCCATATACAATTGGTATGCCAGGATGCGGCATGTGAGCATGGACCCCTGATAGGGTTTGCACCCAAGGGCTTCGGTGCTGACGTCACCCATAAGTAAGGACTGACTTCCTGCTTGTTCCTTGAGAAATTAAGTTCCTACCTACAGGTGAAAAAGCGCAGTTACTCACCTGTAACAGGTGTTCTCTGGGGACAGCAGGAATCAGTCCTCACATATGGGTGACGTCGGCGCCGAAGAAACCTCGTGCAGAGCAAACCCCCAGCTTTCAAGAAAGCCTTTGGGAATTGCATCATGCATGCGTGGTCCCCTTCCCGCCCAAGGGTGCCATCTTGCTCAGTCAAATGACATAGCTAAAAAGACGGCAAAAAGAACAAAATATAATAATAGGACTGCAACGCCAAGGGGAGAACGGAGGGTCATGAGGACTGATTCCTGCTGTCCCCGGAGAACACCTGTTACAGGTGAGTAACTACGCTTTCTCCAGGAACAAGCAGGAAGTCAGTCCTCACATATGGGACTCCCCAGTTATAGGCTACCGAGAACCCATAGCTAAAAAAGGCTCCCTCTATGAGAGCCGTAAGCAGCCACAATAGCAATCTAACAGAGAGTAGCACTCCGGAAGCCTGACACAGAAGGGTCGGAGGGCAGGAGTTGCCTAGACATCGAAAAGGTTACGGAGTACAGCCTGGTCGAAAGCACTGTCCCGTTGGGACTCCCTATCCAGGCAGTAATGGGTTGCAAAAGTCTGACCTGAAGACCAGGTGGCGGCTCGGCAGATGTCTGCTAGCGGAACAGAGCGTAAGTGAGCCACTGATGCCGCCATAGCCCTGACCTGGTGGACCGTAACACGAACCTGCAATGGAAGCTCGGCCGCCCTGTATGCTCAGGCAATGCAGTCCGCTATCCAGGTGGACAACGTATACTTGGAGACGGCCATCCCTATGCTTACTGGGGTCATAGGATACAAAGAGCTAAGAAGCCCTTCTATGGCCTTGCATACGCTGAATGTGGAAGGCCAATGCCCTCTTACAGTCCAGGGTATGCAGAACTGCCTCTGCCCGACTGGCATGTGGCCTGGGAAAGAAGATAGGTAGTACTACCTCGTGGTTGAGGTGGAACAAAGAGACCACTTTCGGAAGGAACTTGGGGTGTGTGCGGAGCACCACCCGGTTCCTATAGAACCTTATATAAGGCCTGTTGGACACCAGGGCCTGAAGCTCACTCACTTAACGAGCCGATGTGAGGGCCACCAAGAAAACTACCTTCCAAGAAAGGTAGCGGAGATGGCAAGTTGCCATCGGCTCAAATGGCGGATGAGTAAGCTGTCCTAAGACCACATTCAAATCCCACTCGGTTGCCGGAGGGCGAACCGAGGGCTTCAGCAGAAGTAGGTCTCTCAGGAACCTGGACACCAAAGGATGTGCAGAAAGAGGCTTTCCTTCTACTGGAAAGTGGTGTGCAGACAAAGCATTGAGGTGAACTCTGACAGAGTTGGACTTAAGGCCCAAATCCGAAAAGGTGGAGAAGATACTGTAGTACCACTGCAACCTGGCAGGAGAAAGGATTCTTTCTGCTTTTCACACCACACCCCAAACCTATGCCACTTAAAGGCATAGGTCTATCTAGTTGACTATCTCCTTGAGGCCAGCAAAACTTCTTCCACGTTTTTCGGAAGGAGGAGTGGTGCAAGAACTACCCTTTCAGCATCCATACCATTAGGTTGAGGGAGCTGAGGTTGGGGTGCAGGAGAGTGCCCACTTCTTGAGACAGGAGGTTCGGTGAGGACCCCAGGGGAATTGGGGCCTCCACCACTAGCTGAAGTAGAAGCGGAAACCAGGGTTGTCTCGGCCATCTTGTTGCTACCAGGATGACCGAGGCTTTGTCTTGGAGAATCTTGAACAGAGTTTTGGCCACCAGAGGTGTCAGAAGAAACGCATTCAGGAGGCCCACAGACCATGAGATGAAAAAGGTGTCGGCAGCCACCCTATTTGGATGTGGCTGGCTGGAGCAAAACCAGGACAACTGATGATTGTATGGGCTCACAAACAAATCCAGTGTAGGTTGTCCCCAGGTCTGAAAAAGCCATTGGGCCATAATCGTGTCCAGCTGCCATTCATGGGGCTGCAGAATCCTGCTTAGCCTGTCACGAAGTAATTTTCCTGGCCTGGCAGGTAAACTGCTCTCAGATGCATGCCATGCCGGACTGCAAAGGAGCACAGGTCCAGGGTTTCCTGAAACAGCAGGCAGGACCCCGTGCCTCCATGCTTGTTCACATAGAACATCGCTACTTGGTTGTCTGTTTGTACCAAGACAGGCTGATGAGCCAAAGTTTGACAGAAGGCTCGTGATCCGATTCAAGATGGCCGCTGAGAGTTCATGCTGAACGGAAGCCGAAACGAAAGGTGAAGTTGAAGGCTATCCCCTCAGAGCCCCAACTCCAATCCACTGGTCTTATGGATTGCTTTGTGTTATTGTCCCCAGAACATAGAAGGGAGATTCGAGCCGGCTTGGCGATGCTTGGTGAAGAGGCCATTGCACCGTCTGAAGCTGAGATCTCTCTCTCTCCCGAGCAGAGGACGCCGCCGGAATGCCCTGCTGTTGCTGGACATGCCTCCGCGGCTGTGACGCTGATACCTCCTGAGGTGGGGGCTGCTGACGTCGCTCGAGGGGAGCCCGCTGCTGGTGTGGTCTTGCAATCCCCTGATGATTCCAGGGAGGCGTTGGGTATGCTAGCTATGGCGGATTCTTTGGAACTGCGTCCCTCACAGATTGCTTCCTCTCCGTTGGGTTTTTCAACTTTTTCTTTGCCTCGACCTATGGTCTCCTTGCTGGAATCCATTTGGGAGGCTATCGCTACTCTCTCCGGAGCCGTTCACTCTCAGTCTACAGCTTTTGCGATGCATATCCAGGAGAATGAAGTGCTCATTCAGGAAAACGTTGGTAAGATCGACACAGTTGTATCTGATTGTGAGACTTTAAAAACGTCGGTAGCTGATCAGGGAACTCAGTTGATGACTCTTTCTGATCAGTTTTCTGTTTTATCTAAAGATAATGGGATCCTTCATTATAAATTAGAAGTGCTGGAAAATGCTGCTAGGGCCGCAAATTTGCAGGTCTTGAATTTTCCCCAAATTCAGGGTGTAACAGCACTAGACATGTTCAAAAAATATTTGCAGGAGATACTGAAGGTCCCTGTTGACTTATTCCCGACTTTGACCAAAGTATATTATCTTCCTCGTGGAAAAAAAGACTCTGGGGTTCCACTTGAAGTGTCTAATATGGAATACGATGTACTGAATGTTTCAAATCTTATTGAGGATACTGGAGGCGGAAGATGTGTTCCTGCTACCTTGTTAGTCCAGTGTGCTTTAGTCTCAGATAAGGACTGGCTCCTGAAGATGTTTTTCAAGAAGCGTTTGGAGTCCTTTTTTGGTCTAACTATTTCTATGTATCCTGACCTTACTCGGGAAACTCAGAAACAACAGAAGCAATTTTTGTTATTGAAACCCAGAGTGTTGCAACTTGGAGGGTCCTTTTTCTTGCGTTTTCCGTGTAGATGCCTCATTCTATATAAATCCACTAGATATTTTTTCACTAATCCTTCAGATCTTGCTAGTTTCATAAATGTTAGGCTATCTGCACAAAATGTATTAGAATGATGTATACTCCTCGCTCATGTTATGGAGGATTTGAGGTATCTCACGGCCTCTTGGTATTTCCTGGTTGGTATTCCCAAAGTTTTCTTTGTATAGACCAGGTACTCTTGCCCTGGGTTCTATTTTCCTTATCTCTCTCCCCAGCACATATGTGGACTATATGAGAGTTACAGGATATGCTCTATTTGACGGTGTGTTCTTTGAATTTTCTTCTGTTTGTAACATTCTCATTTTCTTGCAAGAGTATGTTATGTTTTTTCTTGCTAGTTTCTGTAAAAACAATATAAATAAAAAATAAAAAAAATAATAATAAAATGACAGAAGGCTCGTAGAGCCAGGTGAATGGCATGAAGTTCCAAGAAATTGATCTGTTGTGTGCTCTTGTTCGGAGACCACATGTCCTGAGTGCAAAGTCCCTGGCAATGGGCTCTCCAGCCCAGCAAGGATGCATCCGTAGTCAGGACTCTCCAGCCCAGCAAGGATGCATCCGTAGTCAGGATCCTCTTGTGTTGAGGAGCTTGGAAGGTCACCTCTGCTTCCAAGTGTTTTGGTTGAAGCCAACATTCCAAGGACAGAACCAGTCTTCTGGACACTTTGACTCTGTCTCGGAGTCCGCCTGTGGCTTGTGTCCACTGGTCCCTGAGGCACCACTGAGCTGTTCGCATGTGGAGGCGGGCATCCGGTGTCACATGGACTGTGGAGGCCATGTGGCCGAGGAGGCGCAGGAAGTGTCTTGCTGATATTTGGGACCTGCGACTCACTTGACATGCCAGGGCCAGGAGTCTGTGCCCTGTCTACTGGCGGTAAGCCCTTGCCTGAAGAGTATCTAGTCTGGCCACAATGAACTCTAGTTGTTGAGTGGGCACTAGGGTAGACTTGGGGTAATTGATTACAAACCCTAGATGCTGAAACACCTGAATGGTGCGAGATATGGCCTGTTGGCCCTCCATGACCGCACCTTGAATATTGTGTGCAATTCTGGTCGCCGTATCTTAAAAAGGATATAGCGATTTTAGAAAAGGTTCAGAGAAGAGCCACCAAAATGGTAAAGGGGATGGAAGGATACTCCTATGAAGAAAGGCTAAAAAGGTTAGGGCTCTTTAACCTGGAAAAGAGACGGCTGAGGGAAGATATGATAGAAGTCTATAAATTAATGAACGGAGTGGAACGGGTAAACGTAGATCGATTGTTTACCTTATCAGAATATAGAAAGACTAGGGGACATGCAATGAAGCTACAGGGTAAACTATTTAAGACTAATAAAAGAAAATATTTTTTCACTCAACGTGTAATCAAACTCTGGAATTTGTTACCGGAGGATGTAGTAAAGGCTGTTAGTGTAGCTGGGTTTAAAAAAGGTTTGGACAAGTTCCTGGAGGAAAGGTCCTTAAACCATTATTAAGAAGTGACCGAAGATATCAATGCTTGACCCAGTACAAGCATTGTGGAACTTGTGTCTCTTGGGGAAACTGCTAGGTACATATGACCTAGATTGGCCACTGTTGGAAACAGAATACTGGGCTTGATGGACCTTGGTCTGACCCAGTATGGCATATCTTATGTTCTTATGTTATGTTCATGGCTGACGTGGCTCTGATGAGCCAGTTGTCTAGGTAAGGGAAGACAAAAACTCCTTGGATTCTGAGGAAGACAGCCACCACTGCCAGGCATTTTGTGAATACCCTGGAGGCAGAGGCCAGGCCAAAGGGAAGTACTCTGTACTGATTTATTTTATTTATTTATTTAAATCGCTTATATACCGCGCTCTTCAACATCAGTGCGGTTTACAAAGAACATGAGGTATTTTACGGTGGGGGTTAACACCGTATTACATATAACAGGTAGCTCAACTTGGGTAATAGTATTAACTATTTACATTTGTAATTACAGTATTACTATTTACATTCGTAATAACAGAATGATATTCACACTTATATACAAATACGTGAGGAGGGGATGCGTGAGGTCGGGCTATGTTGCGAGTGGTTGGGTTGGTGTACATTCCTCCGGGTAGCATTTGAGGAAGAGATAGTGTTTCAATTCTCTCCTGAATTTAGTTAGATCCGGGATTGCTCGGATATCGGGTGGAAGAGCGTTCCAGCATCTGGAAGCACAGAGACTGAAAGCCCTGTTTATGGTTGTCTGAGCACTGTGGGTCATTGCTTTGGGGATTGTCGCACCGCCGCCCTAGTGGTCAAAGGTGGTTAAGGCAGGTCGGGTGGACATGAGTTCTTTTTCTATTTTGAGTTTGGTCCTTGAATGCGGGGTCTGGATATCTGTTCCCAGGACCTACCGTGTACCAAAACTTCAAGTGAACACAAAGTCCGAGTGTAGGGAAAGAAAGGCCTTTTATTTCCCCTAATGTACAATGGTTCAAATAGTGGAGTCTACATCAACATAAAGAAAACCTTGCTTCAGGCAGAAAAGAAAACATTCAGATATTGCTTTGTCTACTGTTACTTCACAGGACCTTATACAAATAAAACACACAGGCTTTGCTACTGAGCCCTGCTTTACACATCAGGCAGAGACTCTAGGCTTCCTGCCTGACAGTAGCTGCAATCCATGGCTATCTCAGGAGGGTCCTCATTGAATTCCACCTGCATAGGCTGTGGGTCTGATAACTGTGATTCTGTATCAGTATATTCTTGTGGAATACGTTGAGGCTTCTCATATACTGCTTGCACTAGCCTCCAGTGTTCTGGGCCTAGGTCTGGGCTTTGGTCATGTGAATGCTTGCTATGGAAGTATCTTCCTTTGTCTTGGTGCCTTGTATTAAACAGTCTTTCTTTTGAAAAAGGCTTGTGTCTTGTCTTACAGACAACTTGGTAAGGAGTGCACACCTCTGTTCCTTGTGCTCCCTGTGTCAGCAAGTTATAACGCTTATTAGAATGAAAATGTGGTTTACCTTGTTCTCTGGGCCTATCCCAGTTAGCTGAGTCTTGAGGCCTAGTCCTGCTGCAATTCAGCCTTACTCGAGCAGTAGGCTTCCCACTGTTCAGCTGGCCTTCGGGTGGAGTTACCACTCTTTCACACCCACACCTTTTGCTCCTTGAATGAAGAGTGTTACCTCTTATGGCAATGACTTCATCATCTCTCTGGTAACTTCCACAGTGTCCTGCATCTGCTGGTACCGGTTCCTCATATAAAACTCTGACCTTTGTTTCTCTCCTGATACCTTTCTTTCCAGTGTCTCTTTACCAAGAACTCCTGGTATTCTGCTGCACCGGACTCACTGTGTCTTCTTGCCAGGAACTCCTTCCTCTCTAGTCTCTTTGCCAAGACTCCTTTTCTTCCTCTGCTTCTGCCTCTGCCTCTGCCTCTCTTGCTTGTCCTACTTCCTCCTTTTCAACTTCCCAGCCTTTCCTAAGAGGAACTCCCCCTTTCCTGGATTGGCTGTTGGCCGGCATTACATCACCAGCTCTGGGGTGCGGTTCTCTAGGCCTTGGAAGGTCTCTCTTGCTCCCCCTATCTGGCTCCTCGTAATGTCGCATCTGGTGTTGGAATCTTTTTTCTGGATTTAAAACCTTTTTTTCTGTTTGCATAGGCTCTGCAGTACCACAGGATTCTGCAGCCTTTTCAGCCATGGGTTTACCGAAAAGGTTTTCACCTCGGCACGGGACATCAATCAACTTGTCCTGCACCCATGGCTCCAGGTCCGATGACTGTAGCCAGGCCTGACAGCGTGCACCGATGCCGGCTGTGGCTACCCGGGCCGAAGCCTCGAAGTCATCATAGACTGCTCGAGAGAGAAACTTTGAGCACTCTCGGATCCCTGTTGACAAAGCCTTGAACCTCTGCAAAGATTCCTCGGAGAGGCCAGCTGAGAACCCGGCAATCTCCTTTGCAGGTCTCTTAAGTACATGCCCATGTACAGCTGGTAGGTCTGGACACGGCAAGACAGCATAGAGCCCTGGAAGCATTTTCTACCGAGGGCATCCCAGGTTACGGGCCTCCCGGCCGGGGGGCACCAAGGAGTGCATCTTCTGACTCTTCAGATGGTGCATGGCCGATTCCACAACCATGGAGTGGTGCGGTAGCTGCGCCTTTTGGAACCCGGGGCTCTTACGGACTCGATAAATAGAATCGACCCATTTGCTAAGAACCAGCGCCAAGGCCGGTGCCTCCCACATACGGAAGAGCAGCCGTTCCAGCATCGGAGGAACCGGTACAGTAAAGGCTTCCTTTGGAGGAAAGTCGTACTGGAGGGCATCGAGCTCCTCGGCTCGAGGCTCCTCCTCGGCGTCTGCAGGGAAGGCCAGGGCCTTGGCCATGTCCCTCACGAAGTCTGAGAACCGGGTATCCTCCGGGGGGGGAGGGGCCTTTTCTGAGGCTCGGACTCCAGTGAGTCCGAAGGGACGCACCGGGTCCGGAAGGTGTCCGGGGACTCCTCGTCCTCTGTTTCCCACTCCGACTCCTCCAAGGAGGAGTCGTGCGACTCCGGCCGTGCGACCCTCAGTGCCACCCGCCCCGACGCCGAGGGTATCAGCGTCGACGACCTCGGCCCCGCATGGGAGGTCGAGGGGGACCGTGACCGAGGATCAACTCGAGATTTCATCGACTCAAGGATCGGCTCGGTCTCCGGGGTCGACTGAGACGTCGAGGTCCCAGTGGTCGGGGCAGATGCACTGGTCAGACCGGTGATCAGCACCTGCTGCTGTTCCATGAAGGCAATTTAATAATGAATAACACGTTCAATGAATTCTGATGTAATGTAGCAAATCCTCTATATTTTACAGTAAAAAATCCGGATTGAGGTCACCGGCTATCTCAGCACTTCTCTGAGGACTCTGTTCTTCCCTCCGTGCTCTTGTAATTACCTCTACTGCCTTCTTCTGCCTTCGTGACCATCCGATAAAGTATTCTTCAATTTGCACTTATGACTATTGTTCCTTTATTCTTCCTTAATTTGTTAAAAAAGTGTACAATTACTTTCAAAAAAAGTGTACAATTACTTTCAAAAAAAAGGGGAAGAAAAAATCCCATATATATAAATTGTTTTCAAAAAAGGTAGAAGAAAAAGATCGACGCTCGAGTTCGGCGCCACAATGGCGTTTCAGCATGAAACTTTCTTCAGGAGATTCTTTATTTTATCTGAAAAAATAAACACAATGAACCTTCACTAGTCTACCTATACTACCTCCCTATTATACTTAAAAACATTACCTTATCACCCCTAAGTGCCTCTAGTGTTATAATTGTTAAATCTATCATAAATCTATCATAAAAATCTCTACTACTTACAAATACTGCTGCCCGCGTCCCTGTTCCTTTTTCTTTTTTCAATTGAAAAGACGCCGCGCATGCGGGATAGGGATACCCCTCCTTATTTCCATGAAGGCAGCCAAGCTGCATTCCAAAGCCGTCAACCTGAGTCCAAGCTCAGGAGACTCAGCAGCCACTGACTCGGGCCCTGATGGCGTCTGGCCTGACGTCGGCTCCCCCGGAGGAGAGTCCACGAGGACAACTGCACTTACGTGACTCGGGGACTCCGGCTCCACACGAGGTAGCTTGGAAGGCCTCTCCGACTCCCAGAGCCCGGGGCGGCGGTCAGGGCTATGCAACCTGGCCCTCGAGGAACCAGGAGCCTCCACCGACGCCGCCCTCATGAGCTTCTTCTTCTTCCTTTTGTGCTCCCGTGAGGGAGACTCCCTTTCAGAGAACCCCCGCCGGTGCTCGGGGCGGACTCCTGAGATGTCGAGGCCTCTGACGAAGTCCGGGCCCGGCTGGACACGGAATCAGAGAATATTCTCTCACGCTGATGCTGATGGCTCCGAAGCGCCTTCAACAACATTTTGCCGCACGGGCCACAGACCAGCGGGTCATGGTCGGGCCCAAGGCATCGGAGGCAGCAGTCATGTGTGTTGGTGAGAAACATAGGTTTCTTGCACCGATCACACTTTTTGAACAAGCTGGCAGCCATCGGGGGAAAAAGGGCCCCTGCAAGGTCAAACAACTGGGCTGCCAGTGAAAACACAAAAAGAGCGCAAACGCTAGTCACGAAGGACAAAAACCGAAAATCACAAGTCCGGACTCGATACCGGTGTACCGAGCCCAGGCGGGAAGGGGGAACCAGCGTCAAACCGGACAAAATAACGTGAAAATTGCCAAAAAAAAACAACTTTTCCTGGGTGACACGAACTGACGTCCATTGGGCTCCGTGGAAAAAAGAAAGACTGAGCAAGATGGCACCCTTGGGCGGGAAGGGGACCGCGCAGGCGCGCTGCATTCCCAAAGGCTTTCCTTGAAAGCTGGGGAAATGCTCTGCATGAAGGCTCTGTCGGCGCCGACGTCACCCATATGTGAGGACTGACTTCCTGCTTGGTCCTGGAGAATGACAGATGTGTGGAATAATCTCCCAGTGGAGGTAGTGGAGATGAGGATGGTTTCCGAATTTAAGAAAGCATGGGACAAGCACAGAAGATCTCGAAAGGATAAAAGGTATTGTAGTAGATATGGAAGGGCAGACTAGATAGAAAAACAGAAAATGATGGCAGAAAAAGATCACATGGCCTATGTTAAGACTTGCTCATTCCACCCCCTCCAACAGTAAACGTTAGAGAGTATGGGGCATGCAAGCCTTAAGCATGCACACAGGTACTTTAAAGGCCTGCCTCCATCCTGTGCTGTCTTTAGGCAAGGCTGAATCAACAGTAGCAGAGGAAGGATGGGCAGCACATACAACTACTAAAAGGCTCACCACACTGCTCTGGCCTGCCTGCTGCTGTCCCTTTAAAGCATGCCATCCTAGGCAGAAACCTAGTCTGCCTAGTGGCTGGACTGGCCCTGATTATGATACTTGGATTCCATGTGTGTTCTGTGTCTGACTCATCCAGTTGCAATCTAACTGTCTGTAAAGAGAAAATGACTTGCTCATTTCATGTTCTTTATCCCTACTCATAACACGTGATGCTATCTGAAATTTTTTAACTAGCGCAGCACTTGAGTTATACTATCTGTTTAAACCAAGACAATTTTTTTATTGCTACTACTTACTACCTCTTGACACTGATTTTATTTCAAATGATTTCAAGGCATAGTCAAATGTTGACCAACAAATCAATATTTCCTTTTGTCTTTGTTTTAAAGAGCTCTAAAATCTTAGAAAGAAAACGGACATATAAAAACCATTAGGTCCATTTAGTCTGCTCAATTTCATTTGTGATGCAATGCCATAGGCTCCAGCTGATCTCAGGCATTAACCTCACATCCAAGGATTCTCTGTGCTTTTTCCAGGTTTTCTTGGATTTGGTTACCATTTGCGTTTTCAGTGAAAGCTGCTCCATATATCTACCACCCTCTCTGCAAAAAATGGAGATTACACTTACCTGGTAATTGTCGTTCCTTGAGTTACGACAGTTTAGTCCTCTACTTCTGGGTTGTGCACCTCTTCCTGCAGCTAGGAGACTGGGCATGTCAAAGTCGTGACATCACTGGATATAGCCTGCTGGTATCTCCCATCAGCCTCCAGTGTACTATTGACAAAGCAAACTCAAAGGAACAACAAATAAGTAACTATACCATAACTTTAAATAACTCCCCATTCTTCAACCGGAGGAACCTTTTAAACCGTATCCATCTTATATTTTCTTTTCTCTTTTCTTTTTTTTAACTTTACAATCATGTCCCCCCAATGCAAACACGTATCCTATACCATCACCTCGTTTAAATAAGAGAAAAGAAAGAAAGAACAGAGGGATACTCACTGCGATCTAGAAACTGAAAGGATCTGTCTACTCCTTGAGATTGACGCTCCACTCCGCCTGAAAATAAACTGAAAAAATCATACTTCTGGGCGGGAATGAGGACTAAACTGTCGTCACTCAAGGAACGACAATTACCAGGTAAGTGTAATCTCCATTTCCTTATCGTTCCTCCAGTTTAGTCCTCTACTTCTGGGATGTAACAGAGCAGTAATCATTGGGAGGGACCTATCCAGCCAACTCACCACACCGCCAACCCGGAACAGGCCTCCTTTACTGCCAAAACATTTAGGCAGTAGTGGTTACTGAGGAAATGAAGAGACGACCTGGAAGCTGCTCTACCAATCCCCCCTGGTGGAATGACACAGTGATTCACCCATGAAGCCACTTGAGCCCTGGTAGCAAGAGTCAGAAAGCCCCCCGGAATCATACAACCTCGCCAGCAGAAAGCTGAGGCAACCACCGCCTTAACCCAGTGCGAAATGGCCGCCTTCGCTGCTGCTTCCCCTTTGTGGGGACCTCCAACCAGCACACAAAAACAAAGAAACGAACATCGCACCCTGCATGTAATGTTTCCTATCGGCGTAAGCTACGAATAAAAACCTCCCCTTCCAGAAAAACCGAGAACTGGAAGAGAAACCAATAGGCTCAGGAGAAAAATCAGAAACCACCTTTTGGAAGGACTACAGGACTGCTCGCAAACACCACCCTCTATCCAGAAAGGGTGAAAACGGCTCATTACATGACAACGCCTGAAACTCCGAAACGCGTCGCACCGAACAATGAGCTATCAAAGCCACTGTCTATAACAGCAAATCCTTTACCGACGCCTGGAGTAAAGAATCAAAGGACTCTTTAGCTAACGCCTCTAAGGCCCAATCGGGATTCCCCGGCGGCACCCGAACTCTCCTTGAGGAGCGCAGTCAGATCCCAACTTAAGGAAACGCTACACATCGATCCGAACACCTAGCGCCATTCCCTTCACAGACCTCTACAGCCGGAAACAGTCGCCCGCTGGATCCTCTAAGGAACTGGCCGCTAGTTCCTTCAGACACTGTCCTGCAGAGAACTCAGACCAAGGATACAGACACATTTGTCGCCCGGACTTGCCGCCGTGAACAGCAGCCTTCCAAAAGGCGCTAAGCATGGACCTACGTAGAAGCAGCCTGCCTCCTTGCTCTCAACAAGGCGGCGAAGACCGCCGCAGAATAACCCTTCTACTTGAGCCCCGCCCATACAAAGGCCAAACCGTAGGCGGGCACCGATCCACCTGAGACATTCGTCATGGATCTAGCCGCAGCAGAACGTCTGCTACCGACAACTTCTAGGAAAAGCCTGTCGAGTAGGCGAATGAGAAAAGCCTAGTAGGCCGTCTCGCCCAACCGGGCGCTACCAAGAGCGCCTTTCTCCGAAAGCCTCGATACGCCAACTAGTTGCCCTATGAGAGCCCACGGGGAAAGGACAAGACAAAGACTTAATTGGGAGCTTACTGACCCTCGACTTGGACGAACCATCAGCTGCCCCATTCCTCCACCAGAGAGACCTCTGGGTGAACCCCAAGGAAGCCAATAATATTAGCTAGCGCTTGAATTAAGCCATAATGCACATTTGCCCCATAAAACAAATCAGGCTCTAGTCGATTCAACTCCCTGATCCTTTCCGGTTCCAGGCGAGTAGACTGCCGTAAACACTGCGACCACCTGAAGCATGCTCTCGCCTCCCCAGGCTCCAAAAATGGGAGCTTGTAAGGCCAGAGCATTGCCCCCAACGATCGCTTCAGTGAACCATCTACTTTCCCATCTTGCGATAAGGAAGAGATTGCTAGGGCTCTGTTCCATACAGTGAGTCCGCACCCCTGGTAGTGCAAGGTGTGCACCCACCCACGTAGTACCCAGGCCTGCCCCTGCTTAGCCTCAAAATGTCAATCAAGAACAGGCGAATTCAGGACAGCTGAATACTTTCTTGATTTTCTTTCTTTCTTTTTATTTTTTATTTATTTATTTATACAAAGACACCTCTAAACCAAAAATGCCGTCAGCATATGTTAAGAGACGCTCTTTCCGTGCCAACAATATGAAGTAGAAAGAACTCCCAAACACAGGCATACTAATCCACGGCCTTCCTGCTAAAGTAACGCCCCATTCCGTCTGACTGCACAAAGATGGACTTTATATTTTAAGATCAACTAGCACCTGGTGATATGAAATACAGCTCTCATTCCGCAGTGGCAATTGAGTCAGCAATGAAGAAGCCGAGAAACTGCAGACAAGTTCCCATTATACCACCTGGTAAAGACTCCACTTTTAGACCACTAAAGCAAAAAAGCATGCGAGCGTGCCTTGTGTCCTGCCAGCAGCTGATCGAATTGAAGGGATTCAGTGTATGCAGGGCATTGTCCAGAGAACGCAAGGCCCCTCCTCCAGGCTGACTCCACATCCACAGTCTAAACCGGCAGTCACCTTGGCTGATGCCGATCAGCGCGGAAGCCATCTTGTAAGCCCAGCATATGAAGTATGCCTACTAGAGTCTGAGCCGCTGCCATTGCTGCTAGAGAACTAGCCTAGCTGCTTCTGGCCCCCCATTAAGGCATTCACCGAACACTAGCAGAGACTCTCCGTACTGGAGAACCTCTGATAAATGGAATGGGAGCATAGATAGCTCCAAAGGCCAGAGTTCTATTTTGCAACCCCTCTCCGCTGAGCTGCCTTTTCCATATGTAAAATTAAACCACATATAGCCAAAATTAAGACATTACAAATCTACCGTAAAATCGTATAATTTGGCAAAGTCAAACTAAACGGGAACATTTTCCATTAAGAAACCACACAACTATAAAATTTTTCCCATGACATAATGCTTATGGCAGAGCATTCCACATCTATGGACTGGCCATGGCGCTCACCCAAGCACCTGTTACAACTGTCCAAGAGAGTTATCACCATAATTCCTTTTGACTTGAATATGTTTACAGCGGAACATAGCACTATATCACAGCAGCTAAGCCAAAATATTATCCTGCCATATAAACCGACTTTAACGCTTTATAGGACCTTCTATGGATAGCGGAAGGAGATTCTGGTAAATCACATAGCTATGCCCTTTTTTCTTTGTTTTTTTTTTTGTTTGTTTGTTTTTTTAAGGATAGGACTCCAAAAACCAAGTTTCCGCCATCTCCAATGAAATCAAAGCAGATCCGCTAAAATTACCCGAACTGCTACTATAGCTTTGCAAGAAGCTACTAGCCCCCGCTGCACCCAGTTGTCCTTCCCCCCCCCCTTATCCTGGGAGATTCTGCATTGCAGGAGGCGTTGCCCACCCCATGCCAGCCTACTGCATCTGCCAGGGAGCTGAAGAGCAAAATAGAAAGTAGAACCCCTGGAAGCAAACAGTGTCCCGTCCTTGGGATTCAGGCGCAAAAGGTAAAAATCAAAAGTAAAATCAACAGTGTTAGCTAAAAATGAACAAGGCTATCTCTCACTAAAGCGAGTTTCTTTTTCTTTTGAAATCCCACCGAAGTCCGTGGGACCCAAGCTTTCAAACACAGCCCCTGACGCTGTGCATTAACCACAACCAGAGAAATGAAATGAAATGAAATGAAACCCTGCTCTAGTAATAGATGAGAATTTCCTGGGAAGGGCCTGCTAAATGTTGCTATGAAACACACAAGCACCTCCCCAGGCCTTCCTGCAGTCAGAGAAATAGCAGTGGAATACACCGACCACCTTGCAAACGGAGGTCTGAGAGGTTGTTGCCTGTGTGAACCTGATCAGTAATATGATTTTGTATTGTACCACTCACCCCCCAGGGATGGGGGCACTGAATACTATATGTGATTCATGAGCAGCGCTGTCATTCGGTGGCCTTTAGGGCAGCAGAGCCCGACCAATGATACAGAAATTAAGAGCTTTAAATCTTGGTCATATAAACTGGATTCTCAGACCTTACATCACATCACCGAGGCTCTGTGGCTCTGTGGTGATTTCTTTCCTGATCTGCAGATAATGGCGGCATGCACAGTCATAGAAAGGCACTATTGAGTGTACCAGCTGCCCTCTGGTGGCCATAGACCGTAGCACAGGCACTTCCTGGTTGACAGTTTAACAGTCTATTTTTTTATATCCTAAGGTTTCCTAAACCTGTCCCTGTGAATTTTGGGCAACTTTCACTACAGAATACATAAAGGCACACTTCTAGGCTTTCCCTCCTGCCAACTACAAGTTAGGGCTCTGCCCTTGAACTTAAAAGCTGGCAATTTGCCTAATATCCTGGGCCTTAACAGATGCTCCTCAGAGACATGATTAGGAGGGAAAGACCATGTGGTATCAGAGATCAATGCCAAAACTGCTGTCCTGTTTTTAAGTTTATTCTTATTTATTCTATAAAGAGGATTGACAACAGTCCCCCTTAATGCTGAGGAACCCCCTGAGCCTCAAAAAAAAATCCTACAAACAAAAGAAAGAAACAAACACTAGGCCCAAAAATTTAGCTATTTTGCCTGTTGTTTTCCCTCACGCAGGCAGCTCACTGCAACTCTCGCCATGCGGTCCAAATACCTAGAGAGGAAATGGCCGCCCCTTCGCCAATGAATTTTGGCGCCAAGAACAGCCGCTGCAAAAAGGAGGCCTCAGCAGACCGACCGAGCCCGAAGGCCTTACCTGCAGGGCAGAAAGCCACACAGTCTGCTCCTACCATCTGATGCGCCTGGCAGCCGCGGCGAGGATCGCTCAGCCGGTTCCACAGAGTAAAATTAAAATCCCGCAGCAACAGAGAGGCTCCGTCTCACACAGCTTCAGTGTGGCTGTACGGGTCCCGGAGCTCTCTCCCGTACAGTCAAGGGAGAGAGATCCGCACCGGCAAATGCCCGCAGCAAGTGAAAATAACTGACAAGGAGGGAAGGCGAGAAATGCTACTAATTTAAAGAACCAGGCTCAAATTTAAAATTACTGTAAATAAGGAAATTTGCTCCTAACTAAAGGGAACTAATCCCTGATTGCCAATTAACCAAAGGTAACTGAATTAAAAGTAAAATTAAAAGTAAATTAAAGGTAAAAATCAAAAGTAAAATCAGAATAGAATTTGTCACACTAAATGCTCCTTATCTGTTCCCCCCAAGTGAGTCCAGAAGCTAGGCTCACTATGTCCTCCTGCTGCAAGGAGACTGGACACACTGGAGGCTGATGGGAGATAGCAGCAGGCTATATCCAGTGATGTCACGACTGACATGCCCAGTCTCCTAGCTGCAGGAAGAGGTGCACAACCCAGAGGTAGAGGACTAAACTGGAGGAACGATAAGAAACATTGCATTTGATCAGCGGGATATCAAATTAATAAACTGTAAACTGTAACCGTAATAAATATTTTCCGATACTGCTTCAAGCTACCCCAATGTATCTTCATACAATGACTTCTTGCTCTAGAGCAGTGCTTCTTCTGAAAAAGATTTTATTCCCATGCTTCATCTATACGTACCTTTGAGATATTTGCAGAAATTGTAACGTACAAGAAAAAAGTTATAAAACACCAACATATATAAAAAGCATATACATCAATAAACCTTTTAAAATATACTACAAAGCACACAGAATGTAGCATTTACAGGTGTTACTTCCAGTGGATTCTTACCACTGCACATAGAATTGGCTGGTACACTCAAGTCATCTTCCAGTCCTCATGGTCAAAGCTGCCTACAGCAACAGTCTTACAACAGTAAAGATTACTTACATTAACATGCTGACTTACAGAAGAATTGCTCATTGGCTCTAGCATGGAAAGCATGCTTAAAATTGTGTTTCTAAGGTGCTCATATGCCTGGTGCAAAATGACATCACTTACTGAAAATTGGGGGCTGGCTTGGTTTCTGGGATGAGGGTTGGAAATTCTGGCTGCTTTCAATGATATTCAGAATTGCTTCTTCATTGATTACTGCTTCTTCCTGCTCGATGGAATTCCTCAAAGTGTTCCCTGAACAAAGACATTAAAAATTAAATGCACAGATCCATAGGTCTCTATCGGGCTTTGTTTCGCCAGCATCCGCTCCATTCAGGAGCAAATACCTTCTGCGCTCTTTCACAACCATCACATGCTGTTTCAAGCATGAATTTTATTTCATTTTAGGGAATTGTATTGCTGTAACATCTTTTAGGCTATATGACCTTATATTCCACTAAATACAATATATAAATCACATTCACTGCTAAAAGGCTACTCTTTGGTGAAAAGAATCAGGCAATCATGTTCAGGAGATAATCTGGGACAAACACATTCACTACGGCTTAAAGAAAGAATTTCAGATGAGCAGAAGGTGCAGTCATTAATATCCTCCACTCCATATCCAAACCAGCTCTCAAGGGTTGGTGGGAAAAGCCTATACAGCATGCCTCATGAAATTCTTTCCAATACATTTGGCTGTGTAATACATGTGTATGTAGGAGCAGCTCAAGGCACTCTGCTGCCTGAGGCGAGGGATGAGATGGTGCCCCCCCCCACCGAGCCAGTGGGGGGAGGCTCTCTCAAAACTGTAGTCAGGGACTGAAACAAATCAAAAAGTTAATTAGATAACGTGGAGGAAATAAAAAGATGTTCACACACCACGGAACTAAAAGAGAGTGAAAGAGAGAGCGAGAACCACTGCACAGTTTATAACACCAAATTAAATAACTCATTTTTATTTTGTTATAAACTGTGTTATGGTTGTTGCTTTTTCTTTTTGAACATATATTTTGCATTCACAGAACCCCCCCCTCCCCCATCCCTCAACAATGGGTGCAGAGCAGAACTAGGACATAAGATATGCCATACTGGGTCAGACCAAGGTCCATCAAGCCCAGTATCCTGTTCCCAACAGTGGCCAATCTAGGTCATACGTACCTAGCAGTTTCCCCAAAAGACACAGGTTCCACAATGCTTGTATTGGGTCAAGCAGTTTCCGCATTGCTTGTATTGGGTCAAGCATTGATATGCTGGGTCCCTTTTTAATAATGGTTTATGGACCTTTTATTTATTTATTTATTTATTACAGTTTCTTATATACCGCGCTATTTAGAATCAGCGCGGTTTACATCATAACAAAACGACCATAACGACAAACTGTCATGTTTTACATTGAACAGGAGTACAAACTTGGATAACTGGGTTAACTATATACATAAACTATCTACACTGCACTGTGAGGGCATTTCTAGGAACTTGTCCAGGAACTTGTCCAAACCTTTTTTAAATCCAGCTGCACTAACAGCCTTTACTACATCCTCAGGTAACAAATTCCAGAGTTTGATTACACGTTGAGTGAAAAAATATTCTCTCTTATTTGTCTTAAATAGTTTACCCTGTAGCTTCATTGCATGTCCCCTAGTCTTTCTATATTCTGATAACGTAAACAATCGATCTACGTTTACCCGTTCCACTCCATTCATTAATTTATAGACCTCTATCATATCTCCCCTCATCTGTCTCTTTTCCAGGTTGAAGAGCCCTAACCTTTTTATCCACCCACAAAACTCAATATCTCATTAAAAAAAATCTGATTCTAGTCATCTCACTAACATTCTCCAGTACGAGGCATATTGTGAACTAATACAAAAGTCACAGATTATCTACAAGGCCAAATCAACCATATCATACCAGCATAAACTTCCAAAACTCATACAAGGGGCCTACCCAGATAAAAGCAGCACTATAAATACTGTAGTGGGCCCTAGAACATCCATACACCGACTGAAAAGCTAAACAAGTCAAATTACTACATGTCCTTCGTACAAACTCCATGTTAACATGTCACACATTCAGAACACAGACTTCGCCAAATACGGAATAAGTGAGGATAATCTAAAGTGAAATAAAAATATGTAGACAAAAATTAAACTGAAAGCCCTAAAGACAGACTCTGCATGCAATGCAATACCAGAGAAATAAAAGAGACCCATTTCCCTGTACTGTGTAAAATATAAAAATAGTGCAAAGTCCAATCATGCATTTGAAAATAAAATTGTTTCTACCTTTGTTGTCTGACCATTTTATAGTCTGATCATGCTGGTCCTGATATGAAGCTTCTGCTTTCTTCTGTCTTCTCTTAGCTCTCTTTCTACGGTCTCGACTCCATCTGCCATTTCTTGTCTCTCCTTTTGTTTTCTTCACTTCCTTCCATCTTGGATATTAATTTTTTTCTTTCCACCTTTCTTCTATTTAGTTCTCTCTCTCTGGCCACCCAGATTTCACTACTCCCTACTATCCAGTTCTCAATCTCCCTCTTTTTTACGCCATCTACCTACCGCTTTTCAACCTTCACCCCCAGTCCTTCCATTCCCCAGCTCTTCTTCCCCTCTGTGTTGTCCAGCATTTGTCCTTCTGTCTCCCCTCCCCCATTGTCCAGCATATCTCCCTACTTCCCCCATCCAACATTTGTCTCCCTGCTTTCCCCCCTCCAACATGACTTCCTGCCCCAGTCCCCTGCTGTCCAGCATTTGTCCTCATCACCACTCCTCCCACCACCGCCCCCCCCCCCCCCGTTGCCCAGAATTTGTATTCCTGCCCTGCTTTCCTGTTGTCTAGCACTTGTCCCCATCTCCCTCTTTGTCCAGCATTTGTCCTGTCTCTCCCCTTTGTCTTGCACTTGCCCCATCTCTTCTCTTTGTCCAGTATGTCCCCATCTCCCCCTTTGTCCAGCATTTGCCCCGTCTCCCCCTTTTTCCAGCACGTCCCTGTCTCCCCCTTTGTCCAGCATTTACCCCCGTCTCCCCCTTTGTCCAGCATTTACCCCCGTCTCTCCCCTTTGTCCAGCATTTACCCCCGTCTCCCCCTTTGTCCAGCATTTACCCCCGTCTCTCCCCTTTGTCTCTCCTGATCCTCATCCTGTCCCCCACTCCCTCCACCTGCACCTCTCATCTGGCGGCGGCGACACTCCAGTTGTTTTTATTTTAGATTTTGCCGCCTCTGGCCTGCCTCTGCCTTCCCGACGCTTTTTTTCCCTCAAGAATGCTTGCAGTGAGAAAAAAAAAAAGCGGCAGGAAGGCAGAGACAGTAAAATCTAAAATAAAAACAGCATGCCACCTCCACGCGAATCAGCCTGATCGCTTGCAGGGTTCCTGCAAGCGATCAGGCTGATTTGTCCGGCGACAACACTCCGGCTCTGTTTTAGTTTTAGATTTTGCAGCCTCTGGCCTGCCTCTGCTTTCCCGCGCGGGAAATCAGAGGCAGGCCAAGGCTGCAAAATCTAAAACAGAGCTAGAGTGCCGCCTCAGGTGTCCTAATGGAAGAAATATCCCTGTGTGTATGTGCTTTTTCTGTGTGTAGCTGTCTGCTTTGTTGGAGAATATATGCATCTGATGTGCATACGTGTGTGTATGTATCTTTTTGCATACCTGTGAGTGGGTGTGTGTATGATATATATATATATATATATATATATATATATATATATATATACATATACAGACACTCACATATACATACACACACATATACATACACACACATAAGAACATAAGATATGCCCTACTGGGTCAGACCAAGGTCCATCAAGCCCAGTATTCTGTTTCCAACAGTGGCCAATCTAGGTCATATGTACCTAGCAGTTTCCCCAAGGGACACAGGTTCCACAATGCTTGTATTGGTTCAAGCATTGATATCCTGGGTCCCTTCTTAATAATGGCTTATGGACCTTTCCTCCAGGAACTTGTCCAAACCTTTTTTAAACCCAGCTACACTAACAGCCTTTACTACATCCTCCGGTAACAAATTCCAGAGTTTGATTACACGTTGAGTGAAAAAATATTTTCTTTTATTAGTCTTAAATAGTTTACCCTGTAGCTTCATTGCATGTCCCCTAGTCTTTCTATATTCTGATAAGGTAAACAATCGATCTACGTTTACCCGTTCCACTCCGCTCATTAATTTATAGACTTCTATCATATCTCCCCTCAGCCACCTCTTTTCCAGGTTAAAGAGCCCTAACCTTTTTAGCCTTTCTTCATAGGAGTATCCTTCCATCCCCTTTACCATTTTGGTGGCTCTTCTCTGAACCTTTTCTAATAACTCTATATCCTTTTTAAGATACGGCGACCAGAATTGCACACAATATTCAAGGTGCGGTCTCACCATGGAACGATATAGAGGCATTATAATATCCTTTGTTTTATTTTCCATTCCTTTCCTTATCATACCTAGCATTCTATTTGCTCTCTTGGCCGCCGCTGCACACTGGGCTGAGGGTTTTAACATGGTATCCACAATGACGCCTAAATCTTTTTCCTGGGTGGTGGTTCCTAATGTGGAACCTTGCATCGTGTAACCATAGTTTGGGCTGTTCTTCCCTAGGTGCATAACCTTGCACTTGTCCACATTAAATTTCATCTGCCATTTTGATGCCCAGTCTTCCAATTTATCAAGATCCTCTTGCAATTTTCCACAATCCTCTTGGGTTTTAACAACTTTAAATAGTTTTGTGTCATCTGCAAATTTGATAACCTCACTCGTTATTCCACTTTCCAGGTCATTTATGAATATGTCAAAAAGCAGCGGACCCAGCACAGATCCCTGGGGTACACCACTATTCACCTTTCTCCATTGGGAAAATTGGCCATTTAGCCCTACCCTCTGCTTTCTATCTTTTAACCAGTTCCTGATCCACAATAGTACACTGCCTCCTATCCCATGACTCTTTAGTTTTGCCAAAAGTCTCTCATGAGGGACCTTGTCAAAGGCTTTCTGAAAGTCCAGATACACAATATCAACCGACTCACCTTTGTCCACCTGATTATTCACTCCTTCAAAAAAACATAACAGATTAGTAAGACAAGATCTTCCTTGTCTAAAGCCATGTTGGCTGTCTCTCATTAGTTCATGACTATCTACATGCTGAGTAATTTTATTCTTTATGATGGTTTCTATCATTTTTCCCGGTATTGACGTCAGGCTCACCGGTCTGTAGTTTCCCGGATCACCCCTGGAACCCTTTTTAAAAATTGGTGTTACATTGGCGATACTCCAATCTTCAGGTATTAGAGATGATTTTAATGATAGTTCACAGATTACTAATAGCAGGTCTGCAATCTCATATTTCAGTTCTTTCAATACCCTTGGATGTATACCATCCGGCCCAGGTGATTTGCTACTCTTCAGCTTATCTAATAGTCGTAATACATCTTCTCGATGTATCGATATTCCTTCAATTCTTCTGCACCTTTAAATACCACTTCAGTCATGGGTAACATCCCTACATCTTCCTCAGTAAAGACTGAAGCAAAGAATTTGTTCAGTCTCTCCGCTATCGCCTTGTCTCCTCTTAGTGCTCCTTTAACCCCTTTATCATCTAATGGACCAACTGACTCTCTCACAGGTTTTTTGCTACGAATGTACTTGAAAAGGTCTTTACTTCACGTTTTTGCTTCTGCAGCAAGCTTCTTCTCAAATTCTCCCTTTGCCTGCCTTATCAATGCCTTGCATTTGACTTGCCAGTGCTTCTGCTGTTTCCAGGTTTCGTCGTTTGGCTCTTTTTTCCATTTCCTGAAAGATGCTTTTTTGGCAACAACAGCCTCTCTGACCTCAACTTTAAACCATGCTGGCAGTTTTTTGGACTTCTTTCCACTTTTCTTAAAGCATGGAATACAGCTGGTCTGGGCTTCCAAGATAGTATTTTTCAACAACAGCCAAGCCTGATGTACGTCTTTAACCTTTGCAACTGCTCCTTTTAGTTTTTTCTTGACTGTTTTCCTCATTTTATCATAGTCTCCCTTTAGAAAGTTAAAAGGTAGTACTGTGGATTTCCTTACTATCCCTCCTCCACTAATTAAATCAAAGGCGATCATGCTATGATCACTATTGCCAAGTGGCCCCAACAACCTTATCTCTTGCACTAGATCTGGTGTTCCACTAAGGATTAGGTCTAATATGGCTTCCCCTCTGGTCAGTTCATGAACCAGCTGCTCCAAGAAGCAGTCATTTATTTCATCTAGGAACTTTATCTCCCTAGCATGTCCTGACGTGACACTGACCGAGTCGATACCGGGGTAGTTGAAATCACCCATTATTATTACTGTGCTGTAACTTTTGTTAGCTTCCTTGATTTCTTTGAGCATTTCATCATCCATTTGGTCATTCTGGCCAGGCGCTCGATAGTACACCCCCACTGCCATTGCCTTCCCCCTTTTACATGGAATTTCAATCCATATAGATTCTACAGCAGATTTTGTTTCCTGCAAAACTTTAATCCTTTCTGACTCAATGCCCTCTCTAACATAGAGAGCAACCCCTCCACCAATTTGATCAGCTCTATCATTACGATATAGTTTGTACCCAGGTATCACAGTGTCCCACTGGTTGTCGTCCTTCCACCATGTCTCTGATATTCCAATCATATCTAACCTTTCATTTAGTGCTATATATTCTAACTCTCCCATCTTATTTTTTAGACTACTAGCATTTGCATACAAGCATTTTAGAGAATGTATTTTATCCATATTAATTTGTCTGTTAGACATGAGTAATTTGGGATCTTTAAGCTCTGTCTGCTCCATACTTGAGGGCATTTGGGCTACTTTACTCTTTTGTGGAACCTCTCTGCTTTTGGTAATATCCTTCAAAGATACATTCTTCCGAACCATCTGCTCTTGGGCGACTGTCGGCTTTCCCCTAATATCTAGTTTAAAAGCTGCTCTATCTCCTTTTTAAAGGTTAATGCCAGCAGCCTGGTTCCATCCCGGTTAAAGTGAAGCCCATCCCTTCGGAAGAGCCCCTCCTTTCCCCAGAATGTTCCCCAGTTCCTAACAAATCCAAACCCCTCATCTCTGCACCATTGTCTCATCCACGCATTGAGACTCCGGAGCTCTGTCTGCCTTTTGGGTCCTGCGCATGGAACAGGAATCATTTCGGAGAATGCTACCCTGGAAGTTCTGGATTTCAACTTCCTACCTAAAAGCCTAAATTTAGCCTCCAGAACCTCCCTACCACATTTTCCTATGTCATTGGTACCAACATGTACCAAGACAGCAGACTCCTCCCCAGCACTATCTAAGACCTTATCTAGGTGGCACGTGAGGTCCGCTACCTTCGCACCAGGCAGGCATGTTACCAGGCGATCCTCACGTCCACCAGCCACCCAGCTATCTACATGCCTAATGATCGAATCACCAACTATAACGGCTGTCTTAACCCTTCCCTCATGGGCACATGGCCCTGGAGAAACTTCCTCGGTGCGAGAGGGTTTTACATCACCTGGAGGACAGGTCCTAGTTACAGGATCACTTCCTGCCACACCAGGGTGATGCTCTCCTGTCACGTGACCTCTCTCCTCCATGGCAACAGGGATGCTGCCAGACTGGAGGTGGGACTTCAGGACTATATCCCTGTAGGTCTCGTCTATGTACCTCTCTGTCTGTCTTATGCTTTCCAAGTCTGCTACTTTAGCCTCTAGAGAACGGACTCGTTCCCTGAGAGCAAAGAGCTCCTTGCACCTAGTGCACACGTAAGACCTCTCACCAACTGGGAGAAAATCATACATGTGACATTCAATGCAAAAGACTGGAAAGCCCCCATCCCGCTGCTGGACTGTTGTCTGCATCTTAGTTTTAAGTTTGTGTTTAGATCTAAGTTCTTTACTTACTAAGGGTTGCTATGGATATTTATACTAATAAAACTGAACCTAATACTTGTAATATACCTTGTTCACCTGAAGCTTAACTAATCTCAGGTCCTTAGTGTATGACTGATTTGGGTAATGAGCTTCACCTGAGAGCACCTCCTGTCTTTTAAGATGTGTAAGTACCTATAAAGCTACGATTATCCCAGGGGTGGGTGGGTGTGGGGAGGGTGGGAGGGAATTAACACTTATTAAAAGAGGGCTGCTACACAGTACCCTGTCTTGTGCTGCTGAGGTAAGCTATATTCTGATTTGATTTAAATTATAGCTCTTAGCTGCTGCTAGGCTCTAACTTCTTATGAAATTTAAAGTACAAGCTCTCTGCTGGGTTCTAAATTTAACCAGAAAGCTCTTTTCTGTGTTGTAAATTTAAGCTAAAAGAACTTTGCTGATGCTAGGCCCTGAGTGACTATTAAATGTAAACTACAAGCTCTCTGCTGGGTTCCAAATGTAACCAGAAAGCTCTCTTCTGTGTTTTAAATTTAAACTAAAAGTACTTTGCTGTTACTAGGTCCTGAGTGACTATTAAATTTAAAGTACAAGCTCTCTGCTGGGTATGAAATGTAACCAGAGAGTTCTCCTCTGTGTTTTAAATGTAAACTTAAAACTGCTGCTACTAGGCCCTGACTGATTTAACAAAAATAGTGGATCACAGATTAATTAGCTTTAATAAAAAGAATTCCTTTTAGAAAATTACCAGAAGTAAATACTCAGAGTTGCAGATCTCCCTCCAGAAGCAACAGTCCCCCTTACCAGTCTTTCAAGACAGAGGATCACAGAGCTCTGGTTGAGCTATTTATGCCTGTGTTGCTGAAGTAAGCTGTGACCAACTTCCTGGGTAATTAACAGTCCTTGCTTGGATAGGAGGAGTATATACATACACTCTCATATACATACACACATATACATACACTCACATATACACACACATATATACATACACACATATACATACACTCACATATACATACACTCACACGTGTGTGTGTGTGTGTGTGTGTGTGTGTGGCTCGTGTATCTGTAACTGGCAGAGAAGAGAAGAGAGGCAGGCAGTTTCAAAGGAGGAATTTCCTAACTGCTATGCTCCAACATATCTTTTATTCTGCTGAGGCGGAACTGCTTCTCCTGTAGAAAAGCACTGGGCCATTTCTTGGGGGCAGGGTTATTTTTCTGGAATCCCAAGTCCACGTTATTATTTAACTATTGACAATTATACAATTCAAAGCATCATAACTGTTTTTTTTTTAAATATCAAGAACCACTAATAACCTACAAAACCCACCTTCCTACCTAGTCTCAATCTGCCCCTTGAAAGAGCAACAAGCAGATATAACCCATGCACATTTAACATCCCAACTTAGTCAGTAAATAAGCAAACCCTTTTTGTTCAAGCACTCCAGCTAGGCAGTTCTGCTTAGAACATGAAATAAAAGAAGACCGACTGGCTTCAAAGACTCACAGCTGATCATGACGAAAGCATAGTTACTCACCTGTAACAGGTGTTCCTCCAGGGACAGCAGGAATTGTCTTTACATATGGGTAACTTCCGCGCCAACGGAGGATCCCAGGGAAGCATCTCCCCAGCTTTCAAAGAAAGCCTTTGGGAGAGGACACCACACATGCGTGGTCCCCTTCCCAACCAAAGGTGCCATCTTACTCAGTCAGATGACATAGCTAGAGCACACAAAAGTTGATGGCAAAAATTGTTATAGCAACTCCAAGAGGCGGAGGGAGGGTGTGAGGACTGATTCCTGCTGTCCCTGGAGAATATTTATTTATTTTTATTTATTGTTTTTCTATACCGCACTATTTTTCATCAGCACGGTTCACAGATAACAAAAATTGTGCAATACAGAACAGTCTAACATTGAACTTACAATAAACTGGGAGTTTAAACGTGGTGAACAGGTGAACTATATACATTATATACAGATTAGTATCCAGGATTTTGGCATTATTTACAAAATGGGTAGTGTGACTATGAACATATACATAAGCATTATGACTATATACGCATACATAATTGTGTTGTTAATCCGGGGTTCCCTGGGGAGGGGGGGGGGTTTTCTCGGGGGAGGTTGGCTTAGGTGAACTGATTGCGGTGCAAGAGGTGGTTATTCTTTGAGAGCTGTATTGTGCCGGGGTGCTGGTGGCTAGGTGATGTTGCCTGGATTGGAGAAGTGCTGAAGGACGAGATGGTGTTTGAGTGCCTTTCGGAACTGGGGGAGGTTGTTTATGGCACGAATGTCAGGTGGAAGGGAGTTCCAGCAAGAGGGTGCATATAGTGCAAAGGCACGCTTTCTTGTAGTCTTGGAGCATTTGGTGATAGCTTTCGGGAGAAGTATGGTGTTGCAGGCTATTGATCTCCTTGATCTATTGAGGGGGGTGGACTGAACGAGGTCTGAGAGGGAGGTGGACGTGCATCTGTTGATTGCTTTGAATGTCATTGTTAGGATCTTAAAGGTAATCCTGCAGTGGACCGGGAGCCAGTGAAGACATTTTAGGATAGGGGTGATATGGTCTTTTCTGGATGCTCCGTAGAGGGTTCTGGCTGCAGTGTTCATTGTGAGCTGCAGGGGGTTCAGCAAGCTCTTTGGGAGGCCGTGCAGTATGGAATTGGCATAATCAAAATGAGGCATTATAAGAGCTTGAAAGACTGTTTGGAAGTCTTTTGGCTCTAGGATCTGTTTAATGTGGCGTAGTATCCGTATTTTGTGGTAAATCACCTTCACAGTATTGCCTATCTGGGCGTTCATGTCAAGGCGCTGGTCGAGTGTTATGCCCAGGTATTGTATCGTCGTTTTGGAGATGAGTTCAGCATTGCGTACCTTAAGCGATGAAGGTGGGGTGAATGTCTGGTCTCTGCTGATGAATAGGACCTCCATCTTTTTGAAATTTATTTTGAGCTTCTGTGATTGTAGCCAGTCTGTAACGGTGTCGAAGCATGTAGACAGCTGAGATAGGTCCATGAGTAACTACGCTTTCTTCAGGAACAAGAAGGAAGTCAGTCCTCAAATATGGGATGCCCTAGCTACAGGCTATCGAGAACCTGTAGAAAACATGGCCCAGCCATGAGCAGCCACGCTCTAAGGACCCCAGTGTACAGGGAGAACCATCACTCTGGTAACCTGAACACAGAAGGGTTGGAGGGTAGGAGTTGTCTAGACCCTAAATCCGTCCCCCCACAACTAAAGCCCCAAAGAAAAGACCATCCACACCATGGTTCACAGCTGACCTAAGGGCGTCACTAACCCTCTTACGAAGATCGGAAAAACGCTGGAGGAAATCACGTACCAGCAGTGACCAAACAGCATACATCCAACTCCTACACACACATCGCAGGGCTGTCACAGACAAGATGAAACATCATCACACTGACACTCTGAAACGTTCATTAAACAAACCGCACGACCTCTTCAACCTGGTCAAATCTCTTGCCAAAGAACCGACCCCGGAGCGCACAGGATCTATACACCCACAGGATTATGCCGTCTTTATGCAATCAAAACTATGCAAGACTGACAAGATGATGATACCAGACCCTCCTGATGCTCAAGCATGCGCAGCGTATCTAACCACCTTTACCACTCCGTCTAAGAGAACTATCGAAGACACCATTGCTACCCTAAATACTTCCACTTCATACTCAGATCCATGTCCAGCATTCTGGATAAAAGATCTGCGATCCGACCTTGCCCCAATCTTAGCTAAAATGATAGGACTATCATTCAGCACCGGGTCGTTCCCATCCACGCTCAAACAGACCTCCGTTAGACCGCTGCTTAAGGACACCAAACTAGACCCTCAAAAGGTAGAGTCTTACAGACCCATATCCAGTATCCCGATGCTCGCCAAAATCGTTGAAAAAATAGTCTACAGGCAGCTACAAGATCATGTGGACACTAACGCACCTCTAGATCCATCACAACACGGGTTCAGAGAGTCACACGGAGTGGAAACACTACTCACTACTCTTTTCAACACCATAATCTCAGGCATTGACAACTCACGTACAGGTTTCGCACTTATCTTTCTAGATATTGCGGCAGCCTTCGACTCAGTCCGCCACGAGATTCTCCTGATTCGGCTAAGAGAGAAAGGCATCACCGAAACAGCGCTTGAGTGGTGTAGGTCTTACCTGTCTGGAAGATGGCAACATGTACGAGCAAACGGAACCACATCCGAGCCATTCCTACAAAGTCAAGGAGTCCCTCAAGGATCCTCCCTATCGTCACTTATGTTTAACATTTATATCCAACCCATTTGTAACATCATTAGATCCTTCAACGTGAGTTGCATGATTTACGCAGACGATGTCCTACTGTACCTGCCAATATCCCTGGATTGCCCGGACCTCACCCCACTAACCAAGTGCTTCAATGCAATATCAGAATGGCTCCTCTCCCCAAACTCTGCGCATCCAACATAAGAAAACAGAGGTCCTGTTCATCTCTAGAAATCCGGAATTTACTCCACCTAACCACTTGGAAGTAGACAACGCCAAGCTGCAAGTAAAATCAGCCATACGGTATCTCGGAGTCACATTGGATCAGAACCTCAACATGAAGCAGCACATAGCAAAAACAGTAAGAGCGATCTACTTCAAGATCAGATCCCTCAGACACATACACCCTCTACTCGAGCTGAGCGACTTCCGTACCATCTACCAAGCCCTCATCATCCCTCATTTTGATTATGCAAACGCCATCCTACAAGGACTCCCTCAGGAAACCTTACATCCCTTACAACTCGCCATGAACTGCGCTGCGCGAATCCTCTTTGGAGCACCAAGGAGAGAGCACATCACACCCCTCCTGATACAGCTGCACTGGCTCCCCATCCAAGCCAGGATTAGCTTCAAGACCTTAGTGATGACATTCAAAGCCATCAATGGGTTATCCGCCTCTTCAATATGTGACCTCATACAACCACCCACACCCAACAGGATAAGAAGAACCGCTGCAGCCAACATGCTAGCAATACCAAAAGCTATGACAAGATGCGCCATATCAACTTCAAATAGAGCCTTCAGTCTGAGTGCCCCAAGCCTCTGGAACTCTCTACCACCACACATCAGAGCTATCCCCAACTTGAGCCAGTTCAGGAAGGCCTTAAAACACTTCCTCTTCATTAAATACCTCACAGCCTCCCCCGAACCCCAGCCACCATGTATGAGCAACACACAATAACTCCATCTCACATATATACAGTTACCTATTTCAATGTTCCACACATGTAGATAGTTTCCCCTGTTATCCAAGTTTACTGCTCCTGTTCATTGTAATGACCAGACTCTTGTTTATTGTCGGATACTGTTTGTTTTATGTAAACCGCGCTGATCGCAAATAGTGCGGTATATAAGAAATGTAAATAAATAAATAAAATAAATAAATAAAGAGATGGTGGTATACTACCGACTGCCTAGCCAGAAGGAACAGATGAATAATGAAATGCTGAAAGAAATCAGGGAGGCTAACAAAAGTTAATCCACGGGTATCGGCTGGGTCAGTGTCACAGCAGGACATGCCAGGGAGATAAAGTTTCTAGATGAAATAAATGACTGCTTTTTGGAGCAGCTGGTTCATGAACAGACAAGAGGGGAAGCTATTTTGACCTAGTCCTTAGTGGCATGCAGGATCTGGTGCAAGAGATAAGAATGTTGGGGCCACTTGGCAATAGTGATCATAGCATGATCACATTTGATTTAATAAATGAAACAAAGATGGCAAGGAAATCCACAGTACTCCCATTTAAATTTCAAAAGGGAGACTATGATAAAATGAGGAAAATAGTTAACAAAAGACTAAAAGGAGTAGCTGCAAAGGTTAAAGATCTACATCAAGCATAGGCATTGTTTAAAAATACTATCTTGGTAGCCCACAACAGATATATTTCACGCTTTAAGAAAAGTGAAAGGAAGGCCAAAAAACTGCCAGCATGGTTTGAAGGCTAGGTCAGAGAGGCTGTTGCAGACAAAAAAGCATCTTACAGGAAATGGAAAAAAGAGCCAAATGACGAAAACAGGAAACATCATAAATCACTGCCAAGTTAGATGCAGGGCATTGATAAGGCAGGCAAAGAGAGAATTTGAAAAAAAACTTGCTGCGGAAGCAAAAATGCATAATAAAACCTTTTTCAAATACATTCTTAGCAAAAAACCTGTGAGACAGTCAGTTGGACCACTGGATGATACAGGAGTAAAAGGGGCGCTAAGTGAAGACAAGGCAGAGAGACTGAATGAATTCTTTGCTTTAATGAAGATGTAGGGAATTTATCCGTGCCTGAAATGGTATATAAAGGTGATGTATCAGAAGAATTGAAAGAAATATCGATAAATCAGGAAGATGTATTACAACTATTTGATAAACTGAACAGTACCAAATCACTTGGACCGGATGGTATACATCCGAGGGTATTGAAAGAACTGAAATATAAGATTGCAGACCTACTGTTAGTGATCTGCAAATTATCATTAAAATCAACTGTAGTACCTGGAGAGTGGAAAACGGCTAATGTAATGCCAATATTTAAAAAGGGTTCCAGGGGATGATCCGGGGAAGTACAGACCTGCGAGTCTGACATCACTTCCAGGCAAAATGGTAGAAACCATAATAAAGAATAAAATTATTGATCATGTATAAAGTTATGGTTTAATAGGAGAAATAGGAGGAAGCCAACATGGATTAGGCAAGGAAAGTCTTGTCTTACTAATCTGTTATATTTTTTTGAAGGTGTGAACAAACAGGTAGTCAAAGGTGAACCACCTGATATAGTGTATCTGGATTTTCAGAAAGCCTTTGACAAAGTCCCTCATGAGAAACTCTCAGCAAAATTAAAAAGCCATGGGATTGGAAGCAATGTACTATTGTAGATCAGAAACTGATCAAAAGATAAAAGACAGAGTAGGGCTAAATGGCCAATTTTCTCAATGGAGAAAAGTAAATAGTGCTGGGCCCGCTGCTTTTCAACATATTCATAAATGACCTGGAAATGGGAATAACGAGTGAGGTGACCAAATTTGCAGATGACACAAAATTATTCAAAGTTGTTAAAACCCATGAGGATTGTGAAAAATTGCAAGAGGACCTTGATAATTGAAAGACTGGGCATCCAAATGGCAGATGAAATTTAATGTGGGCAAGTGCAAGTTACGCACCTAGGAAAGAACAACCCAAACTTTGGTTACACGATGCAAGGTACCACCTTAGAAACCACTACCCAGGAAAAAGATTTAGGCGTCATCGTGGATAATATGTTGAAACCCTCTGCTCAGTGTGCAGCGGCAGCCAAGAAAGCAAATAGAATGCTAGGAATCATAAGAAAAGGAATGGAGAATAAAACAACGGATATTATAATGCCTCTGTATCGTTCCATGGTGCAACTGTACCTTGAATAGTGTGTGCAATTCTGGTCGCCATATCTTAAAAAGGATATAGCAGAATTAAAAAAGGTAGCGAGAAGAGCCACCAAGTTGGTAAAGGGGATGGAACGATACCCCATCAGGAAAGGCTTAAATGGTTAGTGCTTTTCAACTTGGAAAAGAGATGGCTGACGGGAGATATATTAAGAGGTCTATAAAGTAATGAATGGAATGTCATGGGTAAACGTAGATCGGTTGTTTACGCCATCAAAAAGCAGAAAGACTAGAGGACATGCAATAAAGCTACAATGTAACCCATTTAAGACTAATAAGAGAAAATATTTTTTTCACTCAACTTGTAATCAAACTCTGGAATTCGTTACCGGAGGATGTAGTAAGAGCTGTTAGTGTAGCTGGGTTTAAAAAAGGTTTGGATAAGTTCTTGGAAGAAAGGTCCATAAACCATTATTAAAAAGAACCCGGGAAATCTACTGCTTGCCCTAGGATGAGCATTGTGGACGCTGTGGACTGAGTACCTGCCATGTACTGTGTCCTGGATTGGCCAGTGTTGGAAACCAGATACTGGGCTTGATGGACTTTGGTCTGATCCAGTATGGCATTTCTTATGTTCTTAATGCTAAAGTTTGACAGGAAAGGGATAGAACACTCACACTAAGGGCAGGGGAGAGAGGGGGGGAAAGGAAAGGAGGTAAATGGTGAGAGAGCAAATTGGAATCATGTAATAGACAGGTCAAAATGGAATGAAAGAGGTGCATTTTGAACAGGGCTTTAAATCTGGCATAGGATGGTTGTACGCGAAGTGTGGTGGGGGGCGTGCATTCCAAAGGGCAGGTGCCAGAAAACAGAGGAGCGTGTGGATTCTAGTCGGGCATTAGAAACAGAAGGGAGGTGCAGATGGTTGACATGTATATTCCATAAGGCTCTATGGGAAGAAAGTGAATGGAGATGATCAGATAGGTAGCATGGTAAACCTGTGTGGACAGCGCAAAGGGCCAATGTGAGGAGTTTGTAGTGGGAACAAAATTTAATAGGCAGCCAGTGATGTTGAAGCAGAAGAGAGATAACATGTTTGTAACGGGAGGTGTGTGAGAGAATGCAAATAGCAATATTTTGGATGAGCTTTAAATGACAGTTGGTATTAGGGTAAACCTATGAACACAATATTACCATAATCTACTCGGGATATGACAAGGGTAAAAAATAATAATGTGGTTAAAGATGTGGGGGAGAGGAAAGAATGGACGGCTCGAATCTGATGGAGGCATGAAAAGAACGCTGGATCAGGGAAGTGAGATGACAAATGACAGAGGAGGTCAAAGATATCCCCCAAGTAATACATGGAACTAACAAGCGCTAGGGGGCAGTCAGAAAGTGTTAGAGTGAGGGTAGGAGAGAAAGAACTAAATGGGCACCAGATGGCAGCAGATTTGTGAGGATTTGATTGCAGAAAGTTAGCAGTCATCCAGGAGATACTCGCTAAACAGTTATTGAGATGCATGAGACCTGCACCGAGAGGGTTGGTGTGGTAAAGCACAAGACTATTGTCTGCGCAGGTGGGTCGAGATTATGTGTTGCTGTATGAGAAGCATAAGAGGGATTAAAAAGATGTTAAATAGCAGAGGGGTCAACACAGGATGACTAACAAGTGAAGGAAGAGGAGGGCCAAGGGAAACTGAAAAAGACTGATGGGATAGAAAAGACCTAAACCAGTGGAGAACTGTACCATGAAGACTGAACTCACGAAGACAAGAAAGGAGAGTAGCATGATCAACGAGGTCAAACACAGAAGATAGGTCCAAGGAAAAAGCAATAGAAATATCACTGAGATCACAGAATTTGTGAATCTTGCTCAGGATTGACAGGATAACAGTCTCTGTGCTGTGCCCAGGATGGAAACTGGATTGACGGGGGTGAAGAGTGTGAATGGAGTCAAGATGTGAGGAAAGCTGTGCAAAATAAAGCTTTTCCAAGATTTTAGAGAGAAATGGGAGTGTAGAGAAAGGACAATAGTGAGCAGGAATGGTGGAATCCAGCATAGGATATTTTTTTTAGAATGGGACAAACTAAAGCGTGTTTCCACAAAGTAGGAAAGATACCGGATGAAAGGCTATTGTTCACAAGAACTAGCATCAAAGGAAGCAAGGCCAGGGCAGAGGTGGTTAACCAGGAGACTGGTGTGGGATCCGCAGGACAGGTAGTCTTGTGGGAGGATGTAATGTTCTGATGGAGCTTAATGGAAGTAACCGGATGAAAAGAGGACCAAGTGTGAGAAAGAGTCCTGGATTCGGTGAGAGTCTTAAGATGAATCAAGGGGAGGCATGAGGAGAAGGCAGCTGTCTAGCGGATGAGAGAGGGGGAGAACAGTCAACAAAAGCAGAACAGAGGGAGCAAACGTTCTCGTCAAAGAAGTCTGCCAAAACCTGAGCAGAGGGAAGACAGACCAAGAGCGGGGAATGCTTAGAAGTAGAGGGTTTTGACAACTAAAGCATTACAAGAACATCTGATCTCCAAAAAAGAATGGCAGTATCCTAATGCGGATAATCCTGTGCTGGCCAAGTTGCACTTGGTGCCCAAGGTGCACAAACGATTGAATAACCCGCCAGGACGTCCAATAGTGTCCACTAGAGGGTCACTATTGGAGCCCCTTTCTACATACTTGGATTCTTTCTTGAGGCCTTTATTACCATCTATTCCCTCGTATATAAAAGACACTACAAACTTTTTGCAACTACTTATTCAGCATGCACAATTAGCTAGTAATGAAGACACATTTCTGGTCACACTGGATGTGACTTCATTATATACGAGCATACCACAAATGGCTGCTTTTCAAAGTACTATGTCAGCACTGCAGGGACGAAAAGAGCTAACCGAATCTCATTTGAATTTTTTGGCTGCATTAACAAAATTGGTTATTTTTGAGAATTTTTTCATTTTCGAGAATACGATATACCAACAAATTTCAGGAGTTGCTATGGGGGCCACATGTGCCCCCTCTGTAGCCAATTTATATATGGGAGAATTCGAACAGAAATGGTTGACATCTTCCCCTTTTCAGCATAACATTTCTTTGTGGGGACGTTTTATCGACGATATTTTCATGATCTGGTCTGGTTCTGAAATTCAGTTGTGTACTTTTTTCGAGTGGTTAATCAGCAAGATGCTTGTATTCAATTTACTCATTCTTATCATAAAGAACGGATTACCTACCTAGATGTATTAGTGACCCGACAGCACAATCATTGGGGCACTTCAATTTATCGTAAGGACGTAGAACGGAATGCGATGCTCCATTATCATAGTGCTCACCCAGTGCAGTTAAAAAATAGTCTTCCTTTTTCGCAGTTCTTGCGATACCGACGGAATTGCTCTAGCGAAACTGTTTTTAAGGAACATTCATGAACGCTACAGAAGAATTTCATGGCAAGAGCGTATCCAAGATCTGTAGTTAAACAGGCTTATATTCGGGCAAAATTCAATAATCGGGATCTCTTATTAGAGTCAACTGGATTGCGAGATAGAGTTGAAGAGACATCAGTAAATTTGATCACAAAATACTCACCGTTCAGTAATCATCTTAAGAAAATTCTCAAGCGCCATACTAATGTTCTTCATACTGTTCCAGGATTAGAGATGAGAACTATTCGTTGCGTTTGGCAAAGACATAAAAATCTGAAAGAATTGCTGAGTCCAGCGGTGCTGCGACCTGTGACAACAGAATCGACTTCCCACACGGGTCACACGCCTTGTGGTCAATGTAATATATGTTCGATTTCCGCAACGTTAACAGAGTTCATTTATCATGATACGACCTATGTTTTAAGACAACAAACCACCTGCAACTCAAAAGGAGTAGTTTACATAATTCAATGTCCATGTCACCTTTTTTACGTAGGTAAAACTATCCGTTCATTTTCAGTTCGGATAAATGAACACCGCAGTCGTCTGCGGTGTAAAAAATTAGAAGCACCTATTGTATCCCATTGTCTAGAGCACGATCATCAGTTTGAACAACTGCGAGTTTTTTGTATAGACCAAGTGTTAACTGGATATTCGGGCAAAACCCAAGATCAATGTTTGCTCCTTCGAGAACAGCGCTGGATTTATACTCTTCAAACAGTCCATCCAGATGGACTTAATGCTCAAATAGACTGGTCTGTGTGTCTCTGAGGTTCTGTTTGAAATATGGGAGAATCAAGTGTAGTAAATCTAGCGATTTTACATTTTACAATAACAACGTTTTAGGAAGTCAATATCAACAAATTATATTTATTCTTCAAGTACTGTTGGATAGCAGATCCCATGCCATGGAAAGGCTCATTATTAAAGACTAACATTAGGTCTTTAAATATGTATGTGGTGGCCAAGTCCCTTTAAACTTTGCTAATCAGGTGTTAGGTAGGAAATCTAACGTCATGCAAGGATATGCTAATAAGAACCAGCAGGAGTTTCTGAATACGCATGTGCTGGCGTCTTCCGGTTGTGAGACGAGTCCGGAGAGAATGGAATGAGAGGTATGATCCCTACCAGTGTTCTTTAGCCCCGTGAATTATCAAAACTGTTTAATTTCATATGATATAGAAGTACTGATTGGACTCTCTTGCTTTTTAGAACTCACCGGGTCAAGCAGTTTGAATGTAACTTTTCAGGCAACATTCCCCCGATGAAACCGCGTAAGCGGTGAAACGCATTGGCGCTATTTGATCAGCGTCGGGATGAGATTCCAGTCTTCTGGATTTTATAGATAAGCGTTCAGCTTTATTTTTTACAAATGTGGAAAGTCTTATACCATTTCAAGCACATGGAACGCATTCTCTAGCCTGTTTCAAGTTAAGCAATTACAAGTTTCAATAACACACTATAAAAAAAGAAAAAAGGAGAAATATCTGGGTCATTGATGCAAGTAAGGAGCTAGTCGGTTGCTGAGACAGAGTTTCTCTCCGACGTTGTGCTTCCTAAATCAGTCTGAGACCCATTTCCCGTAAAAAAGAAAAATAACAGAGTTACTTCTGCAGTTAGAAAGTGGAACAATTTATTTTTGATATTATTTGAGTATGCTTATGCCAAAGGAGGAACTCATCCCTTTTATCCTCTGGAAGAAAAGGGAGAAAGTTGTGCAGCTTTTGTGCAACTTCCTTTAGAAACATACCCATATAAAGGCTATATGAGTTGATTCTGGCAATAAGCATGCTGGCTTGGAAGATTTTCCTACCAAAAGCATCCAAGGTCCTGCATTCTCTTCCTGGAGGAGCAGAAGAGTGTCTTTTGGTACTCTTTATCCTTTTCATAGCTGACTGCACCACAATGGAGTGGTGAGGAAGCTGAGTTTTCTGAAATCCAGGACAAGGAGGGACACGGTACATAGTGTCCAATCTGCGAGAATGAGGAGAAAGGGTGAGAGGAGTCTCCCATAAGTCAATCATATGTTCATGAAGAATTTCATGAATTGGCAAGGTGACTGCCTCTCTGGGAGCCTTGTTGTTGTTGTTAAGTGCCGTCGAGTCGGAGTCGACTCATGGCGACCCTCTGGATAGCTATCCTAAATTGTGTTCGGTCTTCAGTCAGGCGGCTCATTGACGACAGACTGGTACCCGTAGCTGCTGTTATTGTAGCGATCCATCTCATTGCTGGCCTTCCTCTTTTGCGTTGACCTTCTATCTTGCCAAGCATGATGTCTTTCTCTAATGATCTCTCTCTTCGCATGATGTGTCCGAAGTATGAAAGTCGAAGTCTTGTCATCTGAGCTTCTAAAGAAAGCTTAGGTTTAATCTCCTCTAGTACCGACTTATTTATTTTATTTATTTATTTAACAGTATTTCTAAACCGCCTTATCTTAATAATCAAGGTGGTATCACAGCAAGCAATCAGGTAAAGTGTGTGTGTTGTACATGCAGTGAGGATAAAACTTAGTTGTGTGAGGGATGTGTTGGGTGCTTGATTTGTTTGAGCTATATACAGGGTGGGCTATTTACAGTGGTGCTAGAATCATATTTTATATATTCAGTTGTTTGGGAGGATTGGAGTGCTGTTATCCATTCTCTTAGGTTATGTGATGTGACCATAGTGCTCTATGAACAGCATGGTTTTCAGTTGTTTTCTGAAGTCTTTGAGGTCTGGAGTTGCCCTTAGATCGTCCGGTAGATTGTTCCATATTGTTGGAGCAGCCATGGAGAGAGCTCTGTCTGTTGTGTCCTTGCGTGTGTGCTTGTACTCATTTGGGGTGCTGACTCGGTTGCGTGTTTGACTTCTTCTGGGACGTGCGCTGGTTTCCGGTTGTATGAGCAGGTGGAGGCTGTTGGCTGATGTGTGTTCTTTTATCTTAAATAGGTTTATGATAGTATTGTATCTGATGCGAGCAATGATTGGGAGCCAGTGTAAGTCCTTTAGTGTAGGTGTGATGTGCTCCTGCCTTGCGGCTCCGGATATGATTCGAGCTGCAGTGTTTTGTGCCAGCTGTAGTGGTTTGAGAGCTTGTTTTGGTAGTCCGAGGTATATCGGATTGCAGAAGTCCAGTATTGGGGTTATCAGTGCTTGACAGACTGTACGGAAGTGTTCTGGAGCGAGGAGTGGTTTCAGTCTCCTGATGATTCGCATCCTGTAATATGCTTTTTGGATTGTTTTGTCTATGTGTGGTTTGAGGTTGAGTTTACTGTCCAGAGTAACCCCAAGGTATCTCACCTCCGATCTTATCGGTATCGTGGTGCTTTGTATCTTTATGTTTGGTGGGTGTGTGAAGCTTTGGTTTCGAGTGATGATTAAAGCTTCAGTCTTGTTGTAGTTTATAGCTAGATTGTTGTTTTGGCACCACTTCGCCATTTGGGTCAGGCAGTCTGCTATCTTAGAGAAGTCCGGGTTTTCGATTGATATCGGGGAGTATACCATTATATCGTCTGCGTATATTGTGTATTGGATGTTGTTCTCTTTCATAATGTTGCATATTGGTTGGATGTAGATGTTAAAAAGGAGTGCTGAGAGTGCGGATCCTTGTGGTACTCCTTGTTGGACGTTTATGGGCCGGGAGGTGTCCTGTCCCACCTTGACCTGTAGCTGTCTTTCTGTTAGGTACGAGTGGAACCATTTTAGAGTGGTACCGTGTATACCAGTGTTCTTCAGTCTCTCCAGGAGTATATTGTGATCAACTGTGTTGAACGCTGAGGAGATGTCGATGAAGATCATTATAATTCCATTCCTGATGTCGTCAATTATTCTTATGATGCTGTCGAAGAGGTAGATCAGGAGAGTTTCGACTCCATGGTTGGGACGAAATCCGTGTTGGTTGTCGTCGAGAGTTCCGTGTTCGTCAATGTGTTCCTGAAGTTGAATTTGAACCGTCTTTTCGATTATTTTTGCGAGGAAGGGTATGATGGAGATTGGTCGGTATGCTGCTGGGTCCTTTTTGTCGAGAGAAGTTTTCTTTGTGATTGGTCTTACTGAGGCAAGCTTTAATTGCTGTGGCATGAGTCCTTGAGTGAGTGAGTTGTGTACCATTTTATGAATGTTTGGTATGAGGCTTGCTTTGGTGGCTTTGACCCATGACACTGGGCAAGGGTCTGTAGGAGCAGTGCTTGTGTTGATTGTGGAGATGATGTCTGATATCTGCTCTTTTGAGGGTGAGTGGAATGTGCCCCAGGTTTTGGGGTGGACGTTCGTTCTGTTGGTTCTACTGGGTGTTGTGCGCTCTGTGGAGTGAAATTTGTCTTTGATGTGGTCGGCGAATATCTGTGGATCCACTTGTATTTCTCTTTCTGCTGCTTGCTCTTTTGTCAGGGTTTTTACTATTTCGAAAAGTTCTCTGGGTTTGTTGATGGAAGAATTTATCAGGTTTGTGTGGAATTCTCTCTTTGATTGGTTGATGTGTTCATTGTATTGTTTTTGCTTTGTTAGGTAAAGATGTTGGTCGGAAGTAGTTTTGTTTTTTCTCCATCTCCGTTCAATTTTCCTGAGCTCCCTCTTTTCCTGTCGTATTTTTGCTGAGTACCATGGTTTGTTTTGTCTCTTGTTGTGGTGTTGTTTCTTGGTCCTGTCAACGGATGGTTTGGCGGCGTTAGCTAGGACATTGTTCCAGTTGGAAACTTGTTCCTCCAGGTCCTCTGAGTCAATGTTCAAGTGTTGTATTGTGTCCTGGATGAATTCGTCCTTGTCAAAGGACTTGAATCGTCTTTGTGTGTGTGGGAAGTTCGCTCTTTCGCTTGTCCAGTCTTCTTGTGGTTGCAGATTTGTCTCGATTAAGTAATGGTCAGACCATGGTACTGGGGTGATGGTGGGTGTAGAGATTAGGTCTCTTGAAGTTAGGTAGTTTGATGCGAAGATGAGGTCTGGGGATGATCCTAGTCTGTGTGTTGGTGCATTGACTATCTGTGTGAATTGAAGTGATGACATTGCCTGAAGGAAGGCCTCTGCATCTTTTGTATTGGCGGACTTGAGGTTGAAGTCTCCGATTAGTAGTGCTGGTTTGTTGTTTGACGTTATGGCACAGGCTTCTTCGAGTATGAAGGCTAGTTCGTCGGGTGGAGCACGGGGTGCTCTGTAGGTTAGGCAGATTGCAATATTCTTGTTCTTGATGCTAATTGTGTTACACTGCTTTGTATCTGTGAGATTCAGTGTCTTGAACTTGAGTTCTGTTTTTGCTATTATTAGGACTCCTCCTCCCCGCTTGTGGATGCGTGGGCAGTTGTATGCTGAGTAGTTGTTCGGTACTAGTTGGTTGAGTAGTACACTGTCGGTAGGGTTGAGCCATGTCTCTGTGATGCATATTATGTCTGGCTGTCGCTCTTCAATGTGGTCTACCAGAGTGTGTATCTTGTTGCAGATGGATCTGGCGTTTATGAGCTCAATTGATGTTTTCTTTGTGGAAGAGGTTGTTGCGACGTGTGCTTGTTTGTTCTTCGGGCTTGTTTGTTCTTCGGGCAGTCCATGGTATACACAGTATTTGCCGCCAGCACCATAATTCAAAGGCATCAATCTTCTTCCTGTCTGTCTTTTTCACTGTCCAGCTTTCACATCCATATGATGTTATTGAAAATACCATGGCTTGAACAAGTCGAATCTTTGTATGGAGAGACACATCTCTGCTCTTGAGAATCTTATCTAGGTCTTTCATAGCCATTCTGCCAAGAGCAATGCGTCGTCTGATTTCTTGACTGCTTGTTGCTTCTTTATTGATAGTTGATCCAAGTAGGTTAAAGTTGTTCACAATTTCAATTTCTTCTCCTTCAACGATGAACCTGTTGATTATGCCAGTTGTCATGATCTTTGTCTTCTTTACATTAAGGTGCAGGCCCATTTTGAGACTATGTTCTTTGATTGTGAGAAGCAAATGTTTCAGATCATCTTCGCTTTCAGCCAGTAATGTGGTATCATCAGCATAGCGAAGGTTGTTGATGAGTCTTCCACCAATCTTCACACCTCTGTTGTCTTCATACAGTCCTGCTTCTCTGATGATTTGTTCTGCATATAAATTAAACAGGTAGGGGGAAAGTATGCAGCCTTGTCTTACACCTTTGCTTATTTTAAACCATTCTGTTTCTCCTTGTTCCGTTCAAACTGTTGCTTCTTGATCAATGTACAGATTACGCAAGAGAACGATCAGGTGTTCTGGTATACCCATGCTTCTTAATGTGGCCCAGAGTTTCTCATGGTTTACACAGTCAAAAGCCTTGCTATAGTCGATAAAGCACAAATAGATATCCTTTTGGTATTCTTTAGTCTTTTCAAGGATCCATCTCACATCCGCAATGTCGTCTCTCGTTCCTCGCCCTTTCCTGAACCCTGCTTGCACTTCAGGTAGTTCTTGTTCTAGGTATGGCTGTAGTCTCTTTTGAATAATCTTCAGTAGAATCTTGCTGGCATGTGGGATCAGAGCGATTGTGCGATAATTTCCACAGTCAGTTGGATCACCTTTCTTTAGTATTGGTATAAACACAGATCTTTTCCAGTCAGTTGGCCATGATGTTGTCTTCCATATTTCTTGGCAGAGCCTTGTAAGTACGGTAACAGCTGCATCAGATTGCTGCAATACTTCTATGGGAATGCTATCAATGCCTGGTGCTTTGTTCTTTGATAAGGCTTTCAATGCTGCTTCAACTTCTTCTTTCATCACCAATGGTTCCTGATCATAAGGTATAGGTTGAAACGGCTGTTGGTCCACTTGATCTTTATCATATAAAAACTCTGTATATTCCTTCCACCTTTTCTTGATCTTCTCAGCATCATTCAACATAGAACCTTGAGCATCTTGTAACATTCCAATTCGAGGCTGGAACTTTTTCTTTAACTCTCGCAGCTTTAGGAAAGCCGATCTTGTTCTTCCTCTAATAGTTTCTGCTTCTATTTCCTTGCAAGTGTCATTGTAGTACTTTTCCTTGTCCTGTCTTGCTGCACGTTGGAAATCTCTGTTGAGTTCTGCGATTGTCTTTCTTTCTCCTTTGGCTTTAGCTTCTCTGCGTTTCTGGGCAATTTTCAGAGTTTCTTTCTTCCGTCATCCATTTTGGCCGTTTTTGCTTTTTCACCTTTTGTAGAGACTTCTCGCTTTCTTCCAGCACAACCTTCTTGATGTCATTCCATAACTCTTCCGGAGCTCTGTCATTTGTATCTAAAGCAGCAAATCGATTTTGCAGGCAGTCTTTAAATTCCAGTGGTATATTCTCAAGGTCATATTTTGGTGCATTCATGAGTGGTTTGCTCTTTTTCAACTTTAGCTTGAGTTTGCATACTAGTAGTTGATGATCTGTACCACAGTCAGCTCCAGGTTTTGTCTTTGTTGATGTTACAGAGCTTTTCCATCGTTGACTTCCACAGATGTAGTCAATTTGATTTTTATACAATCCATTGGGTGAAGTCCATGTGTACAGTCGTCGCTTGTGTTGCTGGAAGAAGGTGTTTGAGATGAATAGATCATTGGTCTTGCAGAATTCTATCAATCTTTCTCCAGCTTCATTTCTGTTGCCAAGTCCATATTTTCCAACTACTCTCACTTGGTTTGCAGCTTGTCGTGCTGTGAGGGCTTGCGTGCATCAGTGATGCTGAGAGCTAAACTATCGGTAGTTTAACTACTGGCAGGGTCTCCCAAGATGGACAGGTCTCAGCTTAGGTGCCAGACGAAGACAAACCACCCATCTGGGCAGCAGCAGAATGGGATAGTGTTGACGGCGGAGGATCACATTTCTGTGACAACGGCAACAACACCAAACTTAAACTGCGCGGAAGGAAGGCCCGGCAATCTACTTCTGTATCTTGCCATGAAAACCCAATGGATAGTTACAACAAAACAAATTGTGCTATGGTGCTGGAAGATGAGACTCCCAGGTCGGAAGGCACTCAACTAGCTACTGTTCAATGTAAAACTCAATGTTACTTGTATGCATTGTAGTATGTTCTTGTTTCAATGTACACCGCACTGATTGAAATAGCGCGGTATAGAAGAATTGTTAAATAAATAAATAAATTAAATAAATAAATAAATAAATACTGGGGAAGAGCTGAAGACTTTTCAGAGTAAAGCCAGCATTTATGATGTGGTTGGATCAAAGCCCTCGGGAAGTCTGACTGCTGATGTAGCTGCGCATGAAATGAGAGTCAGAAGCTGTAAAGATGTCTTACACATTGGAACATGGAACGTACGAAGCATGAACCAAGGGAAGTTGGAGGTGGTCAAGAATGAAATGGAACGTGTACAACTTGATCTGTTGGGTGTCAGCGAACTGAAATGGACTGGCATCGGGCACTTTGCATCAGATGATCACATGGTCTACTATGCTGGAAATGAAAGACAAAGAAGAAATGGTGTTGCATTTATAATAAAGAAGAAACTTGCAAGAACTGTAATGAAATACAATGCAGTCAGCGAACGCTTAATCTCTATTCGTCTACGAGGATTGCCTATCAACACAACTATAATTCAAGTATATGCCCCAACAACAGCTGCAGAAGAGAATGAAATTGAAGAGTTCTATGAACAAGTACAAGCTGAAATTGACAGAACATGCAAACAGGATATCCTGATAGTCATGGGTGACTGGAACGCAAAAGTTGGCAACAAAGAAGAAGGCAAAGTAGTTGGAAAATATGGACTGGGAGCCTTAGAGTATCCTAAAATATCTAATTTTTTTGCTCTAGGCTCTGTTTCAGAGGTTACTGAAATAGAGAGTCCTTTAGCCACTTCTATTATGAAGTCTTGAAAGGACAAATCCTCTGGAGGAGACATTCTCCTTTTTGGAGAAGTAGGTTCCTCAGGAAGGGTAATGGATACTTCAGGAGACTCATCTGATGAATCAGAATCATCAGAGGAATCGAAATATCGTCTCTCCGCTTCCAACGATCGATATGCGTATCGATCGGTACCGACATCGGGCGTCCCCGGTACCGGATCAGTACCGAGAAATAGCCCTGGACAAGAAACCGGAGTCGATATCCTGGCCGATGTCGATGCAGTCGGTACCGGTATCGGCGCCGGTACCGACAACGGAACTCGTTGCGGTACCGTCGGCGTCGCAGCTTTAATAAAAGCCATTACAGCCTGCTGCATGGATTGAACTGTGTGATCCATGGATGCCACGACTGCCTGGATGTCGGTACCGGGAGAAAGTGCCGGTACCCCAGAGCAGTCTAACAGATGATCGGTCGAGGCCGTGCCATCGATGTCAACCTGTAACCCCATAGGAGGAGCTTTGTAAGCCGGAGCTTCCCGCCGGGGTTGTTTGGCTGGGGCAGGATCCTCGAGGGCAAGCCCGGAGGCATCTCGATGCTTAGAGGGAGATTTGCCCTTCAAGGACCTGCTAGGTTTATGTTTGGTTACCTGAGACCCATCAGGAGAGGAAGACCTGGAAGATGTCGATGCCACCGCCAGTGCATCCGTGGGAAACAGCACATGGAGCTTGGCTGCTCGGTTCTGTAACCCTCGTTTAGACATTAGAGAGCAGGACTGGCAATCCGGAATGGAGTGTTCAGGACCCAAACATTTAAGACACCATTCATGGGTATCTGTAACAGAAATTGTACCGCTACACTTAGTGCATTTTTTGAACCCGGAGGCTGTTTTTTCCATGAGGGAAAATTTTCTTGTGGGCCTGGAGGCCTAAGAAGAAAAATACACCAAGTGAGGAAAAAAAATATATATATTTTTTTTTTTTTTAGAAAGAAAAGAAAAGACCGGCGGTACCGGTCCGGCGTCGGGGAAGGCAGACACGCGACCAAGAAGTTCTTTATTTTATTTCAAATTAAAATAAAGAACTTCTTCAACGGTGATAGGAACACGACCTGCTGGCTCTGCGGAAAAGAAGAACTGAGGAGAGTTGGTTAGGAAAGGCGGGAAGGCAGCGCGCAGGCGCTGTGGGATGCTCCCAAAAGCTTTCCTTCTAGGGAAGCTGGGGAGCGTTCCCGCGCAGGCTCCGTCAGTACCGACGTACCCATATGTGAGGACTCATTCCTGCTTGTTCCTGGAGATTTCTGCTTTTTTCTTTGCTGGACCTGCACTCTGGAACTCTCTACCAACCTCACTTAGACTAGAATAGAACCTCAGCATGTTTAAAAACTGTCTAAAAACACATCTTTTCTCCACCGCCTTTGACCTTCCCGCTCCCCTATGTAATCCTCTGTCTCCCCCTCGTAGTATTGTCTTTATTTATATGTCTGGTATGCTTGATTATACTATTTACTATCCTGTCAAATATTGTAACTTCTTTTCTTTTTCTTAGGGTATTAGCCATCTTTGTACTTTTAACATTGTGAACTGCCTTGATTTTCCCATGAAATGCAGTATATCAAATGAAATAAACAAACATACCGTGGAGAGGCTGGTGAAGGATGTTTTTGCCAAAGGCGCTCCATCTGGCAAAGCTGGCAGCAGTGTAGATGGAAGCCAGGATAGAACCAGGGTTGTTGATATTTAAATACGTGGCTGTAAGGCTGAAGGGGGGGCCACCTTATCAAGCGTGTCAGATAATATAAATTTCCAAAGTGCAGTCCAAGCATCAGTCAAAACAGTAACAGAATCCGAAGGAAAGATTGTATTGGCTGGTGGACAGATATGAAGAGTGCATTCTAAGAGGTCACGGTGGTAGGACAAATGAGGGACATCAGGCCGCGTACCATCCATAGTTTCAATCAGCTGTCCTAACCGCATGGGTAAAAATGGTAGAAACCATCATAAAGAATAAAATTACTCAGCATATAGATAGTCATGACCTAATGGGAGACAGCCAACATGGCTTTAGACAAGGAAGATCTTGTCTTACTAATCTGTTATGTTTTTTTGAAGGAGTGAATAAACAGGTGGACAAAGGTGAGTCGGTTGATATTGTGTATCTGGACTTTCAGAAAGCCTTTGACAAGGTCCCTCATGAGAGACTTTTGGCAAAACTAAAGAGTCATGGGATAGGAGGCAGTGTACTACTGTGGATCAGGAACTGGTTAAAAGATAGAAAGCAGAGGGTAGGGCTAAATGGCCAATTTTCCCAATGGAGAAAGGTGAATAGTGGTGTACCCCAGGGATCTGTGCTGGGTCCGCTGCTTTTTGACATATTCATAAATGACCTGGAAAGTGGAATAACGAGTGAGGTTATCAAATTTGCTGATGACACAAAACTATTTAAAGTTGTTAAAACCCAGGAGGATTGTGGAAAATTGCAAGAGGATCTTGATAAATTGGAAGACTGGGCATCAAAATGGCAGATGAAATTTAATGTGGAGAAGTGCAAGGTTATGCACCTAGGGAAGAACAACCCAAACTATGGTTACACGATGCAAGGTTCCACATTAGGAACCACCACCCAAGAAAAAGATTTAGGCGTCCTTGTGGATACCATGTTAAAACCCTCGGCCCAGTGTGCAGCGGCGGCCAAGAGAGCAAATAGAATGCTAGGTATGATAAGGAAAGGAATGGAAAATAAAACAAAAGATATTATAATGCCTCTATATCGTTCCATGGTGAGACCGCACCTTGAATATTGTGTGCAATTCTGGTCGCCATATCTTAAAAAGGATATAGCAATTTTAGAAAAGGTTCAGAGAAGAGCCACCAAAATGGTAAAGGGGATGGAAGGCTACTCCTATGAAGAAAGGCTAAAAAGGTTGGGGCTCTTTAACCTGGAAAAGAGACGGCTGAGGGGAGATATGATAGAAGTCTATAAATTAATGAACGGAGTGGAACGGGTAAACGTAGATCGATTGTTTACCTTATCAGAATATAGAAAGACTAGGGGACATGCAATGAAGCTACAGGGTAAACTATTTAAGACTAATAAAAGAAAATATTTTTTCACTCAACGTGTAATCAAACTCTGGAATTTGTTACCGGAGGATGTAGTAAAGGCTGTTAGTGTAGCTGGGTTTAAAAAAGGTTTGGACAAGTTCCTGGAGGAAAGGTCCATAAACCATTATTAAGAAGGGACCCAGGATATCAATGCTTGAACCAATACAAGCATTGTGGAACCTGTGTCCCTTGGGGAAACTGCTAGGTACGTATGACCTAGATTGGCCACTGTTGGAAACAGAATACTGGGCTTGATGGACCTTGGTCTGACCCAGTATGGCATATCTTATGTTCTTATGTTCTTATGCTTATCACCCTCTCCAGGATTACTCCCAGCAACCGCAGCTCTTCCTGCCAAGGGATCACCACATCACTCACCCTCGGCGCATGCAAAGATCCACACGTGCCACCTTTCCAAACCGTAGACTATTGTGCATGCATTCAGCACAAGTCCACTGCCTGCCAACCAATCACTCACCTGTGATAAGCAGGCGCTCAGAGTGGCTAAAGCATCTGCCTGATCACCTTCCAGGGGGCTATCATCTGAATGTCATCAGCGTACGCATAGCAGCAAAGCCCAAAGGAGCATATCACCGCCCCAAGAGGCCGAAGATAGATGGTAGATGGTAAACAAGAGTGGGGAAAGCGGCACTAGTATACAGACAAAAGTGCTGAGAGAAATTGTAAAGCTACCATTAGTGATTTTTAACCTATCGCTAAAATAGTCTATGATACCAGAAGATTGGAGGGTGGCCAACATAATGTCTATGTTTTTAAAAAGGCTCTATGGTGATCATGGAAGCTTCAGACAGATGAAAGAATGTCTGTGCCAAGTCTTGCAGGACTACAAAAGGGGACTGTTACTTCTGGAGAGAGATCTGCAATTGTGAGTATATACTTCTGGGAATTTTCTGTAAGGACTTCTTTGTATTAAAGCTAATTAATCTGTGAACCCACTATTTTTTGTTAAATCAGTCAGGGCCTAGTAGCAGCAGTTTAAGTTTAAATTTAACACACAGAAGAGAACTTTCTGGTTACATATCATACCCAGCAGAGAGCTTGTAGTTTAAATTTAATAGTCACTCATGGCCTAGTATCAGCAAAGTACTTTTAGTTTAAATTTAAAACACAGAAGAGAGCTTTCTGGTTTAATTTGGAACCCAGCAGAGAGCTTGTAGTTTAACTTTCATAATAAGTTAGAGCCTAGCAGCAGCAAAGAGTTATTATTTAAATATTAAAATCAAATAAGAATATAGCTTACCTCAGCAGCACAGGACAGGGTACTGTGCAGCAGCCCTCTTTTAATAAGTGCAAGAGATAAGGGTGTTGGGGCCACTTGGCAATAGTGATCATAGCATGATCACCTTTGATATAATTAGTGAAGGAGGGATAGTAAGGAAATCCACAGTACTACCTTTTAACTTTCGAAAGGGAGACTATGATAAAATGAGGAAAATAGTTAAGAAAAAACTAAAAGGAGCAGTTGCAAAGGTTAAAGACTTACATCAAGCTTGGGTGTTGTTGAAAAATACTATCTTGGAAGCCCAGATCAGCTGTATTCCACGCTTTAAGAGAAGTGGAAGGAAGTCCAAAAAACTGCCAGCATGGTTTAAAGGGAAGGTCAGAGAAGCTGTTGCTGCCAAAAAAGCATCTTTCAGGAAATGGAAAAAAAGAGCCAAACAACGAAACCTGGAAACAGCACAAGCACTGGCAAGTCAAATGCAAGGCATTGATAAAGCAGACAAAGGGGGAATTTGAGAAGCAGCTTGCTGCGGAAGCAAAAACGCGAAATAAAGATTTTTTCAAGTATATTCATAGCAAAAAACCTGTGAGAGTGTCAGTTGGTCCATTAGATGATAGAGGAGTTAAAGGGGTACTAAGAGGCGACAAGGCGATAGCAGAGAGACTGAATGAATTCTTTGCTTCAGTCTTTACTGAAGAAGATGTAGGGATGTTACCCATGACTGAAGTGGTATTTAAAGGTGCGGAAGAATTGAAGGAAATATCAATACATCGGGAAGATGTATTACAACTATTAGATAAACTGAAGAGTAGCAAATCACCTGGGCCGGATGCTATACATCCAAGGGTGTTGAAAGAACTGAAATATGAAATTGCAGACCTGCTATTAGCAATCTGTGAATTTTCATTAAAAGCATCTGTTCTACAGACCAGTGAGCCTGACGTCAGTACCGGGAAAAATGGTAGAAACCATCATAAAGAATAAAATTACTCAGCATGTAGATAGTCATGGCCTAATGGGAGACAGCCAACATGGTTTTAGACAAGGAAGATCTTGTCTTATGTGATAAGGAAGCTTATCATAGCTCGGGAAGGAGCTATAGAAAAGGTGAAGTGACTCTGAACAAGCATCCTGTCAGTTCTGGTAGAAATAAGAAAACAGAATTTTGCCATAAAAGACTACCAGTCCCAGAATGCACCAGGTTTCCAACAGCCATTAGAGGAGCTGAAGTGGGGAAACGTGTGTTCAATCAGGAGGGCTATGAGGCAATCCCCAAGCACTCATCTCAAAGGGCAGGGCCTGATTCAGCACAGCTGTGCTGTGCTAGGGTGGAGCACTCATCAAAGCAGAATAAAGGTAGAGTTTATTCTACAGAGAATTATCCTCATCCTCAGTTTCATCTGGGAGATCCTCAGAATTATCCTCATCCTCAGGATCAGCTTGGATATCCTCATCTTGGACATCTTCATCATCTGGAGGATCATCAGAAGCAGAAGCCAGAGCGGACGGACAGAAAGGGCAAGAAACCCTTTGGAAGAAAGAAGAGAAAAGCATTTGGGAGGTCTAAAGGTGTCCAGAGCAGTACGTATACTGGGAGACATTCAAAAGGCCAGCATACACCATTGGACTGGGGAAAGCCAGAGGAATGGTGCTGCAGAGCTAGGAATCTCCAGACGGTACCTGTGAGAGAGACGGCTGCACGTGGAAGGAACCCTAGGACCCGTGCCAGAAGGTATGTGAAGAGAGATCCAGTGTCCAGGGATCTGGATTGGAAGGCTGGACATAAAAACTGGACTACATACTGGCCAGGCTATTTAGAGAGGAACTCTAACAGCAATGGAAGCTCAGGTATGAACACTGATCTATGCCCTAGCTATAACCTTGAAAGACAGCAGGGAAACAAGTATTCTCCTGAAAGTGCTCCATTGAGAAATTCCTCTGTGCCAATCCATGATATTGAACCGATGATTGTTGAGGAAGGGGGAGAAGTCTTAGATACAGGCTGTGAATACATGGATTGCTCTCTGTCTAAACTCCTTTGGTAATTTACTGTTACAAAGTACAGCAACCATCACAAAGAAATACAAACTTGTTCTTTAATCTACTCAGAAAAGCTCCTGAGTAGGATTTTGGGCCACGCAGTAGAAAGCAAGCCAGCTAAGGGGTTTCAGCTGGATAACTGCTAGCAATTGAGCCTTACCTAATTGCTTGTGAGCTCTGAGCGAATCACTTCTGAATCTATGTGTGAAGATATAAGAAGTTAACCTGAAAAGAACAGTTTTTCCCTTCTTTGTGGGTTTTGCTTGTTGTTTGAAACACTGCTAAGAAAATATTAGCTAAAGCCTACAGAAAAGACCAGTTTGTTACCAACCAGGTCTTTATTCTTTTGCTTTGATTGCCTGACAAGTTCAACTGTTGTTTTCCTGATTTTGTTTTTCTAAGTTTAACACTGAAAGCAAGTATCCTGTTTTATGTGCTACCAAGCATATCTGTGTTGGGAGAAATAACCCCATAAATAAATATCTTATTGGCTTTACACTCAAGCACAACTAATTATTGTTAGTGGCTGTGTCTGGTGTGAATGGACTGCATTTCCCACAATCCCTTGCAAATCATATTGATATATGCACTTGCCAAGACTGTGAACATTCTCACCCAGGCAGCCGTCTGACACTTACTAATCTATTATGTTTTTTTGAAAGTGTGAATAAACAGGTGGACAATGGTGAGTCGGTTGATATAGTGTATCTGGACTTTCAGAAAGCCTTTGACAAGGTCCCTCATCAGAGACTTTTGGCAAAACTAAAGAGTCATGGGATAGGAACAGTGTACTACTGGTTAAAAGATAGAAAGCAGAGGGTAGGGCTAAATGGCCAATTTTCCCAATGGAGAAAAGTGAATACTAGTGTACCCCCAGGGATCTGTGCTGGGTCCGCTGCTTTTTGACATATTCATAAACGACCTGGAAAGTGGAATAACGAGTGAGGTTATCAAATTTGCAGATGACACAAAACTATTTAAAGTTGTTAAAACCCAAGAGGATTGTGGAAAATTGCAAGAGGATCTTGATAAATTGGAAGACTGGGCATCAAAATGGCACATGAAATTTAATGTGGACAAGTGCAAAGTTATGCACCTAGGGAAGAACAACCCAAACTATGGTTACACGATGCAAGGTTCCACATTAGGAACCACCACCCAGGAAAAAGATTTAGGCGTCATTGTGGATAGCATGTTAAAACCCTCGGCCCAGTGTGCAGCGGCAGCCAAGAGAGCAAATAGAATGCTAGGTATCATAAGGAAAGGAATGGAAAATAAAACAAAAGATATTATAATGCCTCTATATCGTTCCATGGTGAGACCGCACCTTGAATATTATGTGCAATTCTGGTCGCCGTATCTTAAAAAGGATATAGCGTTATTAGAAAAGGTTCAGAGAAGAGCCACCAAAATGGTAAAGGGGATGGAAGGATACTCCTATGACGAAATGCTAAAAAGGTTAGGGCTCTTTAACCTGGAAAACAGACGGCTGAGGGGAGATATGATAGGTCTATAAATTAATGGATGGAGTGGAACGGGTAAACGTAGATCGATTGTTTACGTTATCAGAATATAGAAAGACTAGGGGGCATGCAATGAAGCTACAAGGTAAACTATTAAAAATTAATAAAAGAAAACATTTCTTCACTCAGCGTGTAATCAAACTCTGGAATTTGTTACCGGAGGATGTAGTAAAGGCTGTTAGTGTAGCTGGGTTTAAAAAAGGTTTGGACAAGTTCCTGGAGGAAAGGTCCATAAACCATTATTAAGAAGGGACCCAGGATATCAATGCTTGACCCAGTACAAGCATTGCGGTACCTGTGTCTTTTGGGGAAACTGCTAGGTACGTATGACCTAGATTGGCCACTGTTGGAAACAGGATACTGGGCTTGATGGACCTTGGTCTGACCCAGTATGGCATATCTTATGTTCTTACCACCATGGAATGGTGTGGTAATTGAGTCTTCTGAAACCCAGGACAAGGAGGAACTCGATGTCATGGCCTAATGGGAGACAGCCAACATGGCTTTAGACAAGGAAGATCTTGTCTTACTAATCTGATATGTTTTTTTGAAGGTATGCATAAACAGGTAGACAAAGGTGAGTCGGTTGATATAGTGTATCTGGACTTTCAGAAAGCTTTTGACAAAGTCCCCCATCAGAGACTTTTGGCGAAGCTAAAAAGTCATGGGATAGGAGGCAGTGTACTATTATGGATCGGGAACTGGTTAAAAGATAGAAAGCAGAGGGTAGGGCTAAATGGCCAATATTCCCAATGGAAAAAGGTGAATAGTGGAGTACCCCAGGGATCTGTACTGGGTCCGCTGCTTTTTGACATATTCATAAATGACCTGGAAAAGGGAATAACTAGATATTATAATGCCTCTGTATCGTTCCATGGTGAGACCGCACCTTGAATATTGTGTGCAATTCTGGTCACCGTATCTTAAAAAGGACATAGCGTTATTAGAAAAAGTACAGAGAAGAGCCACCAAATTGGTGAAGGGGATGGAAGGCTACTCCTATGAAGAGAGGCTAAGAAGGTTAGGGCTCTTTAGCCTGGAGAAGAGACGGCTGAGGGGAGATATGATAGAGGTCTATAAATTAATGAATGGAGTGGAACGGATAAACGTGGATCAATTGTTTACGCTATCAGAGTATAGAAAGACTAGGGGACATGTAATGAAGCTACAGGGTAAACTATTTAAGACAAATAAGAGAAAATATTTTTTCACTCAACGTGTAATCAAACTCTGGAATCTGTTACCGGAGGATGTAGTAAGGGCTGTTAGTATAGCTGGGTTTAAAAAAGGTTTGGACAAGTTCCTGGAGGAAAGGTCCATAAACCACTATTAAAAAGGGACCCAGGATATCAATGCTTGACCCAGTACAAGCATTGTGGAACCTGTGTCTTTTGGGGATATTGCTAGGTACGTATGACCTAGATTGGCCACTGTTGGAAACAGGATACTGGGCTTGATGGACCTCGGTCTGACCCAGTATGGCATGTCTTATGTTCTTATGATACATGGTGTCGAGTCTTCGAGAATGAGATGTGGTTAGAGCCGTTTCCCACATCCTTAACATAAAAACCCATCTTTTCCTTGAACATTTTTCCCTTCCACCTTAGCTCATAACCTTTACACCTTCCTCCCTATTCCTTCTGCAACTCTCAAATTCTTTTACACAACCATATGGCTCATTGTAAATTCATATGTACATAGTTGATCTTTGATCTTTGTAATTAGTTCTTCTCGTTACCATATTTATTCATCGTTATCTTGTTCCATGTAAACAGTTGAAACATACTGCTAAAGTATGTGCTATGTAAACCGTCTTGACTTGTAGAAAGACGGTATATAAAATTTGTTAAATAAATAAATAAACTGCCTAACCTACTGCATCGGTGAGTGAATCTTTGCCGGTATTAATATGTAAATCGATAGTAACGTTAGTCAAAGAACAATGAGAATGTGCTTTATACAGAAATTGGATCTTTGTGTTTTACTTTAGGTTTGGCTATATGAAGAGTGAAAATAGATACTTTTGCAACAAACCCCTTGAAGAAATGTTCAGCAATGTGAAACGCGACAGCGCTGAAGTTTGGCGTTGGGGAAGATTAAAGTTTTCAGATAAGCATTGCCTTTGAGTAGTTAAAAAAGCAAATACTTCAAGAAATGAATTAACATATCAATGCAACAGTATGAGGTCATTGATACAATACAAAGCACTCGATCTAAACCAGTGGTTCTCAACCTTTTTTGTACCGTGACCCCTTTTACCGTTGGTCAACTTGTGGTGACCCCCAATGATAAAATCAAATGCGTCTCTCTTCCTTTACCGTTAACGCATTGTCGCTGTAATCATTTGTTGAATTATTAATATATTATAGGCCTTTGCAATATGTTTTTATTTATAAAATACTTATTTAAATAATCAAAACAACAAGTAACAATATTTGATTTCAAAATTATGATGATTTTGTAGTCAAATCACTAATATGAATAAAATTATTTTTTCTACCTTTGTTGTCTGACCAATTTATTCTCTGATCATGCTGGTCCCGATCTGAGGCTTCTGCTTTCCTGTCTTCTCTTAGCTCTCTTTCTGTGGTCTATGGTCCATCTGCCAGTTCTTATCTCTTTTGTTTTCTTCACTTCTTTCCATCAGCCTATTTCCAGTCCCAGTAACCCTCCCCAGTATCAGCCCCTTTCCAGTCCTCACTCCCAGTACCTTCCAATGTCAACTTGCATTCCCATGACTGCCACTGGTGTCCATTCCCTTCCAGTCCCCCTCCTTCCCCACTGATCAGTCCCTTCTAGTACAAATACCATGGCAGCCCCTCTCAGATCCACTCCCTTTCAGTTCCATGCTCCCATCCCCTTGTATCAGCCCACTTGTAGCCTTAGCCCCCAGTTTTCTTCCAGGGTCAGCAGCTCTATCCTCCCCTCCCCACAATCAGCCCATTCCCAGTCAAAGCCCCCTAATCAGCTCACTTCTAGTGCTAATCCCCCTCAACCCCATTACCAGTCCTACCCCCCCCCTAATCAGCCCAATACCAGTCCTACCCCCCATCAGCTCATTTCCAGTGCTAGTCCCCCCCTCAACCCCATTACCAGTGCTAGGCTCCCCAAAATCAGCCCATTTCCAGTCCTAACCTCACTGATCAGCTCATTTCCAATGCTAGACCCCCATCAGTCCATTACCAGTCCTACCCCCCCTTGATAAGTCCATTCCCAGTCCTAGCCTTCCCTAATCAACCCATTACCATTCGTAGCTCCCCCATCTGCCCATTACCAGTGCTAGCACCCCCATCAGCCCATTATAATCCTAACCCGCACTGTCTCTCGCCTCTGTCCAGCATTTATCCCGTCTGTCCAGTATGTCCCCATGTCTCTCCCCTTTGTCCATGCCAGCCTACTCCCTCCATGTCAGCCCCCCTCCCTCCATCCATCCATCCATATATCAGCCCCCTCCCTCCCTCCCTCCATGTCAGCCCCCATCCTTCCATCCGTCCATGTCAGCCCCCTCCCTCCATCCATCCCTCCATGTCAGCCCCCCTCCCTCCCTCCCTCCCTCCATGTCATCCACCATCCTTCCATGCGTCCATGTCAGCCCCCCTCCCTCCATCCATCCCTCCATCAGCCCCCCTCCCTCCATCCATCCCTCCATGTCAGCCCCCATCCTTCCATCCGTCCATGTCAGCCCCCCTCCCTCCATCCATCCCTCCATGTCAGCCCCCATCCTTCCATCCGTCCATGTCAGCCCCCCTCCCTCCCTCCATCCATCCATCCATATCAGCCCCCATCCCTCCCTCCCTCCCTCCATCCATCCATATCAGCCCCCCATCCCCTCCCTCCCTCCCTCCATCCATCCATATCAGCCCCATCCCTCCCTCCCTCCCTGTCAGCCCCCTCCCTCCCTCCCTCCATCCATCCATATCAGCCCCCATCCCTCCCTCCCTCCCTCCCTGTCAGCCCCCTCCCTGTCAGCCCCCATCCTTCCATCTGTCCATGTCAGCCCCCTCCCTCCATCCATCCATCCATATCAGCCCCCTCCCTCCCTCCCTCCCTCCATGTCAGCCCCATCCTTCCATCTGTCCATGTCAGCCCCCCTCCCTCCCTCCCTCCCTCCATGTCAGCCCCATCCTTCCATCTGTCCATGTCAGCCCCCCTCCCTCCCTCCCTCCATGTCAGCCCCATCCTTCCATCTGTCCATGTCAGCCCCCTCCCTCCATCCATATCAGCCCCCTCCCTCGATGTGAGCCCCCTCCCTCCATCCATATCAGCCCCCTCCCTCCATGTCAGCCCCCATCCTTCCATCTGTCCATGTCAGCCCCCTCCCTCCCTCCCTCCATCCATCCATATCAGCCCCCTCCCTCCATGTCAGCCCCCATCCTTCCATCTGTCCATGTCAGCCCCCTCCCTCCCTCCCTCCCTCCATGACACCCCCATCCAACCATCTGTCCATGTCAGCCCCCCCTCCCTCCCTCCCTCCCTCCCTCCATGTCAGCCCCATCCTTCCATCTGTCCATGTCAGCCCCCTCCCTCCATCCATATCAGCCCCCTCCCTCCATGTCAGCCCCCATCCTTCCATCTGTCCATGTCAGCCCCCTCCCTCCCTCCCTCCCTCCCTCCGTCCCTGTAAGCCCCCTACCACCATCCATACATATCTGCCCCCTGCCTCCATGTCATCCCCATCCTTCCATCTGTCCATGTCATCCCCCCTCCCTCCATCTCAGCCCCCCTCTGTCGATGTCAGCCGTGTTGCAGGTTGTCTGCCTCCCTTCTAATGCAGCCGCGGCTCTCTGCCTCTTAGGGAACCGCGGCTGTACCTGTAAAATCATTGCGGAGCCCTTCCTGTCGCGTAGGGCTCCATGCAGCATTGTCCCGCCGCCCAAGGAAGTTGTTTACCACTTCCTTTGGAGGCGGGACAATGCTGCACGGAGCCCGTCGAGACAGGAAGGGCTCCACAACGATTTTACAAGTACAGCCGCGGTTCCCTAAGAGGCAGGGAGCCGCAGCTGCAGAAGAAGGCGGTGAGTTTGCCGGAGTTTGCTGCTGCCGCCGAGAAGCGGACTCGGCAGCAACTTGTGCACATCTTAATTTTTTTTTAAAAACTTGGTGGAGGCTAAGCGACCCCCGCTAAATCCTGTGGCGACCCCCGTTGGGGTCGCGACCCACAGGTTGAGAACCGCTGATCTAAACAATTGAAGTTTAGACAAAAAGCTTTATTTAAGTCTGAGACCTCGTTGCATATGGAAAGTTGTTACCTAGTTGCAAGCACTTCAGCATCATAGATTGTAGCTTTTCTCATAAACAATCTCTTAGTTAAAGTAATAGAGCTGAAAAGTCTTAGAACATAAGAACATGAGATATGCCATACTGGGTCAGACCAAGGTCCATCAAGCCCAGTATCCTGTTTCCAACAGTGGCCAATCTAGGTCATAAGTACCTAGCAGTCTCCCCAGCAGTCTTGTAGTATATCTAGCTCTGAAAAGTGACCTTATATTATTTTGTTAAATAAAAATCTACAACAACGATAATTCTGTATTTGTACTTTTATTTATTTACTATGAGCCTTTTCAACTTGAGTACCATCGGCCTTTTAATTCTGATATTTCCTTCTTTGCCTCTGTGAATAGCAGTGTGATAGATGAGAATAGTAATATGATTTTATTTTGAAATGGTAAAACTAAGATCATGAATGGCCCATACAGGTACTGTCACCGCCACAGACAGACAATTTGGTGGCTGTTAGTCTGGTTTTTACTTGACTTTTTTTCATTTTCCATTTTTATTTGATTGATTTGTAGCCTCTTTGTTTCTTTCTCTCTCAGATGTGGATGCCGCCTCCTCTTGTATGTACGCTAATCCCTCTCATTTAGATTGAGTGCACAGATTCATTTTTTCAGTATGCCCTTTACAGGGTCCGTTTATGCATGTGATGTATACAGATCCAAATACCATATTAGATTTAGGTGGCTTAAGAATGTCACCATCCCGAAGCTCCCTCTTAATATCAGATATTTAGTGATTAGTCTGTTTCCTCCCACCCTGGGACCCATGCAAGACATTTGGTTGGATAATTACCGGTGGATGATTTCCTCTGTCTCTCTTTTCTTTCTCTTTTGCAGTTTTTCATTTGGATAGTTTAATAGGATTTATTATTTGGCCTCGTTTTAAAGATGTCTTTCAAATGGTGACTTTACCATTTATATACATTTTGATACACAATTTTCCTCACTTTTCTCTCTTTTTGTCAGTTTATATGCTTCTCTTTTTTATCACCTAGTTATGGCCTTCATTTATGGTTTTCATTATGTATACTTTTTAATTCTATTCATTGATTTGATTACTTAAAAGATGTCTTTATTTGTTTTATATTTATTATTAATGTCATTATAATGGGGCTTTTCTTTGCACGTATTTGATTTATATTTTTTAATTATTTATAATGTAATATATGGTCATTTTTGATGTCTTATTTTTATATTTATTGTTTTACATTTTTATGTACGTATTTATACACAAGGATGTTACCAGTGGTGTGCCCCAGGGATCTGTCCTTGGTCCGATTCTTTTTAACATCTTTGTTAGTGATATAGCGGAAGGGCTTTCAGGTAAGGTTTGCCTCTTTGCGGATGATACCAAAATCTGCAATAGAGTAGACACCCAGGAAGGTGTAGATAACATGAGGAGGGATCTGGCTAAGCTTGAAGAATGGTCTAGAATTTGGCAACTGGGATTTAATGTTAAAAAATGTAAGGTCATGCATTTGGGCTGCAGCAATCCAAGGGAGCAGTACAGTATAGGAGGTGAAGTACTTTTGTCCACTAAAGAAGAGCGGGACCTAGGCGTAGTTGTGTCCGATGATCTTAAAGTAGCTAAACAGGTAGAAAAGGCGACAGCAAAAGCTAGAAGGATGCTTGGGTGCATACGGAGAGGAATGGCTAGCAGAAAATAGGAGGTGATAATGCCTCTGTATAAGTCTTTGGTGCGACCTCATTTGGAGTATAGTGTGCAATTCTGGAGACCGCACCTTCAAAAGGATGTGAACAGGATAGAGTCGGTGCAGAGGGTGGCTACTAAAATGATTAGTGGTCTTCATTATAAAGCATATGAGGACAGACTGAAGGATCTTAATATGTACACCTTAGAGGAAAGGCAGGATAGAGGTGATATGATTGAGATGTTTAAATACCTCCATGGCATAAATGTTCAGGGAGAGAGCCTCTTTCAATTGAAAGCAAGTTCTGCTACGAGGGGACATGGGATGAGGGTGAAGGGAGATAGATTCAGGAGTGATATGCGGAAATATTTCTTTACGGAAAGAGTGATGGATCCGTGGAATAGTCTCCCAGTGGAGGTAGTAGAGATGAGGAAAGTAACCGAATTCAAAAAAGCATGGGACAAACACAGAGGATCTCTAAAGGTAAAAAGGGGACTGTTGTAGTTGTTGATATGGAAGGACAGACTAGATAGGCCATGTGGTCTTTTTCTGTCATCACATTTCTATGTTTCTATGTCCCCTGAAGAAGGCTTCAGCCGAAACACATGCTAGGCGGACCTGGTTAGACAATAAAGCTCATTCCTCCAGTGGTGTGGCTCTCCTGCTCCTTTGTGCTGCTTTGAGTCTGCAGGAGGGGCTCTCTCTTTTGTGGCATTTCTGTGGATAAGGTCATCCTGCTTCTGCTGACGACGCTGGATTGCCCTCATGGACATCTTTTTACACAGGGTGCAGACCTCCAGGTCATGATCTGCTCCTAGACACCGGAAGCAGCAATAGTATATGTATTGGTAAGACATGTTTTTTGCACACCGATCACACTTTTTGAACCCACTGGCCACTGGGGGAAAAAGTAACTCGGCGAGGTCAAAGACCCTCAACGCGGTTAGTGGATAGAAAAAGGCGCAAAAGGCGCTGAGGGAAAAAAATCTCTTAGAACAGATCAGAGACTCGATGCCGGGGCAAGTGAGCTCGGAGGTGGAAAAGGGACCGGTGCAACTGGAGAAAGAAAAAACAAACAGTTTAACGCACAATGCAATCAGCTTTTTCAGAGAAATTAAGACTGACATCTGTTGCGCTCCACAGAAAAAAGGAGACTGAGTAAGATGGCACCCTTGGGTGTGAAGGGGATCATGCATGTGTGGTGGCGACTCCCAAAGGCTTTGAAAGCTGGGGAGATGCTTCCGCAAAGGCTCCATCAGCACAAACGTCACCCATATATGAGGGTTGACTTCCTGCATGTTCCTGGAGAACATCAGTTACATAGAACAAATGACTCCTTAATTAATAACTTGGGTATATAGAACAAAATATTATATGATACATATAACAGCAAACTATTTGTAATCAGTGAACTATATACAATAGGAGAGATATACACAAATAGTATATTCTTTAACTATTTACAGGTGCAGATACTGTCTTGTTGATGTCTTGTCGTAGGAGGGGGGGTTAGGTGGTGGGTCCAAAGTGTTCAACGATTAAGAGGGTTTTCAAGTGTTTGCAGTAGGAGGGAAGGTTGGTGATCTTCTTTATTGTGTCTGGCAGGGAGTTCCAAAGAGATGGTGCATAGAGTTCAAATGCTCTATAGCAAATTTGTTGGTTTAACTGTTTCAGATCAGTATGGCGAGTTTGTTGATTGTAGCAGATCTTCGTGGTCTGTTTGTAGTGAGTTTCTGTAGGAGGGATTGCAGGTGGTTGGCCAGGTGGGAGTGTAGTGCTTTTTGTGTTAGGAGCAGGGATTTATATTTGATTCTGCTAGGAGAGGCAGCCAGTGCAGCTATTTTAGGATAGGGGTAATGTGGTCATGTTTAGCGCATCCTGGATTGTATGTGCCGCAGTGTGTAGAGAAGTTTGAAGGGGGAGGAGAGTGGCTTGTGGCAAGCCCTGTTAGATGATATTATAATAGTCTGCATGGGGGAGAGTGAGGGCTTGGCGCTGAGCGGAAGTCTTCTGGTTTGAGGAGGGGATATAGTCGTTGCAGGGTTTTAATTTTGAAAAAGATTCTTTTGGCTGTCATTATTTCTTGGGCTTTGAAGGAGAGTTGCTGGTTGAGAGTGATCCCAAGGTATTTCAGCTCCGCTCTAATAGTTATCTGAATTTTGTTTAGTGTTAATGTGGTTGGAGGGGTGAATGAAGAGTCTCTTGTAATAAACAGAGCTGTCCTTTTGTAGCTGATTGAAAGGTTATTTGCCATAAGCCAGTGGGTGTCGTCTGTGAAGCAATCTTAAATTCGTGTGTATGCCGGTTGTTTTATGTGGAGTGGACAGTACAGCATAATGTCGTCGGCATATATGTGGAAGTGGATGCTGTACTTTTTAATGCTTGAGCAGAGGGTCACGTGATGTGCTGAGAGCAGACGGATGTGTGCTGTTTGCTCTCCGGGATAGAACCCCCCGGATCCCCCTGAATAAGTGACTGTTTTCACTTTTTTAAGCCCTGTTTTAACTGTGGGATACTGCTGGTGCCGGAGCTAAAGTCTGTGGCTGCTGAACTTCAGCGAAGAGATGAAATCTGCGCGAAAGGAACGAGACCGGGCCCTGCTGGCAGGAACCAAGATGGCGGATGGCTCTCCTCCTACAGCTCCACAATCAAATGCCATTAGTGGTGGAAGTCACGGCCGCAGTCATGGGAGCACTAAGAGCAGTTTGATGCTGTCACCCAAAGATTAGATGTGGTCACCCAGTCCTTGGAAGGGATAGGAGGTCGTATACAGGTGGTGGAACAATGCAATGCAAAAGCCAAGGACAAACTACACGCAGCAAATACAGACCTAGCAGCTCTCCGGAAGCAAGTGGAGCAACAGGCTGAAAAGTTGGAAGATACTGAAAACCAGAACTGCAGAAATAATTTGCGTTTTATCGGCATCCCAGAGACAGTGACAGACTCAGAACTGCAGGGGTTTTTGGAAATCATGCTTCCCCTCCAGTTAAACCTGGGATCTGATTGCTGGCCACTGATTTTGGAGCGGGTACACTGCCTGGGCCCTAAGAGGGGAAGTGACCAGCAGCCAAGAGTTGTACTGGCCCGCTTCCTGAACTACCTCCAGAAAGATAAAGTAGTGCGCTCTGTGCGGGGCCAGGGCCCGTTGACTCACAATGGCAGAAAAATTCTGGTCTTTGCCAACTATTCACAGGCGCTGAGAAAGCGCCATCATGCTTTTTCGGGACTGTGTGCTAGTCTTGCGGAGGCAAAAAAGTTTACTTTACAATATCCATGTCTGAACTGTCCATGTCTAAAGTCTGTCCTATGTCGAAATCATCAATGTTGCCTACCCGGTGATGGCCCCACCCTTATACTTAATTACCCCACCCTTAAATGTAGCGCCGCTTTGACCCGGTGAAAAGCGGGATATAAATACAGTTAAATAAAATAAAATAAATAAATATCCGGCGCATCTCAGAATGGTGCAACCCACGTGTTTGAGGAGGCCCAAGCAGCCACAGCATAAGTACATACTATTACAGTCCAAGAAGACACCAGATGAAATTTAGGCCCTGATGGATATACAGGCGGACCTGGTCAATAATACTCATCCTTATTGACCCAGGAACTTAGCTGCACTAGCACCTCCATCCCAATAGCCCATCTTAGTAGATGAAGCACGTGCTTCCTGTAGGACGGGTAAAAGACCCATAAGGACTGAGCTCGATGATATTGATGTCTAATTTTTTTGGGGTTTGTATACTTAGTATTATGGAAACGTAAAGTGAGGGTTATAATGGATAAAGTTAATATAATTGGTGAGCAGCTACGAATGGGAAGGAATGCATGCGAAGTGTGACTGATGATGGGAAATGTGGGTGAAATGAAGTTGATGACTGTATGATAAGAATGGGTGCGATATGCGAGACGTTTGGGGCAGTGAGAAAGAATGCAGCCCAGACAGTGTCTGGAAGATTGATTGATCTATGAGGCTCCAATGAGGCGTGCACACAAGAGATAATGTCAGGGATTGTGGTAGCACTATGATCGGGGATAACTGTGGCAAACATCTAAGCCAGAATCATAGATAAAGGATGGGCCGAGGAGCTAAGCACATCAAGTCTTGGGCCACGTGGGGGTCCAGGGAGGAGGGATATTCCGACATCATGTGCCTACACTATGTGGTGGGGAAGCGATATAGACCGTATGGTTTGGGGTGCGGGGGAAAAGAAGACAGGAAGGGGGGTTTGGGAGGGATAGGGGGAGTGCTAGGGAGGGATGGGACATGGTTCAGGAAATGACAACCAGGCAAGCAGAACTGAGAGTGAGAAAGGAAGGATGGAGGGGGGTACTTAGGCTGGGAAGTACAAGCTAAAAATATAGCTGTACTATGCTGTGAGGATAATTCTACTGAGCATTGATCCTGGGTGAGTAACATGTCCACTGTGCAACCTGGAATTTTTGTGGGCTAGGTTCTCCTATTAAAAGATACAAAGTTTTAAAACACCTGAGAGACTTGAAGGCGGATGTGGCCATGCTGCAGGAAACTCATATAGATGGGCAGGAACATGCTAAATTGAGGTGGCAGTGGGTGGATCAGGTCTTTGGGACCTCTGCGGGCTCCGGGAAAGCTGGTATAGTGATCCTATTCCAGAAGGGCCTAGACTTTGAGCTAGGCCAGCAAGATGTTGACCCACAAGGCTGTTATATAATCATGGACGGGAGAATAGGCAATATTTTGTAACATTTATGGGCCCAACACTCCTGATCACACCTTTTTTGCTCAGTTGGATAGAACGCTAGGTGGTTATCCTAGTCATTCCCTTGTTGTGGGGGGGGAGATCTCAATTGTGTTCTGGATCCAGACATGGATAAGGTGCCTTTGGGTGGTGCAGGACAAACAGGCTCAAGGCGCGGGGTTGAACAGCTATGCGAAGTACTGGACCTAGTTGACGTGTGGCGGATGCTCCACCCACAGGAGCATGATTTTACCCACTTTTCAAGGGCCCATGGTGCTTTATCACGCTTGGATTATTGGCTAATGTCATCTACCTTTCTAGTTAGGGTGTATGATTGTGAGGTTTGCAGACATAGCAATTTCAGATCATGAGCCAGTCTGGATGACCCGGTGGGGGGGGGGGAAAGACGGCACCGAAGCTTCGAGTTGGCGATTCCCTATGCATCTATATTGTGACCGCAGCCCGTTGAGCGGGACTCAGAGCGCGACCTTGGCCGAGGATCAACTCAAGGCCAAAGGACTTTGAGGATCGGCTCGGCCTCCGGGGACATCTTGGACATCGAGGGCCCGGTGGTCAGGGCGGATGAACCGGTCGGGCCAGACAACAGCACCCACTGCTGGTCCATGAAGGCAGACAAACTGCGCTCCAGGGCTGCCCATTCTGGACCAGACCAGAAGGCTCCACAGGGACTCGGGCCCGATGCAGGCTCCCCCGAAAGGGAATCCTCAACAAGGATGGTGTCTGGGGACCGAGGCCGGTCCATGGTTGGATCCTTCCAGGGGACCTTTGCAGGCCACTCCTTCTCCAACGCCTTGGACGAACATCTCAGACTGCAGGACCAGGCCCGGGGGAGCCCCCGGCCGGTCGAAAACATCCAAGGACGCCGCCTTGGAGGGTTGTTTCTTCTTCCCTCGAGGGAGACCCCCTTTCTGAGGACCTATGATGAGGCTCGGGTTCAGAGGGTTCCACCCAAATTATCGGGGCCTCAGACAACAGTCATGTGTGTCGGTCAAAGACATAATTTTAGAGCACCGATCACACTTCTTACAGTCACTGGTAAACATGGGGGAAAAAAAGTACCCCTGCGAGGTCGAAGACTCTCCGGGCTGCCAGTGGGAGAAAAAAGGCGCGAAGACACCAGAAAAAGAAAAGAATGGAAGACTACAAAAAAATAAACCGAACCCGACGCTGAGGCACCAAGGTCAGTAGGCGGGAAGAGTACTGGTGCAATACCGGAGGCAAGTGTGAAACCCGGAAAGAGAAAAATAAACTTTTTCCAGGGACAAGCCAGACAACGTCTGAAGGACTCCGCGGTAAAAAGGAGACTGAGCAAGATGGTACCCTTGGGCGGGAAGGGGACCACACATGCATGGTGGCATCTCCCAAAAGCTTTCTTTGAAAGCTGGGGTGGGATGCTTTAGCGAGGGCTCCATCAGTGCCAACGTCACCCATATGTGAGAACTGATTTCCTACTTGTTCCCGGAGAACAGCACTTTCAGCATGCCTAAGTGCGGCCTGCTGTGAGATAGCAGCAGCATGGAAGCAGGTGGAAGCACCTAGTATACAGAAGTGTGAAGAAAGTCTTCAACATATTGTAGTGATGGAGCATCTGACAGCATATAGATGCCAAAAAATGGATAGATTTGAAGAGGACTGGGGTGGATTGATGCTAGCCTTGCAGAGGAAGAGAGGGGGGGGGGGAGAGGGCGGGAAGAGGGGGGGAAGAGGGGAAGGGAGGGGGGAAGGGGGAAGGAGGGAGGGCAAAAGAAGGGGGGAGAGGAAGGGGGAGGGGTATGGGGGAATGCACTTTGAGGAGGGGATGGAGAAGTGGAGAGGGGAAGATACATAACAGTTAATGGGGAGAGTTGTAATGTTAACAGGATTGGGGGAAGGGGAGAGGGAGTAATTACTGAAGGTGCAGTACTTGTTGGTCAAGAGGGAAGAGGGAGGTGGGGGGGAGGGTTAAAAATTGAAAATGTAAACTAAACTGAGGGTGGACGCATACCATTGTAAATGTTGATGCTGATATAATTGAATAAAGAGTTAAATAAAAAAAACACTCAAATCGTAATAAGTATCCAAAAATGATGGATATCTGCTTTCTAAAGACTAAATTGAGTAATCTCAAAAGCCCATTAATTACATCCTATGTGAAAAACATATTTCCTCCCATAAAAAGGTATCACAGTGCGCACAGAACCTCGTAGTGCAAGAAATCGCTAGACTGTGGAATTTGTTGCCAAAGAATGTGACTGAGCTTAGTAGACTAGGTGTAAACACATTAGGGTTTTCCCAGTACTTCCAAGTGACTGAGACTGGTCACTGCTAGAGACAAAATACTAGGCTCAATGGACTACTGCTGTAACCCAGCATGGCACATCCTATGTTTGTATAAACTCACCTTCACAGGTCTTCCAATCTTTGTGCACCTCCAGGATGTTGGCTGGTGTGTCTGGAACAGTTCCCGGGGTCAGCACCTCTGAATGTAATGTTAGTTCTGCAGAGAATTCTTCTGGGCTGACATTGTAATCCATAGAACCCGAGAGCGTGCTGCCAAAAGAAATGAGAAACAGTGACACACAATTATTTTCCAAACTTCTCTGCTCATTCCCATATTGAAGGGAGAGGAGAAAGGAAGGACACTTACACAGAGAAGTCGTTCTGATTCAGGATTTCTTTAAGTCTCTTCTGAAAGACTTTTTCGCTCTCTGTCACTTTCACATATCCACGGTCTTTAAAAACAATAAAGCACACATCAAAAGCATGCATACAAACCCAAAATTGTAAACTAGTAAAGTTAATTAGTAGACTGTTATCATAATGATGATTATTGATAATTTATTCATTTGCATTCCACCCAATGCATTCAGTTCTAAGTGGATTACAAGTATTTTAGCTTCCAAAATGTCATACAAGTTAATTGCTCCTGTTCTTTGTAATGACCAGACTCTTGTTTATTGTCGGATACTGTTTGTTCTATGTAAACCGCGCTGATCGCAAATAGTGCGGTATATAAGAAATGTAAATAAATAATAAATAATACATATCAGTTAAAATAGACAATAAATCATAACAGCTGATTTAAATTACTCACTGAAATTCAAAAGCTAATTACAAAGAACGATTAGGCAGATTATTAATCTCCCTGACAAACTAATTTCAAAGCAGTAAGTATAATCCTGACAGAATCATCTCTGCTTACATTTCAAGATTATTCCATTCTATGATGTTTTCCTAAAACTAATGACATAACAGTTAATATTACACTTGATCATCAAGGGTATAAAACAGCATCCTCTCTCATTAGTTGTCAGAAATTTCCTAAACAAGTAAGTTTTCAATGATTGGGGGAAAGCTAGTTTATCAAATTTCTGATCTCTACTGGAAGATTACTCAATGCAACAGCTGCTCTATATTTAAAGCAGTTACTCACCTGTAATAGATGATCTCCGGGAACAGCAGGACTTGAGTCTTCACATATGGATGATGTCGGCACCAATGGAGCCCGTGCGGGAACGCTCCCCAGCATCCTATAGGAAAGCCTTTGGGAGCATCCCACTGCACCTGCGTAGCTGCCGTCCCACCTTTCAAACTCTTCCTCCTCAGTTGAGTTTGTAGCTGAGATAAAAGGAGAGAAGGAGAGAGAGAGAGAGAGATACAACTCCTAGGGGAGGAGGGTGGGTTGTGAAGACTCAATTACTGCTGTTCCCGGAGATCACCTGTTACAGGTGATTAACTACACTATCTCCAGGAACAAGCAGGAATGTAGTCTTCAAATATGGGACTCCATAGCTTGGAGATGCCAGGGAGATGACCACAGAGAGAGCTGTGAAACACAGGCCTAAGTAGGTCATGTATCTTCCAAGGATGTCTGGTATCGAAACCCAGGACGGGGAGTAGGAGTTGATCTAAGTCTGAAAGAGATGCTGGAGAACAACCTGGCCAAACGAGGCATCCCGGCAGGAGTTCTTGTCTAAGCAATAATGGGCCACTAAGGTGTGGAGAGAGGACCAGGTTGCAGCTTTGCAGATTTCATCAATTGCCACTGAGCATAGATTAGCCATTTTATTTATTTATTTGTCTGTCTTTTCTATACCGCACTCTTTAGAATCAGTGCAGTATACATGAAATAACTTATACAGTGTAACACAGCCTGCACTGTATTTACAAAGAACAGGAAATGCAACTTGGACATAACAAGGGTAACTATATACAGGTTGAGCAATAAAGTCACGGTATACAGTAGGACCGTAATTGCTTAGAGATTATTTACAAGTCTAGGGGATTATATACACTGCACTGTATCTACAGGTGATGTAACTTGGACGTAACTAGAGTACAGGATGAGAACCGGAGTTGCTTGGATCAATTTCCGGTGATGTAGCTTGGACGTAACTAGGGTAGAGGATAAGGACCAGAGCTTCTTGGATCAATTTCCCATAATAGTGGGTTATATAGTGGGAGGAGTGGCCTAGTGGTTAGGACAAGGTACTTCGGGCCGGAGGGCCTGGGGTTCAAGTCCCACCTGGGGACAGCAATCTCAGGCCGGAGGGACTGGGATTTCTAGTCCTATAGGCACTCCTTGTGGTCTTGGGCAAGCCACTTAACCCTCCATTGCCCATGTTCCCTGTAAGTATTAGCGTATGTGTGTCATATCCCCTCGTGTTAAATGTATCTCCCAATTGACCGCTTTGACCCGGTGAAAAGCGGGATATAAATACAGCTAAATAAATAAATAAAATAAATATACACACTCTTATTTACCGGTTATGCAGATGAGCCAGTGGGTGGCTGCATTATTTATTTATTTTATTTATTTAAAGTCTCTTATATACCGCGCTATTTATCATCAGCGCGGTTTACATAGAACAGAACAATCTCAGTACATTTGAAATATGTATGAGTTACAGATAACAGGGCAGAAAACTTGGTCAACAAGGGTAACTATCTACAATACAATAATGATTGACTGTTTGTATAAAACAACTAACAGAGCAGAGAATATAGTGTACAGCTGTAATTAAATCCAAAATTTCTTATTGTGAGATGGGTGCGCTGGAGGTGTAGTCCTGGGGTGGGAGGTGGCTGCTTGTGATCCGACGTTAAAGTAGTGCATAATCAAGAGATGGTGCTTCAGTGCCTTTCTAAATTGGGCGAGGTCAGTAATGGATCGGATAGTGGTAGGAAGGGCATTCCAACATCTGGGTGCACAGATGGGGGCTTTCCAGTCTTTTGCATTGAGTGTCACATGTATGATTTTCTCCCAGTTGGTGAGAGGTCTTACGTGTGCACTAGGTGCAAGGAGCTCTTTGCTCTTAGGGAACGAGTCCGTTCTCTAGAGGCTAGAGTGGCAGACTTGGAAAACATAAGACAGAGAGGTACATAGACGAGACCTACAGGGATATAGTCCTGAAGTCCCACCTCCAGTCTGGCAACATCCCTGTTGCCATAGAGGAGAGAGGTCACTTGACAGGAGAGCATCACCCTGGTGTGGCATGAAGTGATCCTGTAACTAGGACTTGTCATCCAGGTGATGTAAAACCCTCTCGCACCGAGGAAGTTTCTCCAGGGCCATGTGCCCATGAGGGAAGGGTTAGGACAGCCGTTATAGTTGGTGATTCGATCATTAGGCATGTAGATAGCTGGGTGGCTGGTGGACGTGAGGATCACCTGGTAACATGCCTGCCTGGTGCGAAGGTAGCAGACTTCACGCGCCACCTAGATAAGGTCTTAGATAGTGCTGGGGAGGAGTCTGCTGTCTTGGTACATGTTGGTACCAATGACATAGGAAAATGTGGTAGCGAGGTTCTGGAGGCTAAATTTAGGCTTTTAGGTAGGAAGTTGAAATCCAGAACTTCCTGGGTAGCATTCTCCGAAATGCTTCCCGTTCCACATGCAGGACCCAAAAGGCAGACAGAGCTCCGGAGTCTCAATGCGTGGATGAGACAATGGTGCAGAGATGAGGGGTTTGGATTTGTTAGGAACTGGGGAACATTCTGGGGAAAGGAGGGGCTCTTCCAAAGGGATGGGCTTCACCTTAACCGGGATGGAACCAGGCTGCTGGCATTAACCTTTAAAAAGCAGATAGAACAGCTTTTAAACTAGATAATAGGGGAAAGCCGACAGTCGCCCAAGAGCGCATGGTTCGGAAGGATGTATCCTTGAAGGGTACAACCAAAAGCAGAGAGGTTCAAAAAAGAGTAAAGTAGCCCAAATGCCCTCGAGTATGGAGCAGACAGAGCTTAAAGATCCCAAATTACCCATGCCTACTAATAGCCAAATTAATATGAATAAAATACAGTCTCTAAAATGCTTGTATGCAAATGCTAAAAGTCTAAAAAATAAGATGGGAGAGTTAGAATATATAGCACTAAATGAGAGGTTAGATATGATTGGAATATCAGAGACATGGTGGAAGGAGGACAACCAGTGGGACACTGATACCTGGGTACAAACTATATCGTAATGATAGAGCTGATCAAATTGGTGGAGGGGTTGCGCTCTATGTTAGAGAGGGCATTGAGTCAGAAAGGATTCAAGTTTTGCAGGAAACAAAATTTGCTGTAGAATCTCTATGGATTGAAATTACATGTAAAAAGGGTAAGGCGATGGCAGTGGGGGTGTACTATAGACCGCCTGGCCAGAATGAACAAATGGATGATGAAATGCTCAAAGAAATCAAGGCAGCTAACGAAAGCTACAGCGCAGTTATAATAATGGGTGATCTCAATTACCGCGGTATCGACTGGGTCAGTGTCACGGCAGGACATGCTAGGGAGATAAAGTTCCCAGATGAAATAAATGACTGCTTCTTGGAGCAGCTGGTTCATGAACTGACCAGAGGGGAAGCCATATTAGACCTAGTCCTTAGTGGAACACCAGATCTAGTGCAACAGATAAGGGTGTTGGGGCAACTTGGCAATAGTGATCATAGCATGATCACCTTTGATTTAATTTGTGGAGGAGGGATAGTAAGGAAATCCACAGTACTACCTTTTAACTTTCGAAAGGGAGACTATGATAAAATGAGGAAAACAGTTAAGAAAAAACTAAAAGAAGCAGTTGCAAATGTTAAAGACTTACATCAAGCTTGAGTGTTGTTGAAAAATACTATCTTGGAAGCCCAGACTAGCTGTATTCCACGCTTTAAGAAAAGTGGAAGGAAGTCCAAAAAACTGCCAGCATGGTTTAAAGGTGAGGTCAGAGAGGCTGTTGCTGCCAAAAAAGCATCTTTCAGGAAATGGAAAAAAGAGCCAAACAACGAAACCTGGAAACAGCACAAGCACTGGCAAGGCATTGATAAGGCAGGCAAAGGGAGAATTTGAGAAGAAGCTTGCTGCAGAAGCAAAAATGCAAAATAAAGACTTTTTCAAGTACATTTGTAGCAAAAAACCTGAGAGAGTCAGTTGGTGCATTAGATGAGAGGGGTTAAAGGGGCACTAAGAGGCGACAAGGCGATAGCAGAGAGACTGAATGAATTCTTTGCTTCGGTCTTTACTGAGGAAGATGTAGGGATGTTACCCATGACTGAAGTGGTATTTAAAGGTGCGGAAGAATTGAAGGAAATATCGATACATCAGGAAGATGTGTTACAACTATTAGATAAACTGAAGAGTAGCAAATCACCTGGGCCGGATGGTATACATCCAAGGGTGTTGAAAGAACTGAAATATGAGATTGCAGACCTGCTATAGTAATCTGTGAACTATCATTAAAATCATCTCTAATACCTGAAGATTGGAGGCTCGCCAATGTAACACCAATTTTTAAAAAGGGCTCCAGGGGTGATCCGGGAAACTACAGACCGGTGAGCCTGACGTCAGTACCGGGAAAAATGTTAGAAACCATCATAAAGAACAAAATTACTCAGCATGTAGATAGTCATGGCCTAATGAGAGACAGCCAACATGGCTTTAGACAAGGAAGATCTTGTCTTACTAATCTGTTATGTTTTTTTGAAGGTGTGAATAAACAGGTGGACAAAGGTGAGTCGGTTGATATAGTGTATCTGGAATTTCAGAAAGCCTTTGACAAGGTCCCTCATCAGAGACCTTTGGCAAAACTAGAGTCATGGGATAGGAGGCAGTGTACTACTGTGGATCAGGAACTGGTTAAAAGATAGAAAGCAGAGGGTAGGGCTAAATGGCCAATTTTCCCAATGGAGAAAGGTGAATAGTGGTGTACCCCAGGAATCTGTGCTGGGTCCACTGCTTTTTGACATATTCATAAATGACCTGGAAAGGGGAATAACGAGTGAAGTTATCAAATTTGCAGATGACACAAGACTATTTAAAGTTGTTAAAATCCAAGAGGATTGTGGAAAGCTGCAAGAGGATCTTGATAAATTGGAAGACTGGGCATCAAAATGGCAGATGAAATTTAATGTGGACAAGTGCAAAGTTATGCACCTAGGGAAGAACAACCCAAACTATGGTTACACGATGCAAGGTTCCACATTAGGAACCACCACCCAGAAAAAGATTTATGCTTCATTGTGGATAACATGTTAAAACCCTCGGCCCACTGTGCAGCGGCAGCCAAGAGAGCAAATAGAATGCTAGGTATCATAAGGAAAGGAATGGAAAATAAAACAAAAGATATTATAATGCCTCTATATCGTTCCATGGTGAGACCGCACCTTGAATATTGTGTGCAATTCTGGTCGCCGTATCTTAAAGAGGATATAGCGATATTAGAAAAGGTTCAGAGAAGAGCCAACAAAATGGTAAAGGTGATGGAAGGATACTCCTATCAACAAAGGCTAAAAAGGTTAGGGCTCTTTAACCTGGAAAACAGACGGCTGAGGGGAGATATGATAGAAGTCTATAAATTAATGAACGGAGTGGAACGGGTAAATGTAGATCGATTGTTTACGTTATCAGAATATAGAAAGACTAGGGGACATGCAATGAAGTTACAGGGTAAACTATTTAAGACTAATAAAAGAAAATATTTTTTCACTCAACGTGTAATCAAACTCTGGAATTTGTTACCGGAGGATGTAGTAAAGGCTGTTGGTGTAGCTGGGTTTAAAATAGGTTTGGACAAGTTCCTGGAGGAAAGGTCCATAAACCATTATTAAGAAGGGACCCAGGATATCAATGCTTGACCCAGTACAAGCATTGTGGAACCTGTGTCTTTTGGGGAAACTGCTAGGTACGTATGACCTAGATTGGCCACTGTTGGAAACAGGATACTGGGCTTGATGGACCTTGGTCTGACCCAGTATGGCATATCTTATGTTGGAACAGAAAGGCTCCGTTTATTGTTGCCTGGCAGCATTTCATTATTGTACTTGGGATTACCAGTGTGTTGGCAGCTGCGGATCTTCTGGATCTGTTGGAGGGAGTGGGGTGGGCTAGTTTCGTGAGGGAGGCAGCCATTGCTCGCACATTGTGTGCTGTGATATGACCTTCAAGGGAAAGTCCGGCACTCTCATATGTGAAAAATATACAGTCTGCAATCCATTTGGAGAATGTTCTCTTGGAGACTAGTAGACCTAGACGACTGGAATCAAAAGCAACAAAAAGTTGTGAAGCTTTCCTGTGCTGCCTAGTTCTCTGTAGATAAAAGACCAAGGCACGTTTGCAAACCAGAGTATGAAGGCTTTTTTCTGCATTAGAAGAATGAGGTCTAGGGAAGAAAACAGGAAGGTAAATTGACTGGTTTAAATGAAAAGGCGAAACCACCTTTGGCATAAAGTGAGGATGAGTCCTAAGGACTACTTTATCATGGTGAAACCGTGTATAAGGAGGATCAGACACTAAAGCCTGAAGCTCACTGATGCATCTTGCAGAAGTGAGGGCAATAAGGAAGGTGACTTTCCAAGAAAGAAACTTCAGAGACGTAGTGGCTAGGGGTTCGAAGGGTGGCTTCATAAGCTGTCCGAGGACAACATTTAGGTCCCATGCCACTGGTGGTGGCCTAATCGGAGGCTTAGTTAAGAGTAGGTCCCTCATGAAATGTGCTTCAAGCGGTTAAGAGGAGACAGGTTGTCCATCTAAAGGCATGTGAGATTCCGCAATGGCACTTAGGTGGACCCTTACCAAATTGGTTTTGCGTCCAGAGGATGAGAGGTGAAGGAGATATTCAAATAACGCTTCCACAGGAACGGAAAAAGGATTAAGATCCCTTTTTGAACACCAGATTGAAAACCTTCACCACTTGAAGGCGTAAGAACGCCTTGTGGAAGGTTTCCTTGAAGCCAATAGGATATCTATAACCTGTTGAGAGAGGTTGATGTCCCGGAGTTCTAAGCTCTCAGCAGCCATGCTGTCAGATGTAAGGACTGTGGGTTTGAATGCAGCAGCATCCCGTTCTCCTGTGATAGGAGATCCGGAGCACATCCCAACTCTAGAGGTTTGGCTTGAGAGAGATGTAGAAGTAATGGATACCACATTTGTCATGGCCAATGCAGGGCTATGAGGATCATGTAGCCCCTGTCTATCTGGAGTTTGAAAAGAGTCTTGGGGATAAGGGGAAAGGAAGGGAAGGCATCCAACGCCTGACTGTTCTGAGCAGGTGTTCTGGAACAGAAGTGGGGAAGTTTGGCATTCTGAGGACTTGCAAACAGGTCTATATCTGCGGTTCCCCAGATTTGAAAAATTCGAGCAATCTGGTCCGCATGGAGAGACCACTCGTGAGGCAGCAGTACTCGACTGAGTTTGTCTGCCAGAAGATTTCGTTTGCTGAGGAGTTATACCACTAGTAGGTGGATCTGATGGCGTGTGGCAAAAGACCATAGATGTAGGGCTTCATTGCACAACGCTTGAGAACCTGTTCCACCTTGCTTGTTCACATAGAACATGGCTACCTGATTGTCCGTCTGGACTAGAACTGTGTGGGAGCAAAGGTGGTCTTGAAATACCCTGAAAGCATTGTGGATGGCCCTGAGTTCCAATAGATTTATGTGAAGCCGTGCCTCTTGCTGAGTCCAAAGACCCTGAGTGGAGAAATTGTCCAGATGAGCTCCCCAACCCAATTTGGACGCATTTGTCGTCAGAGTAGATTGGTGTAGTGGCATTTTTAAAGGTGACCCTGCGAGAAAGTTTTCTGCTACCATTGGAGAGACAAAATGAGACGTGCAGAGACCATGATTCTGTCCCCCAGACGTCCTGATGCTTGAGTCCACTGCAAAGCCAGGGTCCATTGAGCTGTACAATGGCCCAGCAGTTGAAGCATTTCTCGAGCAGTTTGGAAAGATATCATACATGCCTGAGAATCTAGCTGAATGATTCGAGCACAGCAGGTCTGTGGTAGAAAATCCCTTGACTACTGCAACTCTAGGAGAGCCCCTATGAACTCTAAGGTTTGAGAAGGGGTGAGTTAGGATTTGTAATAAATCTTCCAAAATCCCAAGTGTTTAAGAACCTGCATTGTGCAGGAGAGAGCAGAGCTGGCCTCTAGAGCTGTCATTGCTCAGATGAGCCAGTTGTCTAAGTAAGGAAAAACAAATATCCCTAGAGATCTTAGGAATGCCGCCACTACTGCCATGCATTTTGTAAAGACTCTTGGGACAGAGGCCAGGCTGAAGGGTATAACCCTGTATTGGTAATGTCTTCCCTGAAAGAGGAATCATAGAAACCTCCTGTGTTCTGCGTGAATAAAGATATGGGTATATGCATCCTTTAGATCTAGAGAACAAAGCCAGTCCTGACTCTGGAGATAAGGGGAAAGAGTTCAGAGAGATATCATCTTGAATTTCTCTCAGAGCAGATACTTGTTCAAATCTCCGTGGTCCAGAATGGGCCTGTATCCTCCTGTCTTCTTTGGATAAGGAAGTAAGGGGAGTAGAAGCCCAGGCCTTGCTGAGAGAGTGGCACCTCCTTTATCGCACCCTGAAACAAGAGTGGTGAGAGGAGGCCGAGAGTTGAACTTTCTTGGAGTAGATGGAGGGGGCATACTTTGGAAGTGAAGTTTGTACCCCTCTGCTACTATGGAGACAGTCCAATGTTCTGATGTTATCTGGTGCCACTTTTGGGCAAAGTTACAGTCTGCCTGGAATGTTGACTGGCTCTGGAATCTCCAGAGATAGGACAGCTAGGAAAGTCGTCAAAGACCTTGAGGAGGTTGGGTCTGTTGGGTTGGCTGAGACCTGTGGGTCTGAGCCTTCCTTTGTTGCTTCGGTTGTTGCTGTCCCTTCTGTGAAGCATGGACCGGACAGTGCACAGCGTGGATATAAGAAGAGTAAAACTTCTTTTTCTTGTTGAAAAAAGGTTTCCTTATAGCCTTTTTCTTAGCTCTCTATAAGGCAACCTTGCCCTCGTTTCCGCCGTACTGTCTCCTCTCCACCCCGTACTCTCCTACTCCTTTTCTCATCCGGAGATATCAACCCCAATCCTGGCCCCCCTAGATTTCTGTCTGACTCTGAGAAGAGATCTTCACGCAACATGTCTAATCTTATCCATATCCCTCTCCTTTCCCCTTCAACTCTCCCTTTCTCATGTGCCTTGCGGAACACACTCTGTCTCTAATAAACTTGCTTTTACTCATGATCTCCCTCTCTAATGCTCTATCTTGTTGCACTAACTGAGACCTAGCTCCTCCCAGATGATACCGCATCTACTGCTGCTCTCTGCCATGGGGGCTACCAGTTCTCCCACACACCTCGTCCCACTGGCCGTGGTGGTGGTGTTAAGCTTCTACTTTCTCTCTCTTGCCGATTCCAACCCCTCCTGCTTCCTCAGTCTCACTTCTTTCTCTCTTTTGAAGTCCACTCCATCCGCTTTTTCACTCTACTTCCTCTCCGGGTAGCTGCTATTTATCGACCTCCTGACAAGTCAGCTTCTATCTTTCTCACTGACTGACTCGTGGCTTTCCTTCTTTCTGGATTCCTCTTCCCCTATTCTCATTCTTGGGGATTTTAAAATTCATGTCGATAACCCCTCTGATCCTTATGCTTTAAAGCTCCTCTCCCTTACCTCCTCATTTGACCTTCAACTTTGTTCCACTGCCCCCACTCACCAACATGGCCACTGCCTGGACCTGATATTTTTCTCTAGATGCTTACCCTCAAACTTCTATAGCTCAGTTCTTCCCTTATCTGACCATCACTTTTTGAGCTTTAATCTTCATCACCTGCTGCCCCAGCCTCGTCCTGTCTCCTCCAACCTATTTAGAATCTTCTTGCTATTGATACCTTAGCTCTCTCTTCTACTATTTCTTCATCTCTTTCTTCCACTATGTCATCCAAGTCTGTTGACGAGGCAGTAACTTCCTATAATGCTGCACTCTCCTCGGCTCTGGACGCTCTCGCTCCGCCCATGCCACGCCCTGTGAGACGTTCTGAAACCCAGCCCTGGCTTTTCATCCACTGCCTGCTATCTACGTTTCTGTGCCCGTTCTGCTGAGCCTGCTTGGCTCAAATCTCGCTCCCCTGCAGACCTTCTACACTTCAAATTCATACTTGTCTCTTTCCAGTCAGCCATAGCTCTTGCCAAACAAGACTACTATGTCCATCTGACTAACTCTCTTGCCTCTAATCCTCACCGTCTCTTTACTACTCTCAGCTCTCTCCTCAAAGTGCCTTCACCTCTGACACCTCCCTCCCTTTCTGCCCAAACCCTGGCTGGCTATTTCCATGACAAAATCCACAAAATCACCCTCCAATTCCCCACAAAGTCAGTTACTTCCCCTCCTCCCCCTCTTCACTCCCAACTTTCCCCCCCCCCCCCCCTACACCTCTGCTACCCTCTCTTCCTTTCCTGTGATCTCTTTAGAGGAAACTGCACACCACCTTTCTTCCTCCAAACTCACCACCTGTTCCTCTGATCCTATCCCCACCCATCTCCTAAGACCCATCTCCTCCACCGTTGTCCCTTCCATCTCTCATATTCTCAACCTTTCGCTCTCCACTGCAACTGTCCCTGCAGTCTTCAAGCATGCTGTGGTCACACCTCTCCTCAAGAAAGCCTCACTTGATCCCACCTGTCCTTCTAATTATCGACCCATCTCTGTCCTTCCCTTCATTTCTAAAGTACTTGAACTTGCGGTTCAACGCCGCTGTCTCGACTTCCTCTCCTCTCATGCCCTCCTGGACCCCCTTACAGTCTGGCTGTTGTCCTTTACACTCTACTGAAACAGCTCTTGTCAAAGTCTCCAGTGACTTGTTCCTGGCAAAATCCAAGGACCTTTACTTTGTCCTCATCCTTCTTGACTTCTCTGCTGCTTTTGACACTGTTGACCACAACCCTCTCCTCGATACCCTGTCATCTCTTGGCTTTAAGGGCTCTGTACTATCCTGGTTCTACTCCTCTCTCTCCCATCGCTCTTTCTGTGTGTGTTCTGGTGGCTCCTCCTCCTCTGCTACCCCACTCCCAGTTGGTGTACCCCAAGGATCCGTCCTGGGTCCGCTCCTTTTCTCTCTATATACCCAGTCCCTTGGTGAGCTTATCTCTTCCCATGGCTTTCAGTTCCATCTGTATGCTGATGACTCCTCTCTACACCTGAAATCTCTCTGGCAATACAGACCCGGATCTCTGCCTGCCTTTCTGACATTGCTGCCTGGATGTCTCACCGCCGCTTGAAACTGAACATGGCCAAGACTGAACTTCTCATTCTTCCCCCTAAAACCTCCCCTCCTCTTCCTCCTTTCTCAGTCTCTGTGGATAACTCTGTACTCCTTCCTGTTTCCTCGGCCCGCAATCTGGGGGTTGTCTGACTCCTCTCTCTCTTTCTCCATACACATTCATCTGCTAGCTAAGACCTGCCGCTTCTTTCTCTATATCAGCAGCAAAATCCATCCCTTCCTTTCTGAACACACTACTAAAATGCTTATCCACTCCTTAATAACCTCCCATGTTGACTACTGTAACCTACTCCTTGCTGGTCTCCCTTTGAATCATCTCTCTCCCCTTCAATCTCTTCAACACGTTGCTGCGTGGCTAATCTTCCGCCAGCCTCGTCATGCCCATATTACTCCTCTTCTCAAGTCACTTCATTGACTCCCTATCCGTTTCCGCATCCAGTTCAAACTTATCCTGCTGACCTACAAATGCATTCACTCTGTGGCTCCTCACTACCTTTCTTCTATTATCACTCCTTACAACCCCCTCGGGAACTCCGCTCTTCCAGCAAACTGCTCCTATCTGTGCCCTTCTCTTCTACTGTTAACTCCAGACTTCGCTCCTTTCACCTTGCTGCACCGCACGCCTGGAACAAACTACCTGTGTCTGTACACCAGGCACCTTCTCTAACCCTCTTCAAATCCAGGCTGAAAACTCACCTCTTCGCTGCTGCTTTTGGATCTTGACTCTCCTGATCTCCTTTTTCCTTCCCTTGCCTTATCCCTGCCTACACCTTCTGTGTCTGTCTTGATTAGATTGTAAGCTCTGATGAGCAGGGACTGTCTCTTATATAAGAACATAAGATATGCCATACTGGGTCAGACCAAGGTCCATCAAGCCCAGTATTCTGTTTCCAACAGTGGCCAATCTATGTCATACGTACCTAGCAGTTTCCCCAAGAGACACAGGTTCCACAATGCTTGTATTGGTTCAAGCATTGATATCCTGGGTCCCTTCTTAATAATGGTTTATGGACCTTTCCTCCAGGAACTTGTCCAAACCTTTTTTAAACCCAGCTACACTAACAGCCTTTACTACATCCTCCGGTAACAAATTCCAGAGTTTGATTACACGTTGAGTGAAAAAATATTTTCTTTTATTAGTCTTACATAGTTTACCCTGTAGCTTCATTGCATGTCCCCTAGTCTTTCTATATTCTGATAACGTAAACAATCGATCTACGTTTACCCATTCCACTCCGTTCATTAATTTATAGACTTCTATCATATCACCCCTCAGCCGTCTCTTTTCCAGGTTAAAGAGCCCTAACCTTTTTAGCCTTTCTTCATTGGAGTATCCTTCCATCCCCTTTACCATTTTGTCTGTGCAGCGCTGCGTACTACTGGTAGCGCTATACAAATGCTCAGAAGTAATAGTAGGTTGGCAGTGGTTCTAGAAAGCCTATTAAGAGTGGTATTCTCGGATTCTAGCTGAGAAGGTTTGTCCTACCAATCTTTGCCAAAAAGGTTTTCCCCTGTGCAAGGAATGTTCCCCAGCTTATCTTGCACCCACTGTTCAAGATCACATGCTTGTAACCAAGCAATCTGACATGCACCGATGCAAATAGCAGAAGTTCTGCTAATACACTCAAAGCTGTCAAAGGTTGCTCTGTTCATAAATTTGGAAACATTCTAGGCATGTTTTACAAGTATTAAGTAATCAGTCCTCTTGTCATCAGGGAGAAGAGGAGTCATTACTTCTAAATCCTTAGCAACCTCCCGAAGGAACATTCTCATGTAGAGCATGTAAGAACTTATTCTGGCCGATAACATGGAGGCCTGAAAACATAGACGACCGAAGGCATCGAGAGTTCTCGCCTCCCGGCCCGGAGGATTTGAGGAATGTCTCTTCTTGGAACTTTTGATTTGACGCATTGCCAATTCCACTACCATGGAGTGGTGTGGTAACTGCATCTTCTGGAAACCAGGACACTGCGATACCCAGTACATGGTATCGAGCCTCCGAGAATGTGGAGAAACAGTTAAGTGCGTCTCCCACATCCTAAGCATGAGGTCATACAGTATCCAGTGAATAGCGAGGGTAGCAGCCTCCTTCGGGGCTGCTGGATACTGAAGAATTTCAAGTTCTTCAGCTCCCGGTTCTTTATTGGAGGTCACCGTAATGGAGAGGCCCTGAGCCACGTCCCGTATAAAGTCTTGAAAAGACATGTCCTCCGGAAGAGACATACGGCGTTGCGGGGAAGGAGAAGGATCTTCCGGAAGAGCTCCCATTTCCTGGGTACCGGTCGATTCATCGGACAGGTCAGAATCTGAGGACTCGAAGTACCGGCAGGCAGGGTGCTCCCGCCCAGCCCGTCTACGGTACCAATCAAAATCAGCATCGAAATGCCTCGATACTGGACCCTCAATGCCAGACACTGATTCTAGGGCCGGCATGGGTGTTGGCATGGAGAGCGGCGCCATGGTCGATGCAGACACATTCGGTACCGGTGTCAGTACCGATGGCTGCGGAACCGATTGCAGAGGCTTTAGCGGTACTGAAGCTGCTAGCAAGGCCGCTAAACTCCAATCAATGGCCAGGATACGTTGATCCATGGAGCCAGCCGATGCCTGGGTATCAGTACCTGAACAGTGGGCCACGACCCCAGAGCATGGCACCAAGAGCTCTCCGGAGGCGGAGGCCTCGGGAGCATCCTGGGACCCTGTTAATGCTTTGGAGGCAAGGACCTCCCGCCGGGGTTGTTTGGCCGGTGTATTCTCTTCCAGAGCAACGCCTAAGGCATCTCGATATTTAGACGGAGATCTAGCCTTGGAAGACCGGCCAGCCTTCGAGGAAGACTTGGCTTTCGATACCCGAGATCCATGGGAGGAAGATGAAGCTCTCGATGACGTCGATACAACTGACATTGCATCGGTGGCAAAGAGTGTGCAGAGTTTCGCAACTCTGTTCTGCAGGCCCCTCTTTGTCATCTTCCTGCAGAGAAGGCAGTTCGACGGCAGATGATCTGGTCTCAAATATTTGAGACACCAGTCATGGGTATCGGTAACAGAGATGGTACTGCTACATTTGGAACACTTTTTGAAACCACTAGCTTGGCTTATCCATGTTAAAAGGAAAAAGGGGCCTAATGCCAAAATGGCGCCTAAGCACCTGGAGGGTGAAGTTCCCTCAGGGAACAACAGAAGTTTTTCTTTCTTTTTTTTTAAAAAAGAAATAGAAACAGAAGAAACACCGATGATGCTGGTGCTAGCGTCGACGGGAAGGCAGAAGCGACCACAAAAAGTAAATTTTCTGCAGTGACAAGAATTGCTCCCTGTCGGTTCCGCAGAAAACAAAAAACTGAGGAGGGCGAGTTGAAAAGGCGGGAAGGCAGTTACACAGGCGCAGTGGGATGCTCCCAAAGGCTTTCCTATAGGATGCTGGAGAGCATTCCCGTGCAGGCTCAGTCGGTGCCGACGTCATCCATATGTGAAGAATACATTCCTGCTTGTTCCTGGAGATAAAAAAATCCATCCAAAGGTCATTTGAGAGTAAATTTCTTGCAGTGTGAAAAAACATGTGCTGAGTCAATACTGGCTCCTGGTAACCCAGCAACCCCTAGGTTTTTTTGGAAAGGTGTGACCAGAAATAGATTGCCAGGCCTTCCTTCCAAGGTAAAGTGACTTGCCCAAGGCTACAAGGAATACCAGTGGGAATCGAACCCTGATATTTTTGTCATCAGGCCACTACTCTAACCACCAGGTTTCTCATCCTCCTTATGATGGCAGAAAAAGCAGCGCATTTTTTCCCTACCAAAAAAGGTGCCAGTACTCATATGCAAGGCTCTTTCCTTACTACATAAGAACAATAGGTTAATTTTAGTAGGCAAGGAAAAAGGTGCTGGTACTCTGTATCACCACGTAGCGCCTCAAAAAAGCCCAGAATATAAGAGAACTATTTGCTCCTGATCAAAATGATCTGGAACCAGTTTGGAATTACACCATCAAAGACATATATAAGCAGGAATACATCCCTTCTAAAACTTAAAAATAGTAATTTAAAATTTATGCTTGCAACTACTAGAAGCCAGTATAAATGAAGATGGTTATGGTTGACTTTGATATACTGCAAAAATGTACACAATCTATGCGGTTTACAAATATAAAATATAGAATACAGCTAAGAACTCCATTTCAAAGGATGAAAAGAATAAAATAAAATTCAATAATGTAATACAAGGTTGAGAGGACAGAAGGGGAAGGAAGAGGGCAATAACAAAGGAGAGGGAAGGGAGAAGGCTCAGAGGTTCTGCCGAATTCGTAGTCTGCACAATGGCCTTATTTCCATTTTGTCCCTCCAGTCCAGTCCAGAAAATATGTTTAGCTCTTTCCCAACTATTCCCATACAAACTTATTTTTGCTGCAGTATTTGCAAGCAAGCGAAATACTTCTTTGGTAGACCTAAATAAGTAATTTTATAGTAGTCAAACTGCAATATTGCTATAGCTTGCATCAAAATTTTTAAATGTTACAACTGAAATACACCCAACAGTGTGTTATAAAGACAAAGATGAAGAGCAGTTACACCACCACCACTCTGGCGAAAATCATGGCCAACAAGAAAAGAAATCTAAACACTGTTAAGGCAGAGTACAACCATACCAGAAATCCAGACCTGAGGCTTGGAGACTGATGTTCAAATGAAGAAGGCTCATAGCTATTACAGAACCCTGACATCCTATTGGCTGGCACAGAATGCACACCATCTATAACTTGTAAAACCAAAATGAGAATACAAGGGTTCTTGCAATGCAGTCTCTCACAGGCTGCTCAGAATTTTATAATACCATCTTGAGATATTAAGCTAGGATACTACAGCACAGGCATGTAAGAGCCTCCGAGAAGCAATGCTGCAGCAACTCTCTGACCTAGGTGTTTGGCAGTTTCTGTACACACCTTGGGAATTCAGTGGACTGATTTGAGAGGACTCATTCTTCTCTCGGCGCCGTTGCTTTTCATCCTCCCAAATGGCATGTAAGCCAGGATTCCTTCCAATCTGAGCTGCAATTAAAAGACGACAACTTAGGAACAGGGTGCATTTCTTTATTGCACTTTCAGGCTTTTATAAGTCTCTCCTTAATAGTCACTAGAATAGCATGTAAATAAATAAAAACTGCTTACCTGTAAAACATTGTTCATCACCTGTATTGACGTTTTCCAGAGCATGACTGATCAAGCACATAAGTGGATGTTGTCATCCAATGATGCCAGGATAAAGAGTTCTCTCCATACACGTATTAAAAATACAGGATAAAGTTAATTATATAAAAGTTTCCTCAAATTAAAAAATGCCTTTAATTGTTCATGAAATAAAAGGAAATCTGTTTTCGCAGATATGCGATGGATCCTTGAAAAGACAAAAGAATACCTAAAAGATATCTGTGTGTCTTTTTATTAACTACAGCAAGGCCTTTGATGGTGTAATTCATGAGAAACTATGGGCCGCATTAAGAAGTGTGGGTATACCAGAACACCTGATAGTTTTCATACATAACCTTTACATTGATCAAGAAGCAACCATTTCAATGAAACTAGGTGAAACAGAATGGTTTAAAATCTGCAAGGGTGTACAACAAGGCTGCATACTTTCCCCCTACCTGTTTAATTTATATGCAGAACAAATCATCAGACAAGCAGGACTATAAGAAGACAGATGGAAGACTCAACAACCTTCACTATTGCTGATACCACCAGCATATGGAGGAGGACAAGTTCAGGACATCACGCCTAGCAAAAGCATAACACTGGAAACAGCCACACTTCTAAATCACACATCAATGGCAAGTGGGAAGAGGCGTGTAGAACAAAATCCATGCAAAACAACAGGCAAGCCAGTCAACAAATGCCTGGAAAGCAATGAGCACAAATGCTCGAAGCCTAGCCAACAAAGTTCCTGGCCTGGAAGTCCTAATGGTGGAAATGGACTACAATGTAATCTATTTAAGACTAATAAGAGAAAAAAAATGTCATTCAACATATAATCAAACTCTGGAATTTGCTACCGGAGCATAAGAACATAAGAACATAAGACATGCCATACTGGGTCAGACCGAGGTCCATCAAGCCCAGTATCCTGTTTCCAACAGTGGCCAATCTAGGTTATACGTACCTAGCAATATCCCCAAAAGACACAGGTTCCACAATGCTTGTACTGGGTCAAGCATTGATATCCTGGGTCCCTTTTTAATAGTGGTTTATGGACCTTTCCTCCAGGAACTTGTCCAAACCTTTTTTAAACCCAGCTATACTAACAGCCCTTACTACATCCTCTGGTAACAGATTCCAGAGTTTGATTACACGTTGAGTGAAAAAATATTTTCTCTTATTTGTCTTAAATAGTTTACCCTGTAACTACCACGGAGGATGTGGTAAAAGTTGTTAGTGCAGCTGGGTTTAAATAGGGTTTGGACAAGTTCCTGGAGGGAAAGTCCATAAATCATTAGGAGGACCAGGAAAATCCACTGCTTACCCCAGAATAAGAATCGTGGAATCTGTGTACCTTTTTGGGAACCTGACAGGTACTTGCGACAGATTGGCTACTGTTGGAAACAGGATAACGGGCTTGATGGACCCTTGGTCTGATCCAGTATGGCATTTCTTAGGTTCCTATGTTATCTTTTTTGAGATACGAAGACCAGAACTGCACACAATAAAAGTGTGGTCACACTATGGAGCGATACAGAGGCATTATGATATCCTTTGTTTTATTTTCTATTCCTTTCCCAGTGATTCCTAACATTGTTTATTTTTTTGGCTGCTACCACACACTTGGAAATTAAGATTTCAATGTATCGACTACAATCACTCCCAGATCCTTTTCTTGGTTTGCAACTCCTAATCTGGAACCTAGCATTGTGTATCTTTGTAGTTTGGGTTATTCTTCCCTACATGCATCACTTTGCACTTATCCACATTATTTGGAAGCTCAATCTCCCAAGGTCCTCCTGCAGTCTCTCACAATTCACATCACTATTTCCTCCATGACTGGTAATGAAATGATAGATCTTTGAGGAACAAAGGATTTTGCCCAAGCCATTCATAGTACAGTCTCGCTCCCCAGTCCTTCCAGAATTGGGGATGCTGTTGAGGAGAGCCCCAGTCATTGTCCAAAAGAAACATCTTATAGCTGAATTTAGGGCCCATAACTGCAATAACTGGGCCAAAGTAAGTTTGGAGGGGTTATGAAATTGGGGGTGTGAGGAAAAACTCATTTACCTTCTATTTCCTGACGATTCAAAACATCAGCTGCTACAGCATCAACTTCCAACTCGCAGGTACTCTGGCGTTCAACTCCCTCCAGGACTAAAGAGCTGTGTAGAAAACGAAAGAGGTCAGTAAATGCCACAGGTTAGAGCAATATGATTTTTCCCTATTCTAAAAAAACAGCTTGCCTCTAGCCCCTCATCTTCTACTAGGTTGAGAACATTTACTGTACAAGCACGGTTACCTTTTTGTTTCAGTAATTCACCTGGCCTGGGAGTTGAATTTTAAATTTTAGAAGGTAATGTCATTAATGACATACATTAAAGGGCTGATATTGAAAAGTGCTTATCTGGTTAAGTTCTCACTAGCAAGATATTCAGCAGCACTACATAGATAGTGCCACCAAATGTTTTTTCTGACCCTTGTCTAGATAGAGGCAAGGTGGTCTGTGGGTGGAACTTGGGCAGAGCCAACACTTATCTGGATAGCAGAAATATATGGATGTCATCCAGATAAGTTATCTGAATAAATTTAGGCCATCCAAAAGGCTGTTCTAAATTTATTCAGTTAGCCTATCCAGATAACAGCTGAATATTGCCAATATCTAGATAGATGCCCTGTTGGCTCATCTATATGGATATTCAGTACCAGACAACCAAAATACCCATCTGAATATCAAGAATAAACTTTAAATTCCAGGACCAGTATTTAAACAATCAATTGCTCATTTCAGTATTGGGCCTTAAGTTATCTTTTATAAGCTCATTGAGATGGTAGATGAAAGAAAATAGAAGAAACCAGAAATGTAAGATGAACAGCAAAGTAAGCAGCAGTACACAACACTGCCCATCCAGTGAGCTCATGCAGAGCAGATGCAGCTCTACAAGAAGAGGGCCTGCTCTGTATCACACTGACTCAATGTCTACAACACCGTGTCAGAAAGTACCCCTTTTGTGCATGCTTCCCTTTCTAAACAGAAGCACACAAGGGAGGAGGGGCTCCTAACAGGATTCAGAGCACACAACGGTGATAGCGTGTTGAATGTCCGGGTGTGTGCCCCTGTGAGCAGCAGCGAGCATCACACGGTGTGGTTTGAGATAAAAGCCAAGGTGCAGTCCATTCACAGCAAGCTCAAAGTCCTAAACTTCAAAAACACTAACTTGCCTGGCCCTTTTTGTCTTCTCCAGTTTGCCTAATCTAGATGGTACTAAGCACTGATAAGTCAGAATTGTAGGATCAGGAGCCCAGGGAGGAATCCACTCAGAAGGGTGTTTAACTACAGATTGATCTTTGACTATTGCACCGAGTGAACAATAATGTGTAACTTGTAATTTCTGAAAAAATCTAAACAAAGTCTGTTGCATTTTAATTGCCTGATAAGGAACAGATGGATTGAAAGAGTAGTTACTCACCTATAACAGGTGTTCTCCAGGAGCAGCAGGAATCAGTCCTCACATATGGGTGACGTCGGCGCCGACGGAGCCCTCGCAGAGCAATTTCCCCAGCTTTCAAAAAAAGCCTTTGGGAATTGCAGCGCGCATGCGCGGTCCCCTTCCCGCCCAAGGGTGCCATCTTGCTCAGTCTGATGACATAGCTAAAAAACAGCAAAAAAATTAGCAAAAACGAAATGATAGGACTGCAACTCCAAGGGGAGGAGGGAGGGTTGTGAGGACTGATTCCTGCTGCTCCTGGAGAACACCTGTTACAGGTGAGTAACTATTCTTTCTCCAGGACCAAGCAGGAAGTCAGTCCTCACATATGGGACTCCCTAGCTTAAGGCTACCGGAGACCTCAAGCGGAAAAATGAGCTCCCTCTAGCTCAGTAGCACAGAAGGAAGGAATCTTCTCTGAAAACGCCCCCGACCGGTAGCCCAACATCCGGGCCGGAGGGAAGGAGTTGCCTAAACCTCAAAGAGATTATAGAGGACTGCCTGACCGAAAGCACTGTCCCTGCGGGACTCCCTCTCCGGGCAGTAATGGGCTGCAAAAGTCTGGCTTGAAGACCAAGTAGCGGCCCGGCAGATGTCTGCCAACGGAACAGAGCGGAGATGAGCCACTGACGCAGCCTTCGCCCCGACACGATGAGCCGTGACTCGACCCTGCAATGAGAGGCCTGCCGCCCCATAAGCCCAGGCGATACAGTCAGCGACCCAAATGGACAAAGTATGCTTGGAGACAGGTAGCCCCAACTTATTGGGGTCAAAAGAAACGAAGAGCTGAACAGCCCTCCGATGCTCCCGCGTACGGTCAAGGTAGAAGGACAAGGCCCTCCTACAGTCCAGGGTATGCAGGACCATTTCAGCCCGGCTGGAGTGCGGCCTGGGAAAGAAGGTCGGAAGAACCACCTCCTGGTTGAGATGAAAAGGAGAAACCACTTTTGGAAGAAACTTAGGGTGAGTCCGTAAGACTACCCTATTCCTGTAGAACCTAGTGTAAGGAGGATCAGACACTAGGGCCTGCAGTTCACTAGCGCCTAGCAGAGGTAAGGGCTACCAAGAACAAGGTTTTCCAGGAAAGAAAACGAAGAGGGCAGGTAGCCATAGGTTCAAAGGGCGGACAGGTAATCCGCTGCAAGACCACATTCAGATCCCATTCAGGGGCTGGTGGGCGCAAAGGAGGCTTAAGGAGAAGGAGGCCTCGGAGAAAACGAGCCACCAAAGGGTGGTTGGAAAGAGGCATGCCATCCACCGGTGCGTGATGCGCAGAGAGAGCACTGAGGTGGACCCTGACAGAGTTGGACTTAAGGCCCAGATTGGAGAGGTAAAGCAAATATTGCAAGACCACTGCCACCAAGCAGGAGAAGGGATTCTCAGACTGCTGAGCACACCACACGGAGAACCGACGCCACTTAAGAGCGTAGGACTTCTGGGTGGAGGGCCGCCTGGAGGCCAAGATGACCTCTTCCACTTCCTGAGGCAGCAGGAGGGGAGCAAGGACTACCCTTTCAGCAGCCAGGCCATCAGATGAAGGGACCGGAGGTTGAGGTGTAGGAGAGTCCCCTGATCCTGTGACAGGAGATCGGGTTGAAACCCCAGAGGAAGAGGAGTGTCCACCGCCAGCTGCATTAGAAGTGGGAACCAGGGTTGTCTCGGCCACCGGGGAGCCACTAGGATCATCGAGGCTCTGTCTCTGAGAACTTTGAAGAGCGTCCGAGACCATGGAATCAGAAAAGCATCCGCCGCTACTCTGAGAGGATGTGGTTGTCGAGAGCAGAATCTGGGAAGCTGCCGGTTCAGGGGACTGGCAAATAGATCCATGGTGGGGAGGCCCCACTTGAGAAAGATCTGCTGAACCACCAACGGATCCAATCTCCACTCGTGAGGTTGGAGGATCCTGCTCACTTTGTCTGCCAGGTAATTTTCTTGACCTGGGAGATAGACAGCTTTGAGGAGGATGCCCTGAAGGACGGCCCAAGAGCACAGTTTTTGTGCTTCCTGACAAAGAAGGAAGAAGCCTGTGCCTCCTTGTTTGTTCACGTAGAACATTGCAACTTGATTGTCCGTCTGGACCAGCACAGATTGGTGAGAAGTGAGGTGGGAGAAGGCTCTCAGAGCAAGGCGGATGGCTCTGAGCTCCAGGAAGTTTATCTGCTGAGCAGACTCCCAAGGAGTCCAGAGGCCTTGAGTACATGTCCCTTGGCAATGTGCTCCCCAACCCAGGAGAGAAGCATCGGTTGTCAGCACCTGAGAAGGCGGAGGAGATTGAAAATCCACTCCCAGCACCAGGTTTGGCAGATGAAGCCACCACCGCAGAGAAGAGACCAGCAGGTCGGATACCTGTACTGAGTCCGCCAGGCTCCCCGTGGCCTGATGCCATTGAGTGCGAAGGCACCATTGAGCAGGTCGCATGTTCAGGCGGGCATTGGGGGTCACATGGACCGTGGAAGCCACATGGCCGAGCAGCCTCAGAAAATGCCTGGCAGAGACCAGGGAATTGCTGTGAAAGTGGCTGGCGAGATCCATGAGCCCGTGTGCTCTGTCTAGAGGCAGGAAGGCCCGCGCCTGAAGTGTGTTCAACCTTGCGCCGATGAATTCGAGATTTTGAGAGGGGAGCAAAGTGGACTTTTCGAAATTTATGACAAATCCCAAGTGCTGGAGCAGAGTCACAGTGCGATGAGTGGCCTGAGTGGCCTCCTGGGAAGACTGGGCCCTGATGAGCCAGTCGTCCAGGTATGGAAACACAAAAAGGCCTTGAAGTCTTAGATAGGCCGCCACCACTGCTAGGCATTTGGTGAACACCCTGGGGGCAGAGGATAGGCCAAAGGGCAGTACTCTGTACTGGTAATGATTTCCTCCCACAACAAACCTGAGATATTGTCTGTGGTCTGGATGAATAAGGATGTGAGTATAGGCATCCTTTAGATCTAAGGAGCATAGCCAGTCTCCCTGCTGGAGGTAGGGCAGCAGGATTCCAAGGGTAAGCATCTTGAACGTTTCCCTTGCCAGGAACTTGTTGAGGTTTCGCAAGTCCAGGATGGGTCTGAGGCCTCCTGTTCGTTTTGGTATCAAAGTACCTGGAATAAAAGCCTTGACCTCTCAGGTGGTGGGGCACCGGTTCCATAGCCTGTTCCTGAAGACGACTTGCCAACTCCTGAAGGAGTAAGTCCCTGTGCAGAGGGAGTCTTGGAGGCGCCCCTGGAAAGTAGGAGGGAGGTACCTGGTGAAAGTGTAGAAGATAGCCTTTTTGAACTATATGAAGCACCCAGGTATCTGATGTGATGGCTCTCCACCTGTGGGCAAAGTGGACCAGCCGGCCTCCTGTGCTGAGAGAAACCAGCAGAGGGGAAGAGGCTATGCTGATGGAGTCAAAAACCCCCACCCTGCTGAGCAGGGGCCGGTGTTGTGGGCTTGGGGCCTGCTGCCTACGGGACCCATTACCCCGTCCCTTGGCCTGCTGACCCTGTTGGGGAGCTGCTGAGGCCTGATAATGAGGGTATTGTTTATAGGCAGCCGCCTTCCTCGGGTAAAAGGGCTTTTTCCCCCAGCTCTTCTTCTTCTGAGAAGGGGCAGAGGTTTTTCTGGACAGCCTAGTCCTGGTCAGAGTCTCGGTCTCGATCTGTGCAGCCTTTTCAGCCATGGGCTTGCCAAAGAGGTTTTCACCTCTGCAGGGTACAGCGACCAACTTGTCCTGTACCCATGGCTCGAGGTCGGATGACTGAAGCAAAGCCTGTCGGTGGGCACCGATGCCGGCTCCGGCTACTCGAGCCGATGCTTTGAAGCCATCGTAGGCTGCTCGAGAGATAAACTTCGAGCACTCTCGAATGCCAGTGGACAAGGCCTGGAACCTCTGCAAAGGTTCCTCAGAGAGACCAGCAGAGAACCCAGCAATTTCTTTTGCCAGGTCTCGGAGATACATGCCCATATAGAGCTGGTAGGTCTGGACTCGACAAGCAAGCATAGAGCCCTGGAAGCACTTCCTACCGAGGGCATCCAGGTTCCGGGCCTCCCGGCCGGGAGGCACCAAGGAGTGCATCTTCTGACTCTTGTCGATGCATGGCCGATTCCACCACCATGGAATGGTGCGGTAGTTGTGCCTTTTGGAACCCGAGGCTCTTGCGGACTCAATAAATGGAATCGACCCGCTTGCTTAACACCGGCACCGACGCCGGGCTCTCCCACATGCGGAAGAGAAGTCGCTCCAGCATCGGAGGAACCGGTACAGTAAAGGCCTCCTTCGGGGGAGAGTCATACTGGAGGGCATCGAGCTCTTCGGCTCTTCGGCTCCTCCTCGGGATCCGCGGGGAATGCCAAGGCCTTGGCCATATCCCGCACAAAGTCCGAGAACCGGGTGTCCTCCGGGGGGGACTGTCTCCGAGGTTCGGACTCGGGCGAGTCCGATGGGACGCACCGAGTCCGAAAAGTACCAGGTGACTCTTCGTCCTCCGTTTCCCAGGCTGACTCCTCAGAGGAGGAATCGAGCGGCTCCGGTCGGGTGGGCACCGATGCCCTCCGCCCCGACGCCGAGGGTGTCGGCGTCGATGACCTCGGTCCCGAACGGGAGGCCGAGGGAGACCGCGACCGAGGATCGACTCGAGCTCGCATGGACTCGAGAATCGGCTCGGTCTCTGGGGTCGACTTGGACGTCCCGGTGGCCGGGGCAGATGCACCGGCAAGGCCAGCGATCAATGCCCGCTGCTGGTCCATGAAGGCAGCCAAACTGCTCTCCAAGACCGTCAACCCGAGTCCGAGCTCAGGAGACCCAGTAGCCCCCGACTCGGGCCCCGATGGCGTCGGGCCCGACGTCGGCTCCTTCGGAGGTGAGTCCACGAGGACTACAGTACTCATGTGTCCAGGAGACTCCATCTCGAGACGAGGATGTTTCGAAGGCCTCTCCGACTCCGAGGACCCGGGACGGCTATCGGGGCTATGCGACCTGGCCCTTTAGGAACCAGGAGCGTCCACCGACGCCCTCGCGGGTTTCTTCTTCCGATGATGTTCCCGGGTAGGAGACCCCCGCTCAGAGGAACTCCGACGATGCTCAGGACCGGAGTCCTGGGACGTCGAAGCCTCTGACGAGGTCCGGGCCCGGCCGGACGCGGAGTCAGAGAAGATTCTTTCTTTTTGTTGCTGCCGACTCAACGCTTTTGAGGACATTTTGGCACACGGACCACAGATCATCGGGTCATGATCGGGTCCGAGGCAGCGGAGGCTGCAGTCGTGTGTGTCGGTAAGAGACATACGTTTCTTACACCGATCATACTTTTTAAACCCGCTGGCAGCCATCGGGGGAAAAAGGGCCCCTGCGAGGTCAAAGGACAGGGCTGCCAGTGAAAAAAGAAAAATTGGCGCGAACGCTAGTCACGAAGGACAAAAACCGAAAAAATAACGAACGGACTCGATACCGGTGTATCGGGTGCGGGCGGGAAAAGGATCCGGCGTCGAACTGAGAAAAGAATAGTAAATAAAATCAACTTTTTCAGCGGCGATCACAAACAGCGTCTGTAGGGCTCTGCGGAAAAAAGAAGACTGAGCAAGATGGCACCCTTGGGCGGAAAGGGGACCGCGCATGCGCGCTGCAATTCCCAAAGGCTTTCTTTGAAAGCTGGGGAAATTGCTCCGCGAGGGCACCGTCGGCGCCGACGTCACCCATATGTGAGGACTTACTTCCTGCTTGGTCCTGGAGAACAGCACACTCAAATTTAGAACCCTTTCTTGAACAGGTGTCAGAGGACATGAGGTCAAATTGATGACTAAAGTTTGGAGCAGGCTCTGGTGGTCGGGTCCCTCCTCACACCTCGGTGTTGTAATTTTGATATGGACATCGACCTCTGTGAAAAGCCTGCTCCTGCCTTGGAAAATCATGAGTTAACTTGTGTGATGATTTATATCCGGAATGATCAGATGAACCACTATCATCGGTATCTTCTGAAAAACTTTTAAACGTCACTTGTTTAAGTGTTCTCCAGGGTCAACAGGAATCAGTCCTCACATATGGGCGATGTCGACAGAGCCAATGTGGAAGCATTTCCCCAGCTTTCAAAGGAAGCCTTTGGGATATACTACCACTCATGCGTGGTCCCCTTCCTGCCCAAAGGTGCCATCTTATTTATTTATTTAACATTTCTTATATACCGCCTTTCATGATATCAAGGCGGTTTACATTGAACAAACTGAAGTTACATTGAAAAGGGCATTATAACTTGGAGATAACCATTTACAGGGAACATACTTAGTGAGATGACATCATGCTTAGTGAGATGACATAGCTAGGACAGTAGTAAAAAATGAAAACAAGGTAGGGAGGCAACTCCCAGGGGAGGATGGAGAGAGGGTTGTGAGGACTGATTCCTGCTGTCCCTAGAGAAAGTATAGTTACTCACCTGTAACAGGTGATCTCCAGGAAGCAGAAATTTAGTCTTTACATATGGGTGACATCAGATACCAACGGAGCCTGTGCAGGAAGCTCCCCAGCTACCAATAGGAAAGTCTATGGGAGCACTCCATTGCGCCTGCACTACTGCCTTCCTGCTCTTCCAATGCCCTCTCTTCAGTTGAGATTATAGCTGAAAAGACGGAGCATAAAACAAAAATATAGAACCCTACAACTCCAAGGGGAAGAGGGTGGGTTGTGAAGACTAAATTCCTGAGGTTCTTGGAAATCATCTGTTACAGGTGAATAACTATGCTATCTGCAGGAACAAGTAGGAATGTAATCTTCACATATGGGACTCCCTAGCTCCTACATCTCTGAAGAGTTAGAGTGGGTCAGAAAGTCTGACAAGGTCAGGTTAGTCCCTGCCATGGAGATCTGATAAGAATACTGTGTGGGGGGAAGGAGCTGTCTTTATGTTCCAAAGAGATGTTGGAGGACCACCTAGCCAAAAGCTGCATCCCGGCAGGAGTCCTTGTCCAAGCAGAAGTGGACGGCAAAAATGTGGATGAAGGGCCATGTTTCAGCCCAGCAGATCTCATCGATGTCTACTGAATGTAGGTTCGCCCACTGATGTTGCCATGGCTTGGACATTATGAGCAGTAACATGCCCAGTGAGTGTAAGTCCTGCTTTGTCATATGCCAGTGATATAAAGTCTGCTATCCATCTGGAGAGCGTGCATTTCATTACAGGGAGACTCAGGCAGTAAGGATCAAAGGACACAAATAATTGAGAGGATTTCCTGATATCCTGCGCCCTTTGGAAATAGAAGGCTAGAGCCCCTTTGCAGTGAAGTGTGTGCAGGGTTGCCTCTACGCGAGATGCGCGAGGTCTCGGGAAGATTAGAAGTATTACCAATTGATTGATGTGGAAAGGTGACACCACCTTTGGCAAAAAGTGTGGATGTATCCGAAGGATGACTGTCATGATGAAATCTGGTATATGGTGGATGTGGCACTAAAGCTTGCAGCTCACTGATGTACCTGGCTGAGGTCAGAGCGATCAGGAATAGAACTTTCCAAGATAAGTATCACAGGTGTGTAGTTGCTAAGGGCTCAAAAGGAGGCTTGAGGAATTGAGCCAATATCACATTAAGATCCCAAGCCACTGGGGTGTGGTCGAAGGGGTGGCTTGGTGAGGAGGCAGCCGCTCATGAAACGTGCCACTAGCGGGATTGAGGAGATGGGTTAACCATAGACAGGTTTATAAAAAGCCGAAACAGCACTGAGGTGCGCATGTACTGAATTTGTTTTGTATCCTAGAGAAGACAAATGCAAAAAGTATTGAAGAAGTGTAGGTACTGATGTTTCAAAGGAATTGTGGCTATTTTGACTGCACCATGAAGCATATCTACGCCACTTAAAAAAAAGAGTACGTCTCTCTGGTGGAGGGTTTTCTGGCAGAGAGGACATCTTTCACAGCTGTTGATAGTGGTAAATGTTGAAACATCATGTTCTCAGTATCCACGCTGTCAGTCGGCGAGACTGCAGATTGGGATGCAGGACTGTTCCGTTTTCCTGGGAGTGAAGACCCAGCTTGGATCCCAATGGAACTGGAAGAGTCTGTGTCAGCCAAAGCAGAAGAGGAAACTAAGGCTGACAGGGCCAGCGAGGGGCTAAGAGGATCATAAATCCTTTGTCTTCTTGGAGTTAGAGGAGGGTCTTCAGGATCAGGGGTATGGGGGGAAAACACACAAAGCAGTCCCCAACCCCAGTGAATCATGAAGGCATCTGATGCTAAACTGAATTTGGATAGTATCCTGGAGCAGAACTGTGGAAGTCTAGAGGTCTGTGGAGTGGCAAAGATCTATGGCTGGGGTTCCCCAGACTTGGAAGACTTGTGCCACTCTCTTCGGATCTAGGGAACACTCGTGTGGTTGTAAAATCCGACTCAGTTTGTCCGCCAAGTGATTGATCCTTCGTGGAATATAAACTGCACAGAGGTGCATGTGGTGGAGAATAGCAAAGTTCCATAGACAGCAGGCTGCCTGGCAGATCGTAAGAGAGCCCCCCCCCCCTTGTTTGTTTACGTAAAACATTGCCACCTGATTGTCTGTCCTGACCAGGATCTTGCTGTTGAAGCGGTGGTGCTGAAAAGCTCGGAGGGCATTCGTGATTGCTCAAAGCTAGAGGAGGTTGATTTGCTGAGTTGATTCCTGGATTGTACACAATCTTTGTGTAGAGATGGAATCTAGATGGGCTCCCTAACCAAATTTGGATGCATCTGTAGTCAGGGTATGTTGAGGCTGGGGCATCCAAAAAGGTGATCCTTCAAGAAGATTTGTTGGGATGCACCACTAGAGAAGTGATTGGGCCAGAGGACGTGTTACTTGAATGATATCTCGTAGATTACCTGTGGTTTGGGTCCACTGGGTTGAGGGTCTATTGTGCTAGTCGCATGTTCAGTCTCACATCAAGTACTACATGCACTGTGGATGCCATGTGGCTTAAGAGGCATGGGAAGGCTCAAGCTGTTGCAGTCTGCTGCTGGCACATGTGGATGGCTAGGTACACGAATCTGTTCATGTGGTCCATAGGAAGGAAGGTTCTGCGTTGTTGAGTGTCCAAGTAGAGCACCTATGAACTCTAATCTTTTGGTTGGAGTAAGCTGGGACTGAGAAGTTCATTACAAATCCCAGATGCTGTAATAATGCACGAGTTTGCCTAAGAGATGAGCACAGTACTCCAGGAGAGTCTGCCTTTATTAGCCAGTCGTCTAAGTGAGGGAAGACGAAGACTTTGCTGTTTCGAAGATATGCTGCCACTACGGCCATGTACTCTGTGAAGATTCTTGGTGCAAATGCAAGGCCAAAGGGAAGGACCCTGAATTGATAATGGGTGCCCTGACAGGTGAAGCAAAGATACTTCCTGTAGTATGGGTGAATCAGAATGCGAGTGTAGGACTCTGAGGTCTAGGGAACAGAGTCAGTCATGTTCCTGCAGATAGGGGAGAAGGGCTCCCAGGGAAAGCTTTTTGAATTTCTCCTCAACTAGGAATTTGTTTAGCTCTCTGAGGTCAAGAAAGGGCCTGTAGTCCCCTGATTTCTTTAAACTGAGGAAGTAGGGGGGAGTAGAAGACCTTTAGCAGCTGGTTTTGAGGAACTGCTTCTATGGCTCCTTGGAAAAGGAGACTGTTGACCTCCTGCTTGAGCAGGGTGTCGAGGGAAGGGTGGGTGTGGAAATCCTCCCTGAAGTGGTGAGGAGAAAGTTTCTGAAAATTTAACTGGCAACCCTTTTGAACTATGGACAGGGTCCACTGTTTGGTGGAGATGGAGTGCCATCGATGTGAAAAATGGCAGAGGGGTAAAAGGGGCCATAAGAGGGGACAAGGCTATAGTGGAGAGACTGAATGAATTCTTTGCTTCAGTCTTTACTGAGGAAGATGTAGGGATGTTACCCATGACTGAAGTGGTATTTAAAGGTGATACTGCACAAGAATTGAAGGAAGTATCAATACACCGGGAAGATGTATTACAACTATTTGATAAACTGAAGAGTAGCATAATCACCTGGACCGCATGGTATAAATCCAAGGGTGTTGAAAGAACTGAAATATGAGATTGCAGACCTGCTATTAGTAATCTGTGAACTGTCATTAAAATCAGCTATAATACCTGAAGATTGGAGGATCGCCAATGTAACACTAGTTTTTAAAAAGGGTTCCCAGGGGTGATCCGAGAAACTACAGACCAGTGAGCCTGACATCAGTACCGGGAAAAATGGCAGAAACCATCATAAAGTACAAAATTACTCAACATGTAGATAGTCATGGCTTAATGGGAGACAGCCAACATGGCTTTAGACAAGGAAGATCTTGTCTTACTAATCTGTTATGTTTTTTTGAAGGTGTGAATAAACAGGTAGACAAACGTGAGTCGGTTGATATAGTGTATTTGGACTTTCAGAAAGCCTTTGACAAGGTCCCTCATCAGAGACTTTTGGCAAAACTAAAAAGTCATGGGATAGGAGGCAGTGTACTATTGTGGATCAGGAACTGGTTAAAAGATAGAAAGCAGAGGGTAGGGCTAAACAGCTAATTTTCCCAATGGAAAAAGATGAATAGTGAAGTACCCCAGGGATCTGTGCTGGGTCCACTGCTTTTTGACATGTTCATAAATGACCTGGAAAAGGGAATAACGAGTGAGGTTATCAAATTTGTAGATGACACAAAACTAATGTTGCTAAAACACATGAGGATTGACGGAGGAAGTGACATCACCGAGACCTATGGCGGTTTGAAGGCACCGCTCTGGACTATCCCTGCCATAAAAGTACAAAAAAAGCCCTTGGAGAGTGAAAACTCACAGCGAAAATAGCGGAGGAGAGCCCCGTTAGCAGCCAGGAGGCGAACAGCTGCGTCGGAGCAGCTGGAATGGGAAAGAAGCGAAGGGCTGGTGGGTGGCAGTGAAGATCAGTGTCGGAAGCCGCAAGGGAGAGATCCACGTGATCGGCAGTGAAGAGAACGATTATAAAGCCGACTGACGGAGCTGGGAGAGGCAGCAGAGTAAGCAGCAGACCAGCGAGGTGCAGAGAAAGAGGGAGAGCGTGCTGCCGCTGCAGATCAGAGAACGGAAGCGCACAAAGAGAAAAGGCAAAAAGACACCAGAGGGGAAAGCAGAGAAAATGAAGATCGGGACCCATGCAGCAGGCAAGATGGCGGAGTGAGCTTGTGTGGGTCAGGAAAGTGCCAAAGAGGATGGTGAAGAGAACAGCAAAGGCAAGAACTGGTGAATGAATGCGTGAAGGAGGGGAATAGGAGAGCAGGGGGGGGGAGGAAAAGAAGAATATAAAGAGTGACAGGCTCCTAGAGTGCTCCAGTGAAAGTAGTGGGGTGAGCACTGAGGGGGGGAAGCAGCAACGGGAGCAGCACCATAAATATGATGGAGGAAAGGGAAGTAGAACAATAGTGGTGAATATTGAAGCAGTGAAAGCAGGGAGGAACAGCAAGGATAATCCTGCAAAAATCTGGGGGTTGGCGGATATAAAAGGAGCTGAATTAAAGCCAACACTTTCTTTGGGGCGCAGTGGCAAAAGGAGCAGACGGAGAGAGAGTCAAGAAGTGCATCATGACCACGAAAAGAAAGACTATGGGCTTGCGGGAATATGCTTATCAGAGTGGGGGGGGGGGGTGTGCGCCAGTGAACATAATGCCTTGGCGAATAAAAATAAAAATGCTGAACAAATGGAGGCAGCTGAGGGGTCTACAAATAGAAGTACTGTGGAACAAGGAAAGGAAAACTTTAAGGACATTTCCAGAGCAGAGTTAAAGGAATGGTTCGCTGAAATAAAGAAAGAGGTGCAAGCAGTAAAAACAGAGTTAAGTGATCTTATAAGAAACCTGAAAGACGACATAGCGGAACTGACACACACGGCGGGAAACCACGAGAATCGGCTGCAAAGTCTACAGCAGCAACAAGAGGAGCAACAGCAGGGGGTTCAGGAAGTACAGCAATGGCAAAAGGAGATGCAATATAAACTGGAGGACTTGGAAAAAAGGTCACGCAGGAATAACTTGAGGATCCGAGGAATGCTGGAGATGGAATTTCAAGACAGCGCGAAAGTGGCAGCTTCAATATGCTCAGAAATACTCAGAAAGGTTGGGGGGGGGAGGATGTTGTTTTACTGGATACAAAATGAAGGAAAGGATTGTAACAATAAGGAGCTTGGGATCCTTAACTTGGCAAGGATACTCAGTAATTATATACGAGGATCTGTTCATTGGAACATTGCAGAGAAGGAGAGCCATGTAACCAGCTACACAAGCATTGAGAAATGGAGATATCAAGTACAGGTGGTTGCATCCTTTTGGACTGTCCTTCACCTTAAAAGGGAAAGCTTGGAGAGTACAAATGGTAGACAAGGCGAAAGCAGCACTACAAGAAGCAGGGGTGCGGTCTGAGAAAATGAATAGTAGAAATGAAATGGACAAAACAAGCAATGAGGGGGAGAACCATCAAAATGCTGAAGAACAGCAAGAACTAAAGAAGGGACGGAACAAAGAGAGCAGAGAACGAGCTAAGCGATGACCAGCTACGGTGGTGGAGATCTTATGGACGGACATGCTGGGAGAGGAAGAGAGGAAAAGATGATCAACTAGTGATAAAATAGTTGTGTAGAGTATACTGTATAGCACTGGAAATGTTTGCAAAGTATATAATTGGAATAGTTGAAATGTTAAAGATGTTGTTTTTACATGATGTTTTTGAATATGGAAATATGTGGGGGTAGGGAGGGGAAGGGAAGGCAATAGGGGAAAGTTAAAGAAGGAGGAGAAGGAGGGAAGGCGATAAGGGGAGAGGAGGGGCAGGTGGGGGGGCAGGAGACGCATAAGAACATAACATAAGATATGCCATACTGGGTCAGACCAAGGTCCATCAAGCCCAGTATCCTGTTTCCAACAGTGGCCAATCTAGGTCATACGTATCTAGCAGTTTCCCCAAAAGGCACAGGTTCCACAATGCTTGTACTGGGTCAAGCATTGATATCCTGGGTCCCTTCTTAATAATGGTTTATGGACCTTTCCTCCAGGAACTTGTCCAAACCTTTTTTAAACCCAGCTACACTAACAACCTTTACTACATCCTCCAGTAACAAATTCCAGAGTTTTATCACACGTTTTAGACGCAGTACTCTAATTACTCCTGGACAAGGAGGGAGGGACTAGGGGGGAGGGAGGGGGGAGAGGAAGACAAAGAAGAGGAGAGGAAGAGGTATGGGAGGGGAGTCTGGGGAGGGGAGGGAAGAGGATGGAAAAGGAAGGGAGGGAAGAGGGCGCAAGGGTGGAGGGAAAACTAAGCAACTAGGGATTACCACCATTAATGTAAAAGGGTTAAGAACGTGGCAAAAACAAAGGATGTTAGAACATGAGGGTATGTGTAAGAATGCAGACATTATTTGTATACAGGACACACATTTACAGATGGGGCAAGAATACTTGCTACAATCAAAAACATATCCAAAGGTGGTGTTAGCGGGGCAGAGGGCGAATCGGCGAAAAGGATGCGTAGGAATTTTGGTGGGGGCATGATTTCGAGATTTTGTAGTAGGTGAGAGGAGAGGGAAAGACGGGAGATGGGTGGGAGTGAAACTGCGTGTGGAGGAGGGAGAGGTATGGGTGGTAAGCATATATGGCCCCAATGAGGGACATGGAGAAGCATTTGATAAAATAACAAAGGAGTTGGAGGAACTGGGTGATGTGCAGTTAATATTGGGGGGGACGAGACTTTAATTTAACGAGTAACCCAAGGCTGGATAATAGCGGATGGCAGAGTAGTGGAGGGAAGAAGGATAAACCAAGTATGAAGAGGATGCAAGAGAGACTAGGGGTGATAGATTTATAGAGGGCTCGACATCCAGGGGAGCGTGGGTACACATTTTATTCACAGGTGCATGGCACATACAGCAGATTAGACATCATATGGAGAGGTGGTAAATGGTCAACAAAAGTAAAGGAGGTAGATCAAGGAGAAATTACTTGGACAGACCATGCCCCAGTAAGTGTGATTTTTTATATACGAGCAGAGGAAGAAGGGATCAAGTTTTGGAAACTAAATGATTCACTGTTAGATGAAGAGGAGCATGTGGGGGTGGTGAGAGAAGCTATTAAAGAATATCTGGCCTTCAATGAGACAGGAGAGGTACAGTTGAAAACAGTTTGGTATGGATTAAAGGCCTTAATAAGTATAGCAGCGTGACTTAAAAAGGAGAAGAAGAAAGTGGAAGGGGACTTGTTAGGGCAGATAAAACAGCTGGAGGCCCAACATCAGAGGACAAAGGCTAATGGGGTAATGGCTAAACTGATAAAAGCAAGAGCAGAGTTAAGTAGGTTGAGAGGGCAAGAAATTGAGTTTAAATTAAGTTAAAACAAAAATATTTTGAAGGGGGAAATAAAGCAGGGAAGACACTGGCAAGTAGGATGCGGGCCCAACGGCAGGCAGCATATATTAGGGACAATAAGGGGAGGATGGTACATCGCACGAAAGAGATTGTTGTTGTTAACTGCCGTCGAGTCGGAGTCGACTCATGGCGACCCTCTGGATAGCTATCCTAAATTGTGTTCGGTCTTCAGTCAGGCGGCTTATTGTTGACAGACTGGTACCCATAGCTGCTGTTATTGTATTGATCCATCTCATTGCTGGCCTTCCTCTTTTGCGTTGACCTATCTTGCCAAGCATGATGTCTTTCTCTAATGATCTCTCTCTCCGCATGATGTGTCCAAAGTATGAAAGTCAAAGTCTTGTCATCTGAGCTTCTAAAGAAAGCTTAGGTTTGATCTTCTCTAGTACAGACTGGTTTGTTCTTCGGGCAGTCCATGGTATACACAGTATTCGCCGCCAGCACCATAATTCAAAGGCATCAATTTTCTTCCTGTCTATCTTTTTCACTGTCCAGCTTTCACATCCATATGTTGTTATTGAAAATACCATGGCTTGAACAAGTCAAATCTTTGTATGGAGAGAGACATCTCTGCTCTTGAGAATCTTATCTAGGTCTTTCATAGCCATTCTGCCAAGAGCAATGCGTCGTCTGATTTCTTGACTGCTTGTTGCTTCTTTATTGATAGTTGATCCAAGTAGGTTAAAGTTATTCACGATTTCAATTTCTTCTCCTTCGACGATGAACCTGTTGATTATGCCAGTTGTCATGATCTTTGTCTTCTTTACATTGAGGTGCAGGCCCATTTTGAGACTATGTTCTTTGATTGTGAGAAGCAAATGTTTCAGATCATCTTCACTTTCCGCCAGTAATGTGGTATCATCAGCATAGCGAAGGTTGTTGATGAGTCTTCCACCAATCTTCACACCTCTGTTGTCTTCATACAATCCTGCTTCTCTGATGATTTGTTCTGCATATACCGTATATACTCGAGTATAAGCCGACCCGAATATAAGTCGAGGTACCTAATTTTACCACAAAAAACTGGGCAAAACTATTGACTCGAGTATAAGCCGAGGGTGGGAAATGAGGCACCTACTAGTCAATGTAAAAAATAAAGATAGAGACCAATAAAATTACATGAATATTTATTTAAACGAAAAACAGTAAAATAGCTCTGTAAGTGGAAAATGGGGTCAACAAAAACAATATGGTATCAAACCTTAAACCCGCTCCGTCTAGCTTTGAATGCAGCCGCAAGAGTCCTCTCTGGATCGTCAAGATCCGACCACATAACGCCCATCATGAAGGATTTGCATTGGCTACCTTTACATGCCAGGCTCCAATACAAGTCATTGGTCCTCACCTTCAAAGCCCTAAATAACTACCCCCCTACGCCAATCAGCAAGCTAGTCCATGGTACCCTGGAAAATAGAAACAGAAGGTCTACTGCACTGAACACATTAGTAGTCCCCAAGCTAATAACTACATGCACAAAGGCTACCTCCAACAGAGCCTTCTCCATATTCGCCCCTTTAAACTGGAATGCACTCCCCCATGAAATCCGTGGTATTAAAAGCCTCTTCCTATTCAGAAAAGCCTTAAAACTCCACCTGTTCACAAAATGTTACCCAGAAACTTCCAGTGATAGAAGCACAACCAGCAAGCTTCCCTCATACCCCAGCCGCCCCTGAACGTCAATACCACAGATATAATAGGTAGTCCCCACTCAAGCCCAACCAACCACTAATCTTCATCTTCACAAAATCAATGCAACACCCATTTATATTAGAGTATTGTACATAGTTTCGAGTTAACATGTATTTAGTTTCCCCGGTTTCGATCCCATGTTCAATTCCCTGTTCTTTGTAAACTCAATGTTGTTTCTGTACATTGCAGTATTTTTGTTCGATGCACACCGCGCTGATTTTAATTGCGCGGTATAGAAGAAATGTTAAATAAATAAATTAACTCAAAATAAAGAGATATTTTTCTACCTTTTGTGCATTTTTTTCAGCTGCAATTGCTCCAGTCACTTTCTTCTGGTTTCTTTGTGTCTTCCGCTAACTCTCCATCGTCTGCTGTCCATTTGTCTTTTCTTCTCTCTTCTAGTTTTTTTCCATTCTCTCTCTACATCTGCTTTAACATACTAATCTTTCTCCTTTTGCTCTTTCCTCATTCCTATTTCATCTACCGGGTACTCAAATTTTACCCCTCCATTCTCAATCCCCACTTACTCTCCCAATATCCGGCCAATTGTAGATTTGTCTTCCCTCCCACACAAAATATTTTTCCCCTCTCCATTTCACTCTCCCAGCTCCATCCCATTCTAATCCTCCCCCAACATCAGCTCCATTCTAGTTCCAGTCCCACCCAGCATCCGCTCCCTTCTAGTTCCCGCATCAGCCCATTTCCAGTCCTAGCCCCCCATAAGCCCATTTCCAGTCCTATCCTAGACCCACCATCAGCCTATTTCCAGTCCTAGCTCCCCCATCTATTTCCAGTCCAATCCGAGTCCCTCCATCAGCTCATTTCCAATCCCAGCCCCCCATGAGCCCATCAGCCCATGTCAAATCCTAGCTCCCCTCCACTCAGCCCATTTCCAATCCAAGCCCCCCATGAGCCTACTTCCAGTTCTAGCCCCTTCATGAGTCCATTTCAATCCAAACCCCCACCACAGCCCATTTCCAATCTTAGCACCCCCCCCCCAACAGCCAATTTCCAGTCCTATTCTAGCCCCTCCATCAGCCCATTTCCTGTCCTAGCCACCCCCCCCCCCACTCACCCCAGTCCTAGCTCCCTCCCCCTCACAACCCATTTCCATTCCAAGCCCCCGTCCCCATCAGCTATTTGCAGTTCAAGCCCTCCTGCCTCTAAGCCCATTTCCAGTCCTAGCAACCCCCCAGCCCTTTTTCAGTCTTTGACCCCCCTGCCCATTACCAGTCCGTTCCCCCCATCAGCCCAGTTCCAGTCCTTGCCCCCCCACAGCCCCTTACTAGTCCTTACCCCTACCATCAGCACATTACGTCCTAACCCACCCCTCACCCTATTTCCAGGCATAGCCCCCCCATCAGCCTATTTCCAGTATTTGCCCCCCCCATAGCCCATTACCAGTCCTAAACCTCCCCATCAGCCCACTTCCATTCAGCGCCCCCCCCCATAACCCATTACCAGTCCTAACCCCCCCATCAGCCCATTTCCAGTCAGCCCCCCATAGCCCATTACCAGTCCTAGCCCCCCCATCAGCCCACTTCCAGTCTTAGCCCCCCCCTAGCCAATTACCAGTCCTAACCCCCCCCCATCAGCCCATTTCCAGTCAGCCCCCCCCCATAGCCCATTACCAGCCCTAACCCCCCCCCCCATCAGCCCACTTCCAGTCTTAGCACCCCCCCCCCCATGGCCCATTACTAGTCCTAACCCTCCCCTATCAGCCCACTTCCAGTCTTGGCCTCCCCCCCATTACCAGTCCTAAATCCCCTTTCGCCCCCATTACCAGTCCTAAACCCCCCTTCCGCCCGAGACCACGTGATGCGGACAGAGTAGAGGTCGCATCCTGAACGTGTCCCAATACCCTCAGCCCGAACCGGCGATTTAATACCGTGAAATACCACACCTTTTGGCTGAAAAAGGGTTCCCCAGTCCCGGTGTGCCTGGAGATTGTTTTGCTGTGTTTTGGGAGAGTTGATCTCATGGCAACGGCGGTAAAATCCCTGAGGAAGGACCGGGAGCGAGCTGCCGGCTCAACTAAGATGGCGGATTCGGCCTCAACGCCGGCTTCACCCCACTCACCGACCACAATAGATGAGATGTCCTTGGCGGTAGCAGCCGCATTAAGACCGCAGTTTGATGCTCTCCATGCCAAAATCGATGGACTGCACGCGGTGGTGGACCAGCTGGGCAATCGGCTCCGGGAGGCCGAGGAGCGTGTGGGTCAGGTGGAGGAGAAGACGGGGACGCTGGCCGAGGAGGTAGCAGGTTTAAAATCCCAGTTAGCCCTGCAAGAGGCGAAGATTGACGACCTAGAAAATAGGTCGCGCAGAAATAACCTGCGTTTTCTGGGAATTGCGGAGACCATCCCCGATAAAGATCTGAGAGGATTTATTGAGGCTCTGATCCGCCATATAATGGGGGAGGAGGAACTCGGCGGCCCGCTGCAGATCGAACGCGTGCACCGGGTAGGAGCCAAACACCCGCGTGATACCCGCCCCCGTATCGTGCTGGCAAAATTTCTTTATTACCCTCAAAAGGAACTAATACTCAGGACAGCACGGCAGAAAAGGGAAGTGCATTATAACAATGCAAAGATCCGCGTGGCTCAAGACTACTCCGTGGCGTTGAGCAGAAAGCGGCGGGAGTATGCCCCGCTGTGTGAGAGGCTGATCGCAGCGGGCATCCGCTTCTCCGTACAATATCCAGCTCGGCTCCATGTGTTACTTTCTGGGGCTCACCGTAATTTTGAATCGGCTGCTGCAGCGGAGGCTTATGTACAGCAGATTTGTGGTCAGCAGAAAACAGCGGCATCGCCTGCCACCTGAAGAGCCAGACGATGCATCGCAGCTTATAACATCGCCTGACATCTTGATATTTTGAAGCCGGGAGCTACCCGACAGAACGCCGGACATCCTATGTAGCAAATATCTCTAGTCGCTATGGAGTGGCTACTCCCAAGTAACTTTGTCTCTTTGTTTTACCTTTAGAGACACTTAATGCTTTGAACTCCTTGGGGAGGGATAACAGAGTTGCCAGTTTTGTAACTCTCTTTGTGCCTTTGTTGTTTTGGTCTGGCCTACCCTTCGCTGTAAAGGCCGGATATAATCTGCTGACTTGCATAGGGGCCAGTGGTTGTGACTGGTACTATGCAAGCGGCGAGGCCCCTGGGGTGGGGGGAGGGGGTTCACCCAGGGTGCAGGGGTAATTCTATGTAGTAGGCAGTGCCCCTCTCGACTATCCGTTGAAGTAATATTGCTGACATCCCTGTTGGGAATTGGCAGGAGGTCGAGGGACATCAAGGCTATTAGACCCTAGACAAAAGAGGGGAATGTTTATCACTAAGATGGGGTATGAAAAGTACTTTTGAATATACGGGGTGGGGGATCTGGCGGACAAGGCACCTAAGAGAGTGGCTGAATCGGGCCTAGTGTTGGAGTGGATGCCCCCCCCCGGGCGGACCCTCCCAGGTGCTATCCAGATCCGGGTCTGCGTTCATGACTGGTGGAGGTGGGCCGATGGGTGGGTTGAAGGGCGGGGGCACCAGGAATATGGGTTGTTGTTTCTCTTTGCTGTGTGGTGGGCGGGTGGGGGAACACTCCATTTGATGGGGCACTGGAATTTTGACTGTTGGGTATGGTAGTGTGATATCTTCTATGGGCCTGGTGGGGGGACACATTCAGAGGGGTCTTGGGAGGGCTCCCTCGGTGGGGGGAGGAGTCGGGGGTCCTGTAAGTAGGCGTAGAAGGTTGAAGGGGGTAGGAGGGGGCTTTTAGGGGTGGGTATAGGGGATGGCTAGGATAGCAATAGTGGATGGTAGGGCGGGGGTCACTCAGGGCGGGAGGTGGGAGGTGGGGGGAAAGGGAAGGGGGGGTGGAGGGGGGAGGGGTCGTCGCACTCTAATCTCTACGTATGGGCAGGGTATATATTCTTTAATCCGCAGAACTGGGAGACTCCAGGCTGGGAGGGTCTCCCTTAACACGCTTTGCTGGCAGCTAGGCCAAAAACATGCGGTGATCCTGTGAAAATTATTTCCTGGAATGTATGTGGTCTGGGGAGCCCGATAAAGCGATATAAAGTACTGAAGGCGCTGGCCAGACATCACTGTGATATCGCGCTGCTTCAAGAAACCCACCAAACAGCGGAAGAGCATGCTAAAATGGGTCGAGACTGGGTTGGCCAGGTATGGGGCGCGCCTGCACGGGGGAAGAAGGGAGGGGTGGCTATCCTGCTTCATAAGAGAGTGCGCTTCTCGTTGAAAAAACAAGTAGTGGATCCCGAGGGACGCTTTATATTATTGTGGGGCATCCTGGAGGACCGAGAGGTCATTGTGGGGAACATATATGGTCCTAATACGTTAGACCAGAAATTCTTTGATCAATTGGCGGCCAAAGTAGAATCACTGCCGGATGTACCTGTACTAATGGGGGGAGACCTGAATGGGGTACTAGACGTGAGTTTGGATACCTCCAGTGAGAGGGGGAGCAGAGATAGATTACTTAGCTCTCAAACATTGCAACGATTTCGGAAGCGGTTGGGCTTGATGGACCCGTGGAGAGTCCTACACCCCTCTGAGAAAGATTACACGCATGTCTCGCGGGCCCATGGGACGAGTGCGAGAATAGATTATGTTTTACTGTCCTCCACTGCCTTTGCCCAAGTGATACAGGCGCAGATAGGTACTTTGGAGATATCTGACCATGCCATGGTATGGGTAGAGATGCACTGGGGGGGAAGAATGGGTACATCCCGTCTTTGGCGGTTCCCCATTGAGCTATATAAAGACGATCAATTTCGGCAGTTTCTAAGCCGCCGATGGCGGGAGTTTGAATTAAATCATCAAGCGCATCGAGAGGATCCCGAGCTGGTTTGGGAAACTGCCAAGGTGGTGCTGAGAGGTGACATTATTGGCTATGTTGCTCGAAAACGCCGCCTGCTGGCAGAACAGATAGTTCGGTTGGAACGGCAGGTCTCGCATGCACGTGTGCTTAACGGTCAGTCCCCGACGATGTCGAATCGTAAACGGCTATGGGAACTCCAGGTCTCCTTGAATGAATTGCTTCATCAGCGGGCAAAGAAATCTTTGCTCTATTATAAATATCGGCTTTATTGCTTTGGGGACAAACCGGGGAAACTCCTCGGACGGTGCTTGAGGGGACCACGGGGGGGAAGGGGGGTGGCAGCCCTCCGCGATGAGAAAGGGAAACTCCACCAAGATCGGGAAGCGATTAGCGCCCTTTTTAAGAACTTTTTTCAACAACTGTACCAGGCCGAAGAGATTGACCCCCCCACTATGATAGCATACCTGCAAGGGCTGCAGCTCCCGAGGGTGACAGAGGCGCAGCGGGCTCAATTGGGGCAGCCCATTACACTACAGGAGGTCCAATCTGTCATTGCCCAGGCTAGTTGTTGTAAGGCACCGGGCCCCGACGGCTTTGGGGCTGAGTTTTATAAACTTCTGTCTGCCGGGGTGGGACAGTTGTTGGTTGATACCTTTCAGCAACGAATAGGTGGAAGCGGTAGGAGATGGGGAGAAAACCAGGCCTATATTACCTTGATACCTAAGCCAGCCAAAGACCCGTTGCAAGCCACGTCTTATAGGCCGATTTCTTTGTTAAATTATGATGCAAAGCTGCTGGCAAAAATATTGGCTGAACGGTTGGCGGGGGTGTTAGGAGACATAGTGCATGACTCCCAGGTGGGATTTGTTCGTGGTCGGTATGCTGTTCGGAATATACGCCGTATCTTGACGTCCCTGGAGTGGGTGCACAGCCACCAGTTGCAGACCCTTCTGGTGAGTTTTGACGCGGAAAAGGCGTTCGATAGGGTGGACTGGACCTATTTGGATTACCTACTACCGATGTACGGACTGGGACAGGTTTTCTGTGCCATGGTAAAGAGCTTATATGATACTCCAACGGCTAGAGAGTACTGTGTAATGGGGTTTTGTCCGCCCCCTTCCCGTTGTATCGGGGCACTAGGCAGGGTTGCCCATTATCTCCTTTACTGTTTATATTGTCTTTAGACCCCCTAATACGCAGTATCGAACAAGACCAGCTGATCCGTGGGATAAAGGTGGGGGCACAAGGATTTAAAGTGTCGGCATTTGCCGACGACATGCTGGTACATTTGCAGGCCCCGCGAGAATCGTTGCCGAGACTTATGGCTGAGTTTAGGAGGTTTGGTAGTTTTGCGGGTCTTCGGATAAATACAGAGAAATCGGAGGCCTTGGATGTGTTGGGGGGGTTGCAGACTGGGTGGGGAGCGGGTTTCCCGCTGCATTGGGCCGAGCATGGGTTCAAATATCTTGGTATAATTCTGACCAGGCTACCACAGGATCTATATTATACGAATTTTGAAAGGGTCCTGTCTGGCATGAAGCGCCAATTGCGAGCTTGGAACCCGTTGCCCCTGGCACTCCTGGGGAGAATTGCCGCTATCAAAATGGTGATTTTACCACGTATACTTTATTGGCTTCAAACATTGCCGGTCTGGTTACTCCGAAGAGATTTACACAAACTGGAGAGGGAGATACAGGGTTTTTTGTGGAAGGGGGCTCGAGCGAGGATTCCGATATCTCGTATGATTGGGGGATGGCGAAGGGGAGGCCTGGGGTTGCCAGATTTAGGCTTATATGCTCTGGCTTGCCAGATACGACATCTTGGAGATTACTTAGGGGGAACAGACGTTTACACTCCCAGAGCCTTAGAGGGGGCAATGGTGGCTCCCTTTTCCCTTGTGGGGATGTTGCACGTGGATGATAAGTACCTGCCACGGAGACTTACGCGGAATGTATTGCTGAATGCGATGAGGCGAACATGGAAACAATTAAATGGCTTGTGGCAACATAATTGGCAGGTTTCTAGCTGGTTACCGATACAAGGCAATGTACACTTTCCGCCGGGTTCGGATTCCGGAGCGTTTAAGTTCTGGCATCGGCAAGGCCTACATTACTTAGGGCATGCAGTAGATCTTACGGGTAAGTGCAAGCCGTTCAGAGACATACGTGAGGAGTATAAACTACCCAGCACCCATTATTTTGCGTATTATCAGCTTTTTCATTATGTGGCGACGTTACCCCGGGAAGAATTGGGAGAGGATAGGTCCAAGCAAATTATCGAATTCTTAGAATTAGGAGGGGATACACCCCTGACAATAGCTGGGCTGCGGATTAAGTTGGTGTGCTTTGGGGTGGTGCCGGATTTTGGGAGGGTGGAGGCAGCTTGGGAAGGTGAATTGGGCCGTGCTGTTACTCCAGGTACGATCTGTAGGGCGGTGGGACGGATAATTGAACTAGCCGAGGGTGTACGTTGGAGGGAGATCCAGTATAAGGCCTTAGCCCGGGTGCATTTCTCTCCGAGACGAGCGTTCCGGAGCCATATTACGCAGGATGGGTCATGCCCTCGCTGTCAAGCGCCCTTAGCAACCTTGACTCATATGTGGTGGCAGTGCAGGCGCATCTTCCCATATTGGTCCCGAATTCACCGTTATATTATGAGACTTCTACAACAGAGGTTTCCTTGGACCAGTGAACTAGTCATCTTGGATCAATTGCCTTTGACCTTGCCTATCGGGAAATGGGAGCGTTTATTGGTGCGTAAAGCCTGTTTGGTGGGGAAAGGTCCGATTTTGCGTAACTGGAGAGAACGGACCCCGCCCACGTTTACGGAGTGGCGCAATAATTTTCATCAGTTGATGCTGGCTGAGCGCTGGAGGGCTAGGGGCTCAGTGAAGCGATGGGCTACCTTCTTGCTGATTTGGGAACCTTACATCCAGAGCTTGAGCCCCCGATGCCGCAGTGATATAGTTAATGTGGGTATTTAAGGCGTAGTCTATCGGGGGGGGGAGAAACTACCAGTCAATGTTATGTAGTGTATTGAGCCCAGCCGTGGAGATTGGGGTGCGAGGATGGGTAAGGGGGGGGTTAGGGGTACGGGGGGGAGGGGGGTAGGGTGGGGGGTGTTGTTTTGTTTACTAGCAGAGCTCAAAAGGAAAAACTGTTTAACCATGTGGGCCTTTTAATGTTTACTGTTGTGGTCTGCTATGGTGACATACTGGTTTATTGTAACGGCCTTAAGAGGAGATAAGATACCACTCCTCGATGGCCCTTTACTGAAAGCTGTACTGTTTTGTTATGTCGCTATTGGTTAATAAATAAAGTTTTCAAAAAAAAAAAAAACCCCCTTCCGCCCTATCAACCCAAATTTAAAAAAAAACAACCCAGCTGCTTCTGCCGCGGCAGCATCAAGAGTGCCGCGGCAGTATCAAGAGTGCCGCCGCCACCGCGGGGCCCCCCCGGCAGAGCCTCCCTGCATCGCAGCCTATCCCCGAATGCAGGCTTCTTTCAGAGCCGCGAGAGTTTCCTTTCTCGCGGCTCTGTTAATCCCATCAGCCCCGGCGGGATTAACAGAGCCGCGAGAAAGGAAACTCTCGCGGCTCTGGAAGAAGCCCGCGTTCGGGGATAGGCTGCGATGCAGGGAGGCGATCCAGGGAGGCTCTGCCGGGGGGGCCCGGCGGCGGCGGCGGCACTCTTGATACTGCCGCGGCACTCTTGATGCTGCCGCGGCAGAAGCAGCTGGGTTGTTTTTTTTAACTTGGGATGAAGAATGTTTTTTGCGCGGGGCCCCCTGAAACGCGGGGCCCTGTGCAAAAAACATTCTTGCCCCCTGCTAGACATCTGCAAGACGTTGACTCGAGTATAAGCCGAGGGGGCCGTTTTTCAGCACAAAAAATGTGCTGAAAAACTCGGCTTATACTCGAGTATATACGGTAAATTAAACAGGTAGGGGGAAAGTATGCAGCCTTGTCTTACACCTTTGCTTATTTTAAACCATTCTGTTTCTCCTTGTTCTGTTCGAACTGTTGCTTCTTGATCAAAGTACAGATTGTGCAAGAGAACGATCAGGTGTTCTGGTATACCCATGCTTCTTAATGTGGCCCAGAGTTTCTCATGGTTTACACAGTCAAAAGCTTTGCTATAGTCGATAAAGCACAAATAGATATCCTTTTGGTATTCTTTAGTCTTTTCAAGGATCAATCTCACATCCGTAATGATGTCTCTCATTCCTCGCCCTTTTCTGAACCCTGCTTGCACTTCAGGTAGTTCTTGTTCCAGGTATGATTGTAGTCTCTTTTGAATAATCTTCAGTAGAATCTTGCTGGCATGTGGGATCAGAGCGATTGTGCGATAATTTCCACAGTCAGTTGGATCACCTTTCTTTAGTATTGGTATAAACGCAGATCTTTTCCAGTCAGTTGGCCATGATGCTGTCTTCCATATTTCTTGGCAGAGCCTTGTAAGTATGGTAACAGCTGCATCAGATTGCATTCCCATAGAAGTATTACAGCAATCAATGCCTGGTGCTTTGTTCTTTGATAAGGCTTTCAATGCTGCTTCAACTTCTTCTTTCATCACCAATGGTTCCAGATCATAAGGTACAGGTTGAAACGGCTGTTGGTCCACTTGATCTTTATCATATAAAAACTCTGTATATTCCTTCCATCTTTTCTTGATCTTCTCAGCATCATTCAACATAGAACCTTGAGCATCTTGTAACATTCCAATTCGAGGCTGGAACTTTTTCTTTAACTCTCGTAGCTTTAGGAAAGCTGATCTTGTTTTTCCTCTAATAGTTTCCGCCTCTATTTCCTTGCATGCGTCATTGTAGTACTTTTCCTTGTCCTGTCTTGCTGCATGTTGGAAATCTCTGTTGAGTTCTGTGATTGTCTTTCTTTCTCCTCTGGCTTTAGCTTCTCTGCGTTTCTGGGCAATTTTCAGAGTTTCTTCCGTCATCCATTTTGGCCGTTTTTGCTTTTTTACCTTTTGTAGAGACGTCTCGCTTTCTTCCAACACAACCTTCTTGATGTCATTCCATAACTCTTCTGGAACTCTATCATTTGTATCTAAAGCAGCAAATCAATTTTGCAGGCAGTCTTTAAATTCCAGTGGTATATTCTCATGGTCATATTTTGCTGCATTCATGAGTGGTTTGCTCTTTTTCAGCTTTAGCTTGAGTTTGCATACTAGCAGTTGATCATCTGTACCACAGTCAGCTCCAGGTTTTGTCTTTGTTGATGTTATAGAGCTTTTCCATCGTTGACTTCCACAGATGTAGTCAATTTGATTTTTATGCAGTCCATTGGGTGAAGTCCATGTGTACAGTCGCCGCTTGTGTTGCTGGAAGAAGGTGTTCGAGATGAATAGATCGTTGGTCTTGCAGAATTCTATCAGTCTTTATCCAGCTTCATTTCTGTTGCCAAGTCCATATTTTCCAACTACTTTGTCTTCTTTGTTGCCAACCTTTGCGTTCCAATCACCCATGACTATCAGGATATCCTGTTTGCATGTTCTGTCAATTTCAGCTTGTACTTGTTCATAGAACTCTTCAATTTCATTCTCTTCTGCAGCTGTTGTTGGGGCATATACTTGAATTATAGTTGTGTTGATAGGCATTCCTCATTCGCTGACTGCATTGTATTTCATTACAGTTCTTGCAAGTTTCTTCTTTATTATAAATGCAACACCATTTCTTCTTTGTCTTTCATTTCCAGCATAGTAGACCATGTGAACATCTGATGCAAAGTGCCCGATGCCAGTCCATTTCAGTTCGCTGACACCCAACAAATCAAGTTGTACACGTTCCATTTCATTCTTGACCACCTCCAACTTCCCTTGGTTCATGCTTCGTACGTTCCATGTTCCAATGTGTAAGACATTGTAAAGAGATAGTGGAGTGGAGGAGTAGCCTAGTGGTTGGGGCAAGGTACTTCAGGCCGGAAGGTCGGGGGTTCAAATCCCACTAGAGGACAGCAACCTTGGGCTGGAAGGACTGGGGTTTCTAGTCCCACAGGTGCTCCTTGTGGTCTTGGGCAAGCCACTTAACCCTCCATAGCCCATGTTCCCTGTAAATAGTTATCTCCAAGTTATAATGCCCTGTTCAATGTAATTTCAGTTTGTTCAATGTAAACCGCACTGATGCAGAATAGCGCGGTATATAAGAGAATATAAATAAAATAAATAAATAAAATAAAATAAATAAAGAGATACTTGCAGGCGTGCGGGCTGGATAGGGTTGATCCAGAGGATAGGGAAAGAATAGGGGAGACAATAAAGGAGGGGGAGGTGAAGGAAGCCCCGGGGATTGGATGGGTATACAGCGCAGTTCTATAAGAAGATGTTGGAGCAAGTAACACCCATACTGACTCGGGTTTTCAATAAGGTAATAGAAGGGGAAGGGATTCCTCAGACAATGGGGGAAGCTGGTATCACAGTGTTACCAAAGCCGGGTAAAGACAAGGGGAGGTGTGGCTCTTACAGGCCCATTTCATTGATAAATTTGGATGCCAAAATCTTGGCTAAGGTATTGGCCAATCGGATTCAAGGGATCTTGCCTAAGATCATTCAAAGAGATCAGACTGGGTTTGTAAAGGGGAGGCAAGGGAGTGATAACATAAGGAAAGTGATGAACATTGCTTGGCATCTTCAGGGCAAAGGACAGCAGGCGATATTAGTTACGGTGGACACGGAGAAAGCGTTCGACCGTGTTGAATGGCCATATATGTTTCAAGTGTTGGAGCAGATGGGATTTGGGGACAAGTATATAGCGTGAATAAAAGCTTTATATGAGCACCCGAGGGCGAGGATCCGAATAAATGGAGGATATTCTGAACAGTTTACATTGGGAAGGGGTACTAGACAAGGGTGTCCTCTATCACCACTTTTGTTTGCGCTGGCCATTGAGCCCTTAGCTGAAATGGTCAGGAGGGAAGTGGATGTAAAAGGGGTAGTAGTGGGAGGGAGGGAGGAGAAAATAGCGTTGTTCGCAGATGTGGTATTTTTATTGACGCAGCCCTTGACTACCTTGCCAGTACTGATGAGAATTATAAAGGGTTTTAGTAGTGTAGCAGGATATAAAATTAATTCCGGTAAAACGGAGGTACTAGGGTTTAATCTGCAAGGGGGGCTGGAGGAAAGGTTACAGTCGCATTTGAATTTTAAATGGGTGAAGCAGCAGTTTCGGTACTTGGGGATACAGTTGGGGAAACCAATAGAGAAGATTAAACAGTGGAATTATCAAGGTTTGACAGAAGCCATAAGGGGAGATTTGTCAAAGTGTGTGTGTGGGGGGGGGGGGGGTGTTAAGACTGTCATGGTTGGGCCGAATAGCAGCAGTGAAAATGAATGTTCTGCCGAGACTGATGTTTCTGTTTACATCCTTGCCATGTAAGGAAACTAAGGAGATAGGGAAGTTGCAGAATACGATTATGCAGTTTATTTGGGAAGGGAAACATCCCAAAGTTGCAAGGGGGAGTCTTATACCAAATGAGGGAAGAAGGGGGGTTAGGAGTGCCATGCTTGATGAAGTATTTTGAAGCGGCACAATTGAGAATGCTGTTAGCATGGAGGGAGGGGGCGGATATCTTAAGCTAGGTACAGATTGAGTCAGGGGGTGAGCAATCTAAGGAGAAGAGAATATGGGACCCGGGCAGTTGGAGAGAGACTGAAGGGAAGGCTAATCCATTTAGGGAACTTATGTTTCAGGTGTGGAAAAAATGGCGGGGGTTTCTTATGGACAAGAAAGTGTATTCACGATATACATTTATTAGTGCGGTAGGGGACAAGGGGGTGGGAGGGAATTCTAAGGTATTTAAGAGGAGGAGTGGAAAAGGGCTAGTGAGGCCAGGACAATTGTTACGAAAGGGGGGGGGGGAGGAATTAAAACATTTGAGGAACTCCAGCAAGAGTTTCAGATAGAAAAAAAAGGACCAGTATGCATATGTGCAATTGTGGTACTTTATGAATGCACAGGAGATGAAAATTGATATGGAACGGAAGCCTACACAATTTGAGGAGATGATGGGGAAACAGTGGTCACAGAAAGGGGTAATATCAAAAATATATAAAATGCTCCTACAGAAGGGGAGGGAGAAGGGGAGGTGGCAGCAGCGGTGGGAAGATGATATTCCGGGATCTTGGGAGGATAGCAGGTGGGCAGGAATCTTGGCGAGAACCTATAAGTTGGCCAGGGGAACTACAATGCTAGAAAAGTTTGAAATTGAGGTTCAGGATGTACTGGACACCTGTGCAGATTTGGGCAATATTGCCGGATAGCTCAAGTGAGTGTTGGAAAAAGTGTGGGGCAATGGGGGACTTAATACACATGATTTAGCAGTGCCCCAAGGTGCAGGGATATTGGGGGAAAGTGGGAAGGTTACATGAGGAGATCATGGGAGTGCCGATAATCTTAACACCAGAGATGGTTGTGCTTAATGAAGGGGTGGGAGAGGGGGATGGGGATATGGCAATCTTTATGGGGTATGGAATTATAGCGGCCCATATGACTCTTTTGCGATGGTGGAAGAATGATGCTGTACCTCCGATGAGGGAGGTGGTGAGTAAGTTGGAACAGTTGTGGGGTTTATGTATGATGGAAGCGCATAGAAGGCATCAGGTGGGAAAACATAAAAAGGTGTGGCAATGGTATGAAAATTGGAGGGGGATGGGGTGGGAGGGAGGAAAGGAGGGGGATGAGTGATGGGTTTGAGGGGTTGAGAATAAGGATAGGAGGAGAGGGAAAGGGGGAACATATTAAGGCAGAGGTAGGGGAAAGCAAAGGAGAGGATGAAGGGGGAAGGTAAAGGAAATGGTTATAGGATAAGCTTAGTATATTGGTAGTATAAGACTGTACATAATTCATAAATACAGTATGAAGGTGTAAGATGGTAGATTGACAGAATTGAGATATTGTATCAGTGTGATCAAAGACATGGAGCAAAGAGCATAAAGAAATGTATAAATGGAAGAGGGAAGAGCAAGGGGAGATAAATGTTGAAGTTTTGAGTTTTTGCTCAATGTTCGAAAGAGGAGGGGTGAGAGACAGTGGATGAAAAAGTTTGTAAAAGTTGAAATATATGCCTGTAAAGGTTGAAAAATCATAATAAATATAAATTTAAAAAAAACCACATGAGGACTATGAAAAATTGCAAGGCAATCTTGATAAATTGGAAGACTGGGCATCCAAATTGCAGATGAAATTTAATGTGGACAAGTGCAAAGTTATGCACCAAGGAAAGAACAACCCAAACTATGGTTACATGATGCAAGGTTCCACATTGGGAACCATCACCCAGGAAAAAGATTTAGACATCATGGATAACATGTTAAAACCCTCCGCCCAGTGTTCAGTGGCGGCCAAGAGAGCAAATAGAATGCTAGGTATCATAAGGAAAGGAATGGAAAATAAAACAAAGGCTATTATAATGCCTCTGTATCATTCTATGGTGCGACCACACCTTGAATAGTGTGTGCAATTCTGGTCACCGTATCTTAAAAAGGATAAAGCGTTATGGGGGGCGCTAGTGAGCCCGCTACAGAATGGCCGCATTCTAGTTTTGCTCCGTCCTGGGCTTTCCCTCCTTTTCACCAACATTAGCTTTCCTCCAGCGATATCCCCCGGGCTTACCCGAATCGGACTGCTGTGAACCGGGCGATTTATGCTGTGCCCTTTATGAGCTGCTCCGAGTACCGTGGCACGCTCTGCAGCCCAGAGTCGGGCTTTCCAGTGATTGGCCTCACTGCTCTGTTCCCGGCTGCCGACGCTGCTCAGGCTAACCCTCCATGCCTGGAGATTCCTGCACCGAGCTCTCTGTCCACCGCAGCTTGAACTACCGCTGCCTGGAGAAAGTGACAGTGAGCGGATCGTTTAGGGCAGCGCGGCTGGCTGATCCGTGGCTGGGAGCTGGAGAGGAGTGTGGGATCGGTGACCTGGTGTTGACGCTGCCCTGCTGGATTCCATTTCCTCCTGGAGATTACGCTGGCTGCGTTCTGAGGAGGTGAGAGTGCCTGGGGCCAGGTGTGGAAGAGCTTTGCGGGTGCCCACGGCGGGGCTCCTTACATCGGCAGCCATTACCGCGTGGTCTTGGAACGCATGGCCTTCTCTGCGTTCCAACCAGCATAGCCGGGACACGATCACGTGGGAGACCCCCGGCGAATCAGCTGCTACATCACCAGAACTTGCTACTGTATTTGAGGAGTACTCTTCAGCATAATTCTGGGCCCTGGTCCGGTGAATCATTTACCCTGTATACTTGCACTTGGGGCACCTATAGTGGATGCACTCTTGCCCCTCATCTGCTGGTCTGGCTGCTGTTGCACTGATTGCATCTGGCTCAGTCCCTCTCCATGCTTTGTGGACTTTGCTGCCTTGAGAGATCCTGGAGCACCCTCTACTGTTCAAGAGTGGGACTTTCTGGCATTTTTATTTTTTCTTCTTTTATATTTCTCTGTTTTTGACCACCTTACTCATAGCCACTATCTGCTTCCCTGTTGCTGGTTGCTGCATATCTTTGGACTGCTGAGGTGTTAAATCGCCGCATGGCTGCTAAGGCTAGAAGTCTCGAAGCTCGGGAGGGAATGCGATCTTCCCAGCGTTCTCAGGGCAAGAGTGGCGCCCCGCCTAGCCCAACCAGTAAACAACCCTCGGAGGGTTCTGATGATGAGACTGTGAGTGACAGTGACTTGGGCCTCGGCGCGCTGTCCTCGCATGCCCTACTTCAGCGAGAGCTCCGAAGGGGTTTTGAGGATTTGGCTGGTGAATTTCGCTCCATGCGCGAGGAAGTGATGAGCACAATCGCGGAACTCCGGAGTGACATAAAAGACCTGGGTACGCGAGTGGAGGAGATCGAGACTAAAGTTGAAGACCATGATGATGCTTTGGTGGATTTACAATGTGCTATTGATAAACGTGCGCAAGCAATGGAGTTGACCTATAAAACTGATGATATTGAAAACTGCTCCAGTCGCAACAATGTGCGCTTTCGAGGAATTCCGGAGCCGGTGGGGGGCGGGGAAGACCTGCCGGTGGTGCTCCAAAATTTGATAGCTGAGTTACTTACGGCAGAGGAACTGGCTGCTCGTGGGTCTGGAATGGAGATTGAGCGAGTGCATCGTGCCTTGGGAAAGCCTCCTAATAATCAGCCTCGGGATGTAATTGCTAGATTCTTGCGATATACTGATGCTGAGCTTCTCCTCCAACGGGGCCGGGAGAAAAAAACGATCAGATTTCAAGAAGCAGCGGTAACTGTATATCAGGATCTCTCGGTGTTCACGCTGGCTCATCGGAGGGAGATGAAACCAGTCACGAGGGTCCTGAACAACAAAGGGATTCGCTATTCCTGGTCTTTCCCATTCCGGATGAATTTCCTCTTGGGTAATAAAAAGATCTCCGCGAAAGACCATACCGAGGCTTGGAGAGCACTGCGCCAGGCGGGTCTTGTAGAAGATAATGCGCTGCCGCAACCCCCGACTCCTAAGCCTCAACATTCGAAGTGGACTCGGGTGGGAAGGCCTGCTTGACTTTCCCTAGAGCGTTTGCTTTCCTGTCCTGGGGGCTATGCTCAGGGGTTGACTGACTCTGCGATTAGGCTTGTTTGACCAGTTTTATCAGTTTTGCTGTCCTCCATCTTTGTTCTTGTTATGCTACAGGTTCTTGGTTTGGAGGGGATTTGGGTATTTGTTCAGTGCTATATGGGGGCGGTGGGAGATGTGGTGGTGTTCTGGAAAAGGGCATAATTGGAATGTTGCTTTACTGGTGCGTTGAACAGTGGGGAAAGGATATTGCATTTTTTGCTTACATTCTTGCTATATGGGGGCCCGGACGGAGCTAAGTTTGGGGTCAGTTTACCGTGTCCTGTCTCCTTTTTAACATGTGGGTGGTACTGACGGGAGGGGGGTGGGATTGGGTGGGAGGCTAGCACAGCTAGGGGTGGGTGGGGGTCTGGGGGCGGGGGTTATAGGATTCATTTTTGGATTATGGAGCAGGGGGGTAGGGGGGGCGAATCTCCACAGCCAGCCTGGTGGATTCAGGGTGTTGGGATACTCTTTTTGTTAACAGTACCTGTCTTGCAGGTATTGCGGGGGCTGTATGTTGCGGGCCAGGGGGGGAAGAGAGGGGCGGTGGGGGCCTGGTGGTTGATCCATGTTGCGATTGATTTCTTTGAATGTTAAGGGTCTTAATTCCCCTAGAAAGCGATCTTTGCTGTTCTCGGAATTGAGATCCTTGAAAGGGGACATTGTGTTTCTACAGGAGACACATCGCCGTGCTAGCACTCAGGGGTGGTTAAAACGTAACCCTTATAATGAGGTGTGGGTAGATCAGCACCGCAAGGACTAAAGATATTTTGACCTCAATATTGCCTATTATGCTTATACTGTTGAACTTCTCCTTCGGTATCTGTATATAGCTAATTGTACATAGTTCCAAAAAGTTCAAAAAGTTTAAAGGTTAAAAGTTCAAATGTTAATTACACATAGCTCATGTTATCGTTCAATGTAAAAACAGAAATACCTCTGTTTCCTTAACTGTTATATATAAACCGCACCTGATCCTCAAAAGGTTGCGGTATATAAAAATTTGTTAAATAAAATAAATAAATAAATATGAATGGGCGGAAGAAACGCGGCGTGGCCTTGTTATTCCATCAATGCCTATCTCTTCGGGTGGAGGAGATTAAAAAAGATACCCTGGGAAGGTGGCTTTTTGCGAATGTACGCTTGGAGGGTCATTTATTAACTCTAGCTAACATTTATGCCCCTAATGAAGGTCAGGGGTCCTTCTTTACGCGGCTGAAGGCTTTGTTGGCTGACTTCGCGAAAGGCCCCATAATACTTGGCGGGGATTGTAACGCCCATATAGTGCCCCACCTGGATTCCACGGGTAGTGCTGGGAGGGTGGTGGGCAGGCCCGGTAAAGCATTGCAGAAATTCATGCTGGATCTGGGCTTGCGTGATGTTTGGAGAGAGACTCATGAAGGGGAGCGAAGTTACACATATTATTCGCCCGTTCATCAGGTGCATACCCGCATAGATTACTTTCTGTTGGATCAGCGCCTGATGGATGAGAGAGTGGAGGCTGGCCATGGGGCAATGACTTGGTCGGATCATGCCCCATGTTGGATCACCCTTCTGGCGGATTTGTGCGGTGTGCGCCAATGGCTTTGGCGACTTGATGCGCGATTCCTTCGGCGTCAGTGCACTGTACAGGAGCATGCCCGTTTCATAATTGATTTTTTCGAGTTAAATGATTCTGGGGAAGTTTCACTCCCCATGGTTTGGGACGCCTTCAAGGCCACGGCTCGGGGCCGACTCATCGCGGAAGCGGCTCGCACGCGGAGGGCTTGGAGACAGGACTACTGTCAACTGGTGGAGGACTCTTCCCGGTTGCGCTTGGAACATGCCCGGACTGGATCAAAACGGGTCTTGCACCAGTGGAGGGCGACCCGTGCTAATTTGGATGCATGTTTACAAAGAGAATTGGACAATAAACATCGGAAATTGCGACAAACGTTTTATGAGCAGGGGGAATAAGACGGGCCGTTTTCTTGCCTTACGTCTCCGGCAGCAGCAAACTACGAGGGTGGTTCGCAAACTTCTCGATTCTGGTGGGCAGAAGAGAGTGATCTCTAGCGAGATACGCGACGTCTTCGCTACGTTTCTGGAACAGTTATATAAAGCTGAACCTTTTGATATGGCCCGTGTGCAGGGATTCTTACGGACGATCGCTTTGCTGCGGTTGACTGACTCGGATCGGGATCAATTGGATACTGAACTTACTGTGGAAGAAGTGGAACTCGCAATCCGACGGCTGAAATCTGGGGGAGCACCGGGTAGTGATGGCTTCCCTGCAGAGTATTATAAAAAATTCCGTGCGCAATTAGCACCGACACTGGTTATACTCTTTAATGAGGTTTTGCGGGGGGGCGCCCCTTCCTCCATTCTCAGCGTGAGGCTTTGATAGTAATGCTCCCTAAGCCAGACAAGCCCCTACAGGACGCTGCCTCATACCGCCCCATCTCTCTGCTAAACACGGATGTTAAAATATTGGCCTCAGCATTGGCGGCGCGATTGAACCGGGTTCTCCCAACTTTGGTACACCCTGACCAGGTTGGGTTTGTGCCGGGCCACCAGGCGGCGGATAATATTAGGCGAATGCTGCAGGTTATTTATGCTGCTCAGCAAAACTCACAGCCAACGCTAGTGGTGGGAGTTGACGCCGAAAAGGCCTTTGACCGTGTTAGCTGGGGTTACCTCTGGTGCGTGTTGGATAAGATGGGGTTTGGTCCTAATTTTATTCGCTGGGTGCATAGCTTATATCAGGACCCTCAGGCATGTGTCCGGGCTAACGGGGGTCAATCGAGAATTTTCTCACTGGAAAGGGGCACTCGCCAGGGATGTCCCCTGTCGCCGCTGTTGTTCGCAATGGTGATGGAACCTTTGGCGCAAAGCTTTCGCGAGCATCCGGGCATAGAGGGCGTGCATGTGGGCCCCGCGGATTACCGGATTGCGCTATTTGCGGATGATGTTATTTTATCTCTGGTGAAACCCACTGCGTCCCTCTCTGCTGCTATGCAGCTCTTTGAGACCTTCTCCCAGGTGTCTGGCTTCAAAATCAATTACACTAAATCTGAAATTCTTAATATTGGGGTCTCAGAAGAGATTTGTGCGGAGCTACGAGCAGCCTACCCCTTCCGGTGGGTGTCGGGTGCTCTTCGATATTTAGGTGTGCATATGACGGTGGAGCGGGCGGCGCTTTTTAAGGCCAACTATGATCCACTACTTCGGCAGGTTTGGCGAGACTTGGAGTCGCCTGATATTATCCTGGTTTGGGCGTATTGCGGTGGTTAAGATGGTGGTCGTCCCCCGATTTTTGTACCTCTTCCAGGTTCTCCCTATACCATTGGCTCGGGGAATATTGGCCACTTGGCAAACCATGCTCATGAAGTTTATATGGCAGTACCGTCGGCCGTGTATAGCGCACCGAATTCTCTATACGCGTACGCGTTATAGGGGCAAGGGGGTGCCTAATCTTCATTGGTACTATGTGGCGGCGCAGTGTCGTGCCGCGGTGGAATGGATGATCGCGGATAACTCCAAGCGCTGGGTGCAATTGGAAATGAACATCGCGGGGGGAGCGGAACTGGGGGATCGGCTGTGGCTTGGTCCCAAACTGCGAAGTGGACTGCGTTTAAGTACGTAATCCCTATATCCTCCATACCCTCCACTGCTGGGACCAATCCTTTCAGCCTCGCGGGATCGACCTGACCCCTCTGGCACCTATCGTAGATGATGCCTCGTTTCCCCCGGGGGTGGCTGATCCAGTTTTCCGGATTTGGGGGCATAAGGGCCTTAGCCGTGCCAGACAATTGTTTGATGAGGGTAAGTTGCAAACGTTTAGTACGCTTCAGGAGGAATTTGACCTTCCTGACAGTCAGGTCTTCCAATATACGCAAGTGGCCCACTGGGTTCAGACTAGATCCGTTCGGCCCCATGTGGCCCGAGATTTTACGGATCTGGAGCGTTACTGTGAGGGGTGCACTACTACAAAAGGTCTTATAGCTGCCTTGTATGCCCAGTTGCAGGTGCAGCAGCCGAGATTCGGCAAGCATAGAGAACTTTGGAATTCTGCTTTCATTCTTCATTACTCTGAGCAGCAGTGGGAACAGCTAGAGGGTAGGTTGTGGAAGAGTTCGGTGGCGATTAATGCCCGTGATACTAACTATAAATTACTATATAGATGGTATATGACACCTGAGCGGATTGCTCGCGTGTATCCGGGGGTTTCGGATCAGTGCTGGAGGAGATGTGGGCAGAAAGGTGCTCTGGCACATATCTGGTGGTCTTGTCCTCGCGTTCGAACCTTTTGGAGGGGGATTCAATTCCGCTTACAGCAACTAGTTGGACTGAACCATACCATGGGATCCGGGTATTTTTCTCTTTGAGGTTGCTGTCCCCGAGGCACGTAACCTCCAGATGGCTTTGCTTCGACATGGTCTGAATGCGGCTCGGCTGTCTGTAGTTTTTGCTTGGAAGCAGGTTCTCCCGCCGTCTTTTTCGGTCTGGTTGGAACGGATGTGGGACACGTATACAATGGAACGTGGGGTGGCGGCCAGTCGGATGTGATTGACGCGCTTTGAGCAGGTGTGGGAACCCTTTGTCCTTCGTTATGGCTCATGATTGCTCAAGGGCGCTGTACGTCCTGGAAGTTCGCGGGCCCCATGCTATTTTGCGAGATGTTCTCCTGGAGTACCCCCTTTTGTTTTATGTGCGCTGATTGGCTGGTTTGCTTTTGTTCTTATTGGCTGGAATAGAGGTTCGTGGGGGGGGAGGGGGGAGGGAGAGATAGGAAAGGGAGGGTTGGGGGGGCTGGGGCACTGGGGGGTGGGGGGCTGATACTCTATTTTGGGAGTGCTTTCTGTGGCTAGATGGTAAGTGGGGGGGGTTGAGACGAGGGGAGGGGGAAGAATAACATCATAAAAACACAAAAACAAAAAAAAACAAAAAAAGGCGCTTTGTTGGATCGCCTCGTGTTAATGGATTGCGATTTTGGCCTTGTTAACTTTTGATATTGTATTATGCTTATGGTTTATGTTTTTCTGTAATCATTGGCTGCCTTTCAATAAAAAAAAAAAAAAAAAGAAGGATATAGCGTTATTAGAAAAGGTACAGAGAAGAGCCACCAAAATGGTAAAGGGGATGGAAGGATACTCCTATGAAGAAAGGATAAAAAGGTTAGGGCTCTTCAACCTGGACGAAAGACGGCTGAGGGGAGATATGAAAGAGGTCTCTAAATTAATGAATGGAATGGGTAAAATTAGATTGATTGTTTACGTCACCAGAATATAAAAAGACTAGGGGACATGCAATGAAGCTACAGGGTAAAGCACAGTTACTTACCTGTAACAGGTGATCTCTGGGAACAGCAGGAATAAGTCTTCACATATGGGTATCGTCGGTACCGACGGAGCCTTCGCGGGAACGCTCCCCAGCGTCCAGTAAGAAAGCTTTTGGGAGCATCCCACAGCGCCTGCGCGCTGCCTTCCCTCCTTTTCCAACCGCCTCTCTCCAGTTCGAGTTTTAAAGCTGAGACAAAGAGAGAGAGAGAGAGAGGGAAGGAAAGATAGATAGAGAGATACAATTCCTAGGGGAGGTGGGTGGGTTGTGTGAAGACTTATTCCTGCTGTTCCCAGAGATCACCTGTTACAGGTAAGTAACTGTGCTATCTCCAGGAACAAGCAGGAATGAGTCTTCACATATGGGAACTCCCTAGCTGTAGATGCCAGGGAGAAACCCCAGGTTGTGTGTCCTTGAAAAGGACTCTACCTCCTCCCATGGATCTCTGGCATCCGACCAGGGTAGGTGGGTAGGAGTTGATTAAGAATGGAACAGGTGTTTGAGAACAGCCTGACCAAACGAGGCATCCCAGCGGGAGTACTTGTCCAAACAGTAATGGGCTGTGAAAGTATGAACCGAGGCCCAGGTGGCAGCTCGACAGATTTGGTCGATGGACACAGAGTTTAGATGAGCCATTGAGGCTGCCATGGCTCTCACATTGTGAGCTGTGACATGGCCCTCCAGAGAAATGTTCCTACTCTGGTAGGCAAAAGAAATACACTGACCAATCCAGTTGGACAGTGTTCTCTTAGAGACTGGAAGTCCTAAATGAGAAGGATCAAAAGCAACAAAGAGTTGAGAAGACTTTCTATGTTGCTGTGTTCTTTGTAAGTAAAAAGCGAGAGCTCTCTTACAATCCAAGGTATGAAGATTCCTCTCTGCACTTGATGCATGAGGTCCTGGAAAAAAGACAGGTAAATATACCTCTTGGTTCAGATGAAAAGGCGAGACCACTTTAGGCATAAAGTGTGGATTGGTCCTGAGGACTACCTTATCATGATAGAACCTTGTATAAGGTGGATTAGCCACCAAAGCTTGCAACTCACTGATGCGGCGTGCTGAGGTGACTGCAATGAGAAAAACAACTTTCCAAGAAAGAAATTTCAAGGAGGTGGTGGCTAAAGGTTCAAAGGGTGGCTTCATAAGCTGGCCAAGAACCAGGTTTAAGTCCCATGCCACTGGAGGTGGTCTAATGGGAGTTTTAGTTAAAAGAAGGCCTCTCATGAATCTTGCTATAAGAGGATGAGAGGAAATAGGTTGTCCATTGAGAGGCTTGAGGGAGGCTGCAATAGCACTCAAATGGACTCTTACTGAATTTGTTTTCAGACCTGCATGGGATAGATGCAGGAGATACTCTAGTAGAGAATTCAGAGGTATTGCAAGAGGGTTTAGACCAGGGGTCTCAAACATGCGGCCCGCGGGAGAAGGTTGTGCGGCCCGCGACGGCTTCTGCTGCTGCCGTTGCCGCCGTGGCAACGGCAGAATCGACGGTCAATTTAAAAAAAATAAAAAACTGGCTTCTGCTGCTCTGTCCTGCGGCCCGTTCCCCTCTGCGCCAGAGCCCTGAATGTGCTTCCTCTGCGGCGTGCTTTTCAAGCCGCGAAGGGAGTATTTCCCTCTCGCGAGGCTTGAAAAGTGAATAGGCTTAAGCCGCGCGAGAGGGAAATACTCTCTTCGCGGCTTAAAAAGCATGCCGCAGAGGAAGCAAACTCAGGGCTCTCGCGCAGAGGGAAAGGGGCCGCGGGACAGCTGATTTTCTGCTGCAGCAGAAGCCAGCAGCAGAAGCCAGGTTGTTTTTTTATTTACCAGGGGGGGGGGGTAAGACTGGAAATGGGCTATTGGCGGGGGGGGGGGTATGACTGGAAATGTGCTATTGGCAGGGGGGGGTATGACTGGAAATGGGCTATTGGCGGGCGGGCGGGGCGGGGGGGTTATGACTGGAAATGGGCTATTGGCAGGGGGGGTTATGACTGGAAATGGGCTATTGGCGGGGGGGGTTATGACTGGAAATGGGCTATGGTGGGGGCTAGGACTGGAAATGGGCAGGTGGGGGTTAGGAAGGACTGGAGGTGGGCTGATGGGGGGAGTTAGGACTGGTAATGAGCTATGGAGGGGCTGACTGAAATGGGGTAATGGGGGTTAGGGCTGGAAGTGGGCTATTGGCAGGGGGGGTTATGACTGGTAATGGGCTATGGGGGTCTAGGACTGGTAATGTGCTGGGGGGGTTGCTAGGACTGGAAATGGGCTGAGTGGAAGGGGGCTTGAACTGCAAATGGCTGATGGGGAGGGGGGCTTGGAATGGAAATGGGCTGTGAGGGGAGGGAGCTAGGATTGGAAATGGGCTGATGGGGGGCTAGGATTGGAAATGGGCTGATGGTGAGGCTAGGATAGGACTGGAAATGGACTGATGCAGGGACTAGAAGGGAGCGGATGCTGGGTGGGGCTGGAACTAGAAGGGAGCTGATGTTGGGGGAGGATTAGAATGGGATGGAGCTGGGAAAGTGAAATGGAGAGGGGAAAAATATTTTGTCTGGGAGAGAAGACAAATCTACAATTGGCCAGGTATTGTGAGATTAAGTGGGGATTGAGGATGGAGGGGTAAAATTTGAGTGGATGAAATAGGAATGAGGAAAGAGAAAAAGGAGAAAGATTAGTATGTTAAAGCAGATGTAGAGAGAGAATGGAAAAAAAACTAGGAGAGAAGAAAGGGCAAATGGAAGCAGACGATGGAGAGTTAGCAGAAGACATGAAGAAACCAGAAGAAAGTGGCTGGAACAATTGCAACTGAAAAAAATGCACAAAAGGTAGAAAAATATCTCTTTATTTTGAATTTATTAACTGGAATATGTCAGCTCTGGGAAATGTGCATCATTAATGTTTGCGCTTTGTTTAGTACAAGAGGAAATTAATTTATAGTTTTATTTCTACAGTGTTGTACATTCCAAGTTTGGCTTTTGGGGTTCCCAGTTTAATTATTGTCTTCTTGTTTCTAAATCTTTTAGTCTTTCTTTATCCATACTCATTAAAGAGGCATGTTTACTAAAAGTTAGTGTATGGTAACATTATGCAAATATTTATGCAAATGAGATCCCTTATGCAAATGAGGCCCCGCGTCTTATGCGGCCCCCGGGTTACTTTACAAGTCCTCATTTGGCCCTCAAAGCAATTTGAGTTTGAGACCCCTGGTTTAGACCCTTCTCTGAACACCAAATGGTAAATCTTTTCCATTTGAAAGCATAGAAACGTCTAGTAGAAGGCTTTCTAGAGGCATGAATAACATTTCTGACTTGCTGAGAGAGATGAAAATCTTGAAGGTCTAGGCCCTCAGCAACCAAGCCCTGAGATGGAGCGACTTGGGGTTTGGGTGCCACAACGTTCCCTCTTCCTGGGACAGAAGGTCTGGTGCAGAGCCCAAGTCCAGGGAAAGAGCTTGAGAGAGATGCAGAAGTAGAGCGTACCACACTTGGCGTGGCCAATGTGGTGCTATGAGGATCATGGTCCCTCGATCTCTCTGAAGCTTGAAAAGTGTTTTGGGAATTAGGAGAATTGGTGGAAAGGCATAAAGGAAGTCTTGATCCCAGTGAAGGAGGAAGGCATCCTTGGCCTGAACTCCCTGACACGGAATTCTGGAACAGAACCGGGGAAGTTTGGCATTCCACGGACTTGCAAAGAGGTCTATGTCCGGGGTTCCCCAAATTCAAAAAACCCTGGCTACCTGGTCCATGTGGAGGGACCGCTCGTGTGGAAGCAGAACTCGACTGAGTCTGTCCGACCAAGAGTTTTGAACGCCTGGAAGATATACTGCCAGAAGATGGATGAGATGCTCTCTGGCGAAGGCCCACAGTCGCAAAGCTTCGTTGCAAAGCGACAGAGAGCCAGTCCCGCCCTGCTTGTTTACAAAAAACATGGCTACTTGGTTGTCCGTATGGATGAGGACTGTCCTGTAGCTGAGCAGGGAATGGAACATTCTGAGAGCTAAGAATATTGCTCTGAGTTCCAAGAGATTGATATGCAGAGAAGTCTCCTGTGGAGACCAGATGCCTTGGGTGGAGAGATCCTGCAGATGAGCTCCCCAACCCATTGGAGAAGCATCTGTTGTAAGAGTTGCTTGGGGTAACGACTGCTGAAAAGGGGACCTCAACAACAGATTTGGAGGGGACTTCCACCACTGGAGAGACCAAAATAGGCGGCTGGAGTTTGCTATTTTGTCTGATAGGCAACCTGATGCCTGAGTCCATTGGGTGGACAAAGATCATTGAGCTGCCCTCTTGTGAAGGCGAGCATATGGAACCACATGCACGGTGGATGCCATGTGGCCTAATAGTTGTAACATTTCTCAAGCAGTTAAATGGGACTTTAACTGCATCTGGGAGGCTAACTGCACCAAGCGTAGGCAACGGGCCTGAGGAAGATAGGCCCTTGCAGTTGTGGTATCCAGCAAGGCCCCTATAAACTCCAGGGACTGAGTAGGGGTGAGATGGATTTTGGGATATATATTACCAGTCCCAAATACTGAAGGACACGCATTGTGCAGGTTAGACAAGTCTGGGCCTCTGACTGGGATGGAGCTCGAATGAGCCAGTCGTCCAGATATAGGAAAACGAATATTCCTAGAGTGCATAGAAATGCAGCTACTACTGCCATGAATTTCGTGAACACCCTTGGTGCAGAGGCCAGACCGAAAGGAAGCACCCTGTATTGGTAGTGCTTTCCTTGAAAAAGGAACCGAAGGAACCTTCTGTGTGTTGGATGGATGAGGACATGGGTGTACGCATACTTGAGATCTAGAGAACAAAGCCAGTCCTGACTCTGAAGGAATGGCAGCAGAGTACCAAGAGAAATCATCTTGAATTTCTCTTTGAATAGAAACTTGTTCAATTCTCTGAGATCTAATATGGGTCTGTAGCCCCCTGTTTTCTTTGGAATAAGAAAATAAGGGGAGTAGAACCCTGAGCCCTGTTGAAGAAGAGGTACTTCTTCTATTGCCCTTGGGCAAGAAGGGTAGCAATCTCCTGACCCAGAAGGTTGAGGAGAGATGTCGGAGAATTGAACTGTTTCACCATGGTGTGGGGAGGAAGGTTTAAGAAATGAAGCTTGTACCCTTCCCTTATAATGGAGAGGGTCCATTGCTCTGCTGTGATTTGCTCTCATCTGGGAGCAAAGTAAGCTAACCTTCCTGGAATGGTGAGGGGCTCTGGTTCTTCCAGAGCTAGAAAGGCTAAGTTCTCTAGTTGCAAGTCAAAGGCCCTGAGGAGGCTGAGGCTGCTGGGCCGTGGGAGGCCTGACAGCCTTTGACTTGGCCTGTTTAGGTGGTTGCTGACGCTTTGCAGCAAAACGACCTGCAGAAGATGCCTGCTGACCATAAGCAGGATAATATCTTCCCTTTTTAGAAAAAGGTGTCTTTTTCAACAATCTTTTCTTAACAGGAGCAGAGGTAGACTTTGAAAGTCGATCCAAAGCAGAGTTCTCAGCATCCATCTGAGTGGCCTCTGCTTGCCAATCCCTGCCAAAAAGGTTTTCACCTGTACAGGGAAGATTTCCCAGTTCATCTTGGACCCAGAGTTCTAAATCAGAGGCTTGTAACCAAGCAATTCTGCGTGCACCTATGGCAATAGCCGAGGCTCTGCTGACACACTCAAAAAAGTCAAAGGCTGCACGGTTGGAAAATTTGGAAACATCTTGGGCATGTTTAAGCCAAGTGAGAAATTCCTGCCTTTTATCTTCTGAAATAAAAGGGGCTAAAGTCTGCAGATGATCTGTGACTTCTTTTAGAAACATCCCCATATAGAGACTATAGGAGTTGATTCTGGCAGCAAACATATTAGCTTGGAAGACTCTTCGGCCAAAAGCATCAAGGCTCCTGCATTCACGTCCTGGAGGATTAGATGAGTGTCTCTTTGCACTCTTTATTTTCCTCATGGCAGACTCCACCACAATAGAGTGGTGAGGAAGCTGAGACTTATGAAAGCCAGGACAAGGAGGGACACGGTACATGGTGTCTAACCTACGAGAAAGAGGAGAGGTGGTAAGAGGAGTCTCCCACATGCTCAACATGAGATCATAAAGAATCTCATGAATAGGTAAGGTAGCTGCTTCTTTAGGAGCCTTAGGATATTGCAAAATATCTAATTGCTTGGCTCTACGCTCTGACTCAGGGGCCGCTGTAATGGAGAGGCCCCTAGCCACCTCCCTAATGAAGTCTTGGAAAGACAAGTCTTCTGGAGGAGACATTCTTCGTTTTGGAGAAGCAGACTCCTGAGGAAGAAGTACCGGTGCCTCGACAGAAGCCTCCGACTCAGAGTCCTCGGAGGAATCGAAGTATCGCCTGTCTGGATGCTCCTGTAAAGCCCGAAACGCGTACCGAGTGGGATCGACATCGGGAGTAAGCGGTACCGATTCGGTACCGATGGGCATCATAGGACAGGGTACCGTTGCAGTCGACATCGAAGCCGATGTCGATGCAATCGGTACCGGCACCGGGAACGATGCCAGTGCCGGAGTCGGTACCGGCAACAGAGATTGTTGCGGTACCGGAGGCGTCGAAGCCTGCATAAACGCCGCTAGGGTGCGTTGCATGGACAGAATCTTCTGATCCATCGACGCCACCAGAGTCTGGATGTCGGTACCAGTGGAGGCCACCGGTACCCGGCAACAGGTGATCGGTCGAGGCCGAGCCATCGATGTCAACCTGTGACCCCATAGATAATGCTTTGGAAGCCGTAACTTCCCGCCAGGGTAATTTTGCCGGTGCGGAATCCTCGAGGAAAAGCCCGGAGGCATCTCGATGCTTAGAGGGAAATTTGCCCTTCGAGGACCGGCTAGATTTATGTTTGGTTACCTGAGATCCATGAGAGGAAGAAGCAGCCCTGGAAGACGTCAATGCCACCGAGGCTGCATCAGAGGGAAACAGGGTACTGAGTTTGGCTGCTCAGTTCTGCCGAACTCTTTTAGACATAATGGTACAGGACACACAATCTGTGATGGAATGGTCAGGACCCAAACATTTCAGACACCAATCATGGATGTTGGTGACAGAAATAGTACCGCCACATTTCGTGCACTTTTTGAACCCGGAAGCGGGCTTCTCCATGAGGAGAAAATGTTCAGGCCTAAGGCCCAAAGTGAAAATGCACAGTTGAAGAAAGAAAAGTTTTTTGTTTTGTTTTTTTAAGAAAGAAAAGAAAGAGACCGGCGGTACTGGTCTGACGTCGAAGACGGCAGACACGACACAGAAAAATAAAGAAAAAAATAAAGAAATTCTTCTGCGGTGACAGGGACACGACCTGCTGGCTCCGCGGAAAAGAAGAACTGGAGCGAGGCGGTTGGAAAAGGCGGGAAGGCAGCGCGCAGGCGCTGTGGGATGCTCCCAAAAGCTTTCTTACTGGACGCTGGGGAGCAGTGCAGGCTCCGCAGCCTCCGCGCAGGCTCCGTCGGTACCGACGATACCCATATGTGAAGACTCATTCCTGCTTGTTCCTGGAGATCCTATTTAAGACTAATAAGAGAACATATTTTTTCACTCAACGTGTAATCAAACTCTGGAATTTGTTACTGGAGGATGTAGTAAAAGCTGCTAGCGTAGCTGGGTTTAAAAAAGGTTTGGACAAGTTCCTGGAGGAAAGGTCCATAAACCATTATTAAAAGGGACCCAGGATATCACTGCTTGACCCCATACAAGCAATGAGGGTGATTCTCTTTTCGCAGCTCTCTCTCTTTTAATGATTTTATGTATTGTGAACCGCCCAGATGCTAATCATTGTTGTTAAGTGCCGTCGAGTCGGAGTCGACTCATGGCGACCCTCTGGATAGCTATCCTAAATTGTGTTCGGTCTTCAGTCAGGCGGCTCATTGTTGACAGACTGGTACCCGTAGCTGCTGTTATTGTATCGATCGATCTCATTGCTGGCCTTCCTCTTTTGCGTTGACCTTCTATCTTGCCAAGCATAATGTCTTTCTCTAATGAGCTCTCTCTTCGCATGATGTGTCCAAAGTATGAAAGTCGAAGTCTTGTCATCTGAGCTTCTAAAGAAAGCTTAGGTTTAATCTCCTCTAGTACCGACTGGTTTGTTCTTCGGGCAGTCCATGGTATACACAGTACTCGCTGCCAGCACCATAATTCAAAGGCATCAATTTTTTTCCTGTCTATCTTTTTCACTGTCCAGCTTTCACATCCATATGATGTTATTGAAAATACCATGGCTTGAACAAGTCGAATCTTTGTATGGAGAGAGACATCCCTGCTCTTGAGAATCTTATCTAGGTCTTTCATAGCCATTCTGCCAAGAGCAATGTGTCGTCTGATTTCTTGACTGCTTGTTGCTTCTTTATTGATAGTTGATCCAAGTAGGTTAAAGTTGTTCACAATTTCAATTTCTTCTCCTTCAACGATGAACCTGTGGAAATTATCGAACAATCGCTCTGATCCCACATGCCAGCAAGATTCTACTGAAGATTATTCAAAAGAGACTACAACCATACCTGGAACAAGAACTACCTGAAGTGCAAGCAGGGTTCAGGAAAGGGCGAGGAACAAGAGACATCATTGCGGATGTGAGATGGATCCTTCAAAAGACTAAAGAATACCAAAAGGATATCTATTTGTGCTTTATCGACTAAAGCAAGGCATTTGACTGTGTAAACCATGAGAAACTCTGGGCCACATTAAGAAGCATGGGTATACCAGAACACCTGATCGTTCTCTTGCGCAATCTGTACATTGATCAAGAAGCAACAGTTCGAACGGAACAAGGAGAAACAGAATGATTTAAAATAAGCAAAGGTGTAAGACAAGGCTGCATACTTTCCCCCTACCTGTTTAATTTATATGCAGAACAAATCATCAGAGAAGCAGGATTGTATGAAGACAACAGAGGAGAGAAGATTGGTGGAAGACTCATCAACAACCTTCGCTATGCTGATGATACCACATTACTGGCTGAAAGTGAAGATGATCTGAAACATTTGCTTCTCACAATCAAAGAATGCTAATCGTATTGGGCGGTATATAAAGTTTTAATAAACATAAACATATGGCATATCTTATGTTCTTATGATGGAACTTGCTCTCCAGGCAGTAGTGAGCTGTGAATGTATGAACTAAAGACCATGTGGCAGCCTTGCAGATCTCAGTCACCGGCACCGAGCACAGGATCGCCACCAATGTGGCCATCGCTCTCACGCGATGAACTGTGATCCAGTGTTTCAGGGAGAGCCCAGCTTGCTCATAGGCGAGGGCAATACAGTCTGCCACCCAAGTGGACAGAATTCACTTAGTCACGGGACACCCCAGTCTGCTGGGGTCATAAGAAACAAAAAGCTAAGGAGCTTTGCAATGGCTCCAAGTCTGCTGCAGGTTGAAGGACAGGGCCAGTTTGTAATCCAGTGTATGGAGTATAATTTCCTCCTGACCGGCGTGAAGCCGTGGGAAAATGGTGGGAAGAACCACCTCCTGGTTGAGGTGGAAAGGAGATACCACTTTTGAGAGGACTTTGTGGTACAGAATCTTGTATACGGCAATTCCGCCAACAGGGTCTGAAGTTCGCTTATTCTTCGGGAGGGATGTGAGAGCCACCAGGAAGGCAACCTTCCATGAAAGATACCACAGATGGCAAGTAGCTAGAGGCTTGAATGGTGGTCTGGTGAGCTGCAAAAGCACCACATTAAGGTCCGACAGCCGCCGGAGGGCAGATAGGGGGGGGCTTAGGCAACAGAAGGCCCCGGAGAAAGCGTGAGACCAGGGGCTGAGCCGAGAGGGGTTTTCCCTCGATAGGGTGGGTGGAGTGCAGCTATTGCACTCAGGTGCACTTTCACAGAGTTGGACTTCAGACTGGGGTGCGACAGATGCAATAAGTTCTGGAGCACTAATTGCACCTGGCAGAAGAACAGGTTCTCCTGTTTCTCCACACACCATACTGAGAATCTTCGCCATTTAAAAGGTGTAAGCTAGCCTGGTGGAGGGCTTTCGAGAGGCCAGCAGGACCTCCTCGACCTCCTTTGGAAGGTTGAAAGGGGCCAATGCTATCCCTTCAACAGCCACACTGTTTAGTGTTAGAGACCCCAGATTGGGGTACAAGAGGGAGCCCCCTTCCTGGGATAGGAGGTCCAGGGCATGACCCAGCAGGGCCGAGAGTATCGCCAACAAGGACAGCAGCAGTGGGAAACAGGGCTGACTGGGCAACATGTGGGCAATTAGTATTAGCGATGCCCCCTCGCGCTGGACCTTGAAGAGGGTCTTTGAGACCAGAGGGATCAGCAGAAAAGCAGAGAGGAGGCCTTCCATCCACGGGATCAGGAAGGCATCTGCCGCCGCTTTCTCTGGGTGTGGTTGTCATGAGCAAAGGCAAGGCAGCTGGGTGTTCTGTGGGGTGGCGAATAGGTCCATTATGGGCCTGCCCCAGAGGCGAAAGAGCCGAGTGGCCCTTATGGTGTCCAGGTGCCACTCATGTGGTCAGAGAACCCTGCTCAGCCTGTCCACCTAGAGGTTGTCCTGGCCCAGTTAGTGAACCGCCTGCAGAAGCATATTGTTGCAAACTGCAAAGGAAAGGAGGATCACCGCCTCCTAGTAGAGTAAGTACGACCCCGTACCCTCCTGCTCGTTGACGTAATATGTGGCAACTTTGTTGTCAGTCAATCAGTACATAACAACTGTTGGTGTGGTTATTTATCACAGAGTCTAGATGCACATAGTAATGGTTCTCTGTAATTCATATATAGAAGCGTTACATATATCAAAATGAACTTTTGGCTAGTAAGGTCTCAGATACCATAGGCTGCCCCTGTTTCATGAAATCTCCAGTGGACTAATGCCTAAATATACATCAATGACCTTTTTCTTAAACGTTTAGCCATATGGATATTCTCCTAGCGAAAAAGATTTTTTGATGTGAATTGTGCTTCAACGCTTAGTAGACAGGCATACTACTTAATTTAGCAAATAATAAACCAGTGCTTAGCTGTGCGATGGATTCCCGACGCTTATTCATGCGCTGTGAGGTGCGTTTCTCCAACTGGTTTCATCAGGGGAAATTATTCACATCATCGCTAAAAGGAGAAATAAGTTCTTTAGATACATGCTTCTGTTTTTATATTTATTTTTGATCTTAAACTACATTGCTATCATGTATTCCGACCCTCTTACCTATCATAACATCGGCCTGGTTCAGTAGGACTTTGTCAATGGTATGCGTTACTACAAAAACGCCGCGCATGCGGACTGATAAAATAGTCAACCTTAAACTGATTCTATTTATGCAGGTGTTATCACTTAGGTGTGGAGGGTGAACCAGAGAAAAACATTTTGTTTTGTCAGTCAGATACATAATTCCCATTCAATTCGGGCATTCAATCCTTGAGGTGTTATAGAATCTAAAGTGTGGATCCAACGCTGTTCACGATATAATAGAGTCTGGTCTATTGATTTTCCCTGGATTGGAAAAAGAACTTGTTCTATGACGAAACACCGTAATTCAGAAAAAGAATGCTGTGAATGTATGCAGTGGTCAACAATCGGAGCTTCCCGTCTTAAGCATTTTAACTTGCTTCTGTGTTCGCTGATTCTCACCTGTAGGGAACGAATTGTTTTCCCGACATACAAAAGATCGCAAGGGCAACAGATCGCATAGATAACTTGTGTGGATTTACAAGTAGTTTTATTTCGTAAGTGATAACATGTGTTATGATAATAAAAATCATGAAGTTCTAAAGTAATTGAACAGATACTGCATGTTCCGCAGCATGAATGACCTCCTATTGTTAAAGAGGTGGAAACTCAAGGGGGGTATAGGACTGCAGGGCTAAGCAATTCTTTAAAAATTTTTTGCCTCTGCCAGACGCACCGCACTGTATAGTCTGCTAGTTCTGGGATTCCTTGTAAAACATTAGCATGGCATTTTATGCTCCGTTGTAAAGAATAACTAAACGGTGAAAATGCTGTAATCAAATTGATATGCATTTGGGGAATGGCATTTCGTGTATTTGGAGGATTAATGAGCAAATCCCGATTAAGAAATTTTGCTCTCTTATACGCTTGATGTATTACTCCAGGGGGATATCCTCTTTGCAAAAAATTATCCCGTAAAGTGGATGACTGTCTCTTGAATTCTCGCATATCGGTGCAATTTCTACGGTATCTAATAAACTGGGATATTGGTAGGCTGTTCTTTAACTGTAAAGGGTGGGCACTTCCATAATGCAGTAGGGTGTTACGATCTGTTGATTTCCGATACGTGGAAGTGCTCCATCCTGATGAAGTCTTGCTCACCAAAACATCCAAAAAAGTTATATACTCTAGATGGTAATTCAGAGAAAATTTAATCTGATCATCCCGTGCATTTAACCATTGAAAAAACTCTAATAGAGCTCTCGTTGTTCCTTGCCAGATGACAAACACGTCATCCACATATCTTCGCCATATTTTGAGCGATTCAACGTATGGAGAGGTTGTGATCCAATCCTTTTCAAATTTTGACATATACAGATTAGCGATGGAGGGGGCACTCGTTGCCCCCATTGCTACACCGGATATCTGGTGATAAATGACGTTATCATATATAAAATGATTCTGAAAAAGCGTTAACCTAGTGATTGCTGCTAGAAATGTCAATTGAGACTCTGAAAGATCTCCGCGATCCTGGAGCGCTTGCAGTACAACGTCATAGGCTTTATCTTGTGGAATGACTGTATACAGTGACGTGACATCCAAAGTTACTAATATGATGTTCTGCAGTTGTGCCAAGTTTTTGTGTTCAAACAGCATTTGTAAAAAATGTGTAGTGTCCTTTAAATAAGCCGGAATTGATGACATCAAAGGTCTTAAATAGGAGTCCAAAAAAATCGATAATGGCTCTAGAAGTGAACCTCTGGTAGAGACGATAGGACGTCCCGGAGGATTGTTCAAGTCTTTATGAATTTTTGGGACCAGATAAAATTTGGCCAATATGTATGTTGTGGGATTGAGGAACCGCCATTCTTTCTTGGTAATAAGCTGAGTGGTTAATGCCCCAGTAGTAAGATCACGAATTTGCTTTTGTAGAGCCTTTGACGGGTCTTGCTGTAAAACTGAATATGTTGATTGATCTGACAATTGTCTATTTGCTTAGGCCTGATATTGAATTCTATTCAAAATGACTATACCCCCCTCCTTTGTCCGCTCGCCGAATGACTATATCTGTTCGAATTTGCAAATCTTTCAACGCCCTTCGCTCATTGGCTGTTAATTTAGACTGGAAACAACGTTTCGTTTTTGTAAACTGTTGAGCATCTTGAAGTATTAAATCACGGTATACTGATAATACTGGAGGGAGAGGTTCAGGTGGAGACCAGGTTGATTTAAAAGGCAGCATTATTCGATTAGAGTTAAGATTCTCCTTTGCACTCTTTGACTGAGAGTCAAAGTAAATCTTTAAATGTAATTTCCGAATGAGGTGTTCTAAATCTATACGAAATTGAAAATCATCAAAATAGAGATCAGGAACGAAGGATAGCCCTTTATTTAGGAGCAACAGTTGCTCCTGTGGTAAGGTGATCCCTGAAATGTTGATTACTAATGGGTCTGATTCCGTCGCTTGGACTGTTCTCTGGGTTGGATCTTTTCTCGTGGGGGAGGTTTCTTTTTCTTTTTGTCCTCCTTTTCTGTTTCATCTAAAAAAAAACCCTTACGTGAATGTCCACCAGAATCTGTGGAATCTGTTTCCTCCGATGTAGTGTCAAAACTGACTTGCTTTCTCCTAGGTCTCTCTTTTCGTTTGAGGTTCATCCAGGGATATCCCTTAGCATAATCATCATAATCGCGACGCAATTTCTTAAGTCTGACCTTCATAACTTCTTCCTTCACTGTCTGAACTTGTGAAGTAATGCTTTCCAGCTTAGTAGTTGCTAGTTCTGCGGTGCGGTGCATCTGGCAGAGGCAAAAATTTTTTAAAGAATTGCTTAGCCCTGCAGTCCTACGCCCCCCTCGAGTTTCCACCTCTTTAACAATGGAGGTCATTCATGCTGCGGAACATGCAATATCTGTTTAATTACTTTAGAACTTCATGATTTTTATTATCATAACACATGTTATCACTTACGAAATAAAACTACTTGTAAATCCACACAAGTTATCTATGCGATCCGTTGCCCTTGCGATCTTTTGTATGTCGGGAAAACAATTCGTTCCCTACAGGTGAGAATCAACGAACACAGAAGCAAGTTAAAATGCTTAAGACGGGAAGCTCCGATTGTTGACCACTGCATACATTCACAGCATTCTTTTTCTGAATTACGGTGTTTCGTCAAAGAACAAGTTCTTTTTCCAATCCAGGGAAAATCAATAGACCAGACTCTATTATATCGTGAACAGCGTTGGATCCACACTTTAGATTCTATAACACCTCAAGGATTGAATGCCCGAATTGAATGGGAATTATGTATCTGACTGACACAACAAAATTTTTTCTCTGGTTCACCCTCCACACCTAAGTGATAACACCTGCATAAATAGAATCAATTTAAGGTTGACTATTTTATCAGTCCGCATGCGTGGCGTTTTTGTAGTAACGCATACCATTGACAAAGTCCTACTGAACCAGGCCGATGTTATGATAGGTAAGAGGGTCGGAATACATGATAGCAATGTAGTTTAAGATCAAAAATAAATATAAAAACAGAAGCATGTATCTAAAGAACTTATTTCTCCTTTTATTTATTTATTTATTTATTTATTTACATCTCTTATATACCGCACTATTTGCGATCAGCGCGGTTTACATAGAACAAACAATATCCGACAATAAACAAGCGATGATGTGAATAATTTCCCCTGATGAAACCAGTTGGAGAAACGCACCTCACAGCGCATGAATAAGCGTCGGGAATCCATCGCACAGCTAAGCACTGGTTTATTATTTGCTAAATTAAGTAGTATGCCTGTCTACTAAGCGTTGAAGCACAATTCACATCAAAAAATCTTTTTCGCTAGGAGAATATCCATATGGTTAAACGTTTAAGAAAAAGGTCATTGATGTATATTTAGGCATTAGTCCACTGGAGATTTCATGAAACAGGGGCAGCCTATGGTATCTGAGACCTTACTAGCCAAAAGTTCATTTTGATATATGTAACGCTTCTATATATGAATTACAGAGAACCATTACTAGAGTCAATCAGTACAGACTGATATTGCAGGCAGTGGTGAAACGCCCGTAGGACCAGAAAGATTGCCCTGAGCTCCAGGAGACTGATCTGTAGCAGAGATTCCACCTGGGACCAGCTGCCTTGTGTGTGGCTGTCCCCACAGTGCACCCCCCCAACCAAGGAGGGAGGTATCTGTGAGTAGGATCCTCTAAGGCGCAAGTGCCTGGAAGGGTATCCCTGCTAAGAGGTGGCAGAGAAGTTGCCACCAGTTGAGGGAGTTTGGCTACCCTGATCCTGTCCCACAGTCTGCTTGTGGCTTACATCCACTTTGAGCAAAGGCACCAGCGAGCAGCCTGCATGTGTAAGCAGGCTAGCGGGGTCACGTGGACCGTGGAGGCCATATGGCCCAGTAGGCGGAGGAGACAACAAGCTGGCACTGATTGGCAGCGTTGTAATTCAACCGCTAGCTGTCTGAAGCATCTGCCCTCTCTCTGGGGAGAATGGCCTTGGCTTGTAGTGTATCCAGCTGAGCACCTATGAACTCCAGGCTCTGGGCTGGAGAGAGGTGGGATTTAGGGTAGTTGATGATGAATCCCAGGTGCTGCAGCAGGAGGGTCATGCTGCCTGACTAGCCTCTGAGGCTGTGCTGCCTGACTAGTCTCTGAGGCTGTGCTGCCTCTGATGAGCCAGTTGTCTAGGTAGGGGGAAGATCAAGGCCCCTTGTAAATGCAGGTGGGCAGATACTGTTGCCAGGCATTTTGTGAAGACTCTTGGCGAGGAGGCGAGGCCGAAGGGTAACACTCTATACTGGTACTGTTCTCCTCTTACCATGAACCTTAGGTACTGCCTGTGGAAGGGGTGGATTAGGATATGTGTACACGCATCCTTTAGGTCCAAGGAGCACAGCCAATCTCCCTGGCGGAGGTAAGGCAGTAGTGCTCCAAAGGAGAGCATCTTGAACTTCTCCCTCACCAGAAACTTGTTTAAGTTTCGCAGGGCTAGAATGGGCCTGAGACCCCCATCCTCTTTGGGACAAGGAAGTACCTGGGGTAGAAGCCTTTGTCCCATAGGTGTTTGGGTACAGACTTTACTGCATTCTCCCTGAGAAGACCTGCAAGCTCTGTGAGCAACAGGGTCTGGTGAAGGTGTCGTCGCACCAGCTCTCCAGGAAAGAACCTGGGTGGAATCCAAGAACCTGGGTGGAATCTGCTGTAGGCGGAGAAGACCACCTGCAGTATCCATTGGTCCGAAGTGATTAGAGCCCATCTGTGGGCAAAGAGCATCAGGCACCTCCCTGTAGGCAGGTGAGGGTCTCCTGGGGGTGGGGAGGACCAGCCTTGGGAGTAAAAAGCTCTCTTCAGGCTGGATGGGAGCTGGAGTCTGGGGATTAGGTGCTTTTGTCTTCTGAGCCCCGTGCCCTTGACTCTTGGGGTGAGAAACCTGCTGCTAGCCTAAGAAGAGCTGATATCGGTGACTCTGCCCAAAGGACCCCTTTTTCCTCAGGAAAAGGGGTTTCTTCCCTGATGTTTTTTTACGGGGATGGAATAAGGTCTTCTTGGAGAGCCTCTGACAGATCACAATGTCGCCTTGATCTCAGCCACTTTGTTGGCCATGAGTTTGCCGAACAGATTCTCCCCAGTGCAGGGGACATCAAGCAGCTTACCTTAGACCCATTGCTCGAGGTCAGATGATTGTTTGTTTGTTTATTGTTTGTTTATAATCACTTGATATACCACCTCCCATTACATCAAGGCGGTTTACAATAAAACTATAAAATATATAAAATGATTAATACTTTTTTCTTAAAAAGGATAAGAGAAAAAGAAGGTCAGGATAGAGAAGATAGATTGCAAATAGGAGCAAATCATAGGAGAAGCAGAAATCACTGGAAAAGATTAAAAGCAGTAGAAAAAAAATGTGTTTTGAGACGGGAGCGGAATGGACTGTTCTAAACGGAGGTCAGTGGGGAGGGAGTTCCAGAGAGCAGGACCAATGTAAAAAAAGGCTGATTGCCGGGTAGAGTGAAGGTGAGCTTGAGAGGGAGAAGGGAGGTGCAAGCGATTAATATGAACTGAACGGAGACTGCGGGATTACAGTCAGGCTTGGCGTCGAGCCCCAATGCCAGCCACAGTGACCTGTGCCGCTAACTCGAAGCCATAATAGGCTGCACAGGAGAGGAACTTGGAACAGTCCTTGATCCCAGAAGACAGGGTCTAGAACCGCTGGAAGAATTCCCTGATGAAACCTGCCGCAAACCCCGACAGCTCTTGGGTCCAAGCCTTTAGGTACATGCCTATGTAAAGTTCAAAGGCCTGGATCTGTCACCCCAGCATTGAGCCTTGGTAGCACTTGCACCTGACGACATCGAGGGCTCTGGCCTCCCTCCCAGGGGGAACAGAGGAGTGGGACCTTCTGGATCTTGAGTTTCTGCATGGTCAACTCGACAACCATGGAGTTTTGTGGGGTTTGTGGAACCCTAGGCCCTTTCAGATGCAGTACATGGCATCGAGACATCGGCGTTTCCCACATCCGAAGTAGTAGCCTCTCGAGGATTGGCTGTACATGCACCGTGAGGGTTTCCTCGGGTGGAGACTCATACTGGAGAATATCCAACTCCCTCGGTGCGCGATTCTTCCTCTGCCTCTGTTTGTATGAGAGGGCCCTGGCCATGTCCCTGACGAAGTCATGGAATACCATGTCCTTAGGAGGAGAGTGAAGAAGGCAAGGACAACGTGAAGAAGAAGAAAAACGGAGTAGAGAAGATAATATCACGAACCCGGTCGGGGCAACCGAAAAAATAGTTCCATCATGCTCCTCCACAGTACGTTTAGTAGAGAACATTTCAGGAAGAGCTTTACCATATGAAGCATTGCAGATACTCAATAAAGGCTTATCTTTTGTGCCTAGCATTAAATTTGATTCTTTTCAATTCCACGTGGATTTTGAGAGACTGCTGCGGAAGTTACATTTAAAATATTATTTTTCTACACATCCTATGGAGGAAGAACAGGTTGAGGTTCCAATAGAGTCACATGAAGTGCTAAATCGAGTGTTACCTTTGCGTTCCATTGGACACCACCCATACCTATGCATCCAGCACTGATCACTTTTAAGGAGTTGATGTTACGAGATCTTATTAATCTGGAAAGCACTATTAGGTTAAGTGGTAAGGCTTTGACTAATGAAGAAAATCAAGTTCTGCGAGATCTTCTCCGGTTACATTGGCTGCCCCTGCGCTACCGTTTTCAATATAAATTTTTGATTTTGGTTCACCGCGCTATTCACACCAGCAACCCCCTCTATTTAGCAGACTGCGTTTCATTGTACTCCCCCCCATCGGCAACTTCGTTCCATCCATACTAATCGCCTATCCCTTCCGTCACCCTCTCATGCCCACCTGGAACAGACACGACATTCAGCTTTTTTCTTTCTTGGCCCGCTACTGTGGAACATGTTACCAACTCCCCTCCGGTTAGAACCTTCATATTCCCAATTTAAATCATTGCTCAAAACCCATCTTTTCCAGAAAGCCTTTGACCTCCCCCCTGAGTCTCCTTCCTGAGTACTGTTTGTCCTCGTCTTGTTGTCCTGTCTATGGCCACCTCCCCTTGCCCGTGTCTTGTGGTTTGTGGTCTGTGTGGCGTACCCTAGGCCACTCTGTATTATGATTTGATATCTGTGTGCAGTGCCTCTGTCTTACTTTACTCCCCTCTTTCCTATCTATTTTTTGGCGTTCATTTTTCCAAGTTTGCGGTGTGTAGCCAGTTTTTATTGTGCACCGCTTAATGTCTATACAACAGCGGTCTATCAAATGCTAATAAAGATAAAGATAAAGAAAGATCTTCAGGGTAGAACAGATATAGTAATAAAGAGAGCAGACAAAGGGGGAGCGATTGTTGTCATGGATCGAGGGAAATATGTGGAAGCAGCATTGTTACAATTACGAGATAAAACAACCTATAAGGAGTTAGTAGATGATCCTAAACGAGAATTACAGGGTGAGATCAGATGAATTACATTACAGGCATTACAGAATAAATTAATCTCGAAGAAGGAATTTCGTTATCTGAATGTCACTTCCCCCAGTACAGCAAAATTTTACACCGTCCCCAAAATTCATAAAAACCTGCAAAACCCACCAGGGAGACCTATAGTGTCAACCAGAGGGAGTCTATTAGAGCCTTTATCCACCTATTTAGATTCCTTTTTACGTCCATTACTTTCTACGATACCATCTTATTTGAAGGACACAACTCATTTCTTGAATATAGTAGAAGGAATGGCAAAATGGTCAGAACAGATACTTTTCTTGTCACCTTGGATGTAACATCTTTGTATACTAGTATACCACAAGCAGCAGCTTTAATGGTAGTTCAAAGTACATTGTCTTTAAGGGGAGACCTTTCCACTATGCATATGAATTTTCTATTGGATTTAGCACGTTTGGCAATACATCAGAATTATTTCATGTTTGAGGGAATATTGTACCAGCAATTAGCTGGGGTAGCGATGGGTGCCACATGTGCCCCATCCACAGCAAAATTTTTACATGAGTGCTTTTGAAGCACGTTGCTTGGCCAATTCCCCTTTTTTGCCGAATCTGTTAGTATGGAGAAGATACATAGATGATATATTTGTATTGTGGAAAGGGACCCCGGAATTGTTGTTAGAATTTTTTGAATGGATCAACCAACAGGATGAGCATATAAAATTTACTTATGAATATCACAGAGATGAAATCACTTATTTGGATGTGCAGGTCACCAGGAGAAGTCATGAATGGCACACATCAGTATTTAGGAAATCTACTAATAGGAACAAACACCCTAGACAGTTGAAAGAAGCTCTTCCTTTTTCACAATTTTTGCGCTTCAGGCGGAACTGTTCAGATGTTAAGGATTTCAAACGATGAGCAAAAAATCTTAAAAAGGATTTTCGGGATAGGGGATACCCTAAAACGGTAGTACAGAGGGCTTATCAAAGAGCGCTCTATAATCATAGACCAAGTTTGTTGCAAATGAGATCGCCGTTGCCGGCAGTACGATCAGATTCGGATGGGGCACATGGAAATTTCATTCACAACAGGAGCTTTCCCAAGTACCCTCAAACGCACATCCATAAAGCCATTGCTAAAAAACAACAAGCTTGACCCTCTGAAGCCAGAATCCTATAGGCCAATATCAAGCATACCGTTGCTGGCAAAAATAATAGAAAAGGAGGTTCAAAGACAAATAGAAGAGCATATAGAAACTAACGCACCACTAGACCCTTGTCAACACGGCTTTAGAGAAGCCCACGGGGTGGAAACACTGCTCACTACTCTATTCAGCAACATATTAACAGGCATCAACAATATCCGCCAAGGGTTCGTCCTGGTCTTCCTAGACATAGCAGCGGCATTTGATTCCGTGAGCCACGAACGTCTCCTGGAACGACTCGAGGGTAAGGGAATTACAGATAAAGCACTCGAGTGGTGCAGATCCTACCTTTCTGACAGCTGGCAGCAGGTGCAATCCAACAATACTGCATCAGATCTGTTCCATCAAAAGCAGGGGGTCCCGCAAGGCTCCTCCCTCTCCGCACTCATGTTCAATATATACATGCAGCCTATCTGCAACCTGATACGGTCCTTCAGTATCAACTGTATGATATACGCGGATGATGTGCTGTTATACATGCCTTTTACAACAGAGAACCCCGACCTCACTCCATTAACAAACTGCATAAATGAAGTATCCAACTGGCTACGATCCCAAAACCTCAAGATCCAACACAAGAAAACGGAGGTGTTGTTCATCACAAAAGACCGAAACTTCATTGCTCCGTCTTTCTTGAAGGTGAAGGAAGCAGACCTCCAGACCAAACCCACTATCAGATATCTCGGCGTCACTCTAGACCAGCACTTGGATATGAAGGCGCACATTGGAAACATTGTAAGAGCGGTATACCATAAAATCCGTTCCCTTAGACACCTACGATCCCTGCTAGAGCCGGATGATTTCAGAACCATCTATCAGGCCTTAATCATGCCACATTTTGATTATGCGAACTCAATCTTACAAGGGCTCCCTCAAGCCACCTTGCAACCACTGCAACTGGCAATGAATGCCGCAGCAAGAGTCCTACACAGAGCATCCAGGAAAGACCATATCTCACCCATCCTAAAACAACTCCATTGGCTCCCGATACGAAGAAGACTCACAAGTCATTACTACTGACATTCAAGGCCATCAAAGGGCTCTCATCTGAGTCACTAACGGATCTGATCCACATGACACCTCAAAATAGGGACAGACGGTCAGTAACACTCAACACACTTGTAGTCCCAAAATCAATTTCACACTGCACCAAAGCAACAGCAGACAGGGCTTTCAAGTTCTGTGCCCCAAGGTGTTGGAACAGCCTCCCTCAAGACATCCGAGCAATCCCGGATCTATTGCAATTCAGAAAAGCCTTGAAACACCACCTCTTCCTCTTGTATTACCCAGTAACCAATGCAGTTATTTCAACCACCTCACAGACCTCCCAAAACCCATAACGCTGAAACCAAGAAATGTTCATGATTCTGTTTTAATTTGTAAATAGTTACCCCTGTTATCCAAGTTACTTTTGCCTGTTCAACTGTAAACACAAAGTACCATCGGAAATGTGTAAATTCTTTGTTCACTGTAAACCGCGCTGATGCCGAATAGCGCGGTATAGAAGAGACTATAAATAAATAAATAAAATAAAGTTAATCTGATTACAGCTTTCTCTCCTATGAGTTATGATATACAAAAGCTTTTACGTAAACATAGGAATGTGCTTACAGTAGTGCCGGGATTAGAAGCTAAGAGAACACGTTGTGTGTGGAAGCGAGGGCGCAATTTGAAAGAATATCTAAGCCCGACGGTGCTCCCAATGTTGGAGCCGAAACCCTTGGAAGGTAGTCATAAGAAATGTGGAAACTGTGATACTTGTGAAGTGATGTTGGAGTTATCACAGTTCCAGTATCAAGGGGTTAGTTTTAATCTTCGGTCCCATACTACATGTACTTCAGAGGCCGTAGTGAATAGTGTTTTATGTCCGTGTGGATTAATGTACATTGGTAAGACATCACGCTCTTTGAAGATTAGATTACGGGAACATAGGAGCCGTTTGAAGTGTCGAAAGTTGGAGGCCCCGCTCGTAGCACATTGTCTGGCACAGGGACATGTGTTTGAGCAATTACGCTGTTTTGTAATAGAACAGGTGTCAAAGGCCCAAGGGGGGAAAACTCTAGATGAAACTCTCCTGCTAAAAGAGAAAAGATGGATACACTGGCTGGGGACTGTTTCCCCGAGGGGATTAAATATAGCTATAGATTGGTTGGTCTACACTTGATGATTGTATACAGCTGCAAGATTGTTTATATCCACTCACCGGCGCTTTGTTAAATACAGCGTTTCTGTAGCCTTAGGTTACGATAGTGATGTTCGGGTGGAAGTTTCAATTCCCAATACATTTTAAAAATAAATATATTTTAAATTTAAAATTTTGAACAAACATTATTTTTTATATTTTTAACATATTTAGATACATTAGAGCAAGGAAAAAGAAGGGATAGTGCAAATAGCGTGAGGAACAGCTGTATGATATTTAGTAGTTTGGTTGGGGGGTTTTAATAATGGTAGATAGTTCTATCCCGCATGCGCGGCGTCTTCAGTAGACACGGAAGCTGTTAATCATAAGAGCGATGAATGTATGAAGACGCGGGCAGCATTGAAGTGAGTGATTAAGAGCGTTTTTAATATTTTCGACAATAGAGGGTAGAGGGTGACATGATCATTACTGAGTAAATAGAGTTTAAAGTCGTTGTTTGTTTTTTAGAATAAGCGAATGGATCTCCTGATGAAATCACCATTTTGAAACGCCTTTGCGGCGCCAAAACTGTGCGTCGGGATCCGCTTTGCAAGCTAGTCAAGATTTGGAGGAATAATTAAGCTAAGTCTTTGACTAATGTTTATCAGTAAAATTGAGCACTAGTGAATATAGATTCAATATATCACAAGGTCATTGAAGCAAATATAGCACTATATGAATGGATGTAAGTCTAGATTTAAAGTGCAGTATAAGTCTGAGACCTTGTTGAAGAGTTGTTATATTGTTTTGATTGAACGTATCTTTGGAACTGAGAGGTTTATATACACGTTCAGAAAGAGACCGTGAAATCTTAGGAGGAGAGTGGCACCAGGGGCAATGGGTCCAAGGAGATATATTGGTGCCGCTTGGTGTTCAGAGATGCCTTGTCATCCCCGTCTCCCAGTGACGACGAATTTGAGGCACTGCAACCCCTTGCCGCGAGGCCGGCATCAGTTCACCCCCGCTGCCTTGGCTTCCTCTCCTCTCATGCCCTCCTGGATCCTTTACAATCTGGCTTTCGTTCTTTATACTCTACTGAAAAGGCCATTGCCAAAGTCTCCAGCGACTTGTTCCTAACAAAATCCAAGGGCCTTTACTCTGTCCTCATCCTTCTTGACCTCTCTGCTGCTTTTAACACTGTTAATCACAACCTTCTCCTCGATACCCTGTCCTCACTTGGTTTTAAGGGCTCTGTACTATCCTGGTTCTCTTCCTCTCTCCCCTATCGCTCTTTCATTGTTAGTTCTGGTGGCTCCTCCTTTTCTGTTATCCCGCTTAGTTGGTGTACCTCAAGGATCTGTCTTGGGTCTGCTCCTTTTCTCTCTATATACCCAGTCCCTTGGTGTGCTCATCTCTTCCCATGGCTTTCAGTACCATCTTTATGCCAATGACTCCCGGATCTACCTCTCTACACCAGAAATCTCTCCGGCAATCCAGACCCGGATCTCTGCCTGCCTTTCTAACATTGCTGCATGCATGTCTCACCACCACTTGAAATTGAACATGGCCAAGACTGAGCTTCTTATATTTCCCCCTAAAACCTCCTCTCCTCTTCCTCCTTTCTCAGTCACTGTGGATAACTCTCTACTCCTTCCTTTTTCCTTGGCTCGCAACCTTGGGGTTCTCTTTGACTCCTCTCTCCCCTTCTCTATAACACATCCATCTGATAACTAAGACCTGCCATTTCTTTCTCAATAATATCAACAAAATCCACCCATTCCTTTCTGAACACACTACTAAGACGCTTATCCACTCCTTAATCACCTCCCATGTTGACTACTGTAATCTACTCCTTGTTGGTCTCCCTTTGAATCATCTCTCTCCCCTTCAATCTGTTCAACACTCTGCTGCACCGCTAATCTTCCGCCAGCCTCGTCATACCCATATTACCCCTCTTCTCAAGTCACTTCATTGGCTCCCTATCCATTTCCGCATTCAGTTCAAACTTCTCCTGCTGACCTGCATTCACTCTGCAGTTCCTCACTACCTTTCTTCTCTTATCTCTCCTTACACACCCCATCGGGAACTCCGTTCTTCTGGCAAACTGCTTCTATCTGTGCCCTTCTCTTCTATTGCTAATGCCAGACTTCGCTCCTTTCACCTTGCTGCACCTTATGCCTGGAACAAACTACCTGTGCCTGTACGCCAGGCACCTTCTCTGACCCTTTTCAAATCCAGGCTGAAAATTCACCTCTTCGCTGCTGCTTTTGGATATTGACTCACCTGATCTCCTTGTTTCTTTACCTTTCCCCCTTGTTTTATCCCTGTCTACACCTTCTGTGTTGTCCGTCTTGACTAGATTGTAAGCTCTGATGAGCAGAGACTGTCTCTTACATGTCTGTGCAGCGCTGCATATGACTTGTAGCACTATACAAATGCTCAGTAATAGAAGGGTTGGCGGCCTGCAGAAAACCTGGGGTCCAAATCACAGACACTAGCCAGAGAGGACCAGACACCCAAAGAACTGGACCGGGATCTCGACCAGTGCCGCGGGCTTCCCCAAAGCTGGTGGTGCTCAGAGCTTGGCTCAACCACCAGGGACTCACTTGCAGTTGAGGGTCCAGTCGTCGAGGCGGACGAACCGGCCATCATCGCCGGCTGCAGGGCCAGGATGGCAGTGATGTTCTGCTCCAGGGCCGCCATTCTGGTTTCCAAGCCAGAGGCTCTGCAACCTTCGGCACAGAGGATCTCGGGCCTGGCGCCAGCACTCCCGCAAGTGCATCCTCGACGAGGACTAGAGCTGAGAAGAACCTTGCATGGTCTCTGCTGGCCAAGGAATCCTTCTTGAGCACCTTGGTGGGGCGCTTCTCTGATTTGCCAGAGTCCCTTCGGGTGGCTTTACCGGATTTCTCCAGTGGAACCTCAGTGGATTTTGAAGACTGTTTCTTCTTTTTCTCTGGGTCAGAGGTCCTCTCGGAGGAGCCACTACCGTGGGACTCTGCAGACGCTCAGGCCTCACAGAAGTGCTGGGCTTGGAGCTCGGCATCAGGGAGGCTGGGACAGAGTCAGACCCAGGGAATGATTTCTACTACAAATCTTTTCTGTTGGTTCTGGGCATTATAGCCTGGCACAATTCGCAGGAAATGCTGTCATGGTCCAGGCAGCGCAAGCAGCAGTCAGGGGTGTCAGTTACTGACATGGTTTGAGTGAGCATTCACATTTTTTGAACCCACTGGGAGACATGGTGGGGAGCACAGAGACTGGGTCGATGACCCCTGGGCAAAAAAAGGCACAAACGCTGGTTGACAAAGAACTTGATAAAAAAAAGGGAGCAGAGAACAGTGCCGGGCGACAGCTCGAGGCAGAAAGAGGAACCGGTTGCTAACCGGGAAAAACTTAACTTTTAGGATAACAGGAATTTTTCCTGGGGAATAAGACACACGTCAGATGGGCTCCATGGAAAAAAGGAGACTGAGCAAGATGGAACCCTTGGGCGGGAAGAGGAGCACGCATGCATGGCAGCATATTCCAAAGGCCTGGGGAAATGCTTCCACTCGGGCTCCGTCGACGCCAATGTCACCCATATTTGAGAACTGACTTCCTCCTCCTTCCAGGAGAATATACCTGATCGTTGTCGTAATCAAATTTGTCCCTACTGAATTTTTTTTTATCTTTAATACCCTTAAATACTCTGAGTTGAGTCAATTATAAACCCAATTCATCCATTTGAGTTTTAAAGGTCTCTGTTGAACACTCTGATTTTAATTGTTCTTCCATAGATGAAACTTTCTGCTTGATGTTCTCCTCTATCTGTAGGCGTTCACCTAACAATGTTATCATATCTGAACTGCATATATTTAGTATACTGTTCCATTTAGCATAAAAGTCCTTATCAGTAAACATTTTAGGAGGTTTGATGATACGTAACCCCCGAGGACTCATTTTAGACTTTAAATATTGGATCATAGTTGTGCTATGTAGTTGAGTTCTTATAAGGTTTTAATTTAAAGTCTATAATTCAATAAAGGAGATAGTTTGTACAGGGAGTGCATTGTCATCAAATAACGCTGATCTTTTTATAAGCTGCTGAAATTGCACATCACAGTAAGCAAAAGCTGTCTAATTAGACTTGGTCATTTTGCTCCTCTACTATCTTCTCTGACTTCATGCCTATGCTACGAGTTCACAATTTAACTACTTCAAAAAGAAAACCCTAAAATACAAATATATTCACCAACTCAAAAGGTAGATTCAACAAAGAACCAAAAGCCAGTAAAGAGGTTTTTTTGATGGAATATTTGTCTTGAGGAACAAAGCCTCTCATAACAAATTTTCCTTCTTAATCATTTAAGGGGTTAAAGTAAATCATTGCTAAAGCATATTTATGTTTCTATTAGCAACCAACTGCAAATAGTTTGCTCTGAAGGACAAATTTGAAGACTCATGAGCCCCTTTCCAAGTCCACACCACACTAACCTTGGTATTTCATCCTCTTCCCATCGAAAAAAGGTACAGGCAAAGGAATTCTCTAGAAACTGGTCTTTAGTACCTTCTATAGCACACAGTACATCATCTAGAAAGAGAGAAAAATAAAGATGGTTTAATTATCAATATCCTTAGGCACCATCTCAGCAAGAGCTTCTTGATGCTTACAAGTCTTTATATCTGATCTACTACCCAGGTCTGTTCTTAAATTTTCTGTATCCATAGAAAAACAAGAAAACAGACTGAAAAAATAACACAAAAGGCAGACCTGATACTAGGGGTGCTCAATATGAATACTTCAGGCTTACTGTTCTTGAATCTGTTTTAATTGTGAATTTAAAAAAAAAAAGGAAAAAGGATTTAGATAAATATACTAAGTACTTATCGTCATGTATAACAAGAGAACATAAGAGATAAGGGTGTTGGGGCCAGTTGGCAACAGTGATCATAGCATGATCACGTTTGATTTAATTAATGGAGGAGCGATGGTAAGGAAATCCAAAGTACTACCCTTTAACTTTCGCAAGGGAGACTATGATAAAATTAGAAAACTAGATAAGAAAAAACTAAAAGGAACAGTTGAAAAAGTTAAAGACTTACATTAAGCTTGGATGATGTTTAAAAATACTATCTTGGAAGCCAAGACCAGCTGTATTCCACGCTTTAAGAAAAGTGGAAGGAAGTCCAAAAAAATTGCCAGCATGGTTTAAAGGCTGCTGTTGCCAAAAAAGCATCTTTCAGGAAATGGAAAAAAGAGCCAAATGATGAAAACGGGAAACAGCACAAGAACAGGCAAGTTAAGATGCAAGGCACTGATAAGGAAGGCAAAGAGAAAACTTGAGAAGAAGCTTGCTGTGGAAGCAAAAACTTGTAATAAAGACTTTTTCAAGTACATTTGTAGCAAAAAACCTGTGAGTCAGTTAGACCATTAGATGATAGAGGGGTAAAAGGGGCACTAAGAGGGGACAAGGCCATAGCGGCGAGACTGAGTGAATTCTTTGCTTCAGTCTTTACCGAGGAAGATGTAGAGATGATACCCATGACTGAAGTGGTATTTAAAGGTGATAATGCGGAAGAATTGAAAGAAATATCAATACACCAGGAAGATGTATTACAACTATTTGATAAACTGAAGAGTAGCAAATAACCTGGATGGTATACATTCAAGGGTGTTGAAAGAACCGAAATATGAGATTGCAGATCTGCTATTAGTAATCTGTGAACTATCATTAAAATAATCTGTAATACCTGAAGATTGGAGGATGGCCAATGTAATACCAATTTTTAAAAGGGTTCCAGGGGTGATCCGGGGAACTATAGACTGGTGAGCCTGACGTCAGTACCGGGAAAAATGGTAGAAACCATCATAAAGAACAAAATTACTCAACATGTAGATAGTCAAGGCTTAATGGGAAAAGCCAATATGGCTTTAGACAAGGAAGATCTTGTCTTACTAATCACTTGTGTTTTTTTAAAGGTGTGAACCAACCAGTAGACAAAGGTGAGCCTGTCGATATAGTATCTGGACTTTCAGAAAGCCTTTGACAAAGTCCCTCATCAGAGACTTTTGGCAAAACAAAGGCATGAGCTAGGAGGCAGTGTACTATTCTGGATCAGGAACTGGTTAAAAGATAGAAAACAGAGGGTTGGGCTAAATGGCCAATTCTCCCAATGGAGAAAGGTGAATAGTGGAGTACCTCAGGAATCTGTGCTGGGCCCGCTGCTTTTTAACATAGTCATAAATGACCCGGAGATGGGAATAACGAGTGAGGTTATCAAATTTCCAGATGACACAAAACTAAAGTTGTTAAAACCCAAGAGGATTGTGGAAAATTGCAAGAGGATCTTAATAAATTCGAAGACTGGGCATCCAAATGGCAGATAAAGCACAGTTACTTACCTGTAACAGGTGATCTCTGGGAACAGCAGGAATAAGTCTTCACATATGGATACGTCGGTACCGACGGAGTCTGCGCGGGAACGCTTCCCAGCGTCCAATCAAGAGCTTTTGGAAGCATCCCAGCATGCCTGCGTGCTGCCTTCCCGCCTTTCCCAACTGCCTCTCCTCAGTTAAGTTTTAAAGCTGAGACAAAGAGAGAGAGGAAAGGAAAGATAGAGATACAACTCCTGGGGAGGTGGGTGGGTTGTGAAGACTTATTCCTGCTGTTCCCAGAGATAGCGTAGTTACTCACCTGTAACAGGTGTTCTCCAGGAGCAGCAGGAATCAGTCCTCACTTATGGGTGACGTCGGCGCCGACGGAGCCCTCGCGGAGCAATTTTCCACAGCTTTCAAAGAAAGCCTTTGGGAATTGCAGCGCGCATGCGCGGTCGTCTTCTTCCCGCCCGAAGGTGCCATCTTAGCCAGTCAGATGACATAGCTAAAAAGACAGCATAAAAATTTGCAAAAAGAACATAAGCAGACGATTGCAACTCCAAGGGGAGGAGGGAGGGTAGTGAGGACTGATTCCTGCTGCTCCTGGAGAACACCTGTTACAGGTGAGTAACTACGCTTTCTCCAGGACCAAGCAGGAAGTCAGTCCTCACTTATGGGACTCCCAAGCTCAAGGCTACCGGAGACCCTAAACACAAAAATGAGCTCCCTCTAGCTCAGCAGCACAGAAGGATAGAATCTTCGCTGAATTATCACCCACCGGTAGCCCACATCCGGGATGGAGGGTAGGAGTTGCTCAGACCTCAAAGAGATTACGGAGGACTGCCTGTCCGAAAGCACTGTCCCTACGGGACTCCCTCTCGAGACAGTAATGGACCGCAAAAGTCTGGCTCGAAGACCAAGTAGCGGCCCGGCAGATGTCTGCCAGCGGAACAGAGCGGAGGTAAGCCACTGACGTGGCCTTTGCCCGAACACAATGAGCCGTGACTCTACTTTCTAAGGAGAGTCCGGCCGCCCCATAAGCCCAAGAGATACAGTCCGCAACCCAGATGGACAGAGTACGCTTGGAGACCGGGAGCCCCAATCTATTGGGGTCAAAAGACACAAAAAGCTGAGCAGCTTTACGGTGCTCCCGCGTACGGTCAAGGTAGAAGTTCAATGCCCTTCTACAGTCCAGGGTATGGAGGACCGTCTCAGCTCGGCTGGAGTGTGGTCTGGGAAAGAAGGTTGGAAGTACCACCTCCTGATTCATGTGAAAAGGGGAGACCACTTTAGGCAGAAACTTTGGGTGAGTCCGTAGGACTACCCTATTCTTGTAGAATCGAGTGTAGGGGGGATCAGACACGAGGGCCTGCAATTCACTTACGCGCCTAGCGGAAGTGAGGGCTATCAAGAACAGTGTTTTCCAAGACAGAAAACGGAGAGAACATGTAGCCATAGGTTCAAAAGGCGGACAGGTGATCCGCTGCAAAACCACATTCAGGTCCCAGTCCGGCGCTGGCGGGCGCAGAGGTGGTTTAAGTAGAAGGAGACCTCGGAGAAACCTCGCTACGAGAGGGTCGTTGGAGAGAGGTCTGCCGCCCACCGGCACATGATGTGCTGAAAGAGCACTGAGGTGAACTTTGACGGAGTTGGACTTAAGTCCCAGATTAGAGAGGTGTAGCAAGTATTGTAGGATCACCGACACCGGGCAGGAGAAGGGATCCTGAGACTGTTGGGAACACCAGATTGCAAAGCGACGCCATTTAAGGGCGTAGCATTTGCAGGTAGAAGGCCGTCGCGAAGCCAAGACGACCTCCTCCACCTCCGCCGGCAAGAGAAGAGGAGCAAGGACTACCCTTTCAGCAGCCAGGCCATGAGGTTGAGAGACCTGAGGTTGGGGTGCAGTAGGGACCCCTGATCCTGAGTGAGGAGATCCGGTTGTACCCCCAGAGGGATTGGATCCTCCACCGCCAGTTGCAGCAGGAGCGGAAACCACGGCTGCCTGGGCCAGCGAGGGGCCACCAGGATCATGAAGGCTTTGTCTCGGAGAACCTTGAAAAGAGTCCGAGAGACTAACGGAATGGGAGGGAAAGCGTACAGAAGGCTCCCCGACCATGAGATCAGAAAGGCGTCCGCCGCAACCCGAAGGGGGTGTGGCTGACGAGAGCAGAAGCGAGGAAGCTGCCGGTTGTGAGGACTGGCAAAGAGATCCACCGTGGGGAGGCCCCACCTGAGGAAGAGCTTCTGAACGATCAAGGGATCCAGACGCCACTCGTGCGGCTGGAGGACCCTGCTGAGCTTGTCCGCCAGGCAATTTTCTTGGCCCGGGAGATAAACTGCCTTGAGGAGAATGCCGTGACTGACGGCCCAAGAGCAGAGCTTCTGTGCCTCCCGGCAGAGGAGGAAGGAGCCCGTGCCCCCCTGCTTGTTCACGTAGAACATGGCAACTTGATTGTCCGTCTGGACAAGGACGGACTGTTGGGAGGTCAGGTGGGAGAAGGCCTTGAGAGCTAGGCGGATCGCCCTGAGCTCCAGGAAGTTGATCTGCTGAGCAGACTCCCACTTGGTCCAGAGGCCCTGAGTACGTGCCTCTTGGCAATGTGCTCCCCAGCCCAGGAGGGATGCATCGGTGGTCAGCACCCGGGTCGGCTGAGGTGACTGGAAAGGCATTCCTAATATCAGGTTCGGCTGCCGGAGCCACCACCGGATAGACGAGACCAGCGGCTCGGAGACGCGCACTAGGTCTGCTAGGCCGCCTGTGGCTTGTCGCCACTGCCGGCGGAGACACCATTGAGCAGACCGCATATACAGGCGGGCATTGGGGGTCACATGGACGGTGGAAGCCATATGGCCGAGCAGTCTCAGGAAGCGCCTGGCGGAGACCAGGGGCTGGCTGCGAAAGCGGTCGGCTAGGTCCATGAGCCGCTGAGCCCTGTCGAGCGGTAGGTACGCTCGCGCCTGAGGAGTGTGCAGCCTTGCGCCGATGAACTCGAGATCCTGTGAGGGGAGCAAAGTGGACTTTGCGAAGTTTATGACAAAGCCCAAGTGCTGCAGCAGAGTCACCGTGCGGCACGTGGCGTTGGTGACCTCCTGAGCGGACGCTGCTCTGATGAGCCAGTCGTCGAGGTATGGAAATACATAGAGGCCGTGAAGCCGGAGATGGGCCGCCACGACCGCGAGACATTTTGTGAAGACTCGCGGTGCGGAGGACAGGCCAAAGGGGAGTACTCTGTACTGGTAATGATTTCCTGCCACCACAAACCTGAGGTATTGGCGGTGGCTTGGGTGGATGAGGATGTGCGTGTAGGCATCCTTTAGATCCAAGGAGCATAGCCAATCTCCCTGCTGGAGGTAGGGCAGAAGGATTCCAAGGGTAAGCATTTTGAACTTCTCCCGCACAAGGAACTTGTTGAGGTTGCGCAAGTCCAGGATGGGTCTGAGGCCTCCTGTTCTCTTTGGTATCAGAAAATACCTTGAATAGAAGCCTTGACCTCTCAGGTGGTGTGGCACCGGTTCCACCGCCTGTTCCTGCAGAAGACCTGCTAACTCCTGAAGGAGCAACTCCCTGTGCAGAGGGGGGCGCGGAGGCTCTCCCGGAAAATAGGAGGGAGGGACCTGATGGAAGTGGAGAAGGTAGCCCTCTCGCACGACCTGAAGCACCCAGGCATCTGCGGTGATGCTGGACCACCTGTGGGCGAAGTGAACCAGCCGGCCTCCGGTGCTGGGTCAGCGGGGGGGGGGAGGCTATGCTGAGCGAGTCAAAAACCCCCACCCTGCTGAGCAGGGGCTGGTGGTGCAGGCTTGGGGGCTTGCTGCCTACGGGACCCGTTACCCCGTCCCTTGGCCTGCTGGCCCTGTTGGGGAGCTGCAGGGGCCTGATAATGGGGGTATTGTTTGTAGGCAGCTGCCTTCCTCGGGTAAAAGGACTTTCTTCCCGAGCCCTTCTTTTTCTGGGAAGGGGCGGAGGTCTTCCTAGAAAGCCTGGTCCTGGTGAGAGTCTCAGTCTCAATTTGTGCAGCCTTTTCCGCCGTGGGCTTGCCAAAGAGGTTTTCGCCTCGGCAGGGGACATCGACCAACTTGTCCTGTACCCAGGGCTCAAGGTCGGACGACTGAAGCCAAGCCTGTCGGCGGGCACCGATGCCGGCTGCGGCTACGCGAGCCGAGGCTTCAAAGCCATCATAGGCTGCTCGGGACATGAACTTTGAGCATTCCCGAATACCCGTGGACAAGGCAAGGAACCTCCGCAAGGGCTCCTCGGAGAGACCAGCGGAGAATCCGGCTAGCTCTTTAGCCAGATCCCTGAGATACATGCCCATGTATAGCTGGTAAGTCTGGACACGACAGGCGAGCATAGAGCCCTGGAAGCACTTCTTGCCAAGGCCATCCAGGTTACGGGCCTCCCTTCCAGGAGGCACCGAGGAGTGCATCTTCTGGCTCTTAAGACGATGCATGGCCGATTCCACTATCATGGAATGGTGTGGCAGCTGTGCCTTTTGAAAGCCAGGGCTCTTGCGGACTCGATAGATAGAATCGACCCGCTTGCTCAGGACCGGCGAGGAGGCCGGACTCTCCCACATGCGGAAGAGTAGACGTTCCAGCATAGGAGGAACCGGCACAGTAAAGTGTTCCCTCGCGGGAGAGTCATACTGGAGGGCGTCGAGCTCTTCGGCTCGAGGCTCCTCCTCGGGATCCGCAGGGAAGGCCAAAGCCTTGGCCATATCCCTAACGAAGTCCGAGAACCGGGCATCCTCCGGGGGGGGACTGCTTCCGAGGCTCGGACTCCGGAGAGTCCGATGGGACACACCGAGTCCGGAAAGAATCAGGTGACTCTTCCTCCTCAGACTCCCAGACCGACTCTGACGAGGACTCGGTGGGGTCGGGCTGGGTAGGGTGCGGCGCCAGCCGCCCCGACGCCGAGGGAGTCGGCGTCGGCGACCTCGGTCCCGAACGGGAGGCCGAGGGCGACCTCGACCGAGGATCGACTCGAGTTCTCATCGACTCGAGGATCGGCTCGGTCTCCGGGGTCGACTTGGACGTCGACGTCCCGGCGGTCGGGGCAGCGACGCCAGCGAAGCCAGCGAGCAGTGCCCGCTGCTGGTCCATGAAGGCAGACAGTCTGCTCTCCAAGGCCGTCAACCTGAGTCCGAGCTCAGGTGACCCAGCAGCCCCCGACTCGGGCCCCGACGGCGTCGGGCCCGACGTCGGCTGTCGCGGAGGCGAGTCCAGAAGGACCACAGGACTTACCCGGGCAGGCATCTCCGACTCCAGGCGAGGTCGCTTCGGGAGGTGTTCCTTCTCCAAGGACCCGGGGCGGCTGTCGGGGCTATGCGACCTGGCCCTCGCGGAGCCAGGAGCGTCCACCGACGCCGCCCTCGCGGGTTTTTCCTTCCGACGATGGTCCCCGGAGGGAGAACCCCGGTCGGAGGAGCTCCGGCGACGGTCCGAGCTGGAGCCTTTCGACACGGAGGCCTCCGACGAGGTCCGGGTACGGCTGGGGTCAGCGAAGATTCTCTCACGCTGATGCCGCCGACTTCTCAACGCCTTCGAGGACAGTTTGCTGCAGGGCCCACAGATCAGTTCCTCATGATCCGGGCCCAGGCAGCGGAGGCAAAAGTCGTGTGTGTCGGTTAGTGACATATTTCGGTCACACCGACCACACCGCTTAAAGCCACTGGCAGCCATCGGGGGAAAAAGGGCCCCTGCGAGGTCAAAGGACCGGGCTGCCAGGGAAAACGAAAAACGAAAGCTGACTAAGTCAGAAAAAACCGAAAAAAAAAGTAAGAGGACTCGAGACCGGCGTCGCGAGTCCGGGCGGGAAAACGATCGGTGTCGAACCGAAAGAAAAAAGTATAAAATAAAGAGGAAAATCAACTTTTTCGCGGGGACAAGACGGGGACGTCTGTAGGGCTCCGCGGAAAAAAGAAGACTGGCTAAGATGGCACCTTCGGGCGGGAAGACGACCGCGCATGCGCGCTGCAATTCCCAAAGGCTTTCTTTGAAAGCTGGGGAAAATTGCTCCGCGAGGGCTCCGTCGGCGCCGATGTCACCCATAAGTGAGGACTGACTTCCTGCTTGGTCCTGGAGAACACCTGTTACAGGTAAGTAACTGTGCTATCTCCAGGAACAAGCAAGAATGAGTCTTCACATATGGGGACTCCCAAGCTGAGATGCCTGGAGTCCCAGCATGTCATAGGTTGGAACATGCTATCTCCCAGAACACCAGGCATCTTGAGGATGGAGGGTAGGAGTTGAAGAAAGAAGGATGCTGTGGAACAGCTAACCTAGCATAGGACTGCAGAGAAGGAGTCCATGTGTGGATGATGATTGTCATCAATGATATTGCAAAGAATATTGCAATATGGACCTCCCCTGACAGGATTTCACAGAAGTATGGAGGTTCATGGATCTACTGGGAAACCCAGTAGAGGAACCGTGAAGAGGACCTCACTGTAAAGTGGAGGTAATAAACCTGTAGGAAAACAGTGGAGGTCAGAATTCTGAAAGGTAACAGGTAACCCCAGTAGGAAAAACTGGGGTAGTACAAAAACCTAACTCTTTTGGCGGCAGAGTGGCTCACTCTTAGGAGCAAAAAGAGAAAGGCTAACCGATTTGGACAAACAGGCACAGTCCTTGTGGGGAGAAAGGGTATGGGAACCCCTTGTATCCAAAAAAGAGAGGACAAATGCCTGAGGCGTTAAAGCCTGTGATTAACTGAAGATCCACAATGTCTCTCCTAACTGGGGTAAGCTAGGAGAGATATTGGGCACCGAGAGCTTCAGAGGTACCTAAACCCTTAGGTTATGGTATAAAAATTGTTGACCATCACAGGAGTGGTTGTGTGCGTAGAACCCCAAACCTGCTGGATAGCATAGGTATGGGTAAAGCCCCTCTGTCAGAAACATATAGCTATATGAGCATAGACAGTCAGATAGATAAGTATGTGGAGACATATCTATCTATAATGAAATATCTCAACAGATACATATACATATACATATATATATAGAGAGATATATATATAGACATATATATATATAGACATATATATATAGACATATAGATAGATAGACATATAAGAATATATCTATAGTGAGATATGGAGGGGCATAAAATACACACAAAAGATAAATATGAATATGTAGGCCTAAATATGGGTGTCTGCAATTAAACAGACAGAGATATGCCTACAGCACGGTATTCACATAGGATATGTGGAGAGGAAAGATTCATCTAACAACAAGGAGGTGGAACCTACTTGAGAAGATATATAGAAAATCTATTCCCCCTGGTTATGATCTGCAAGGATGCTAGCTAGTGAAATAACCAGGATGGTTACATGAAAAACAGAGGATAATATCAATCTGCAGCCAGCAAGTCCCGAGTCTTCCAGGACTCTAGCATGGTAAGTAGACAGAAGACACAAAGAGATGAGATACCATGTTGACCTGCTTAAGGGCAAAAAGTATTATGCGTTCTTACCACGAGGACGAGCTGCAAGGAGAAAGAGCATATCCCCGATTGGGAATGCTATGGACCAAAGCAGGGAATTGGCAACTCCTTAAGCCTTTACGTAAGAGAAGGCCTATGTCCTTTATATCAAAAGGAGATAGTAAAAGAAGGGAGAACCTTCTAGTCCTGGAAGACACGACTGAAAAGCCTTTTCCAACCATCTAGGATAGCTGTTGGAGAAAAAAAACCCATGCTTTCTAGCAAGGGCCCATAGTGGAAAGCTTCTCTGTAGAATTGCAGAGAGCATGATGCAGGAGAATGAGGAGATAGAACTGGCTGCTAGAGAGCCAGTATCTCTGCCAACTATGCTGCCAAACCCAGGGGAATGGATATGGCAGAAATAGAAGACCAATCCAGAAAGCTTGTAGTGAGATAATCTCCAAGATAGATGAAAGCACTGACTTGGAGCCACTACTAAGACCAGACAGAATGTTAGTGGAGGACAAATCTGGTTGCTTGTGGACAAGAACCAGTGGACCAAACATTAAGGCTCCTGCATAGGCAGCTGCTAGCAAGACAGCAGAAAGAATCTTACTGTTCAAAAACAGAAAGAACAGGAGTAGAAAACTCTGGACATGTCTGATAAGCTGCCTCAAAGTAAGATTGAAACAGGGGAGGTAACTCAGAGGAAAACTCCGCACTGGAAAGTGACAAAAACTAGAGAGGCTGAAGAAAAAAAACCCCAGCAAGTAATTCCGCTCTTACAGTGGTAAGAGGGTGAAGAGAATGGAGCTGAAGAAGACTTACCAAGTAGTAAGTCTATAGAAAGGAAAAATACATGCTGGCACAGGAACTATCATTTGATAGTGGTCAGACCTCTTTCCCTAGCAGGAAAAGAGGAGAAACCTGTGACCTATAGGCATGAACATCCTGACAGCTCATAGAAATATAGAAAAACTGGATGTCTTTTGGAAAGAGATCCATGTGTAGGGGTTAGAATGAAGCAGTGGATTGCCTCTATTGAGAAGAAGCAACTGTCGATTCTAACCCCAAGAGTCACAAGCATCTGATGATGATTGATCAGAAACCCTGCAGGTGCTGGGTTTGCTGAGCCTGGTGAGAGGTTGGATTCTTCAGACTAGGACGATGCCTCCCCTGTTGGGGAACATCTGTATGATGGGCAAGTGATGAATAAAACCTTCTTCTCCTGTGGGAAGAAAGTTTGCTAGGACACTTCCTACCTACTGGGACAGAAGGTGTAGAACAACCCTTAGGAACAGGTAAATCAGTGGACAACTGAGTAACCTGACGTAAAGACTCCTTGTTGAAAAGATTTTCTCCAGTGCAAGGAGTATGTCCCAGCCGTTGTTGTGCCCATTTGTCCAAGTCTGAAGCTTGGAGCCAGGCTCTACGTCGTGCCCCTCAAAAGAGTCTAGGGAAGCACGAGAAAGAAACCAAGAGATATTCTGGATATGCTTAAGCAGTGAGGAATAGTCTGTACTCCTGGAATCTGGAAGGAAAGGAGTCAAAAGATGTAATTGCTTTCTGACCTCCTCAAGAGAAAGTCTCATATAAAAAAATATATGAGATAATTCTTGCAGAAAGCATAGATGTCTGGAAGGTTTGACATCCAAAGGCATCTAGTGTCTTAGACTCACGACCTGGCGGATAAGAAGAGTGCTTTTTCTTACTCTTTACCCGCCTCATTGCTGATTCCACTTCTATGGAATGATGAGGAAGTTGAGTCTTTTGAAACCCTGGAGAGGGGGGGCACCTGATATAAGAGATCAGTTGCCCTGGGAGGTGGGGGTACCCCTTAAAGGTGTTTCCCACATTCCTAGGAGATCCTGCAAGGAATGATGCAAAGGAAGCATTATCTTGTCCTTTGTTTTGGTAGAAACAGAACCTTGTGCAGGATCATGTCCTGGAATAGGAATGGCAAGGGATCTTGCTATATCCAGGAGGAAACTCTGAAAAGAGGGATCCCAAACAGGAATCTCCCTTGGACAGGTTAGATCTAAAGAACTAGGCCTGAGCACCCACAGAGTTATCCAAATATATAGGAATAGAAGATCCTGCAGAGTGCAGTGTGGAATGCTTAAGGGATGGTTGCTGGTACTGGCTGTCAGGAGCAGCAACCGTCCTTACCACATTGTGCATGCCAGGTATCGACTCCAAGCTTGGTATAGAATGGAGCGATCCTGTTGAAAAAAGCATGGCAGGAGTTGGCCACGATGCTACTGTGGATACCGGTACCGATGTCGGAGTCGAGCCCGACAAAGACATCGGAGCAGTCATCGGTGACAATTCAACCGGTACCGAGGTAACCGAAAACCTCCGGCTACTATCCTCGGTACCGAAGCACCGGTATCGATCGGTGTCGGTACCAAAACATATTGGTACCCAGTCTTCTAGACTAAAGATTGATTCCAAACTCGGTATCAAGGGCAGAGAGCCTGATAAGCGAAGCATGGAAGGCACCGACCGTAAGGGTAACGAGGACATCGGTACCGACTTCGGTACCGTGCCTGATACCAGTGAAGTAAGGTCAACCAGTGGCAACTCAATCAGCCTCGTGGGAACCGAGAGTTGCGGATCCGAGTCATCGGAACCGAGCCTTCGGTACCGCCGCAAGACGGTACCAAGGCGAGTCGGTACCCAGTCTTCCAGACTGGAGATCAATTCCAGATTTGGCATCGAAGGAAGCGAGGCTGTCGATGCACATCTGGAGGGTACCGACGTTGGTGGTAGTATCAGTGTTGGTACCGATAATGGAAAGTCAATCTGGGGAGCACGATCCCTGGTGAGGAGTGTTTCATCCAACACCAGTGCCGATGCCGGGGTATCGGTACCGCTCGAAGCGGATGCCACCACCTTACATGGCTTAGGTATGTTCTGTGGGGGGTGAACCCCAGGAACAACCTGAAACCCCTTATACGCTTTGGAGACCGAAGACTCTCGCCGGAGTTTTGAAGCCAGTGGGCCGTCGAGGGCAAGGCTAGAGCAGTCTACATGCTGTGCATGAGACCTACCACTCGAGGACTGGCTAGTCTTAACAGACTGTTTGTGGGTTACCTGATCCTGTGTGGAAGAAGGGGACGGTGCCCCGAAGTTGGAGGGCAACCGTGTATCGAGGGAACCTCGATGTTGAAGACGTCTTCTCACCAAACTGTTGTCAGGACCCAAGCAGGTTAGACACCGACTTCGAGGGTCTAAAAATAAAGTTGTACCGCCACAGTCTGAACATTTCTTGGAGAAAGTGTCTGGCGGTTCCATAAAGGAAAAAGAAGAGGCCTAAAAGGCCTAAGAGACCGTGGGACACTATGAAGAAAAAAATCTCGTGGAAAAGGAGATTTTACAAGAAAAGAAAAGAAAACACCGGCGATACCGGTGGCATCGGGAAGACAGCCGCGACCACAAGAAAACTAAGAAATAAGAACAAGAATTTTCTGCGGTGACATGTCCTGCCGGCTCCGCGGAAAAACGAAAACTGAGGAGAGGCAGTTGGGAAAGGTGGGAAGGCAGAACGCAGGCGTGCTGGGATGCTTCCAAAAGCTCTTGATTGGACGCTGGGAAGCGTTCCCGCGCAGACTCCATCGGTACCGACGTACCCATATGTGAAGACTCATTCCTGCTTGTTCCTGGAGATATTGAATGTGGACAAGTGGAAAGTTATGCACGTAGGAAAGAACAACCCAAACTATGGTCACACGATGCAAGGTTCCACATTAGGAACTACCACCCAGGAAAAAGATTTAGGCATCATCGTGGATAACATGTTAAAACCCTCCGCCCAGTGTGTAGCGGTGGCCAAGAGAGCAAATAGAATGCTAGGTATCATAAGGAAAGGAATGGAAAATAAAACAAAGGATATTATAATTCCTCTATATCATTCTATGCTGCAACCGCACCTTTAATATTGTGTGCAATTCTGATCGCCGTATCTTATAAAGGATATAGCGCTATTAGAAAAGGTACAGAGAAGAGTCACCAAAATGGTAAAGGTAATGGAAGGATATCCCTATGAAGAGAGGCTAAAAAGGTTACAGCTCTTCAACTTGGAAAAGAGATGGCTGAGGGGAGATATGATAGAGGTCTATAAATTAATGAATGGAGTGGAACGGGTAAACATAAATCGATTGTTTATATGTCATCAGAATATAGAAAAACTAGGGGACATGCAATGAAACTACAGGGTAACCTATTTAAGACTAATAAGAGAAAATATTTTTTTACCAAAGTGTATTCAAACTCTGAAATTTGTTACCAGAGGATGTAGTAAATGGAAATTACACTTACCTGATAATTGTGGTTCCTTGAGTAACTCCAGTTTAGTCCTCCACCTCTGGGTTGTGCACCTCCTCCTGCAGCATGGAGACTGGACAAGTCAAAACTCGTGACATCACTGGATATACACTGCTGGTCTTCTCCCATCATCCCGCAGTGAACTATTGACAAAGCAAACTCAAAGGAGCAAGAAATAAGTAGATTAAGCATTAAATTACAACTGTAAACTTAACCTTTAACTTGTAACAATAAAGTCCCTGAAGATACACGGAAAAAAACAACCACCTCATGCTTGCGTCTGTGCTTTTCCCCCCAGATCAGAGTAAGACAGCCAGAAAGAAGGAAGAAAGACTCAAAGGGGTCCAAGAAAGAAAGCATACCACTCCGATCTCTAGCATATCTACGTATAACACTGTTAGTGACCGAGAATCCTCTCCAAACTAAAAGAACTACCTCTGAAAAATATCTACGGGCGGGAATGAGGACTAAACTGGAGTTACTCAAGGAACCACAATTACCAGGTAAGTGTAATTTCCATTTCCTTATCATTCCTCCAGTTTAGTCCTCCACCTCTGGGATGTAACAGAGCAGTAATCCTTGGGAGGGACCTTCTCAGCCATAGCGCTGCACCGCCGATCCGAAACAGGCACCACGCGTCACCTGAACCGCCAGCTGATACTGCTTACTGAAGGTATGGAGAAACGCCCATGTCACCGCTCCGCAACTCTTCACAGTCAGAATCAACCTAAGCTCTATCCAGAAAGTTGTCTGTCCTCTAGAAGAAGGAAATCACCGCCCCACGGATACCTGACTTCCAGAAAAAGGACATGTGTCAACTAATGCCTCCTGGATCCAACTGAACATTGAAACTTTAGCTGCCGCTACGCTTTTTGCAGACCCTTAAAATAACGATCCAATTTTCGGAATACCTCCGGTACTTAACCGTGTGGCCGCGGAACTCTGTTTACGGCTAAGCGACGCAGACTACCACCTGAAGCATTCTCCTCCAAGAATCCTAAAACTGGGAACGAGACCGACTGATTCAAAGGAAGGCAGAACTACCTTGGCCAAGAAGTGGGAAACTTTCCATAGAACCAACTTGTCCCCAAGTAAGAACAAGAACGGTTCTACCCAATACCAGGCTTGCAAAAACTGAAACCCAGCAAGCCACACAGATGGCCACTAGAACACTGCTTGTAAAAAAACCCTAGACCGAAGATTCACTAGTGACTGCCGAAACCCCCCCCCCAGGATGCAACTGCACTCCCACGAAGAAGTCACCATCCTGTGGACGGGCCGCAGCCTGCAAAACCTAGAACCATAGGAACTGGAACCGCTGAAGTCTGGACCTGCCGCCAAGCATACCAACCCTTGAATACACGCCATACCCGCACCTACAATAGGGAATGGTACGTCTTTCTGCCTTGACATAGGTTGGTCACCCCTGATCCAGCATAGGCTTACTTTCTTAACTCTGTCCTATCGATTGCTAGGCCGTAAGAGAGAATCTATCCACCTGCGATACCCCAATAGAACCCCAGGTCGACAGATTCGCCGCTGCGAACCACCGCCAAGGTTTCCCATCTAATTGCCGGACCAGGTCGGCGCCCCACAGACCCCTACGCCAAACTGACACCATCAACAGTCCTCTCCCTCGATACGGCTCAACGCGCTGTATCACTTGCCCTATGAGCACGACAGAAGGGTAAACGCATCGAGAAGGCGGTCGACGGTCAAGATTGCATTGGAGCAGCGATGCCCTTCGACATCCTTTCTCGCCTACTACTCTAACCAAATTATTTGCTTTGGTCGAAAGAAAGATCCTGGGGTCCCAGATCGGAGGACCCACCTGATGACTATTTGTACGACCACTTCCCGGAGGAAGCCTCCACTCTCCAGCATTCCTCCAGACTCCACTTGAGAAGATACTGCATCCCATTGTGCGGTCCTGCAAGGAGTGCCACCAAAGCGCCTGCAGGCAAGACTCCCTCTACGCAAACAGAGCCCTTGATTCCTCTTCCATGACCACCCTGCTTGTGTCCTCATGCCACTTTAGGAAAACCACTGATACGTTTCTGTCGGACAATCCTGACCCTGCCCGACCCATTACTCCAGACTCGAACGTTTGAAGCGTCAAAGCTATCCTACTCAGCTCCCAACGGCTTCTTGAGCCATGGTCTCTCTGCTCTTTCCAACTTCCTGTGCGAGCAGAACCCTGTAAGGAGCCTGTGCGATTCATCTCCATCAACATTGGGACCCACTGCAGAAGTTCCAGCGGCATGCCTGCCTGCCTGATCCCCCGGGGCCATTCCCACCATCAAGGAATCCCCTGCGCGAGGCATGGAAGACGTTTGTTTAGAGGATTGTTCTGGCTCAACCACCTCTATAAAAGTACCTTTGTACGGGACGCTTGGGAGCTCTGGCTCACGAAACCACCGCTCGTTCACCGCCATTGACTCGAGTAGCCGAGGACAGCTCCACACTGATGGCACCTGCTCCACTTATTTATTTATTTATTTAAACAGATTTCTATACTGCCTTTTCCTTCAATCAAAGCGGTTTACACAGCAAACAATCAATAAAGTCTCGTGTTTAGTGTTCGCATGCAGTGAGTAGTGTGTGCATGTGAGAGTAGATGGTTGTTGATTCATGGTGAGCTAATTACAAAGTGCGCTATCTACAATACTATGTACGGGGCTTTGCGTCTATACTGTGATTTGGTCTTGATGGAGTGTTGGTGAGTTGGGATGCTGTCTGTTGTACAGTTTATGTGCCAGTACCATAGTGCTCAATGAAGAGTGTCGTCTTTAGCAGTTTCATAAAGTCTTTAAGGTCTGATGTTGCCCTTAGGTCATCAGGGAGTGCGTTCCAGATTGTTGGAGCCGCTTTTGAGAGGGTTCGTTTTTCGGTGTCCTTTCGTGTTTTGTTGAAGTCTTCGGGGGTGTTGACACGGTTGGCTGTGCCTCTCCTCCTTGGTCTTGTGCTGCTGTCGGGTTGTATGAGTGGGTGTAGGCTGAGAGCTGATGAGCGTTGTTTGATTTTGAAGATGTTTATGACTGTCTTATATCTGATGCGGGAGCTGATTGGTAGCCAGTGGAGTTCTTACAACCTGCCAACTAGCTGTTGAAGCTCCTCATCTCTCCACTCCGGTAGAAACTCTGTTCTCCAGCAAAAGTCAAACCGTACTATTAAGACCCCTAGGCCTTGAGACAGACTAAGCTAGTCTTGACCGCCTTGAGCACTCAGTGAGCCTGAAGAGATGTTACTATTCTGGGTGTAATTCGTACCCTTTCAGCCCTGGACTTAGGTCGAAACACCCAATCACTGAGGCAAGGGAAACTAAGATAGCCCCTGTCCGCCAAGTCGACGCAACCTCCAACCTCAACCTGGTGAAAATGCGGAATCGCTGCCTAACTGAAGGGCTAGTCTGACGCTGAAATGTACCCCCAGAAAGGGCACTCTAGAAAACTTCTGATATGCTGCCCTATCGAAACGTGCAAGCATGCTTCTGTAAGTTTGAGTAATGAGACAAAGTCCCCTTGCGGAACCGTCCCCACTACTAATCGCAAAAGCCCAACTCAAGTTAGATGCATGAAAACAGCCCTGTACTCTCCTGAGATTCAGCCAGAACGGAGAGATCCTTCCATGCTTTCAAGCCATGAAACAGGTAGTGCGGCGCCTGGCTCTGAAAATTCCTACGGGTCCAGCCCAACCACACGTAAGTGCAAGATATGAACCAAAGTTCGCCAAATAGCAGCCGCACGTAGTATGGCTATAAGTGAGTACAACCGCCCTTAAGAGCAACCTTACCGTCTTAATATATACCTAATCTAGTCTAAGAAACAGTCGACAAACACATCAGACTACTCACTGACCATAGACAGATGGAAGGCTGTCATTTGCTTCCTATACACTGGCTTTCAAATGACATACAAGTGTAGTATGTAAATCCTTCCTGTTTTCCGCAAAACTGTAGATGCTACAAACCAAAGCCACCAGTAGAGCCGCTAAGCTCCACTCAATGGCCAGGATACGCTGATCCATAGAGCCCACCAATGCTTGGGTATTGGTACTGGAGAAGTGGGCTACTGTCCCAGAACATGGCACCAGGAGCTCTCCAGAGACGCAGGCCTCGGGAGCATCCTGGGCCCCTCGATGGCTTTGGAGGGAAGGTCCTCCCACCGGGGCTGTTTGGCTGGCCGAACCACCTTCAGGGCAATGCTCAAAGCATCTCTATGGTTAAAAAGAGATCTACCCTTAGGGGAACAGTTTGTCTTCAAAGACGACTTATGCTTTGATACCCAAGATCCATGAGAGGAAGACGATGCCCTCGATGACGTTGAAGCCAAAGAAATCACATCTAAGGCAAAGAGTGTGCCTAACTTCGCAGCTCTATTCTGTAGGCCTCTCTTCGTCATCTTCTTACACAAAGGACACTCTAATGGCTGGTGGTTGGGACCAAGGCATTTGAGACACCAGTCGTGGGTATCTATAGCCAAGATGGTACTGCCACACTTAGAACATTTCTTAAAACCACTAGCTGGTTTCTCCATAGTATCGGTAGACAAAATGGTACGCTTAAGGCCTAAAATGGCATTGATGCACCCAAAGAAAAAAAAAGTAGAACAGAAAAGAACTAAAAAAAGAAAGGAAAGCACAGTTACTTACCTGTAACAGGTGATCTCTGGGAACAGCAGGAATTAGTCTTCACATATGGGTACGTCGGTACCGACGGAGCCTGCACGGGAATGCTGCCCAGCTTCCAATCAGAAAGCTTTTGGCAGCATCCCTGCGCAGTGACTTCCCGCCTTCTCCACAGCCTCTCTTCAGTTGAGTTTCAGAGCTGAGACAAAGGCGAGGAGAGAAAAGGAAGAAGATAAAAAAGATGCAACTCCTAGGGGAGGTTGGAGGGTTGTGAAGACTAATTCCTGCTGTTCCCAGAGATCACCTGTTACAGGTAAGTAGCTGTGCTATCTCCAGGAACAAGCAGGAATGAGTCTTCACATATGGGGACTCCCTAGCTGGAGATGCCAGGGGGAGATCCCATAAAAATGCAAGTGCCTGGATCAGGGGTGCATTTTGACTCCAGGAATCCCCGGCATCCAATGTGGGATGGAGGGTAGGAGTTGACAATAAAGGAGCTGTGAGGAAAGAACAGCATAGCCAAGGACTAGAGGGTTGTACAAACTACAGGAGTCCTTGGTAGACATAATGAGTAGCATTGAAAGACATTTAATTTACACTTAAAATATGCAGCTTACCTACTGTATTGTAGGAAGTAGAAAGCATGATGGAGTCTACTGGATAAGCAGTAGCAGAATCTTCAAGGTGATCTCTGAGTAGTGAGGATGAAGGTCTAGACCTGGAGGTAGTAGATGATCCAGGTGTCAACTGGGTAGGATTTGACGTCAGGTCTTCAATGGAAAGCTTTATGGGAAAAGCTGAAAACTCCTTTAGGCATAAGGTCATTAACATTGAGGACTAAAGGAAGAAGACTGACGGAGTTGGACAACTAGCCCAGTCCTGGCGGGAAGAGGGGAACTGGAAAAAATCCCCTATTCCCACGGAAAACAGTTGTGTACTCAAGATAAAGAGGTACACTGTTTTTCCTAGCTGGTGAGAGATAGGAAAAAAAAAATATTGAAGCTTGATGCTTCATGGACTTAAAGAAAAAATGGAAGATGTTAGCACCAAAGTGGTTATTGGTGTCTAACAGTTTTTGCATCGTAATATGGCATGGGACGTAGGGCGACAGACTGTCTAAAATCTCTAGGAGGTAAAACATGTAGTATAGACAGTAAGGGTGAGAGTGTGTAGACAGACCAACCCTTAAGAGGCCTCCCATGAAACACATATATATATAGGACTATACACATGTGGCTGGAAAAAAATAAATGTATATATTTATATAGATATATAGATATATACATTTGTCCAGATGTGTATATTAGGATATGGGTGGTGAAATATATCAAATATATCTATAAATGATATAGCTGAATATATGTAAATTTGTGGGGCATGGTCTAGCACCACCAGGGTAATGATATAGGTATGTAGACATATATGGAGATGCTACATACAAGACAATAGGTTGAAGATACATGTCTACCACCCAGCCCCATAATTGTATATGGGGAATATAAAAGAAAAAGATTCTGTGCTCTACAAGAGGGTGAACCCACTTGTGTATAGAGAATCTGTTTTCATGGATTGAGGGATGCAGAAAAGCAATCTAACCAGATAACCGTGATGTTCGCGTGAGAACAGATGAACATATGAATCTGTGAAGAACAAGGCGGGAGTTCCACAGAACACTAACATGGTAGATGTGGAGAAACGCAGGGAAGATACCAGAGGGACCTATGGAAGGACCCAGAGGTAGCATGCGTAACAGAAGCCTTGGAGTGTCACGCAGAAGAACTGATATCTCGTGTTAATACCCCAGACTAGAGGGGGTGTGGAGACCCTTCATAAGCATAGGAAGGGTTTAGAAGTTTTTTCCCGTACTAACAGAGAAACTTCAGAGACAAGGACAATGCTCTATAGCAAAGCCCTCATAGTAGAAAGTTTCTCTGAAAACTGCAGAGAGCACTGTGCAGGAGAGCTATGAAATAACTGACTGAAGTCAGGTATGTTGCCATATCCTGGGAGAGGAGATGGTTAGAATAATGTGAGAAAGCCTAAACGAGTAGGAGGATCCAAGATAGTATGGAATCACTACTGAGGCTACACAAAAATTTGAAGAAGTGACTGGAACTTGGAAAAAGTCCCAGTAATACAATTACTGCAACTCCTGCCAGCAGAGCTGCTGACGGAACAGCCGAGAGATTGTCCTGTGCTGAAAGCACAGTTACTTACCTGTAACAGGTGATCTCTGGGAACAGCAGGAATTAGTCATCACATATGGGTACGTCGGTACCGACGGAGCCTGCGCGGGAAAGCTCCCCAGCTTTTCAAATGAAAAGCTTTTGGGGCCTCCCACTGCACATGCGCGCTGCCTTCCCGCCTTCCTGACCAGCTCTCCTCAGTTCGAGTTTAAAGCTGAGACAATAGAGAGAGAGGACAGGAAGATAGAGGAATAGAGAGACAACTCCTAGGGGAGGTGGGTGGGTTGTGATGACTAATTCCTGCTGTTCCCAGAGATCACCTGTTACAGGTAAGTAACTGTGCTATCTCTAGGAACAAGCAGGAATAAGTCATCACATATGGGGACTCCCTAGCTGAGATGCCTGGGAGATCCCCCTCCAAGGGTAACCATCTTCGGATGGATCTCAGGCATCCATTCTGGGAAGGTGGGCAGGAGTTGTTTAAGTATGGAACAGGTGTTTGAGGACAGCCTGACCAAACAAGGCATCCCGGCGGGAGTCCTTGTCCAAGCAGTAATGGGCTGTGAAGGTATGCACCGAGGCCCAAGTGGCTGCTCGACAGATCTGATCTATGGATACAGAGTGGAGATGAGCCATAGAAGTGGCCATGGCTCTCACATTGTGAGCTGTGACATGGCCTTCCAGAGATATGTTCTTACTCTGGTAAGCAAAGGAAATACACTGAGCAATCCAGTTGGAAAGTGTGCGTTTGGTGACTGGAAGTCCCAAATGAGAAGGATCAAAAGCCACGAAAAGCTGAGAAGACTTTCGATGTGGCTGAGTTCTATTGAGGTAAAAGGCGAGAGCTCTTTTACAGTCAAGAGTATGAAGGTTCCTCTCTGCACTGGATGCATGAGGAGCCGGAAAAAAGACAGGTAGATATACCTCTTGATTAAGATGAAAAGGCGAGACCACTTTAGGCATAAAGTGGGGATTCGTCCTAAGGACCACCTTATCATGATGAAATCTGGTATAAGGTGGATTTGCCACCAAAGCCTGCAGTTCACTGATGCGGCGAGCCGAAGTGACTGCAATAAGGAAAAGGACCTTCCAAGAAAGAAATTTCAGGGAGGTAGATACCAATGGTTCAAAAGGTGGCTTCATAAGTTGACCCAGAACTAAATTCAAGTCCCATGCTACCGGAGGAGGCCGGATGGGAGGCTTAGTGAGGGTTAGGCCTCTCATGAATCTTGCAATAAGAGGATGAGAGGAAACAGATTGTCCATTTATAGGTTTTAAGGATGCTGTAATAGCACTTAAATGGACTCGTACTGAATTCGTCTTGAGGCCTGCATTGGAGAGATGCAGGAGATAGTCTAGTAGAGAATTCAATGGAAGTGCCAGAGGGTCAAGACCCTGTTGGGCACACCAAATGGAAAAACGTTTCCATTTGAAAGCATAGGAACGCCTGGTAGAGGGTTTCCTAGAGGCATAAAGGATATCTTTCACTGGTTGAGAAAGATTAAACTCTTGAAGGCTTAAGCCTTCAGTAACCAAGCTCGGAGATGTAGGGACTTGGGGTTTGGATGCCACAAAGTCCCTTGCTCCTGAGACAGAAGGTCTGGTGCAGCTCCCAGGTCCAGGGAGGAGCCCTGGGAGAGCTGTAGAAGGAGAGGGAACCACACTTGGCGTGGCCAGCGTGGAGCAATGAGGATCATGGATCCGTGATCCCTCTGAAGTTTGAACAGAGTCTTGGGAATCAAAGGAATGGGTGGAAAAGCGTACAGGAATTCCTGACCCCAATGCAGGAGAAAGGCATCGTTGGCCTGAGCTCCCTGACACGGAGTCCTGGAACAGAACCGGGGAAGTTTGGCATTCCACGGACTTGCAAAGAGGTCTATGTCCGGGGTCCCCCATTCCTGAAAGATTCTGCATATCTGGTCCATATGAAGGGACCATTCGTGTGGGAGCAGAACTCGACTGAGTCTGTCTGCCCGAGAGTTTTGAACTCCTGGAAGATATACTGCCAGAAGATGAATTTGGTGCTCTCTGGCGGAGGCCCATAATCTGAGAGCTTCGTTGCAAAGCGACAGAGAGCCCGTCCCTCCTTGTTTGTTGATATAAAACATGGCCACCTGATTGTCTGTCTGAACTAGGACAGTCAGGTTGGCAAGGAGGGTATGGAAGACTGTGAGGGCAAGGAAGATTGCTCGCAGTTCCAGAAGATTGATATGAAGGGTGGTCTCTTGAGGAGACCAGATTCCCTGAGTGGAGAGATGTTGAAGATGAGCTCCCCACCCTGTTTGGGAGGCATCTGTTGTGAGGGTTGCTTGGGGCAACGAAGGTTGGAAGGGGGTCCCCAACAACAGATTTTTGGAGGATGTCCACCACTGGAGAGACCAAAACAGACGTTTTGAGGTGAGCACCTGGTCTGACAGCAGTCCCGATGCTTGAGACCACTGGGT